>CM060945.1:184610220-185235220 GCA_030765085.1 Allium cepa
ATCTTCTAATTTTACTTAAAATATTTGAAAATTAAAATCTAGCAAATACAAACATAATTCCTTTATACGTCATATTTCAAAAAAAAATATGAGGGAAGAGATTTGATTTAAAACTTGTGCTTTGTTTGGGAATACACACAAAACAGAGTTGCATGGATGCTCAGACCTGCACATTTTAAACAAATGTATATTTAAATGCATGTAAGCATTGTTTTCATTCATACTAATACCCTTTATTTAGGAATTATAGCCTGAAACATATAAAAGGAGGGTTGGAATTCTTTGAATCAAGATTTTATTTGTTAAAAATCAACAGAACTGAATATATTCTGTCATGCCTTGGTTATCTCAATTTGATATACATATAAATATTTGATTCATCCATGCAAAGTTGTTTCCATATCACTTCATCCATAATCTATGACATGCATTATGATAATCACAAACTTAAGTTTTTTTTTAAGAAAAAAAATAGCTTACTCACCTGTCTTGCAAAAGCAGAGAACAGGCTCCCAGATCTCTAACTTTGATGATGATCTAGAAATACCTTTGTTTCTGTAACTTGTATTAGATTCTGATCTGAAAATCTTGCTTTTGTTTTCTGAAACCTGGATTTGATTTTGAGTTGTTGATTTGCTTTGATTTCCAGTTGACTCTCTGTTTTACATTTAAACTGAACATGAACCTTTGTATTGCTGAGTTGAAATGAACCTGATTCTTGCAGTTTTGGAATAGCCACTTGATTTAAAACTGGAAATTTTTTGATTTTAAACTTGCCTTAGATCTGCTTTAATTTTACTTCAGGTTGAAACCTTTTTTTTGCCTTCTTTTTTCTTCTATGGTTTTAGGTTTTGGAGAAAATAGTCTGCCTTCCTATTTTACATTTTTACTTTATTTTAAATTAAAGGAGAATGCCATTTGTAAAACTAAGCTTGCATTTGTCAATACATATAATCATTTCATTTTTTTACAAGTGTTAGAATGCAATAATGATATGTTTACAAGTGTTTAAATTCATATCTAATATCTCTTTTGTTAAAGTCTTTTATCCTAATTAATTCAAAAATTGTATATTAAACCTTCTCTTTTTTTACACCTTATATATATATATATATATAACATACATATATTTAGAAAAAAAATGATTCTTTATTAATCTTATTTTAAACTTGAGCCACCATATTCAAATCTAATAAGTATTTATCTCAAGTATTTATAAATATAGAATTCTATTTTTAAACCTCCTTTAAAATTTTAATGTATTGAATTTGAATAAATATTCTCAGTTCACAAAACATATATATACTTATACACTTTTATATGCGCTCACTTTAAAAAAAAATTCAATATTTATATACTTTGCACATCACTATTTATTTATATTAAATTACTGTAAGATTCATCATGTTAATTTAAAAAAGATTATTATAGTTTCAAATTCACTTATACATATATTCAGATATTTTTATTTATCAAATTTTATTTATTTAACCAAATGGAATCAGTATCTCAATGATTTAAAATCAGTTAATTATCCAATTAATAGATATTAAAAATCCGGGTTTTCACATTCCTCCCCCTTTAGAATCTTTTCGTCCTCGAAAAGGAACGAAGCCGGAATTTATTAAAATGCTTAAAATTAGATAAATTTCCTTTGATCATTTTTAAAACAATTTTAAAATCTACATAATATTATAAAATAGTTTTTATAAAAATACTTTTTTTTATAATTCGATGTTTCCACAAGTCCATCTTCGTTCTCACAGAAATTCGGTCATACGTTGATCAGGCGTAAGACTAAAAATCTATAAGTACTTAGCAGACCTGTTTTCAACACCCAGTGAAAATACTTGGAAAATAACTTTGCTGAAAATATATAGAAAGCATTTTTTTTGAAAATAGAGGAAATATCTTTGGTGAGAATGCTCTGGAAATCATAACCTCCACCCATGGTCGTAGTTACATCCTGGGTTACATTGCCATCACAGTAAAAGTTCATGTAACTATAGGCACTCCGCACTCCTCGATTACGCCACGGAACCTACAACAGATCGCAGTTACATTCCAGGGTTACGTTTCCATCACAGCAAAAGTCCATGTAACTGTAGGCATCAGCGCCCTCGATTTTCGCTGCCAAAAATGAAACTTCTCCACTCATGCATAGGTCATAGTCTACCGATATAAAATCAAACGTAGACTGTTGGCTCTCAGCGGCACACACGACTTTCGCTATGTTACCATAGGTCGCAGTCTACCGATATAAAATCAAATGTAGACTGTTGGCTCTCAACGGCACACACGACTTTCGCTACGGTCTGCAGTAGATCGCAGTGACATCGAGTTAAACTATCATCACAGCATAACTCAAATGCCTCTGTAGGCATCAGCGCCTTTGACTTTCACTACACACTACAGAAGATCCCCAGGAACTAGTTTTGTCCGGACTCCTCACAGGATCAACTTTAGAACCCCCCTTAGGGTTCAAGCCAGTACCACCCTGTTGCACTCCTGAGAAGTTCATTTCAAGGGAGCGCCTTTTTCTCCAGAGCCATTTCAAAACACTTTATACTATACACATAAGTATCTTCCAAATCATACATCTAGTATGAATCTCATATAAATATCCTTTCTCAAAATTGATTATCCCAAAATCGATAATTCTCAAACTAGGCTTTTCAAAATCCAATGTTGATTTTACCCAAAAATCAAAAACCTTTCCAAATCCAAAGGTTTCCAAAACATTTTTCAAAATCATTCCCACAAGATCCTTTATATATATACATATATATAGATATATATAACCTTGAAAAATTTGTAAAGACCCGTAAGTCCGTACTCCTTGAATAGACACTAATCTCCTTTGTTTAATTCAAGATGAACGAAAATACGAACCCTTAGGGGTTTTAAAAAGATTTTAAGAAAAGAAAAAGTAGAAAAGAAGGTAGAAAGAAATGGAAGATTAGAAAATAGAGGGAAGAGAAGACAGAAGAAAATAGGAAATTTTAAAATAGAACGGGAAGAAAGAACAACAACAGAACAACATCAGAATCTCACAATTCGCAGCGGAACAACATATAATAATAAATGAATAATCTTTAAACAAAGAACTATATCAGTTATTACATTACATCACATTACATTACATCACATCATCAGAGTGTACAACAACAACAACAAACAGTGCAGCGGAAAAAGAAATACTATATAAACTAGTAATACGCCATGCCATCCAGCTTGCCTCCAGCAACTCCAGAATATCCAGAATATCCTGATAAACCTAACTCTTAACTGCCCGTGTGGAAATTGGTGGGCACCCAGAGTTTAGGAAGGAAAACAATAAACTCCGAGTCAGTCATGTGACTGGTGTGAGAACTCAAAACAGTTTATTTATCTTTAAAATCAAAATAGAGGAATATTTTTAAATTCAATTCGCAATGCTTTTAAAAATGAGACTACCATAAGACCTCCTGCCACACACACAATGCAAACGCAGACTTGGAGAAGATTTCTCCTTATGATAGTCAAACATGCTTGATACGCATTTAAAAAGAGCATTTGATATTATTATTAGTGCATAGTGTAGGAAAAATTCATTTCGAAAGTAGAATATAAATCTTAGCCAGCATAGGTACCATTATATTATGCCTACTAATAGCTACCATATTAGATGGCAGGTTCTACAACTAGAACCGTTCAAGTTTCGTATTGGGAATTGGATTTCCAACGAATGATCAGGCCAAGGAACTTCCCATTGCCACATGAGAATGCCTCTGGATGGACATCCCCGAGAACCAAACCGGATCTCTACCAACACAAGGCCGGGTTACTCCTAACTGAGTAACAACTGACCGAATATGCCATCCCCCGGTCCTTTGGGACCTTTATCACCGAGCGCTCGTAATTATTTCACACAATCATAAAGTGTTTTCAACATGAGTAAGTATCTGGGCTCTATACCATGATACCACTCTTTTCCAGAAGGAAATGGACACATCCTAAAGGGTGCTACCCCTCATAACCTTGCTGCTTCTTTCCTGTTTTGACCATTCACGGGGTGTGAGGCTCGACGAATTCACGTCCACAAAAACATACTTTATACAAAAGCCATGCTTTGGGTCAACAAATGATCAACACAATGATCACAAGGATAGACGATCAAATAAACGATCCTATCACAAATAATCAACACAATGATCATTTCAGCATCACTCAGCATGTCACATTACCAAACTGGGAATATATCGCTGATAACTTCAACTATATAACCTTTGAGCTCGTACGTCTCAAAGAAGGGTGTTAAGCAAAGAATAAATTCTCCGCCACCAACAGAAATATATTTGAAAGAAATCGGCTTTATATCTCAACTTGTAATGTCAGGCATACAATCCATACAAGTCTGTTCCGGGCTCGAACAGAACCGAAGGCACTTACAAAGAAGTCCTTGCAATCCGGATATTCACAATCCTGATCGGATTCACCATCACATATGGAGAACTCAATACCGTAGCTACTCGGTGCAGAGTCAATCGATAGTTCATCCTATCACTCTCGCAAATACCGGTCTTCAACACCGATCTTCAAATGCGATTCACAACGACGTATCACATATTCAGAGTGGGTTATACGACCCCATGGTCTTTTCCCGGTTAACCCGAATAGTGAGCGCTTATTCAAAAATAAGTGTGCATTCAATTTCAAACAATTCACATCAAATACCCATTCAAAGGGAAATACTGATAGTCGGCTATTGAACTATCACTGGATATGCATACATCACCAGATTCCAAATAATTTTCCAAATTATTTATTTTCCAAAATATCTTTATAAGATATTTAATTTCAACACTTCAAAAATAAATCAATATTTTTTTTTATACAAATTCCACTTTTCACATATAAATTCCATAATGAATTTATATTTCCAAAATATCTATGCATATACGATTTCAATAATTCATTTCGATTTATCTTCAAAAAGATAAATTCTAATATTCACTTCTTATTGGAAAACATTTCCATACTTATTTATTCATAAGTAATTCACAAATTTCTTTTATTTTCAACACTTGGAAAATATTCAATATACTTAAATCGAATTAAGTATATATTTCATTCTTTAAGGAAAATCATTCACTTTAACATATTTATTTGGGCCAAAACGAATGTTACGTAAAACATCGTTACGACAACCCAAAATCACTAGTATAGGGATTCGAAATTAAAATAGATATATAAATCCCAATATTATACAAAACATTTCCTTTCGGAAATCATTTACTATAACAACAGTGTTATAGTCCACCATTTCCTTTTATTTCTCGAAAACGTCTATTTCAACAATAAATGTTGAAATCTATGGTTTCGAATCTCAACACCTTTAAAACATCGTTAGATCGTTTTAATTCTGTTTAAAATATCACATTCTAAAACATTTTCTTTAACATGTTATTCACTATTCAAAAACGTGAATATACTATGTTAACAAATTTCATCCTTTTTATACTTTTTAACTTAAAGGATTATTCACAGTCTAAAACGTGAATATAACTCCATTTATAAGTTATAACAATTAACTTATCAAAATAAGTCGTTTGCGAATTCATAAAACAACGTTTATAAATTCCATTTCTATTTATTTATAAAAACTTCTTTTTTATAAATTCCTTTATTAACATATTTCAGTTTATAACTCAATTATAAACTAAATGTTTATATTATAAGTTAAATACTTATAAAACGATTATTTTATAAAATCGTTCTTTAAACTTCATAATTATAAATCTTATAACTTATAAGATTCATTTATTTAACCAAATCTATTCTTCAATTAACTTCACAAATTTATAAATCTTACTATTTATAAATTTCATTTATAACTTCACAGTTTATAATTCTATAAATTTCATTCATTTATGAAATTCATTTTCACTACATTCAAACACTTATAAAAACTCGTTTTATAATGTCTATATTTCAATTTATAAATATCCATTTATAAATCTCTTAATATAAATCAGTTTATATTATTATTCTAAAACGTCTTTAAATTCCTTTATAATTTCATCATTTCGATTTATAAAATAATCAAATTTTATAAATCCTATATTTAAACTTTTATCATATATTCAAAAATCCAATCTAAATTATTTTATAAAATCATTAGTTCATATTTCTCAAAAATCGACTTTTAATCGTATTTCTAAAAATCAGCTTTTTTTAACTATATTTCACAAAAACCATAATTTTTATAACTTTAAAAATTATAACGTTTATTTATTTATAATGGATCAATTCCAAAAATATAGTATATTTTCAAAATCACTTTTAAAATCATTTTAAAATCCCAAAATCTGGGTCCAATGATGCTACACACCAAATAGTCAATCACGACTACAATGATCCATCATATATCGTATATGATAATCAATCAAATATCAAAATATCTGAAATCAAATAAAAACTGTTGAGGAATCCTGTTGGATCCCTCCAACCTGTTTCCTGCATCCAAAAACATTAGCACAATACCAATTTCGCTCCAGTACGAAATTATCGCGGTACATGTTTTTAATAAATATTATCCGCTTACTAACGGCGTAATAGGGTCTCATCCGCTAAACAAAAAATGCGGGAAATCAACAACTGCAATATATACATATTCCAATATATATATATTGATATTATATATAATACCAATTTCACTGTTTATGAAATATTCGCGGTATATGTTTTTAATAAATAACATCCGCTTACTAACGGCGTATAATGTCTATTTTAACAATCAATAGATACAATTCATCATTCAAACATGCATTCAAATATTTTAAATCTAACTATTTAAAATAAAATCGAAATCTATTCGATTGAGTGAGAAGTTCTCACCTTGGTTTTAAATTTCCGTTTTAGCGATTTATTTCGAATAAAATTAAACGCGCGTTTAATTTTACCCGAAATTCTCACTAACTCCAAACGACTCCAAACCAACTCCATCGCGTAGTGCTCGTCCATACGATTCCAACGCAACTGAGTTTGTATTTTTTCGACCTCGTATGAAAAAGTTATGAATTTTACAAGATTGTACACGTTTTATATAAACTAATTTACAACATAAATTTAAAAACTTATAACCTAACTCAACTACAGCCGTTAGATCTCAATCCAAGGCCTCTCCCTTTTCTTCCCCACTCACGCACGTTACTCCCAGTATTCATCAACGCACAAAGAACCCACCTATGCCCAATTAGGGTTTGAATTTGCAAACAATTTACTCAATGAAACTCGATCAAACCACCGCCATGCGACTCGCCTTGCCAAGAGCCACCCTCACCACCCATGGCCTGAAGCTCGGCCCCAAGATTTGCCCAAAAACACGTGCGTGACCTGATGAGAACGGCCTCACATAACTTCCTCTCCGTTGCACCAAAATCCATCATCACCGTATGGATTTCAAGATCTCATCGTGCTCTATAACTTTCGTGTTGAACACTTTGGCTAATTCTTGATGGATTGAGAGAGATTGAGAGATGAGTGTTGAGCATTTCTGGCCCTTCAATTATAAGTGGCGGCTAGCTTATGAAATTAGGGTTTGGAATGATTTTTTTATCAAATTATGAAGGGGTAGGGGCTATTTATAAGGAACGAGCGACACTATTCATCCCGGAAATTCCGAACTCCGATTTAGGCGCCGTAACCAGCATTTCTAAGGTTTACCCCACGTTCTGGACACAATGGAACAGGTTTCGGAAGCTAATTCGGAAGTATGTGCGAGTTATGGCTATAAACGCTCAATTTAAATTAAACCGATTTAAATCGATTTCTAGGCGTTTTAATTTGTACCGGACAAACGGTAAATCCAATTGACTTGAAATTTGAAACCTTACAATAATATCACATTACGGATCCGATGAAACTGGTTTCGTTGAAATCCGAGACTTTTTGAAAAATGGCTATTTTGACTCGCCAAATTTAAATTAAAAATAAATCGATGCGTTTCGAGCTGCCGCGATCAAACGATAACTCCGATTGACACAAAAATTGAAATCCGATAATAACTAACTATTACGGACCCAATGGAACTGGTTTCGTTCAATTCTGAGACTGTTCAAAAATTGACTATTTTACAGTCGATTATTAAATATTAAAATATTCAATTTTCACAAATTAACTTTTAATTCGATTTTAAAAGTTCTAAAATATCATTCTAACTTCAACATGATAAAATAAAATTTTACAAATCATTTTCAATCATATTTAACCTCATTTTCAATTATTTCTATAATTTAACGTATTAAATTATCGATTTAATTATCCAATTAAATCCAATAATTCAAATAAAAATTTATTCGACTTATAAATTCAATTATTAATATTTAAAATAAATTAAATATTCAAATTTTAATTAAATAAAATTCTGGGTCGTTACAATCTTTCCCCCTTAAAAGAATTTCGTCCCCGAAATTACAAGTAAGAAAATTACAGAATCTATTAACTTTTCCAAAATTCATAATTAAACTTCTTATAATTCTTTACTAAGTTTTCAAATCATACTTAGTTATTTTTTTAAAAACAATTACAATTGTTTAACTTTCAACTTCAAATCAAAGTTAAAGTTCTCAAAATTTTCCAAATTTCTCAAAAAATTTCTAACGCCTTAAATTTTCGGAAAAATTCGCCATAGTCTCCTTTGCGCGGCTCGATCCGAAAAAAAAATGACAGTATATATATCACAAATATACATCTCATCAAGTAATGAGGCATCCCGAAGGGAAAAAGTGTAAAAGTACGGTATGTAATCCGAGATATGTACCTTATATTTTATTAGCAAGCATATACGGCTAATATAGCGCTAAAGCGAGCTCCAAATGCGAAGCAAACGCGATCCGCACCTACTAAACACTCAACAAACAACATGAGAACATGTACATAGACAATAATCTCAATATACAACATATAGCAACATAATAACTATATATGTCAACATAGCAAATGTAACTAAACAACAAATGCAATATATATTCAACCATCAACCAACTAACATTCATAACCAATCAATATTCATTTATATTCTCATTAGTATTCAATGAAATGGTTTTCACTCTAAATCATATTTGATTTATTAACATTGGATTTTATCAACATTCATTCTCAATTCAATTAGTTTACATTTACTAATTAGATCTAACTCACATTCAATTCTATTCAAATTTATTTACTTCAAATTTGAATTCAATTTCATAGCTTCCAATTTCATTAATTCAATTTCATTAACTCTTAATGAATTATATACAACCAATCAACAATCATATAACAACCAATGTTTATTAATTATAACCAAATTCCTTTGCTTATATTCATTCATTTTTTTATTCAACTTCTAATAACATTAGATTTAATGAATTTACACTTATATTCATTATTCCATATCAATTCTATTTTCCATTCAATTGATTCACAATTCAATTCATTTATTCAATTCAATTACCAAAGTTGAATTTCATTCCATCTTATAAATCAATTCAGATTTCAATTCTAAGTAAATTTTTATTTAACCTTTACCAATGTCAAATTTCATTACTTATTCAAACTCATTTTATTTACAAGTCATATTCATAAATATATTCATATAATTTCACTTCTTATATATATATAAGTTTATTTCACAATTGTAAATCACTTTAATTATAATTCAATTCTTATAATTCTTTTACTTATACAATTATTCTTTTATTTAGATTATTCAAACAACTTAACAATCAACTTATATACACTTTAATAATTCTGAAAAATTATTCCTTTATATATAAAATATAATCAAGGCAAAATTATTTCATTTACCCAATTAAAACAATACTGTGCCGAATTGTTCTATTCAAGTGTTTAGAAACCCCTTCGGCATAGTTTGACTGACCGTGCTGACGAAGGTTCATATGCCACTCAATAAACCAATCATCACAATATAAAACAATTTCATATTCACTAACAAATACGCTCTCATAGCTATTATTACACTCAAACTCATTCTAGAGTACTACAGACTCTATCTCTAATGAGTAATACCCAACAGAACCATGGTTGTCGCTTAACCATCAGCTCTGATACCAACTGTAAAGACCCGTAAGTCCGTACTCCTTGAATAGACACTAATCTCCTTTGTTTAATTCAAGATGAACGAAAATACGAACCCTTAGGGGTTTTAAAAAGATTTTAAGAAAAGAAAAAGTAGAAAAGAAGGTAGAAAGAAATGGAAGATTAGAAAATAGAGGGAAGAGAAGACAGAAGAAAATAGGAAATTTTAAAATAGAACGGGAAGAAAGAACAACAACAGAACAACATCAGAATCTCACAATTCGCAGCGGAACAACATATAATAATAAATGAATAATCTTTAAACAAAGAACTATATCAGTTATTACATTACATCACATTACATTACATCACATCATCAGAGTGTACAACAACAACAACAAACAGTGCAGTGGAAAAAGAAATACTATATAAACTAGTAATACGCCATGCCATCCAGCTTGCCTCCAGCAACTCCAGAATATCCAGAATATCCTGATAAACCTAACTCTTAACTGCCCGTGTGGAAATTGGTGGGCACCCAGAGTTTAGGAAGGAAAACAATAAACTCCGAATCAGTCATGTGACTGGTGTGAGAACTCAAAACAGTTTATTTATCTTTAAAATCAAAATAGAGGAATATTTTTAAATTCAATTCGCAATGCTTTTAAAAATGAGACTACCATAAGACCTCCTGCCACACACACAATGCAAACGCAGACTTGGAGAAGATTTCTCCTTATGATAGTCAAACATGCTTGATACGCATTTAAAAAGAGCATTTGATATTATTATTAGTGCATAGTGTAGGAAAAATTCATTTCGAAAGTAGAATATAAATCTTAGCCAGCATAGGTACCATTATATTATGCCTACTAATAGCTACCATATTAGATGGCAGGTTCTACAACTAAAACCGTACAAGTTTCGTATTGGGAATTGGATTTCCAACGAATGATCAGGCCAAGGAACTTCCCATTGCCACATGAGAATGCCTCTGGATGGACATCCCTGAGAACCAAACCGGATCTCTACCAACACAAGGCCGGGTTACTCCTAACTGAGTAACAACTGACCGAATATGCCATCCCCCGGTCCTTTGGGACCTTTATCACCGAGCGCTCATAATCAATTCACACAATCATAAAGTGTTTTCAACATGAGTAAGTATCTGGGCTCCATACCATGATACCACTCTTTTCCAGAAGGAAATGGACACATCCTAAAGGGTGCTACCCCTCATAACCTTGCTGCTTCTTTCCTGTTTTGACCATTCACGGGGTGTGAGGCTCGACGAATTCACGTCCACAAAAACATACTTTATACAAAAGCCATGCTTTGGGTCAACAAATGATCAACACAATGATCACAAGGATAGACGATCAAATAAACGATCCTATCACAAATAATCAACACAATGATCATTTCAGCATCACTCAGCATGTCACATTACCAAACTGGGAATATATCGCTGATAACTTCAACTATATAACCTTTGAGCTCGTACGTCTCAAAGAAGGGTGTTAAGCAAAGAATAAATTCTCCGCCACCAATAGAAATATATTTGAAAGAAATCGGCTTTATATCTCAACTTGTAATGTCAGGCATACAATCCATACAAGTCTGTTCCGGGCTCGAACAGAACCGAAGGCACTTACAAAGAAGTCCTTGCAATCCGGATATTCACAATCCTGATCGGATTCACCATCACATATGGAGAACTCAATACCGTAGCTACTCGGTGCAGAGTCAATCGATAGTTCATCCTATCACTCTCGCAAATACCGGTCTTCAACACCGATCTTCAAATGCGATTCACAACGACGTATCACATATTCGGAGTGGGTTATACGACCCCATGGTCCTTTCCCGGTTAACCCGAATAGTGAGCGCTTATTCAAAAATAAGTGTGCATTCAATTTCAAACAATTCACATCAAATACCCATTCAAAGGGAAATACTGATAGTCGGCTATTGAACTATCACTGGATATGCATACATCACCAGATTCCAAATAATTTTCCAAATTATTTATTTTCCAAAATATCTTTATAAGATATTTAATTTCAACACTTCAAAAATAAATCAATATTTATTTTTATACAAATTCCACTTTTCACATATAAATTCCATAATGAATTTATATTTCCAAAATATCTATGCATATACGATTTCAATAATTCATTTCAATTTATCTTCAAAAAGATAAATTCTAATATTCACTTCTTATTGGAAAACATTTCCATACTTATTTATTCATAAGTAATTCACAAATTTCTTTTATTTTCAACACTTGGAAAATATTCAATATACTTAAATCGAATTAAGTATATATTTCATTCTTTAAGGAAAATCATTCACTTTAACATATTTATTTGGGCCAAAACGAATGTTACGTAAAACATCGTTACGACAACCCAAAATCACTAGTATAGGGATTCGAAATTAAAATAGATATATAAATCCCAATATTATACAAAACATTTCCTTTCGGAAATCATTTACTATAACAACAGTGTTATAGTCCACCATTTCCTTTTATTTCTCGAAAACGTCTATTTCAACAATAAATGTTGAAATCTATGGTTTCGAATCTCAACACCTTTAAAACATCGTTAGATCGTTTTAATTCTGTTTAAAATATCACATTCTAAAACATTTTCTTTAACATGTTATTCACTATTCAAAAACGTGAATATACTATGTTAACAAATTTCATCCTTTTTATACTTTTTAACTTAAAGGATTATTCACAGTCTAAAACGTGAATATAACTCCATTTATAACTTATAACAATTAACTTATCAAAATAAGTCGTTTGCGAATTCATAAAACAACGTTTATAAATTCCATTTCTATTTATTTATAAAAACTTCTTTTTTATAAATTCCTTTATTAACATATTTCAGTTTATAACTCAATTATAAACTAAATGTTTATATTATAAGTTAAATACTTATAAAACGATTATTTTATAAAATCGTTCTTTAAACTTCATAATTATAAATCTTATAACTTATAAGATTCATTTATTTAACCAAATCTATTCTTCAATTAACTTCACAAATTTATAAATCTTACTATTTATAAATTTCATTTATAACTTCACAGTTTATAATTCTATAAATTTCATTCATTTATGAAATTCATTTTCACTACATTCAAACACTTATAAAAACTCGTTTTATAATGTCTATATTTCAATTTATAAATATCCATTTATAAATCTCTTAATATAAATCAGTTTATATTATTATTCTAAAACGTCTTTAAATTCCTTTATAATTTCATCATTTCGATTTATAAAATAATCAAATTTTATAAATCCTATATTTAAACTTTTATCATATATTCAAAAATCCAATCTAAATTATTTTATAAAATCATTAGTTCATATTTCTCAAAAATCGACTTTTAATCGTATTTCTAAAAATCAGCTTTTTTTAACTATATTTCACAAAAACCATAATTTTTATAACTTTAAAAATTATAACGTTTATTTATTTATAATGGATCAATTCCAAAAATATAGTATATTTTCAAAATCACTTTTAAAATCATTTTAAAATCCCAAAATCTGGGTCCAATGATGCTACACACCAAATAGTCAGTCACGACTACAACGATCCATCATATATCGTATATGATAATCAATCAAATATCAAAATATCTGAAATCAAATAAAAACTGTTGAGGAATCCTGTTGGATCCCTCCAACCTGTTTCCTGCATCCAAAAACATTAGCACAATACCAATTTCGCTCCAGTACGAAATTATCGCGGTACATGTTTTTAATAAATATTATCCGCTTACTAACGGCGTAATAGGGTCTCATCCGCTAAACAAAAAATGCGGGAAATCAACAACTGCAATATATACATATGCCAATATATATATATTGATATTATATATAATACCAATTTCACTGTTTATGAAATATTCGCGGTATATGTTTTTAATAAATAACATCCGCTTACTAACGGCGTATAATGTCTATTTTAACAATCAATAGATACAATTCATCATTCAAACATGCATTCAAATATTTTAAATCTAACTATTTAAAATAAAATCGAAATCTATTCGATTGAGTGAGAAGTTCTCACCTTGGTTTTAAATTTCCGTTTTAGCGATTTATTTCGAATAAAATTAAACGCGCGTTTAATTTTACCCGAAATTCTCACTAACTCCAAACGACTCCAAACCAATTCCATCGCGTAGTGCTCGTCCATACGATTCCAACGCAACTGAGTTTGCATTTTTTCGACCTCGTATGAAAAAGTTATGAATTTTACAAGATTGTACACGTTTTATATAAACTAATTTACAACATAAATTTAAAAACTTATAACCTAACTCAACTACAGCCGTTAGATCTCAATCCAAGGCCTCTCCCTTTTCTTCCCCACTCACGCACGTTACTCCCAGTATTCATCAACGCACAAAGAACCCACCTATGCCCAATTAGGGTTTGAATTTGCAAACAATTTACTCAATGAAACTCGATCAAACCACCGCCATGCGACTCGCCTTGCCAAGAGCCACCCTCACCACCCATGGCCTGAAGCTCGGCCCCAAGATTTGCCCAAAAACACGTGCGTGACCTGATGAGAACGGCCTCACATAACTTCCTCTCCGTTGCACCAAAATCCATCATCACCGTATGGATTTCAAGATCTCATCGTGCTCTATAACTTTCGTGTTGAACACTTTGGCTAATTCTTGATGGATTGAGAGAGATTGAGAGATGAGTGTTGAGCATTTCTGGCCCTTCAATTATAAGTGGCGGCTAGCTTATGAAATTAGGGTTTGGAATGATTTTTTTATCAAATTATGAAGGGGTAGGGGCTATTTATAAGGAACGAGCGACACTATTCATCCCGGAAATTCCGAACTCCGATTTAGGCGCCGTAACCAGCATTTCTAAGGTTTACCCCACGTTCTGGACACAATGGAACAGGTTTCGGAAGCTAATTCGGAAGTATGTGCGAGTTATGGCTATAAACGCTCAATTTAAATTAAACCGATTTAAATCGATTTCTAGGCGTTTTAATTTGTACCGGACAAACGGTAAATCCAATTGACTTGAAATTTGAAACCTTACAATAATATCACATTACGGATCCGATGAAACTGGTTTCGTCGAAATCCGAGACTTTTTGAAAAATGGCTATTTTGACTCGCCAAATTTAAATTAAAAATAAATCGATGCGTTTCGAGCTGCCGCGATCAAACGATAACTCCGATTGACACGAAAATTGAAATCCGATAATAACTAACTATTACGGACCCAATGGAACTGGTTTCGTTCAATTCTGAGACTGTTCAAAAATTGACTATTTTACAGTCGATTATTAAATATTAAAATATTCAATTTTCACAAATTAACTTTTAATTCGATTTTAAAAGTTCTAAAATATCATTCTAACTTCAACATGATAAAATAAAATTTTACAAATCATTTTCAATCATATTTAACCTCATTTTCAATTATTTCTATAATTTAACGTATTAAATTATCGATTTAATTATCCAATTAAATCCAATAATTCAAATAAAAATTTATTCGACTTATAAATTCAATTATTAATATTTAAAATAAATTAAATATTCAAATTTTAATTAAATAAAATTCTGGGTCGTTACAAAATTTTAGGATCATTTCAAACTTGTATAAAACCCTTTTTATACTTCAAATATCTTTCAAAACTCTTTCTTCTGGCTTTAGATTCAACAAGGGGAAATTTATCTTATAAAACAAAGATATATAACTTTGTTTATCCCAAATCAAATATTAATCTTACTCTATAAAGTCACTTACCAGTTTACTTACTTCCAAAAAGTAAAAAAAAAATTACCATAGAAATATCCATTTTCCACTTTACTTCATCATATATTTCACAAAATATACCTTTCATTTCAAAAACCATTTCAAACTTCTTATCCATAAATTCCCAGTATCTGTCTCATTCAAACCCGCACGATGTACACATATCATCCGTACGTTATACCAATCTGATCGCTAACTCGATCACACAATTTCACTTTCGAACTAGTATCGTCCACTCGACTTCCTAATGCGGACTCAGATCTGGTTTCTTGATCAGAAACCGCCATTCTCCATGCATAGCCATAACTATGATAGAGTATATCCATAACCAATCAACAACCCGTATCTAGGTTCGCCGTCGAAAATCAAGTGAAAAATCCCAATTTGGATAGATGTAACTATCTCGAAATTCTGTTCCCGAATCTGGATCAAATCACTATGCGAATAGAATAATATATGTACATCTTACGTATTTATCTTCATTGATTGTTAGCCAAATCAATCTCCTTTTCTATTCACATTCACTTTAATTTCTATTAAATCCTCATTTGGATTATCACCTCAATTCTTATCTCAAATGGATGTTTAATCATAAACAGTTTGAACTCTGTCTAGCTTAAATTTAGAAAATAGCTTGAAAAATAAAAATAATAGACAAGTAGTTGAAAAATAATTATTAGTTTGTAAAATAGCAGTAAAATAGTTAAGTAATTGTAAAATAGTTGGAAAACAGTCAAATAATTATAAAAAATTTAAATAATTGCAAAATAGTTGTAAAATAGTAATTAATTTGTAAAATAGCAGAAAAGTAGTAATTAGTTTATAAAACAGTTGCAAAATAGTTAAATAATTCTAAAAGTAGTTATAAAATAAGTATAAGATAGCTTTGGGTTTAATAAGAAAGGTTGTATATATAATAAATAGCTTGGAAAAATAGATTTATATTAAAACAATTTATTTTGAAAATAGTCCAGAGTCAAACTGTTCAATTCCCAACCTCCATTTCCAATCAATTCTATTTAAATTTTATTTCCATTTAAATTGACTCAATTCCAATTTAAATCACTTCAATTTCCATTGAAATTGATTTAATCCCAATTCAAGTTGAATTAATCCTTAATTTTTTTCCAAATTCAAATCAAATTCCATTTGAATTTTAAACTTATTCAACCTTAATCACAATTTCAATTAATTCAAATAAATTTCAAGTTGAACCAATTTCAATTCATATCAATTTCAGTTTTAATTAATCCCAATTCCAATTTGAATTTGAACTCATTCGACTTCAGTTTCATTTCAAATTTATCCAATTCATAATTTTCATTTGGATTTCTAAACTTGTCCATCTTCAATCACAATTCCAATTAATTCAAATCAAATTCAATTTGAACCAATTCAATTCAAATTTCAAATTTAAACCATCCCAAATTATATAAATTCGAGTTAAATTTTAAATGTCGATTTAATCCCTTCAATCAAATTAATCCTTTATTTTTAAATCAACAATCAAAATCTTTAAACAGTTTAATTCTGATTCCACATTTCAAAATTCCATTTTAAATTTCCTTTGCTTAACTTATTTCAAAATTCGAATAAGAGTTCAAAACAAATTCATCTTCAGAATCCAATTTATTACTAAATTTGAACTTTAAAATAAATTCTCAGTTTCATAGATTATTTATAATAATAGAATGATATCAAGATAAATAAACATCCAAATTTATCCAAACACCAATTTACAGCATCCATTTTCAATTTCCAGATCTTAAACCCATTTTGAGATCACTCATAACTTCCATTTAAATCAACTCTTTAACTTCCCAAGTTAAATTTCTTGAAATTTTCAATTCAGGTTGTTTGTCTTAAACTTATTTTAACTTTTCCTAAGTTAAATTCACTTCAATTTAATCCTTTCAGCTTTACCCAATTTGAATTCTTATTTCAAATTATAAACTTCATATTAATAGCCAATCCCATTTATAAGTTCAAAAACTTATCATTTTGGGGTTTTCACATCACATTCCAAGGAAAATTCAAAACTCAACCAGAGAGTTTATTTCAAACATATTTATTTCCTTTACACACTAAGTTACATTAAATTTTAAACCACCTTTTTTTTAAATTCAAAAAATTCCAATAAATTTTCAAACAACTCTTGTTTGAATCAAGCTCTTTCATTCAATAATATTATTTATTATTTATTTCAAACACTTGGAACAAATTACCAAATTTTCAAGACTTAGATTTAATACTTCACCATTTAAACCCTTTTTCAATTTCGATTCATAAGTCATAATCACCTACATGTTTACTTCCGTAAACATTTTATTTTTGCTAAATCATTAACAAACATTTCATCATTTTAGGAAAATAACCAAGGTTATTACAACTGGAAACCAATTCCTAATATCTTATTCTAAAAATTCTTCTTCGAATTCAAGATTTTAACTTCAGTTTGAATCCATTTCAAACTTATCTTTATTCAAATTTCAGTTTGGTTGTACCACTTAATTTAATTCCAATAATTTAACAACCAATTACCTTAATATTTATTTGAAAGATATATTGCTTTATATATCAAAATATATTCTTATATAAAATCATTTAAAATCCTTATATAAGAAAATAACAAGTACGCTCTCATACACACACACACGCACACGCACACTCAACTCATCCTAGGGTACCATTGACCCTATCCTTAATGAGTAATCTTACCAGAGCCAAGGTTCTTGCTTAACCTTGCTCTGATATCAAATGTAACGACCTGGAATTTTCGATCCTGAAAACTCCAGATAGTTAGGAAAAGAAGGAAAGAGATAGAAGAAGAAAAAGAAACAAGACATAGTATCTCACATACGCAGCAGATCAAAATATAATATCAAATAATAACAGTTGTACAAAAGCAAACTGTATCTTTCAATTTACATTTATTTACACCAGAGTTACACATAAACACAAACACTGAACAGATACAATCATGTCTCAGATACTATAATATATCACAGTGGAAACTCTCCATATGTTCCTGCCATCTAGCTCGCCTCCTAAGCACCAGAATGTCCTTACCTGAAAACTGTAATACTCGGTCTGACCCGAGCGTTACATCAAAGTAACACCCGGGTCAGGTTGGAAACCAACGTGAGTAAACCCATACAATTTGAAATACAAAACTATAAAACTTAAGTGGATTACCAAGGTAACTCGTACCTTAACGAGTTCTTACTTAAAATAGTCAATCACTTATCACACAACAGTTCATGGGTTAAATGTCAATGTTACTTAATTTATTCCATTCCAGCCTGTTTAATTCCACACATCCAATTATATATAACTTAGATTACTAATCGAAGTGGGTTCGAATATTTCCAGGTATCTGACCTTGGTTTCTTCGTATTCTAAGTCACTTCAAATCTACACTGCTTATAGTTTCAAATTAAACACAAGATATCACAATTTACACAGCAATTCACTATTGATTGATATCCAAATATCACAGTACAATCTCACATCTCATATCACAGTACATAAGTTATCAGACCAGATCTTAATTCAATCATTCATAAGCAAGTTAAATTAGATGTTCAATCTTAATTTAATTACCAACTTGATTACTTAAATTACCTTTAATCCTATTCACTTAGCATCAATTAATCTAAAATCAATTAATTAACCACATTAAATTATTTTTCACCATTTATCATCCTTGATTAATCATTCTCAAATTACATAAATAAGTAGCCATAAATTAATTACATCAATTAATTATTTTTAACCACTCTTTAATTACTCTTAGTAATTAATTAATGATTTTCCAATTACTTTCATAAATTACACTTTAAATTAATTGCATTCAGGATTAACTACCCTTTAATACCTTACTTTAATTAATTAATCATTTAACTAATTACACTGAGTAATTCTTCCTTAATTACTTTATTATGAATTAGTTATTCAGCTCAACTTAATTAACATTGGTTAATTACTTGTCATTTGCCATTAAATTAATTAACCATTCTTAATTAGCCAACAAATCCTTAAATTAAAATTCTTGATTAATCCTTAATTACTTAATAATAGATTAGTTATACGTACTAATTATCCTATCTTAATCAATCAATTAGTCTTAATTACATTGCTTAATTAAATTAAAAAAATAAGGATTAATTTTAAAGTAAATTTCTCAACTTTAATTATCAAACATAAATAAATAAATTATCACTCAAAATGGTTTAAAGATAACTAAATTTAAACTTATTAAACTTAAAAACTCTGAGAACTAAAATATTTAAAACTCAAAAAAAACTAAACCTTTTTGTTAAAAACTTTGGAAAGTAAATTTACTTTGGATTTGTTTTATTTAAAATCCAAATCCCTTTTATTTTCAAACGTCTTAAATTAGTCAACACACAAAATCCCTAGGCCTAGACTCATACCATCCACAAATTCCAAGATTTGCACAGCCCATGAAAACACAGGACCAAAGCCCAAAACAAAACACATCGGGACGAACCCAAAGTCCACACCAAAACTTCTCCTTCCCAAACTCCTTCACTACCAGGCAGTCACCCAAAACAGCGTTCACGACGATCATCATGAACTGGAGAGAAATCTCCGATCAACCTTGAAACTCACGCGAACAATTCCTGCTTTGAACATGACGCAACTCAGAACCCTTCGCCACGCTCGTTCCACAGGCCAAGAACTTCCACGTGTAAGCTGTGCACGTGTACAGCCTCACCCACGACCATCTCACCGCCGCGACAACGCCTGCAGATCGACAACGTTCCACTTACTCGATTCCAACTACCTCGAGCCTCGAACGGCCCATAAATCAAAAATGAATCATCAGACCCAAAACTGGATCAAAAACCATCAATCAACTCGCCTTTCCATCGACAACGCCGACCACCATCATCCTCGCCACCAAACCCTCAGCTTTGTCACTGACATATGCTGCTTTCTCCCCAGGACCGATCATCTCTTGATCATCCAAATCCATGCTAATGACCCAACTCCAACGACAACTATCAGGGTCACTAAACCCTACATCTTGGGTTTGCCGCTGCTACGACGAAAAATATCCACCTTGACCATTTTTCTTTCCATCTTCGACCCTCAATCCACCTTAAGCTCGAACTTGATCTCTCCGAGTTCCCTAATCGCCTGAATTCAAACAAAGACTCAATTCTGTTCATCCTTCAATTCCTCCCAAAATATCATCTTAAAAATCAACATTTTATTTTTAAAAATCATTGTTTTCGTAAAGGAATTAGAGTATATAGGTGAAAACTGAAACTATATCATTCAAATTTTTTGACATGCTTTGGAATTTTCTGTTCTTTTTCTTCCTGTAAAAATTTGTCTTCTAATTTTGCTTAAAATATTTGAAAATTAAAATCTAGCAAATACAAACATAATTCCTTTATACGTCATATTTCAAAAAAAAATATGAGGAAAGAGATTTTGATTTAAAACTTGTGCTTTGTCTGGGAATACACACAAAACAAAGTTGCATAGATGCTCAGACCTGCACATTTTAAACAAATGTATATTTAAATGCATGCAAGCATTATTTTCATTCATACTAATACCCTTTATTTAGGAATTATAGCCTGAAACATATAAAAGAAGGAGGGTTGGATTTCTTTGAATCAGGATTTTATTTGTTAAAAATCAACAGAGCTAAATGTATTCTATCAGGCCTAGGTTATCTCAATTGATATACATATAAATGTCTTGATTCATCCATGCAAAGTTGTTTCCACATCACTTCATCCACAATCTATGACATGCATTATGATAATCACAAAATTAAGTTTTTTTAGAAAAAAAAAACAGTTTACTCACCTATCTTGCAAAAGCAGAGAACTTGCTCCCTGATCTCTAAGTTTGATGATGACCTAGAAATGCCTTTGTTTCTGAAACTTATTTTAATTTCTTGTCTGAAAATCTTGCTTTTGTTTTCTGAAACCTGGATTTGATTTTGAGTTTTTGAGTTGCTTTGATTTCTAGTTGACTCTCTGTTTTACATTTAAACTGAACTTGAACCTTTGTATTGCTGAGTTGAAATGAATCTGATTCTTGCACTTTTGGAATAGCCACTTTATTTAAAACAGGTTTGATTTTAAACTTTCCTTAGATCTGCTTTAATTTTACTTCAGGTTGAACCTTTGTTTTTTTTCTGTCTTTTTTCTTCTATGGTTTCAGGTTTTGAAGAAAATAGTCTGCCTTCCTTTTTTACATTTTTACTTAATTTTAAATTAAAGGAGAATGCCATTTGTAAAACTAAGCTTGCATTTGTCAATACATATAATCATTTCATTTTTTTTAAAGTGTTAGTATGCAATAATGAGATGTTTACAAGTGTTTAAATTCATATCTAATATCTCTTATGTTAAAGTCTTTTATCCTAATTAATTCAAAAATTGTATTTTAAACCTTCTCTTTTTTTACACCTTATATATATACAACATACATATATTTAAGAAAAAAAATGATCCTTTATTAATCTTATTTTAAACTTGAGCCACCATATTCAAATCTAATAAGTATTTATCTCAAGTATTTATAAATATAGAATTCTATCTTTAAATCTCCTTTAAAAATTTAATGTATTTAATTTGAATAAATATTCTCAGTTCACAAAACATATATATACTTATACACTTTTATATGAGCTCACTTTAAAAAAAAATCAATATTTATATAGTTTGCACATCACTATTTATTTATATTAAATTACCGTAAGATTCATCATGTTAATTTAAAAAAATTATTATAGTTTCAAATTCACTTATATATATATATATATATATATATATATATATATATATATATATATATATATATTCAGATATATTTTTATCAAATTTTATTTATTTAACCAAATGGAATCAGTATCTCAATGATTTAAAATCAGTTAATTTTCCAATTAATAGATATTAAAAATCCAGGTTATCACAATGATGGTGGGGTCGGTATTGATGTGTTTGGAGGTATCGGTAGTGGGCATGTGTATGTATTTAGGAGTCTTCCGAATTGCCTTGGTGAGGGTTCGTTCATTTAGGCTAAGGGATAGGTTGTAGTTGAGATTGGTGGGATTGGCTATCTGGGCTTTAAGAGAGGGATCGACCATTATAGCCTTGAGAGAGGGATCGACCATCTAGGCTTCGAGAGAGGGATCAGCCACTTTTGCTAACTTGAGTGCAAACTTCAACATCTGATCCCAAGAACTTGCATACATGAGTGAATCTTATCCCTTCCAAATGGACATGAACAACTCCAAATAAGAACATTAGCACAATCAAATCCTTCAAAAACACGGGAAGTAGACTTAGTTCCATTAACCATGGCTATCAACTTCCTTTATATTTCCTTCAAATCTGAATAGAATAGGAAGTTTATAAGTTAATAACTGGATCTATCTCGAGAATAGGGGAATCCATAAGTATATGATGAAATCCAATCAAGCCGGGATTCAATTCTCAGTGAAAGCACCAAAATGTTAACGTCGAAAATGGGCATCAAAACCTAAATCCAGTAAAGATTAAATGAAGATTGAAATTAAAATAGAGAAAATACCATAAATGAACATATATATTTTATAGTGGTTCGACAATCTTGGCCCACATCCACTTCATATTTTTATTAATCTTGCACCTGATTATGATTACAAGATTGTTTAAATCAGCTAGGATGCATTAGTACCAAAATGAAGAATAAAAGTGAAAGAGCCTTTCTAGCAGAAAGAAGGATCCCTTTTTTAACGCCATGCTTGCTATGTTTATAGGTGTAGACATGCATAGATTAGACAGGAAGTTTGATAGAAGGTTCGAGAGACTAAGACGAGTCCACTCAAAAATTTCCAAGCCCATCGAAGCCTACAATACGGATCGGTATCGATCCCTATTAGTATGTCCAAATAGGCTAGAATTTCCCATAATTTAGGCTACTTGCCCCCCAAATTTAATGCAATTCCGTCGAAGGATTTGTGAGATATCTCATTTTCAGTGAAGTAGTGTTGCTTGAATTCAAATTTCTATCGATCCCTCTAAAGATAGTTATTATGTCGATCCCTCCAACTTCCTTCGATTGTGATGAGATCCCTAATGGTGTATCACATATTGTGGTAAGCTTATACTCCAATTTTCATGTCGATGGCATGTGTAGATTTTGAGTTATTGACCAATCATCGCTGTAAAATTGACTTTAACTAATCCCGTTTATACCAATCCCTTTCTTAAGTGAGATAATTTGCCCATAACTTGACCATACAAACTCCAAATGACTTGAGATTTGTAATATGGCCTCATGGGACTTTCCTTATCACTACAAGATTGATTAGCACTTCATATCATTGCTTGCACATGATCCTTGGACATCAAAATCATCGCTCTAGGCTACTGGCCTTGATGACAGTCAAGTCAAACTTCTCCAATCAGTTCGGATATAACTGGGTCGAAATGCTGGATAAAAATTGTTGATAGATGAACTAAATCGATTTTAAAATTATTCTATTTTAAAATTTTAAAGATTTAAAATAAAATTTACTTATGCAGACTGTAGTTGAAAAAGTTGGAAGAGAACTGGAGGCAAAAGAGAAGATTCCAAGTTATAGTGGAAAAAGGGTATATAAGAGAATGATGGAAACAAGGAATTTTCCATCTAGATCTTTTTCAAGCATAAGAAAATATAGAAAACTGGATTTTTCTAAATTTGGATGTTGGAAATGGGGTGCTAGGATTTTGGATGGTAGGAATTGGATTAAAAAATTGAACTATACACCTATTCATAGAAGTGTGAGAAAATTTGGATGTAAAAACAAGTTTTCGGTTTTATAACGTTGCATACATATAGAACTTCTAGTATATTTAGGATGTGTGCATCATATTTTTGAAATTATTTTATAATAACGCATTCATATAGAAGGCGCTGATTTAGAATTGCTCAACATGCATATCATATATGTTGTCATACACCGTGCACTTGTACACAATTGGTTCCAAAATTGTTTGTACACTAATTGATTGTTAGTTTAGAATGGTTGTACGTTATGTTGCATTATTTTAGTTCTTGAGGAGTTTTGAGGACGAAATTCTTTTTACAGGGAAGGATGTAACAACCAAAGATTTTAATGCTAATTAATTTAAAAAGAAAGCAATAAATAAATAATAATGCTGAAAATAGAATTTTTGAAATTGTTAGAATTTGACTGGGAAACTTATACCGTTGGGTTCAGAGTGGTTTTTTTGTCACTTTTCATACATAAGTTTCTGATCGGAGTTCAAACGAAAAAGTTATTAACGTTTGAAGTTTTAATGTCTAAAATAAGTATATATGTAAATATGATAATAACATCAATTAACGCTAACTAGTAACGTTAATGGAAACCCAGACTCAAGGAATTATTAATGTCAAAATTAAATCTAAGAGGTATGTGGAAATAAATTATTGCAATCAGTGTTAAATAGGAAAGAAAAAAATAATTGAATAAACAATTAGTATAAAATTTAACAAATCAAATCAACGTAATGATTAACCATTTTATACAACTCAGGTCGACCAAGGAGCACTGAGGTCAATAAATAGCGATCGACCAAGGGTACTAAGCGGTCGACTCGCGCTATGTAAACGACGACAATAAACCTAGACCTAAACGGCTGAATTTAAAACAATTGAATCCAATGGTTGGCATTGATTCGAACCCCTATCAATATAAACATAGACCTCCACTTCCAACTCACAATTTTCTAATGGGCACGGAAACTCTACCATTTTCTCTTCTCCCCCAAAATTTTAATTTATAGAAATATTCTGATACACCATTGAAGGATTGTAGAAGATGATAGAGATAGAGAGTATGTTCAAATCAAGTTTTTACAATCAAGTAAACTGTACATCAAGATTTGAAATTGTAATCGATCTAAATCTCTCCTTTTTAAATTAAAATTCTAATAGATCTATATGTATATGTTATAGGAGAATCAAAATAGGGAGTCAAAGTGGAAATACAGATAACATAGATTAGATTCGAAGATTGGAAATGCTTAAAGAGGTAACGGAGAAAATTACGTGCTTTGTAATAAAATTAGCTTCACTTAATTGTAACCTATCTCAATTATGCCCATTTATAACCGATTTAGATATAAATCTATCGATGCATAGTGATTAGATATAAATCTGTAAGTGAGTACTGATTAGACATAAATATGTAAATGCATAATGAATAGATATAAATCTGTAAGTGCATAATGATTAGAGATAAATTTAATGTTTACATGTAATGAATTCAATGAAATTTGAAAACTAGCCTACATATGTTTTCCCAGTAGCTTATTATGAAAATAGATATAATGAATTAGTATTTGTGTGATGGATATGAATTGAATAAATTTCAATGTATTACGTAATGATTAGAAATTGATACTTATGCGATGGATACGCATTGAAGTAAAGAAACACTTATTTAAATTTTAGGGATTTTAATGATATTTTAATTCATTGGAATCTAGAATGATGCAAGTAGATTTCTCTGTATCAAGTTTAAATAATCGAAAATGTGATGTTTGAAATGAAAAGGAATGCACCTAAAAGAAAGAGAAGTACAAAATAGGGATAATTACCGTATTTTGTATCGTCTATTTCAAGAAATAAAAAGATAGTTCCTTATAATTATAAACACCGTAAGGATATCTCCTCTTTTTAGGTAATATATAGAAATTTACTATGTTAACGTTTTTATGATAGAAACATAGTTCCAATGCATAAATTACAATAAACCAAAAAGTTAAACGATAAGATATGAATGAAGTAGAATGATCTTAAATGGTAGATGTTACCCTGCCTTTTGGTCAAGGCCGGGATATCAACAAATTGGCTAGAAATGATGAATATCTGGATTGGAGATCGGCTGGAAACAAGGCTGTGATCGTTATCATCAAAAGTTTACAGAGCTCCAATTAAGATGGGATATATTGAGAATGATGAATAAGACTATGAAAGACCACATTTCAAATTTAAAGTCAGTTGAAGTTCGTATGCTCCAGATATGATCGATGCAAATTAAAAGGATCATCTTCACTCGTATCCATCATGTTCTTTATCGATCCAAGGTGGCCTTCTTCGCATCCATCATACTCGTATCAATCCATATTAGCTCATTTCGTATCCGTCAGCTCGTGGGCCTCGTTCGTATCCACCAAACATACACTACTTCGAATCCATTGAGCACGCCCCCTTCGTATCCGTCCATACTCAAGGAACCACTTCGAATCCATCACATGTATTCCGGTTCGTATCCGTCTCCAAGTGACATTTCGTACCGCTTCTGTTAACTCATAGCTTGTATCGATATTCATCTACATAATTCGTATCGATCGGTCAAGGATTGACATGAAGTATACCATCCACGAGCGATACGAGGCAACACCTAAAAGGTATCGATACGAAGTGTTCAAGTCTATATCGATATGAATTGGAGTAGAGATCATCGATACAAAGAAAGCGTCCTTGGATCGATGCGAAGCATGGAGCGCATCAGGTTGATACGAACGGGGCACAATTAAGGGAAGACTTGGTTACTCGGCACGAAAAGTGGATCGATCCAGAAATTTAGCGCCACGTCACCTAGCAAACACGTGCCTAGGAGCGATGCGATTTGGATCGATATGAATGAACTGATACATATTCGGCATCCCATTGATAATTCAAACTTTCAGCGATCATATCTCAAAATCTACAAGCCCAAATGCCCAAAAAAATTTCACAGAAGTTTGCATACAACTCCAAGAATGTTCATGCTCAATCTCGGTTCGATTGGGCATGATGTTGATCGATACGAATTCCACTCGTATCGGTCATGGATCGAGTCGAAATCACTCGGGATCGATAACGTGGGGCCACCAACATGAGAGAAAGAGTCTTCCATGGTCTGGGTGGGATATTTGCAGCCTACATCTGTAAATAGCAGTCTAAGAGCTTCAGAAAGATGATCTTTTGGCTCTTCTATGTCCAGACTCTGCCAAAACTATTTTCGTACTTCAATTCTACTATTGTAATTCATTTTAAACAGCGACATAGGTCAACAAAAGTCAGCCATTTTATAGTGGACGTTGGCCATATGCCGAACCACTCTAAATCTGCGTGTTTCTGTATGTTTCCTTTTAAATTTTGAGTATTATTCGTATTTATTTCTCTACATTTCTGCTATCTGTGATCTGGAATTATAAACGGGGGCTTTCATCGGCAATTGGGTGTTTTTGACCAATTTTGGTGCAAACAGTTGAGATGAAAAACATCAATAAAATTTTAAAGTAAATGAAAAGAAAATGGAATAGATAGGGAAGAACAAATAAAAAGGTAACATGTGGACAGAATTAGAAAATGAAAAACGTATAAAAACAATGGGCGACAATATTATGAACTTGATAAGAGGAAAGTAGTAATTAAATTTAAAGAAAAGAAGAAACGTATAATGAAATAAAGGCCTCAAGTAGGTTGGAATTAAAATTAGTAGTGTTACATAAAAGATGCATGCCCAACGCAAGTGATACCAACGGTTTTGTAACAGTATACTAATTTGAGACATATTCAACAATAGGTCCTGTGGAATATATATGTTTGTGTATAAATAAAGGATTAACCCTAATAGATAGAGTAGTCTGCTTCAAATATAGTTTTAGGTGGGTATTGCCTTGATTGCATTAGGCAATCTAAATAAGATAATGAGCGGGATGGGGCACTATGCAGCAACGATTGGTATCAAAATTCAAGGGTAGGGCTGCATGGGGATAGAACGTCAACAGTCCTTAACAGTTAACGGGAAAGATAGGGTCACACCTAATTGGTTCGCCGTCTACAAAAAAGAGTTATTTCAAAATGATTAGGATGGTCTATGGAGCCAAGTCCGCAATAGCAAGCAGACGAGGTAGTAAATCCTCAAAAAGAAATAGTGTACGATAAAATGTATTGAATGCCATCACTAGGCACTATGTGAGTCCTTTGATATCCGTAGCAATGAGACCATGATACGTCGAGAGTAAGGGATCCCGATGTGGTGCGAATAGAGAGATACTAGAGTGTGTAGTAATTTGTATCTAGGTCCAATAGGGAAACCGTGGGATACATATTTATTATATATACATAGCTATGTTTATATAGAGGGTAGATGGGAATGAATTAAACGCGGACATGGAGTCGAGACAACTAATGAAAAATGTAAACTGAAACAACATGAGATAGATGATATTTGGCGCAAAATAGTGTTATGTACAAATTGTGTAATTTTACAAATCATCAAAATGTTGTTTTGACCCCCTCCTTATTGCAACCCATAAGACAGTTAGAAGGACAAGTACCGGTGCATGGCATGTTCGATGCTGGCCATGACACTTGACTTTGTAAGTGTCAAACCTTGGTAAGTGATTATGTGATCTATTATATTTTATTATTCCACTATAATTTATTTCTTTAGTGCTCTAATATTCATTTTTTATTTATAGGATATAAAACCAACTATCTATAGTTTGGCGGACTTGAGTTTTTGATTTAGCGAAAACTCAGCCCTATTGGCATGCAGGTAGTTACATCATCAGGGAAATCTTGAAATATATACCACTTCTCTCTACTAAGTTGAGTGATTGAAAAACCACTTAATCGGCACTACAAGTACCTTATTAACTCCAGCAAGATTTGTCAAATATGTATTCAAACTAGTCATACCTACGTGTACAAATGTTAAGGTTTTTCCTAAGGTCACTAGACAATTAGATTTTAGAACAGAGAAAAAGTGAAGAAAATCAACGATAAAAAATTCCTCCAACCAAAAACCTTTATTGATTTACCAAATAATTACAACAGAAAACCTAAATGTAGATAAAAAATACCAATTCCCAAAATCCAAAAAAGTAAAATTTTTCTCACACACATCTAATGAACTCTATATATGCCAATTTATAATAGTCTTAATAATATGCCTTCTTTATTCAGCTATTTATTACTGCAATCTTCTAAATAAATCTTTCTCATGTAGATATATTAAGTCATCCTCCTTGGAAAATAATTCAACGAATACTTATTGTTGATTCTTATTATTAGTTTGATTATTTGTTACAACTAACTGATTAAATAATAAATATTAATTAATAATTAATAATTAGTTGTTCATTATTGTTATCGAGTTATAATTATTGGTTATAGTTTATAATAAATAACCAATATAATAATTAAGCAATGAAAAAATAAGAGAAAAAACAATATACTTTGCATAACCTTGAGTTTGTAAACATAATTATTGAATCATACAAATAAGTCATCATTCTTAAATTTTCCTAGTTAAGATGTATTGGTAACAGGATATCATTGAATCCTTCGTGATCAGTGTATGTCACATTCTACATATGATGGACGATGAATTACTCATAACTGTTGATGACATCATGAGATCAAATACTTATGGTTGTTTAGAATATTTAGAGCATGACTCTATGGGAGACTTCCATAGGTTAAATACAACCAAGTAAAAATAGAGGATTTCATGCAACGATGTGCACAAGTCTTCATACTTGAGACTACAATAATTTTGAGTGTCTAAGCTATACCATGAATACGGTTAACAAATGACATGATGCTCGTGTTACCGCCATATTTGGGTATTCGATGAACCACTTGGAATGAAACACTGCTGAAGAGAGGATTCGTCTTCATCGTTGTAGAAGGTCACTTAGTCAACTTAGTGTCAAAATCTATTGTTCAAGTAAAATGGTTAATCGGTAAAAGATTGGACCAAGAGATAAAGATGCAATTAATTATGGATATTATTGGAATTTTCAACAATTGACTCAACTCTAGGCATCTTAGTGATATAACGATGAATATCATAAAACTTGTATAATATTTCATTACTTAAGGTGTAGCTTTAGTAGATTAAAAATATGATTTCACTCAAATAATCTTTAATTAACTGAATTTGTTTCCATTATTGTGCTTCAATAAAGTCTATACATACAAGAGGGATTCAAGTGAGGAGAGTTCTTTGTTAAAACTGTATCATAGAGATTACAAGCAAAAAATACAAAAGGAGGATGATGGGACGAAGAAGAGAAAGAGAGCAAAGACCAGAGGTGTTGCAACTTCATGCACATCGATCGGTACCGACCGACCCACATGGATTGGTACTAATTGATCAGCGGGAGACCATCTCGACAACTTTAAGAACCGCGAGATGTTGGAGACGGGTGGCATGGGCAAGTTAGTCGTACTTAAGCTTGTGATATTCTAATTATTGGGTCCATATCAAACCAAAGGGTCAAAGGGGGTTCAGTCGATCGAGAGATTGATTGACTCGGCTGCTCCTAGTCGATTGGTATCCCCTTTTAATTGACCGCCCTGTTGTCGATCACATGGTTTGACTGAAACTTCCAAACATCAAAATTTTCGAATATGAAGTCGAATTGAGGTGAGGTTTGCACCATCGTTCACCATTTTTTGAGTGCTAAAATCTAAGAAATTTTGGTTGGATTTGGATTACTTTAGTTTTGGGACCCAAGCGGGACCCACCTTTGTACACATTCTAACACGTAGATTTTTGGTAAACCGGGAGGGTGCACGAGGAGAGTATTCTGACATTGGGGCCATGCATTCGCTTTGAAATATGATTTGGGTTAGTATGGGATTTTTTTAGAGTTGTCCGGTGGGTTTTAGGCCATAGCGAATAGAGTCGTGCATCGCGATCCTACATGATTTGTGATGATAGCGGGTTGGGATATGGAGTTCCCTAGTAGCGAGTCATTGATGATTTTGATGATAGTAGAATAGGACATAACATTCCCCAATAGCAAGTCATTTAGGTTTTTATATGATAGCGGGCTAGTACTTAGAGTTCCTAACTGGGGAGTCATATACGATTTGTGATGATAGTGGGTTGAGACATGGAGTTCCTCACTAGCGAGTCATCTACAATTTCGATGATAATGGGCTGGGACATAGAGTTCTCCAATAGCTAGTCATCCACTTTTTTGTTTTAGCAATAGTGATCATACACATTGTATCGTATTTATTTGGTTTTAGCCATAAGGACTATAAGCGTTGGGCATATCTTATCGATCTTAGCGGTAGTGATCGTTCTTTAGGATCATGGTTTGATCATGGTATATTGGTACTATATTATTAGTAGTTTTTGGGCTAATATAATGGAATGAGATATTGTTCTAACCTTTTTTTATATGAGAAAAGAAGGTTATTGAATGATCCTTTACTTTTGAGATTAATTTACCGTACTTATTTATAGGCAGTTCGGATTTCCCCTGAACCACATTTGTGGAGAGGGTCGGCCGTGATTTTGTTATTCCTATCTATTTGTATATAGTTTTAATACATAGTATTTAAGATAGTTCCCTTCACAATAAACTTTATGTATGACCTACCTTTTATCTTTTTCTGCTTATGTCATGACACTCTCGGGTTATCGGCTGAGTAGTTTGGGAGTTACTTTAGCAGAGTGCATAGCTGGAGCATTTTGGAGGTATGGCATTGATGTTTTGAGATATATATATACTTGTTATTTTATTGTATATGACATACCTATTATTATATATGGATGGTTGTATCAAATATTTATTCAGAACTCCTTTCTTTTGGAGATGATGTATTATGATTATTCTATGCTAATATTTATTTGTCACTTGCTTCCGCTAGTGCAATCTCTTATATGTATTGTTATTCTATTTGTATTCATGTATATTAAGTATATTATATGTTGTCATTCCATTGAGAGATCTTATCCTTGGTTTAGTATTATGTTCAAATTTTACCTCGATAATCTGTCTTTTGTGGTATTTGAAAGTAAGGCGATGTTATAAGGCGCCATCTTTAAGGTATTACACAGTAAATTGGCTTGTTGTCATTTGATGCTAATCCCTTTTCTTATTTAATTGATAACGCGTTTAACCGCAGTTAATTAGACAAGAAAATTACTTCGTGGTCTTTTTATTCCTGGCCGCCTAAATTTCGCTATTTCGTTCTCCCCAAAAAAGATCCCGCTCTAAACTATCCGCAGTTAATTCATCCGTCAACCACACGACCCCCTCAAATTCAATCTCCATCTCATAAAAGCCCAGAGAAATTCGATCCCCAACCCACGACTCTCCACAACTATCCACGCCTGAAGTTGTCGCCTATTGCTTTGACTCTCCATGCATCCTTGAAGAAGCGGTATCAGACTTCGTTGAAGAAGCAGTAGCCGGCATTGTTGAAGAATCTGTAGCAGGCATCGCCGATGAAGCTGAAGCATTGAAAACAGTAAGCTTTGATTTGTATGTTGGTATTTTTTAGTTTCTGTATGTTTCGGTCTCTATTTTATTTTGAAATCGGTAATCTTTGATTTGTAGATAAGTTTGACAATGTTAGCTGAGTTCTGATTTCACTTGCCACGTTAACTGAGTAGATAAGTTTGACAATGTTAGGTTTCGTAGAAGATCTTATGGCAACAAGTAATGCAGTGTGTTTGTCAATATTCGGTCAAAGACTTTTTTCTTCTCTTCATGTTTTGCTTTGTTTTTTATTTCATTTCATGGTTACAAGCATAAGGCATTTCAGCTGTTGCGTTCAGTTTTATAAGTGTGTACCATCATGGAAGTTTGGGAAAATTAATATGCATTACTTTTTTTTGGCTTTCTCTGAATGTATAAGAGGAGACCCACTCTCATTTTTGTCACCAGTTCACCATTCTTTAAATTATATAAAACACTATTTTATTTCCAGTTCTAATTACCCATTTTTCGTAGACCTTACCTTAACAAACAACATACATGAAACCAAAACAAAATTTTGACATAAACTCTGTAAAAAGATGTACACATCAAGCTAACAAAGGTAACATAACATTTCTGTGTTGTGAACAAAACCTTCCTTTTCAGCTTTTGCCACCTAGAAAAGAAATGTGTAACATAGAGAGAAGCTTGAATTTATCTCGGGGTCTAGAAGCAGTGACTCGATTTTGTGATTATCGGCTTGAGTTTTTGGACTTGTTCAACCTTTAGATTTTACGATTACGACCTAACTTTGTTAACTTGTTCAACTTTGAATTATTGCTTATATTTTCCTTTATGCGAATCATCCTTGTGTGGTGCATTTGTGTTCTTTATACCTGACTTCTTGTGTTAGAGCTTTCTGTTTTATACATATTGCAGTGTTCCTGAATTGGTGCTTTTGAAATCTCCAATCCTGACTTGATTTTGAATATATTACCTTGAGTTGCATCGTAGTAGCTTGTAGCCCTATGCATTATCTTATGTATTTTTTAACAAATTTTGACGATTGATATTGTAAGGTGTAGTGACTTTGTTGGTTCATGATACCTTGACTTGTAGTGCACTTTTGATGTTGATTAACCTTGTTTTTTTGATCGTGTACTGATTTATACATTCTCTGGTCTGTATTGTTTCTTTCTGTGATATTGTTTTTAGTGCTACAACGAACACACACACGTATAATCATCAAACGAAAATCATAGACTATATTCTACAATCTCCCATCTACATGATAACAAATATATATTAAGTTTTTGTAACCCAGAAATATGTTTGATGTGCCATGATCAAAGGAAAAGATAAAACAAATTTTGAATATCAGCAAGGTTATTACTCAACCATCCAAATCTTAACCTTTCTCCCTCTTTTGTTATCATAAAAAATTAAAATAATAATTTATATAGCGGTAGATTTTCATTGATACTATAAATAATATAGAGATAAGAGAATTAAAATTTTCGATCAATCAAACAAAAATCATAATATCATATTGATTTGATATATATCCCATTCTAGAGCGATGATCGGTTGTGGTTTAGGGAAAATTTTATACAGTGGCAGCAGTATATTATTTTCTATAATAAAAAATTCTTTAAAAAATCAATTTAGAAAAGTGAAAATAAAGACTACTAAGCATATTCTAATCTTGCATGACCGTTAGGACTTTAAAATGAGATTAGTGTTTACTTAAGGAAAGAATGTCAATCACTTTCTGGCCACAAACGAAAAGGTATGTACAAAATGCAAACTAGCCCAACATAAGGCCAGAACCAAACTCAATTTGAATCTTCTTTAATTCTAGACCTGTGATGATCAAATTTTTGCTTTCTTCTGATACCACTTCAGCCTAAGTTTTTTCTTTCTTTTGTTTGCTGACTTTGATTTTTTTCAATTTCCTTAGATATTGTCTTTTTTTGTTATAGGAAATTTATATTCGAAATCTGGACCTTTTGTTTTTTTCCTTTTTGTTTCCTGTCATACTCTTTTTGGCAGTGAAGACATAGAAACTTTTCTTTTGTCTCTTTTTCAACTTTTCTCCTCATTTTTAAGCTTGTAAGTTTCAGCCATTTTCTATTGAATTTTTTTTGTTTCCTGAATCAAGCTTTGGCTGCTTTCCTACTTTTGCTTGATGTTAGTAATTTGAAAATTGGATAGTCAATACAAAGTCTCTTCTTTTTTCTATGTATTACAGTTGTATAATTAATATATGTTAAATATTTGATGTAATTTTTTACAAGTTATCTTTTGGATTAGAAGATATAACTTTTATGCAAAATTAGCTGTTTACAAGTTATCTTTTAGTAATGAAACTTTCCTCAAAAAAATTAGCTGTTTTCATGGACTGCAAACACAACTATTTCCACAAGTTGGCACTCTTATGCAAAATTAAGAACATTTAAGTGTATGGAAATCATATTTAGCAATTATTTTAATATGAATATAGCAACTTAGTTGACAACTAAACCCTGCTGCAGAATGCTATTTTATTATGAATTTGAAGTAAACTCAGTTGACATAGTATGCTAAACTCAGTTGACATAAGAAATAATATTTAACTTTTGTTTTTTTAGAAAATTTTCCCTCTAATTTGACAGACTGTGCATCGGTAATAAAGTCTTCCTCACATATTGTGCTTCTGTTTTTTTAGAAATTTGCTTGTTGCAATATTATATATGGCGATGGAAAAAGATTGGGTGCATTTGCATAGGTAAGAATACAATATTTGGATTAATATTTAACTTGGAAATTAATATTAAAATTTGTTTTTTATGTCAATAACTTTGTTTTTTAATTTTAATTTTAATTTAGAACTAGTAGGGAGTATGAGCAAGGAGCATGGAATTTTGTGCATGCCGCTAAGAGAAATTTAGGAAATATGGAAAAAAATTGTGTCCTTGCTTAGATTGTCAAAATCTTACTCATCAATATGATAACATTGTTGTTGAGCATTTGATTATTAGAGGAATGGATCCTTTATACAAGTGCAGTAAGAGGTATAGTCACGGCGAGCAAGTAAATGTAGCTAAAAAGGTGAAATTGGATGACACATATGAGTTACTTCAAGCCATTCACTTTGAAGATGAAGAGTTTGTCAACCATACTTTTTTCTCCGAGAATAAAAACGATGATGATGCACAAAAGCGAGTAGATGATTTCCTTAAAAATTTGGAAGATGCAGAAACTCCATTGTATCCTGCTTGCGTAGATCAAACAAAATTATCTGCTATCACTGCGTTGTATAATTTGAAATGTGAAACCGGATTATCTGATACTGGTTTTGATAAGCTTCTAAGCGTGCAGCAATTGTTATTACCCAAAAATAATGTCCTTCCGAAGACTTTATATGAACTAAAGATGTTCCTCAAAGTATTCGATATGGGATTTGAGAAGATTCATGCTTGCAAAAATGATTGTTGTCTTTTCAGAAAAGAATACAAAGATTTGACTAGTTGTCCCAAATGCGGTTCTTCGAGATGGAAGATAAATGAGTGGACGAAAGAGGTAATGAAAGGTATTCCAATCAAAGTGTTGAGATATTTTCCAATTATTCCAAGATTTAAAAGAATGTTTAGATCTGAGCAGATGGCAGAAGATCTAAGGTGGCATTTTAGTAATAAAAATAATGATGATAAAATGTGTCATCCTGTGGATTCTTTGACATGGAGCATGGTGGATGATAACTGGAAATAATTTTCAAGTGATCCACGCAACCTTCGACTTGGTCTTGCTACTGATGGTTTCAACCCATTTGACATTAAGGGTTCCAAGTATAGTTGCTGGCCAGTGATGCTTGTGACATACAATCTCTCGCCTGTACTATGTATGAAAAATGAGAATATTATGTTAACATTATTAATTCCTGGCCCTAAGCAACCTGGAAATGATATTGATGTATATTTAGCTCCTTTGGTAGAAGATTTGCAGTACTTATGGAGTAACGGAGTAGAGATTTATGATGCATTTAGCAAGACATTGTTTAACTTAAAAGCAATCTTGTTATGGACCATAAACGATTTTCCAGCTTATGGAAATCTCGCTGGATGTTGTGTAAAAGGCAAACAAGGTTGTCCATTATGTGGTATTAATACTCACCATCGATGGCTAAATCATAGTCGAAAAAAATGTTTATATGGGACACAGAAGATTTCTACCTTCATCCGATCCATTAAGAAAACAAAAGGCTTGGTTTGATAATACTGTGGAGAAAGGTAACAAGCCTAGAATTCTTACAGGTAGAGATATTTCTATTATTTTGAAAGATTTTCCAAATGATTTTGGAAAATTTAAAAATGAAGAAATAGAAAAGGACAAGAAGAGAAAGAATAAGAAGAAGCTAAATAAGAAGCAAATTATAACGATTACAAGTAAGAAAAGAAAATGTACTGACAACAAAGAAGGTGAAAACGATCCTACAAAAAGAGAGCTATCACGGTGGAAAAAAAAATCTATTTTCTTTGAATTACCATACTGGAAGGTTAGTATTCAAAATTTTTCTTATTCATAAAAATATAACTATAAATTTTATAACGTTTAATTGTCATATTATTGATGTTTATAGGAACTTCCACTCCGCCACAATTTAGATGTGATGCATGTTGAGAAAAATGTTGGTGAAAGTTTACTCAGCACAATGTTGCATGATAGCAAATCAAAAGATGGCATTAATTCTAGAAAAGACTTAGAGGATTGGGGAATTCGACATGCTTTATATGCGCAACCTCGTGGGAAAAAAACATATCTTCCACCGGCTCCGTATACTTTGTCTAGTTCTGGAAAAAAAAAATTTGTAGAAGATTGTATGATTTTAAGGGGCCTGATGGTTATTGCTCAAATTTCAAAAGATGTGTGTCGTTGGAGGATTGCAAAGTTAGTGGATTGAAGTCGCATGATTATCATGTGTTGATGCAACAGATGCTATCAGTTGCAATTAGAGGATTGCTTCAAAAGAGGCCAAGGAAAGTAATACCTCGTTTATGTGCATTTTTTAATAATCTATGTCAGCGTGTTCTTGATAGAGAAAAGCTACAACAAATGGATGATGAGATTGTCAGAATTATATGTGATCTTGAAAGATATTTTCCACCTTCATTTTTCGACATAATGATACATTTAACAATTCATCTTGGAAAAGAAGCTCGATTATGTGGACCGGTTCATTTTCGTTGGATGTTTCCTTTTGAAAGGTATATGAAAACACTTAAGGATTATGTAAGAAACTATTCAAGACCTGAAGGATGCATTGCAGAGAATTATCTCGCCGAAGAATCTATGAGATTCTTTGGTGATTTTCTAAAGAAATCATCACAATTATGGGAGAAAGAAGGTAGAAACAAAGATTATGAGAATGATGATGCAATACTCGAAGGACGTCCGATATCAACATGCAAAACATTTACATTGACGGCTAATGAGAAGGAAGTAGCTCATTTGGCTGTGCTAATGAATATGGCTATAACCGAGCCATTTTTAGAGTAAGCACATATTGTTTCTTTTTATTGTTTTAATATATGTGTATTTATAAATGTGACTTAGCACCTTTTATACTATGATAGTATGCATTTGGAAGAGCTTCAAAGTTTGGATAAGCGATTGGAAAGAAATGCTACATTGCTATGGAAAATTCACACAAAAAACTTTGCTGAATGGATTAAAAAGAAGGTTGAGCAAATCTTTTAAATTTTTTTTTAGCTTTGAAAATATTTTTTTTTGACTCTATATTGAATGGATTGAATTTTTTCAGATATCTTTAAACTCAAATGAACATGATGATTTTCTAAAATGGATTGCTTATGGTCCAAGCAGTACTGCTTTGTCGTGCAAAGGATATATAATTAATGGGTTACGTTTTCACACAAAAGATGTTGAGAGAGAAACTCAAAATTCTGGAGTGACTTATGATGCTACTACCATGTGTAGAGCAAGTGCGAAAGATGTTTCTCAAATAGTTGATGTGGTCACTTATTATGGGATTTTGACTGACATAATCCTGTTAGACTATCATAAATTTTATATTCCATTTTAAGTGTCAATGGGCAAACATTGGAAACGGAGTGAAAGTTGAAGATGGATTTACTCTTGTTAATTTACATCAAAATCAAGCTTCATTTTCGAGGGATCCGTATATCCTTGCATCTTAGGCGAAACAAATTTTTTATTCACGAGAGAATGACTCTTCTAATTGGTATGTTGTAATGAAGGCACCACCAAGAGGTTTTCATGAATTAGAAACAATCGATTATATTGAGGGCACGAGCTATGTTGTACAAGATTGTGAAGAAAATGAGATGGTTGTTGATTATGTGGAAGATGCTAGCTATGTTAGGGAGGATTGTGAAGGCATACTTGAAAAAAGTTTTCCAAATCGTTATTGATTATGCTTGGATTAGTTTGTTGCTGTATGTAAGTATGCATTCGTAGAAAATATAAGCACAAGCGACATTTTTTAATATCTTTGGTTATTAAGTCTTAAGAGTTGAATCAAGAATCTTGCTCTTTTAAGTAGTGGCTCAATTTTGTATCTATTATCTTTGGTTATTTTCAGAAACAGGATATAGAAACATAGAACTGACAAAATCGAGACATGAACGATGTATTTTTAGAATTCTTGTTATATGTATATAAGTACATCAGTTACAATCTATGCATGCATGTATGTCATAACAAATAGAACACCTGCAATTTATTTTGACACTCACTATGCATGCGTATAATTCTGACACTCACTACTTGTTCATCGCTGGATAATACAAGTGATACTAGTCATATTTCCATGAGCTATGTTATTGTTAGCAATCTAGTACTTAAAAGACCAGCAATCTAGTACTTAAAAGACCAGGTTTTGTATCTACTTGTGTCATTAAATTGGCTAAATTCAAGTTAGGAATTTGTTTGCATGAGAAAACACACTGCAAAAAAATAGTTCAGGCCAGAAATGTTTTGTCTAAGCAAATAAAGTATGGTTTTTTGTATAGTTCAAGCTGAAAACACACTGCATGATAATACCACACATTTTAAATTCGATATACATGCTTTTGGGGCATAGTTTCGTATATAATTTTGTAAGTACTTAATCAATTTTGTAAGTACTTAATCCAATAAATCACATGCTTCTACTTAATCAATTCAGGAGCAGGTTGATAATTTCCAATGACTAAAAGGAAGAGGGCTGCTCTAAAATGGCTAAAAGCAGTCAATCAAATTCATACCGAAGACAACTCGCAAGAAAGTGAAAACCGAGTCATACAAATGGAAGAGATCAACGATGCTCAAATCAAAGACAACGCTGAAGCAGGTGACGAAGATACAATGCAAGAAAATTTTGAAGTTGATGTTAATGAGGGAACTACTAGAGATGCTGCTGCAATTTTGACTGCGAAGCGCAAATATAGGGGTCCAACCAAAGTGAAAAGACTTCTAGCGAATCTTGACAATCGTATTGAAGTCGAATTTGATGCGGATGGCAACCCAATAGGATATGGATCTATTAAATTGTCTTCATATTTAGGTCCGCTAGTAAGGGAACATGTTCCCGTTACACTTGATAAGTGGAAGGAACTAAGTAACGAATTACAAGTTGCTATGTGGGGATGCATTCAGGTATAAACTGTTTTTATATTTACTAATTAGCTATACAGTCGCATGCTCTGATATGATGACTGTACTTTTCCGGTTACACTTCAAATAAACGGTTTAATTTGTATTTGCCATATCACTAGGCATGCGCACGCTTTTAATTTAATTAGAATTCTCAACTGAAATTATCTTTTAACGAGTAATTTTAAATTGAAGCGTAAAACTACTTTGATGCAGCAAAATATAGTTAATGGTTTAACTATTTGGTAAGTTGGGCATCATTCCCAAATTGAGTGATGTAGTGTGCGAACCATATTGCGTTGACAGTCATATAATATATGCACTTTAATTATTCAAGGCTTTTCAGCACAAAGGACTTGATTTCAGACCATTGCTGCAAAGCAAGATATAGTTTTTATTTGATATCATGTTTCATCAGATTAGCTTGAAAGTGTAGTATGATTCCATTAAATTTTGCATGTTGATGCCTGGACCAAGAAAAAGCTAGGCTTAGTACTACAACTGTAGTACTTTATGCTCTGGCCAAAGCTGGCTTCATGTATTTCCAATTCACATGCAAAGTATGAAGAAGATCCAGCTGTTCCTACATAAAGTCAAACATTTCAGTTGAAACAGTTCAGTATGCAGTGTCTGATTTCACTGTACAAGTTGTTACTTTTTGTAGAATTCAATCGGTATGAAATGCTGTAAGCTTTAAGTAGATATGTCTTCATGTAAAAATATGCCTGTTCAAAAAGTTATATCAACCTCAAGGCTTAGGATGTGTTACGCTACACTTTTTGCGTTACTATTATGTTAAGCAGCAGCGTCTTATAGTTTAATCATTGAAGTAGTAACAGTTTGAACTTTCTTTCATGCGGGTATAGCGTATGGAATCGGGAACAAAGTTATAACCCGGTGATTAAGTGACCTTTTGGCTGAACACCTGAACACTAGTAAAATAGTAAAATAGCATGTCTCCAGATTACGCATAGCAGTGAGATAATTCTTCGCTGATATTGATCTGTTTATGGAGAGCTTACTTGTAAATCTTTTTCTTTCTTTTTTAAGTAAAAAAAATAAAAACATGGTCAATTGATGCCAATGGGATTTCATCTCAATATTGTTAATTGCCAATAGTAAAATACAAAATTGTTAACAATGTTGTGCCATTCATGCATCCTCTATTGATCTTCCATTCTTTTGTTTGCAAATTTGTAGATCTCACGGCTTCTCATTTTTTATGTTGGTGCTCACAATTTCTTGGCATTAGTTTCAAATGTACACTTATTCAACGTCAACTTTGCTAATGTGTTGTGTTGCAGGTTAGATTTAAATTGGATGAGCAATGGCAAAAAGAGTGCATATTTCAGCAAATGGGGTGCATGTTTAGAGCTTCAAAAGCTAGATTAGTTCGCAAAATAGCAATTGCAAGGAATGAAGAAGAAAGAAATCAGTTGAAACCCGACAACCTAAGCATGAACGAGTGGAAGAAGTTTGTCAAGTCCAAAACAACTCCAGAGTTTAAGGTAAAGTCAGTTTCAGGTTCTGTTGATGAAATTGTATGCTTTAGACATGAGATTGTATGCTTTAGACAACATAAATAATGTGTTTTTTCTTAGGAACTGAGTCAGAAATATAAAGCTATTAGAAACAATCAGATACCACACACATGTAGTCGTAAAGGAATGACTCGAGTGGCTGATGATTTGGTAAGAATTTCTAATTTATTTACCATAATATTTATTACCTAGTTTTTCAATGTGATATGTTGTAATAAATATTCTTTAAACATAGAGAAAGACGAGTCCTCATCCATCTTCTGTCACTCGATCTCACGTTTGGATCAAATCCCACACTCGAAAAAATGGCGAACCAGTAAATGTGACTGCTGCAGAGGCTATCATAAGTACTTTGAAATTTTATTAGGTAACAATTTGACGCAGCGGATAATTCGAAACAAACTTCAATCGGTGAAAGTAGCGATCGATGGAATGAAGATACCGAAATGCCCAAATTCGTTGATCCGAAGATACCGAATTCTAGCTATCTCAAACACGTTCATAGCGCACTATACCGTGTTCAAAGATCTACGATTCTTCGTACGTTGATCTAGCGCACTAGATTCCGTGAATCGGCTTCAACAAACGTGGATTCGAGCGCACTCGAATGACGTAAGTGGAGATAGGAGATTACACTCAACTACCAATTGGAGAAGAAAGCACAAAGCAATCAACAAGAAATTTTATTTCAAAATCAACCACCTTAAATGTACAACACACACCCCTATTTATAGAGTTTTCACAACACAACCCTTAAGTCGTGGCCGACTCATGACTCACGACTCATCATAAGTCGTTACCGACTTAGCAACACAACAGACCGAAGTACATCACACGACTCAAGAGCAAACGACTCAAAAACAACGACTTACGACTCATAACAGCGGCAAAAATAGACAACCTAAACATGACGACTTATATACAACACGAGTCATCAGATACAAACGCCATCCGACTCAACTATATATGCGTACAACACGACTCAACATATGTCACGACTCAACCGACTCAACACCCATACAACTTACAACTACTCACGACTCAAGGCTTCACCGACTCATGGTCTTCACCGACTCATAGCTTCCCTGCGGCACATCCTTCAAGCGAGTCATCTCCGAACGACTCATCTACTTCCACTTCTCTGCTCTTGTTAACTCGTACACGACTTATGGATGAGTCGTTGAGACGTGTACGACTTATCACCAGAAGCAGTGTCTCATTAGGTCGGTCCACATCTTCCTTCGTAGGTCATTGCCGACCTAGACCTTCTTTGTTGAGTCGGAAACGACTCAAAGCCGCTTCATTAGCTTGCAACGTCCCTTCTCGTGACTCCTTAGGTCGTGGACGACTCAAATCTACTCTCCTACGACTCATGCTGCCTTCACTGAGTCGTGTACGACTCATCACACTACACCACAAACTCATGTTTTCAGGAATTAAAGATTGCACAACTTCTTCTCTGGCCTTAGCTGCATCATCCTCCCCTGGTTGAGAAAAATTCGTCCTCGAATTTGTACATTCTTCTTCATCTGATTGTTTACCTCCGTAATATGGAACAAGATGTTTAACATTGAACACGTCAGACGTGTAAACATCTTCCGGCAGTTTCAACTTATAAGCATTTTCATTGATTTTCTTCACAATTTCAATTGGACCAATTTTCCGCGCCTTCAATTTATTGTATGTTCCTACCGGAAAACGGTCTTTTGTCAACACTGCATAAACCAAATCGCCTTCGTTAAATTCAACATTTCGTCGTTTCAAGTCTGCAGATTTCTTATATTTCTCATTCGATTTCTCCAATCGTTCCTGAACGATTCTATGACATTCCGTCAATCCTTCAACAAAATCAGCAGCTCGTTTAACCGTTCCCTTTGACTGTGGCACTACTGCCAATTCCAACGGTCCCCTGGGTATGGTTGAATATATAATCTGAAATGGGCTGAATCCTGTGCTACGATTCACTGCATGATTATGTGCAAACTCGGCTTGGCATAACTTCATGTCCCAATTCTTCAAATTATCCTGTACAAGGCATCGCAACAAATTTCCCAATGACCGGTTAACAACTTCCGTTTGTCCATCAGTTTGCGGATGATAAGCACTACTAAATTTCAGCTTCGTTCCCACCATCTTCCACAAACTTAACCAAAAGTGACTCAGAAAACGAGTATCCCTGTCAGAAACGATAGATTCTGGCAATCCATGAAGACGATAGATTTCCTTGAAGAATAACTGAGCAACTCGAACAACATCTGTCGTCTTCTTGCAAGCGATAAAATGTGCCATTTTAGAAAATCTGTCCACCACCACATATATAGAATCATTACCACGCTGTGTTCTCGGCAACCCCAAGACAAAGTCCATACTCACATCAACCCATGGCCTAGCCGGTACTGGTAATGGCATATATAATCCAGCATTGGTAGCAGTTCCTTTCGAAACTTGACAAATATGACAGCGCTCTACAAACCTGCCCACTTCTTTCGTCATCGACGGCCAAAAGTAAGACTGTGAAATCAGTTGCAAAGTACGATCACGGCCCACATGCCCTTCTTCGTGTAACTCCTTCACAATCTTCATAACACAGACTACAATCCGGAATACATAAGCGATTTCCTTTAAACAGAAAACCATCCACCAATACGAATTCATCAGTATTTCCTTCCTTAACTTTCTCGACAAACTTTGCAAAGTAAGGATCCTCTTCCATCAGTTCTGGCAATAATTCAAAACCCGTCACTTCAACCTTTAATGTTGTTAACAAATGACTCCTTCTACTCAAAGCATCAGCTACCCGATTTGTCACCCCTGATTTGTGCTTAACGACAAAAGTAAACTGCTGTAAATATGCAATCCATGATGCATGTCTCGCTGAAATCTTATCCTGCCCCTGTAAATGCTTCAATGCCTCATGATCAGTGTACAGAACAAATTCTTTCTGAAATAGATAATGTCTCCAATGTTTAATCGTTTGCACCACAGCATAGAATTCAACGTCATATGTGCTGTATCTCCTCTTCGCCCCTGACAACTTTTCACTGAAATATGCAATAGGTCTCCCCTGCTGACTCAACACTCCTCCAATCCCAACCTTTGATGCATCAGTATGTAGCTCAAACAACAACTGAAAATCTGGCAACACAAGAATTGGTGCTGTTGTCAAAAGTTCTTTGATTCGTTCAAAAGCAACCCCTGCTTCCTCCGACCAAGAAAACTGCTTCCCTTTCATACAATCAGTAACCGGGGCCATCACGCTACTGAAGTGTGGAATAAACCTTTGGTAGAATGATGCCAATCCATGGAAACTTCGAACTTCAGTGATAGTTCTCGGCTGTGGCCAATTTCTAATCGCTTCAACTTTACTCTGGTCTACTTGGATTCCCTTCTCAGACACAACATATCCCAAAAATAACACACTTCTCTTCATGAACACACATTTCTTCGTGGCTGCATAAAATTGTTCCTCACGAAGAATAATCAACACTTCCCTCAAATGTAGAACATGCTCCTTCATACTCCTGCTATATATCAGAATATCATCGAAATAAACCACCACGAACTTCCCAATGAATGGTCTAAAGATTTGATTCATCACCCGCATGAATGTACTAGGTGCATTTGATAACCCAAATGGCATTACCAACCATTCGTATAACCCCTCTCTTGTTTTGAAAGCCGTCTTCCATTCGTCGCCTGGTCTAATTCGAATCTGGTGATAACCACTCTTCAAATCAATCTTCGAAAATATAGTTGCCCCACTCAACTGGTCTAACAAATCATCCAACCTCGGCATAGGAAATCTGTAACGAACAGTAGTCTTGTTCAAAGCTCTACTATCGGTACACATTCTCCATGTTCCATCCTTCTTCGGCACCAACAAAGCTGGTACTGCACAAGGACTCAAGCTTTCCTGAACACGTCCCTGCTCAAGTAACTCTTCCACCTGCCTTCGTAACTCCTCATGTTCCTTCGGACTCATTCGGTAATGTGGTCGATGTGGTAAAACTGCTCCCGGAACAAGATCAATTTGATGTTGAATGTCTCTTAGTGGCGGTAACTCCTTAGGCAACTCCTCTGGAAATACGTCTTCAAATTCTTTCAAAACTGGCTTTGCTTCTTCAGGAATTTCAACCTCTTCACTGCTCTCTCTCCCAATTAACAAAAACACTTCAGGTTCCTCTTCAACCTCCTTAACAAACTCCTTCAAAGTCAACAGAGTTTTCAATTCCTCAATCTCCTCCAGCTTGCTCTCCTTCTGTTGTTGCTTCTTGGGAACCAAAGTGATTTTAGTACCCTCGAACATGAAACTATAGCTATTAGCACGACCATCATGTTTCACTGCTCTATCAAACTGCCATGGTCTGCCCAACAACAGATGACACACATCCATGTCTACAACATCACACCAAATTTCATCTTTGTACTTCTTCCCAATAGAAAAATTAACACAAGCCCTTCGACACACCTTCACTTCACCTCCCTTCCTTAACCATGCTAACTTGTACGGTTTAGGATGTTTCTCAGTTTTCAAGTTCAACTTCTTCACGGCCTCGGTAGAAATAATATTATCGCAACTTCCAGCATCAATAACGAACTTGCAAACTTTTCCCAGAATAGTGCATGTCGACTGAAATATATTACTTCTCAACCAACTACAATCCTCCTCCTGCTTTGGTGTAAGACATGACCTTCTCAACATAAGATTACAACCTTCATCTCCAGATAATTCTTCTTCCTCCTCAACATAAGGTGCATTTAAACATTCTGCCTCCTCACCATCATCCTCAATCTCAACAACCATTGCTCTCTTCTTCGACTTCGGACATTCATTGCTTTTGTGACCCAACTCCTGACAATTATAACATTTGAAACCACTGTTAACCTTCGCCTTCTCAGCCTCCTTCACCACTGGCTTATTGACAGGTTTAGGTACATTAGAACCTCCACTAACACCCCTTGCTTGATTATTGGAATTAGTAAGCACGCCACCTCCACGCCTTCCTTGTTTCTCCCAAACCAACGCTTTTTGATGTGCCTCTGCAACTGATCTAGGATCAAACATATTAACCATATCCTGGATCTGCATTCTCAATCCCCCAATGAATCTAGCAGTTAGCTGTTCTTCCGTTTCCATAATATCATTTCTGGCAATGAGTTGGTAAAATTCGTCAGCATAATCACTAACAGACTTCGTCCCTTGCCTCAGATTCTGCAATCTCTGGTACATAAGTGATTTATAGTTGTATGGTAAGAATGTAGCTCGCATCAATTTCTTCATCTTCTCCCAAGATTCTATCTTTGACTTCCCCATTCTCTCCCTGGTAAGTTTAGTTTGCTGCCACCACGCCAAAGCTCTCCCCCTCAACCTAGTAGCAACCAACTTCACTCTCCTATGCTCAGGAACCTCCTTAAAATCAAAGATCTCTTCAACATTAGATAACCAATCAAGAAATTCTTCTGCTACCATCCCTCCTTTAAATTCTGGAATTTCCATCTTCATCCCCGATTCCCAACGTCGATCGTCATCAATAACCCGATACTGACGTTGTCCCTGATCTCGGTCTCTGAAATGAACACTTCCCCTATCACCGTCAAACTCCTCATCAAAGTCTGATGCATATCGTTGTCTTTCACGCCCTCCAACATCTCTACCACCACTCCTACTACCCATATCTCTTCGATCACGATCATCATCATTCCTCCTACTCCGATTGTCAACACTCCGATGATCTTGACTCTCTCTCCTTTCCCGATCCGAATGATGTGAAACTCTACTTCCTCCACGGATGGATTCGGGTGAATTTCTTCTTCTACTTTGATTCATGTCTATCATAAGCTTCTCCAACCTTCCTATGCCTTCATCAATTTTCTCGTGCATACGTTGTTCCATTTGATCGGCCTCTTCTCTGCGATATAAAGCTTCAACATTTTGATGGCGGTTAGCTCTCCTTGGCGGCATGATTGAATCAACACAAAACTTCCAACAAATCTTCAACAAATGATACCAAACTGACACTACAAAACAAAAACAGTGTTCGGCCTTCACTTAACTCAGCTCGGCTTCAAACTCTCCAACTTCAAACACCTTCAATACTTTGATCCAAAATGGAATGGATCGAAAGTTCTCCCTTCGTTGCAACTTCACGATGAACACGATGAACAACTTCAAACTTCAACACTTGGCTCCAAGAATCAACTTAGCTATGATTGGCTAAGTATGGCTCTGATACCAATAATGACGCAGCGGATAATTCGAAACAAACTTCAATCGGTGAAAGTAGTGATCGATGGAATGAAGATACCCAAATGGCCAAATTCGTTGATCCGAAGATACCGAATTCTAGCTATCTCAAACACGTTCATAGCGCACTATACCGTGTTCAAAGATCTACGATTCTTCGTACGTTGATCCAGCGCACTAGATTCCGTGAATCGGCTTCAACAAACGTGGATTCGAGCGCACTCGAATGACGTAAGTGGAGATAGGAGATTACACTCAACTACCAATTGGAGAAGAAAGCACAAAGCAATCAACAAGAAATTTTATTTCAAAATCAACCACCTTAAATGTACAACACACACCCCTATTTATAGAGTTTTCACAACACAACCCTTAAGTCGTGGCCGACTCATGACTCACGACTCATCATAAGTCGTTACCGACTTAGCAACACAACAGACCGAAGTACATCACACGACTCAAGAGCAAACGACTCAAAAAAAACGACTTACGACTCATAACAGCGGCAAAAATAGACAACCTAAACATGACGACTTATATACAACACGAGTCATCAGATACAAACGCCATCCGACTCAACTATATATGCGTACAACACGACTCAACATATGTCACGACTCAACCGACTCAACACCCATACAAGTTACAACTACTCACGACTCAAGGCTTCACCGACTCATGGTCTTCACCGACTCATAGCTTCCCTGCGGCACATCCTTCAAGCGAGTCATCTCCGAACGACTCATCTACTTCCACTTCTCTGCTCTTGTTAACTCGTACACGACTTATGGATGAGTCGTTGAGACGTGTACGACTTATCACCAGAAGCGGTGTCTCATTAGGTCGGTCCACATCTTCCTTCGTAGGTCGTTGCCGACCTAGACCTTCTTTGTTGAGTCGGAAACGACTCAAAGCCGCTTCATTAGCTTGCAACGTCCCTTCTCGTGACTCCTTAGGTCGTGGACGACTCAAATCTACTCTCCTACGACTCATGCTGCCTTCACTGAGTCGTGTACGACTCATCACACTACACCACAAACTCATGTTTTCAGGAATTAAAGATTGCACAACTTCTTCTCTGGCCTTAGCTGCATCACAATTTATTTGCTATTGTGGTAGTTCGATTGTTTATAATATGCATTACGACAACTTGTGTAGGAAAAATTAAACAAATCAACATTGAATCAAATTCTAGCTCAACAACTAATTACAAAGAAGATGCGCTTGCAAAAGTGTTGGTACAAGACAGACCAGGACGATTGAGAGGAATGGGAAGAGGTATGAACTACAGCAAGGCAATATGGTCACACATAAGGGATAAACAAACCATCGTCATGCAAAATCAAATTTCAGAATTAACTGCGATGGTTCAAATGCTTGTGAAAAATCAGGTATGCACTGTGATATTAAGGCTTATTGACTCTGTTTGAATTTAAAATAAAATCAAAGGCATATTGACTCATATAGCTCAACTACACAGTGCACTCACCAAGCACAACAAAGAAACATACATAACGTTCCACCACTCCTTGCTGCGACCATTACAACTGCCTCACTTGTTCATATCCATCTAACTGCTGTGCACTGTCAACCACCCTTTGTTGTTTCATATCTGCATAAAGCATCAACATCACCACCAATACTGCCTCCATCATTGCCATATCTCCAAATGCTTACATTCTCACTGCAATTTAAACATTACCACTACCATTGCATTCACAGTTCACAGTCTACCATTCCCTTGCATCATTCAACAGTGCCTTGCATATTTGTCATTCAACCACCTCCTCCAACCTGCTATCTCACTGCCTTTAAAACCACATCCACTCCAAACAGTCCCATCTTAACTAATTCACTTCACCCCACTGCAACTGAACTACCACCACTACATAGCTGTTTCACCTGAAATCCTATCACTTCAGCCACATGAAATGTGCACTTGTGGATATCCATTTCCCTTTTGTATACAGTGTACCTTGGAGAGGCAGTGCTGGGCTAATGTTGTTTTTATATTTGTTTGACAGAGAAAAGAAAGCCGGGATGAAACAAATGTACCTCAAGCGGTAAAAGTTATTTATATTACTATCGATATCATTACATTTGACATTTAATTTATTATTAATATAATTTTCATTTGATTAATTGTAGAACAATTATGATAAAAAATATGGCACATGTGATTTATTGGATTGGAGTGAGACAGACGAAATTGTTGCGGAAGGAAGAGTTGTGTCAAGTGATCCAAAGGAGCTTGTCCAACAAATCCCTTTAGGGTCTGATGCCAAGAAAATTATAATAGACACTGTGAGAAAACCGGATGCTTTCTTGTGGAGACCTTCACTTTATTTGACACGTATTGGAGAAGTTGAAGGTGATATAGTAGCGTGGCCATCTACTAGAGTTGTTTTGCATAACTTAGATAACTTTGACAAAGAAGATCATACGGTAATCTTTCATCTTTATATTATTTAAGTTTTAGTTTGAATGTATAAAAATAATAACTAATATGTTTTTTTAATAGAGTAAAAGTAGTAGCACACATCATAAATGCAAATTATTCGATTGGAGTGAGAGCGAAAAATTAGTTGCAGAAGGACAAATACTTTCGAGTGATCCAAAACAATTTGTGAATGATCTTCCTCTTGGACCGGATGCCGTTGCAGTTTGGATAGATAATGCAAAAGTGGAAGATGCTTTTCTATGGAGGCCCACTGAAGGTGTGACACGAGTTGGGGAAGCCGTTGGTATTAAAGTCGCATGGGCTGAGTCAAAAGTAGTTCTCGAGACCGTTAACGGTGCATCATCGGATGATCATAGGAGTAATGCCGGAGTTGTCGAGAAGGTAAACTTATTTATAATCGATTCACTTTTTTTTTCATCTTACGAATTGTTGAAGCACATAATAAAATAGCCTTTTTATTTATTGATAGAGTACAAATTTTATGGTAAATGGTAAATGCAAGCTGATCGATTGGTCGGGAAAGAGAGAAATAGTTGCATTAGGACGCGTGTCTTCAACTGATCCAACTTCAACGGTTCATTGTGTTCCTTTGGGGAAAAATGCAATTAAAGTTTGGGTAGAAATTGTAAAAATTCCAAAAGCACGTCTATGGAGAACAACGTCCGAATTAGAAGTCATTGAAGATGCTCTTGGCACTACGATAGCTTGGCCTATTGAGAACGTTATAATGGAATCAAATTCTACTAAGTATAACTTCTTTAATTTATTTTTATTTTATTTTTCAGTTCATGTGTCAAAATTTTAAACATAAAAAGGCATCAATGTCAGTTTAATGATACCTTAAGAGGGTTAAGTTCGAGTTTGACATATGGCATTTGCGACAGTGAGAGAAAGTGGGTGATTGGGTTTTTCTGTTTAAATCATATTTATAACTGAAAATGCAGTTTTTGTTCTTCTTTAAAGTCAGTTAACTCCACCCTAAAATATTGAATCACAACCAAAACAATGCAAGTAATCAAATTTCAGTAATCAAACTGAAATTTGATAAAGCTAAAATCAGAAAACATGAATAAAAAATATGGTAACTTGCATTCAAGAGGGACATAGATTAGGTAAAGATGCATTTTCTTAAGCGCAACATTGGACCAGTAATAACAATGAAAATACACATGAAATTTTCTGCACCCAGTGCCCATTCTAAAGTTCAAAATAAACTTGCTGACACGAACGATTGTAGAATGGTATTTTTTATCGTGCTGTTTTCGAAGTTCTTGCAGATTTGATGCAACTGTAGGATGGGCCGTAGCTCAATCTAGTATCAATCTATAAACTTACAAAGCCCAAAGCATATTCTGTTGTTTAGGTTCTCCAACTTTGTTATTACATTCCATAAAAAGCAGCTTGAAACAAAATGATAAACAAAAGAAAGACAAAAACAAACAAAAGTGAGAAGCTTTGTTTTATTGCTCTATTTTTATATATCGAAGAAATTCAAAAAAATTGAAGAAAAAAACGTGGAACATGTATGTTTCCTCCAATAAGCAGTTCAGACTAGTTTCGGATTGACATGATGGATTTGTGAGATATAGGGTGCATGTGAGCATGTTCAGGTGATATGCATAGAAGCTGTTCTGAGGTGGGAGTAGGAAGTAGAGGAGATAAAATGGAATTGGTTTTAAAAGAATGAAATATAGAATGGTGTGAGTTTAATAAAGGAGTTGTTTCGGTTGATAAGGAAGAAAGGAGGGTCTAGATGGATCAGATAAGTGTTAGAGCATAAATAAGTTCAGATGGGTTGATTGTGAGAAAATATAACTATGCATATCAGATCTATGCACATGCATATTTCTAGGTATTAAGTTCTCTTTGCATTTTTTGTGTTGTTGTGGCATGACCATTTTGTTCACTTTTATAGTGTGGCATCTTCCTTTGTCTTTTTCATTCAAATCTGTTGTTTTCTGTCTATCAATTTCTTGAGTCTTATTTCCATCAGAAGTTAGTTTATTTCTCATATCATCAATTTCTTCTTCAATTTATATTTCATTACAGTCTCCTTCTTCAGACTCATTTATCTCTCCTTCTTCATGTAAGTCCAGAGTTGAATATTTGTTTCTAATTTTAATTGCATTTTCATTTCTATCTTCTTTTCCATTGATTCTTCCTTCTGCACTATTTATTGTGGTTACTTTTTTTTCATTTACTGACTATCCTGAGCTGATATGAACATTGGTCATGTTTTTACCATGAACATCAACAGATGCTCGATCTTTTTCAATATCTATATTCCTATTCTTTTAAAAAATCTTTTCCATACATATTTTTTCTACATTACAGATTTCAGACTGTTATTTTTTGTTTTCTTCTCATCATCTAAGTCAGACAGAACTATCATCTCATCTTCTTTTCCATTACCCTTTTTTTATGATTTGCTCTGATCTTAAATCACGGTTCTCATTTTTGTAACCAAACACTTTAAATATTATGAATATATCTGGTTTCCACAAGTATGATACCTGAATGATTTTCATTGTGCCATCTGCAGTCAATACAAGGAATGAATCAACTAATTCTTGGTCAGGGGAGATTTCTACAAGGCATTTTGCAAATTGAATTCTTTGAACTTATTCTGTTGCCTCATCAAGACACGCCAACATACCCAATCTATTGGCTAACCAGTTAATTTCTAGTGGAGACCCTAGGTATATAGGGATAATCGACAATTGCACCCAGATTGGAACAGCTCTAACTATTCCACATGCATTCCTTATGGTTGGATCCCACTGTTTAAGAATTAAAAGCTTATTTTTCCATGACAATCGGATCACTTATTATGAATTTATCTCTGTCAGAGCTGTCAGAGAGGAGGAAGAGGAAGATAGAGCCATTAGATTGGAGGAAACGGGAGTAGTTTGGCGTGTGCACTGCAGCGGGGTAGTTATGGCAGTAGTTTGTAGACGGGATAGTTTGTTTGTTTATGTAGTTGTAATATGGGATGTTAGTCAAAGGGTGGTGGAAGATGTTGTTGTGAGGCAGATGGATTGTTGCACTATGTAGGTTGATGAAGTATGTGGGATGTCTGGGTTTTGGAAAGAGGCAGGCTCGGTGAAATACTTGTTGTAGGATGCAGCAGTGTGTTGTAGGAGTTGATGAATGTATTGGTAGTGGGTTGGAGTAGTTGTTGACAGAGGGAAGATTGAATGCAGTGGGAAGAGATGGCAGCAGCAGGAGGAGGCAGTGGTAAGAAGTAAATTAAAAGAAATATGTTTAGTGATGGTAGTGGTTATGTTTGTTAAAATGGAGCAGGCAGTGTGCAGTTAACTGGTGTATTTGAAGGAAGGAGCAGAGGTGTTGGAAGAATTTGTGATGGTATGGCAGAGTTGATAATGCAGCTGTTTTGTGGAGCAGGGTGCAGCAGTGAGGATGGTTCAAGGCAGTGGTTGAATTAGGATTGCTGGAGGTTGGCTGTAGCAGAGATGTGCACGGGTAGATTGTGACTGTAGTAGTGAGGTGAAGTAGTTTTTCACGTATTTTTGTGATATGCAGGCAGAAGGCAGTTGGGAAGTGGTGAAGGGTGCCTCTGTCTAATACTGTACCTCTGTCTAATATGTAGTAAAGTCAAAGGATTGAGCTGCATTCAGTCATTACCCAACCAATATCATTACCACATGAGAAAGAACTTGGATAGAATTTGGAAACTTTAACATGTATTAAAGCCTCAACGACACCAAGGACAGAATATACAATTATATGGCAATAAAGAATCCTTATTGAATTAGTAAACAATTATATTTAAAGACCAAAAATAAAACATGAAAAAGCAAAACACGTTCAGTTACATGCATCCAACTAAAATTTTTGCTCCTCTGTTATTGCCATGATGAGAAAGTACTCAAGCTTAAGCACATGTTAGTCTTTTAATACAATGGTTGAATAGAAGATCTGGCTATTTTGTACTACTATCATTTTAATTAATAGTGTCTTTTAATACAATAAGTTATTTTGTACTTATGTGCTTCGTTTTGACAGGTGTTGTATGATGATGCCGGGGTTACTACAAGCTGGAAGGAAGGAAAAATTATTTTGCTGCATCCATTCTCTTTCAAATCGGTCATGCTTGGGTTAATGTATTTTGTATTGACGTTCTTATATCTTTGCTTTTAGTATGTATCGTTTTGGTCAGCTATGGTTGTACGTATTGTTTTTTTTTAAGATCACAACTATTTGAAACTTCGTGTACGAAATATTATGGATATATATTTAAATATATATTGAGGTTTGGCTTATGTCTTCATTTGATTACGTACATCATTATGTGATAATTGTGGTTTTTGAAATTTTATAATATATTAGTAGAATTGTAAGCTTGGATGTACCTAGTAAAAAAACCGCAGGGGTAAAAATTTATAGCGTTTTAACTATGCTATGGAAAGGTTGTTTTTTCCAGTTTTATATACTACAACATTATGATAGTGCTATAAACAATTTTCATAACAAAAAAACAACGCAATAAAAGACAGCAAACCGCTATAGAAAGTAGTTGTACTTATACATACAATGTACTATTGCAGCAGATAACGCTGTAAAATATTGTGTTCTATAGCGTCTATTGACGCTGTTGTATATTTCATATGTGTACCAGCCTGTTTTTACATAGCAGTCATGAAAACGCTATAGTTTCACTTCATAGAGACTTTCCAAGGCTATTAAAAGTCATATTTACAGTACTCATAAAACGCTATGAAATGTCCTTGTCCATAGCGTCTCTTATAGCGTTTTGTATGTTGCGGTTATAGATCACTGACCTATTACAACATGTTAATACACAGCGTAAGAAAAAACGCTATAATAGCTTATAATAGCGTTTTTTAAACGCTATTAAAGGGTGTTTTTGTTGTAGTGGCGGTTCGTTACACCCGCTCAACCATCTTCATCCTAAGGTACTTCATATCATGTCCAATGATACTAATAGGTCTATGAGGTCTCGATGCTTTCGGTTCAATCTTGATATCATCAAGTTGATTTGGTCCAACTCTCATGCTTGAGCAATGCACAAACTTCTACAAGTGAGAGTCGTGGAACACGCTGTGCACCACATCATCTTCTGAGGTATGTCGACTATGTTAGCTAGTTCCCAATCCTCTCAAGTATCAAAAAGGACCAACGAATCTTGGTGCTAACTTCCCCTTAGTATTGAATCGAACAACATCCTTCAATGGCGAGATCTTGACAAATACCATCACTGATGGAGACTCTAAATCACATCTTCTCCTATCAGCGTAACTCTTTTGTTTGTCCTAAGAAGCTTGATTCATTATCGAATGATCTCAATTTTCTCCAAATTCTCTCTAATCATATCTGATCGAAGTATCAATTTCTCATCCTCTTCCTACCAACATGAAGGTGCATTGCACGATTGGCTATATAACGCCTTAAATGGTGTCATAACAATGCTAGGCTGAAAACTATGATTGTATGCGAAGTCTAGTAAGTGTAAGTGATCGTCCCATAAGCCACCAAAATTGAGAATGCAAGCTCTCAAGAGATCCTCCAAGATACGCTTCATCCTCTATGTCTACCCATTAGTTTGTGGACGATAAGCTGCACTAAAATGCGGCATGTCTTAAAGCTTCTTGTAAGCTCTTCCAAAAATCTCTAGTGAACAAAGGTCTCGGCTGCTCACAACGCTCTTTTGCGCATCATGGAATCACATAACTTATTTCACATAAAACTCATCCAATTTGGATGTCATTCTATCAGATTTTACGGGTATAAATCTAGCACTCTTCATTAGTCTGTCTACTATGACTAAAACGCTATCATGCCCTCCTCTTATTTTTGTCAGTCCATCAATGAAGTCCATAAAAATTTGTTCCCATTTCCACTCAAGAATCTCGATCGGTTGCATCAAACCACTCGGCTTCTTATGCTCAACCTTTACAACTAACAGTTCCTGCACATCGAGATAAATGTCCCAACATCCTTCTTCATCCCTTTCCAATATAATATCTGCCTCATTCCATGGTGCATTTTATTTCTGTCGAGATGTACAGTCAATCTCGAATGATGGCACTTGTGTAGCACCTCATCCCTTAACCCATCGACATTAAGAACTAACATACTCCTATCCTTACAGAGCCAATCATCATGGTTAATCCCATACCGATACATCTCCTTAGGCCCTAATCTTTCATTTATCTTTGTTGTGATCTCGACTAGTCTAGCATCTCTCCTCTAACTAATAACAACTCACTCAATCAAGGTTGGTCTAATTGTCGTGCTGGCTAACACTTTCGGCTCTAGCTCACACCAAGGTATAAAATCATAGCCAGCGATAAACTCTAACTGCTTCCACTCTAAGAACATTGCTCCCCAGCTAACATACCTTCTACTCAATGCAACAGAAATTGGATTTCCCTTACCATGGGTATAAGAAATGTCAAAGTCATAAAAGGCTAAGAACTCTAACCATCGCTGCTGATGAAGGTTAAGGTCCTTCTAGAAGAATAAATACTTCAACGACTTATGGTCCATATACAACTCGAACCTCTTCCTAAGCAAATAATGCTTCCATATTTTCAAACTGAATACATCGCTGCTAATTCCAGATTGTGAGTTGGATACTTCTTGTGTGGTTTCAGTTGTCGACAAGTGTAGGAGACAACCTTTCCCCTCTATATCAACACCGCACCTAGTCCAGTACTACAAACGTTTGTGTATATTGTCATCTCCTCGTTCCCACTTAGAATGACTAATATTGATGCACTCATCAACCTCTCCTTCAGACTTACAAACGCATGCTCGCATCTTACCTCACAAATAAAAGTCTGATTCTTCTTCATCAAGTTGGTTAACGACAATGCTACCTTAGAAAAGTTCTTGATAAAACTTCTATAATATCTCACCAAGCCAAGGAAACTTATCACATCCGTAGTAGTCTTGGATCGATCTCGGTCCTGTAATACTTCCATCTTCGCAGGATTTATAGCAATACCCAACTCAAAAAACATGACCCGAAATTTGGACTTCCCTCCTCCAGAAGTGACATTTCAAAAATTTTGCATTCAATCGGTGCTTTATCAACACCTCAAGCACAATTCATTAGTTAGCCCGAACGGTATAATCAACCACCCAAAGAATCCAAACGGTGTACAAAATGATGGAATCGACACATTCTCCTTCGCCACTCTCAGTTGATGAAACCCCATCGCAAAATCTAATTGGGAGAATACTTGTAACGTTCTCCATTCTAAAGCCCAAAACAACTACTCAGCTATTGCAGTCATCCATAGTTATTAAATCTCGGCAATAAATTACGGCTATGTTAATCATATCAATAAGCAAAAGCACATGAATATGAAAAAATTCAATGTAGTTTAATAAAAAAAATTCATGTCTCATTTCACAAATGATATTTCATATTCATTGCATAATCCCATTCATAATCCCGTGTTCAAAAATAATAATAATTACAAAGTACTTCAAGAGCGACATATGAAAATGCCCCCTTGGTTGATCAAAGTCTAATTCTTGGCAATTAAACAACTTTGCCATTACGTAAAAATAGACAAAAACCAAACTATACGGTAGAAATGGATAAAGTTCTTAATAGCTAGACCGCCTTCTGCATGTCTTCGGAAGCTTATTCGTCTAACTGGTAACCCGAAAGCCCTCACTTCCAACCTACTTAAATAAGTACCCAAGAGTTTAAGGGGAAAAACAAAAACTTCAGGTCAGACAGCATTCCGGTATGAATAACAATCTACCATCTCGAACCAAAAGAATATCTAGCGAGACCACGCCGCTGAGCAGAAAGGGTTTTCCCCTCAGTATCTTAACCAAAATAAAACAACCATATATCGTACTCCTATAACCACAATGGTTAGAATATAGAAAATAACGTTTATAATCATGCAACATATATTGGATTACCTATCTAAATTTAAAATGAATACCCATCATAATTTAAACTAAATACCCATCTTATTTTAATCTGACCACCGGTCTTATAATTATATAGACTACCTATCTCACATTTAAACATATTCATAGTTATGTGGACTATCCACCTCACATACAATTATTATTTGGATTACCCATCTCCTACCACATTGACAACCCATTACATTTGGTCTAACAATTTGAAATTATGTGGACTATCCATCACATATATTTCATATAACTTAAAATGATGTGTATTATCCATCATTGATGTGTACGTAAAAGTGCATATTTTTACTTCCATATTTAATCTACTTTCATTTAAATAAATGAGCATGTTAGAGTGTTTTTATATGTTTTTACTAAAACTAAAATGTTTTCAAATAATTATTCATTCATCTTCATATGTGGACAAAATGGTTATTTTGTATGTGTTAATTTTTAATAAAATTTACTTGCACATTTTAATGTTGTTTTATAGGAAATTGAGTGATTATTGAAAGTGTATCATGTATATATGCATGCACAAGTGAAAAAAGAAAAAGGGATGAAGAAATAACTGGATTCATGCAACATGGAGAAGCCCACCTACCTACTAACCCATGGACCACAATTAAAAGCTAAGGGGATTAATATGCACATGCAAATATTAATCGTGATTAGGTAGATGCTAATTATTACTTGGATGTTACACTTCCTAAAGAGCATTTTAGGTAGTCGCATAAAATATGAATTAGGGTTTTAAACATGTATAAATACCCCTTATGACTTGTGTAATTATTTTCTTACCTTTCATGTAAATTGTAGCCACAAAATCAAAAGTAAAATAAAAGTTTCTTTCATGGCTTCTTAGCATTTTCTTTATGCAATTTATTTATATGCAATTTTGATTCATGCACTTTTAATTTATGTTCCTTTCTCTTATGTTTCTTTTTATGTTAGTAGTTTAGATTCTTTTCTTTAATGCAAGTAGTTTAGATTTATTTTATGCAAATCGGTTAGCTTTTTAGTTTATTTTAATTAGCTCTCTTCTTTCATGTTGAAATCACTTTATGTTATAATGAATTTAAATATGAGAAGCTAAGCCTCTTCAATCAGAGGTGATGAAGCTCTCATGAATTACATAAAGTCAACATAGTGATTTCATTTGATCTCTTCTTGTGCTTAATGGAAATTTTTCTAGTAAAATTTTGTTGTTTGACATTGAATTTGATAGCCTATGTTGTTGACACCAAATAGACTATGCTTAAACAAACAAAAACACAAATTACCTCTTCATCTACGTATGATTTTGACAATGAAGTGGTTTTAGAATCAAAATTTGATGGTCCATGTTACTAATCAATAGTAAATAGATATGCTTAGAATATATTTTGTTTTTAATTTCATTATCATTTTCGTGAGTGTTGACAAATTGTTTGGATGATGTGTTAAAGTTTGATGGTTAATATTGGCCTAATTAATAGCATAAATAGACCGTACTTAGGATAAACACATCAACTAAATTCATAAATGATAAAAAAAATCACAATAAATTGTGTTGATTTGTACGATCACGAGAAAGGATTTCCCTCTAAATTGCTTTCTACTCTCATATTTTAAATCGCTTTTGTTTGTAGTTAGTTTTTGCATTTCTTTTTAGTTAAAAGAATCTCAAGGTCTAGTTTAATTTGATTGAGTAGAATTTAAAATTAATTCATTTTCCTACGGATCAAGCCGTACTTGCATACGTACTACAATTGTATGTAGTGCGCTTGCGGTTTTTAACGATAATATTCTTAAAGACGATTTTCTAACCGATAGAGAATTCGCCGTTTTAACAAGTTTTTGGCGCCGTTGCTGAAGAGTGGCAATTCGATTTTAATTCTAATCATCGAATTATTATTATTTGATTTTATTGTGTGTTCATTTTGTGTGTTAATTTGCATTTGCATTTCTAGTAAAAATAATAATAATAATAGACACAATTTCATTTGAAAACAAAAAAGATAATACTTTTCAATTTCATTTTTGCACGACATTTTCTCATTTTCTCTGTTATATTTTCTTCTCATTTTCCCTTTTACAACTACATAACCAATTTTTGCGCATTGCAAACTTCACTATTCTTGTTTCTGTTTCTGTTTGTTTTTGCACTTCTCTGTGCATTACATAACATAACCAATTTCTATGCATCACAAACTTCACCAAACCACACTCCTCAAACCTGCCAACTAACTACTCTACCACCACCTTACTTTCTGCCCCACCTGATCACAATTCCACATCACCACCAACCCACAGCAGATCAATACACTATCAACATAAACCACCACAACATAAACCATCCACTACGCTGCCATATCTCCATATCAGCTTCACCACTGCCTACCTCCATTATCTCCTCAAATTTCATCTTAAACTCCGGTAACTTCATCACCATACATCACCCAAACAACACCAGCAACATTGCTCACTTCCCCACTGCCTTCTTCCTCAGCCAAATACAACCGCTTCTGCAAAACTGTACATTTGCACAAAACTATAGCAACCCACCCACCTTGTCACACAACAGCAAACCCACACTGCAACTCCATACAAGCCTGCACCATACCCAAACTCCTCCTTCCTACCCAAACTTCAACCATACAAACTGTCACACTGCCTCACTTCAAACACATCCTACAAAATCACCAAATCACCTCACCATCTCACTGACAACGCCTGTCTTCAAATCCAGCAACTTCATCACCATACATCACCAAAACAACATCAATAACCTTACTTCATAGTACACCTACCTGACAGCAACTACACCTTCTCAACAACCTCTGGCATTCACTGCAACCTGCACCATACTACAACTCCACAGCATAACTGCTACACTCAGTATCATCACAAGTTCATCAACATTGCAAACTGCCTTTACCTCTAACTCCTTCCTCCTACTGCACATCAACAATACCACCTCCATCCTCAATCACAACAGCATCAGCAAACCGTCACTGTTCCCTACCACGACCACGACCACGACCAATCCACGCACAATCGCAATCCCTCACTGAACCAACATACGTCTTCGCGTGACCCTTCCCTTTCCAACTTCTAAACTATCGCCATCCACAATCAGAAATCCGAATCGCACTTCTGCCTACCTTTGATTCAGATTCTTGATCTCTGATTTTGATTTTGATTTCAAAAGTCGCAGATGGAAATTTTATTTCTAATTTTTAGTTTCAATGTTAAGTGCGTGAGTGCTTTAGGATTTTGTTTTGGAACAAAGTTGTAATTTTGTTAAGTGTGCGAGTGTTTTGGAATTTTGGTTTGGAACAAGTAAAATTCTATTACAACCCAAAATTTTGCTTTGTAGCCCCTCTTAAAATTATTAAAATTATTATGTCTAAAATATCCTTGAGGAACTTTCTTCTTTCTCCATTGTTCTTCAGAACCTAAGTTGGGTTCAGCACCCTGACAAAAACCCTAATTTACAAATTTCTTGAAAAAAGTTTGATTTTCAAATAAAAAATATATGGAATTTGAAGAGAATGATGATATTGTATCACAATCACAGCAGGTTTGTCAAGAAATCATATTTATATCAATTTTTTTTTCAGATTTTCTTTCCCAGAGTCGCTGATGCGAAATAGATGGGATTGCTATTAATTCTCACATGAATCGTACTAGGATAAGGTAGTAATCACGTGTAGTAAAAGTAAGGTTTTGTTCAAAACAACGCATAGTCTATACGGGGTTAGTAACATAACCACGCATAGTTCCTACGTGGTTAGTCGAATAACCACGCGCTGATGGACGTGGTTGTCAGAGTTAGTTTTGCAAATTGACTTGTTTGTTGTCTAATATTATTTCCATTCTTACATTTTTGTTGTGTGTTACTTCCTTTTGCAGATCGTACCATTTTCAAGTGATGAAGAAACTTACGACGAAATGGTATTGGATTATTCTAATGAGTTTACGACATATGATGTAAGAGTAATTTGAAACATTTTTTGTATAAATTAATCGTCATACTTTTCCTTGTCCATCACTTACATTTCTTTTTACGTTTGTATTGCAGATATTTCCTTCAAGGAATAAATTAGTTGATTGGATTCGTGATACGGAAAAACGTCTTGGTTTTGTTATCATTATTCTAAAATCAGATACTGGTGCATCAACCAAAAAGCCAAGAATTATATTTGCTTGTGAACGAAGCGGTGTGTACAAGAAGAGAAAGGACAAAAGCCCGAAGAATCTCCGAAAGACCGGGACGAAAAAATGCAATTGCCTTTTAGACTTAGAGGTGAGAAACTTGCTACTTTAGATGATTGGCGATTTCATGTTGTTAATGGTGTTCATAATCATTCAGAATTAAAAAACAACGAAGGACATTCGTATATTGGTCGACTAAGTGAACAGGAGACCAAGTTAGTTATTGAGATGCATAGGAACATGGTAAAAGCAAAAGAAATTTTACACACCATCAAAAGAAATTATCCTACAAATTGTACGACAATTAAAACCATATACAATGTTATCCGAGCTCAAAATGCTATTGAACGAGCAGGGCGATCTCAAGTTCAATATTTGCTTAGTAAATTGAAAGAGTTTGGTTATTTTGAATGACACCGTAAAACACTTGACGGAACAGATATTATTAATGACGTTTTTGGGGCTCATCCAACCAGCTTGGATTTTCTACGCACCTTTCCCCGAGTTATCATATTAGACTGCACATATAAGACCAATCGGTACAGAATGCCGTTACTTGAGATTGTTGGTGTTACTTGCACCGATCTTACATTCTGTATCGCGATTGCGTACTTAGTTGCTGAAACTGAAGAAAATTATGTATGGGCCCTAGAACGATTGAAATCTATTTTGCTTGACTGTGAAGTGGAATTGCCATCGGTATTCATTTCTGATAGGGAAACAACGCTAGTTAATGCTATTGAAGTTGTTTTTCCAAACTCCGCTCATATGTTATGCACATGGCACATTAAAAACAATGTTCTAACGTTTATGCAAAAAAAAGTGAAAGGTATGGAAGTTGAGGAGAAGAAGTCATTTTTATTTGATTGGAATGAACTTGTTTGTTCAAAAAATATAGTTGTGTACAATGAAAATTTGCAACTGTTACATGAAAAGTACACGAAGCATAGTTCACTTCTGAAGTGTATTCACGAGACTTGGTTGGATACATACAAAGACCGATTTGTTCAAGCATGGACGGATGATTACAAGCATTTTGGAAATTATACTTCTAATCGGTACTTATTTTTCATACTAATATTAATATCTATTTCAAATAGTCATATTTTTATATAATAATATTGTTGTGTCATATGCAGGGCCGAATCCGCTCATTCAAAGTTGAAGAAACATTTAGCTAGTTGTCAATGTAATTTCGAATAAGCTTGGATGAAGATGCATTCATTATTGGAACTCTCATTTACCGAACTTAAAGCATCATTCGAGCAAAGTTTAACAAAAGTAAAGCACATATTTCATATACGGGAATTCAAAATTTTAAGAGGTTTTATTTCTATCAAGGCGCTGGATTTGATTCATTTAGAAATACAGAGAATAAAAGATGTTGGCGAGGAAGAATTGCTATGTGGATGTGTTGTTCGTAGAACACATGGATTGCCTTGTGCGCATGAGTTAGCACGTCTTGGGCCTGGTACCGTCATACCCTTGAAATGATTGATGTTCATTGGACAAGACTTCATCTTGTTGAAATTAGTGGAAAGAAAGATGTTGGTGTTGTAGAAAAAATGGAGTTACTTTTAAATGATGTTAAAAAGATGGATACCCCATACCAAATGCAAATTTATAAGAAGATGTTGGAAGTTGTTGAACCGCAGACGTGGTCCCTCGCATCACCAAAAAGCAAAATAAAAACACGTGGAAGAGAAAGCAAAAAAAGTGCTAAGAATTCAACTAAAAGAATGCCTTCGTCATTTGAGCTTGTACAAAGTGTGTACAGTCAAAGTTCGTGTACTTCAAAACAAGCTCGTGTCGATAAACTTCCTATTCGAAAACCAAACAAGGTACGTAAATGACTTGCATGTTATTTGCATACATGTATTACTATATTATTAACTTTATTTGTCACCTTATTTCCCAGTTAGAAGAACTAACCGTTGGCATGAAAACTTATTTGCCCCAAATACCGTTGGCGATGAAGGCATTTGTTACTGATATTATTGACGTCCGATCAGATGGTAACTGTGGATATAGGTGTGTCACGGCTTTGCTTGGTATGGGTGAATTTAGCTGGGGCCAAATTAGGCGGGATTTGTACGAAGAATTATATGAAAATCAGAGTTTATACGCTCGTGTTTTCATTGAGCATGACAGAACTACTACACTTCTCAATAGCATTAGACATGAAGGTGAAGGGTTTGCGCCGATAGAAAAGTGGATGTCAATGCCTGATGTTGGTTGTCTCATTGCAACTAGATACAACGTTGTAGTATTCAACATTAATGAAAGACTCATGCTGACATTACCACCGTTGAAGGCTAAAGCGCCCCCGCCGATACAACGCACTGAAATCGGAATAGCTTTTGTAAATCAAGATCATTTTGTGCAGGTACGTAACATACATATTAACTCTGTCACTATAGTCATTTTAACTTAAACTTGAACTGAAATTGTATATTCTAACTTGTAGGTGAAACTAGAGCCCAAAAACCCGGTTCCACCAATTTATTCGAAATGGTTCACAGCTCGTGATGTGGACGCAAGTAGATGGGAGTACGTGTTCACCGACCGAAGACAAGCGTGGGATGAAAGAAATGAATATGCCGAATGGATGTAGTTGTTTTTTACTTTAATGTTGTTGACATTTGATACGAATATGCTGAATGGTTGTATAATTGCATTGAATGAATGAAATTGAATTATATTTTATGGTCTGGACAGATTATGGTTGTATAATTGCATTCGAAATGGTTGTATATTTTATGGTCTGCACAGAATATTTTTTTTCCCTGTTTGAACTAACCACGTATGACCCCCACGAGAATATGGTTCCAGTACGGGGTAGGTGAACGTGGTTTGTGCTTTAACGTCGTAAGAATACTACGTGGTTCGTCATAAACAACGCAGTGTCTCTACGTTGTTCTTCGTTTTCCCCGTAGGCTCTCTTCGTGGTTTGTCTTCGTTCCACTTGCTTACAGTGCGTGGTAAACACAGAGAGTGAAAAAAAATACAGTTTGACACAACGCACAGGTACACAACATACACAAACAACATACATTTCATACTGCAAACAACATACGCAAACAACATACATTTCATACTGCAAACAACATACGCTTCATACAACATTTCGTTACACCATTTCATACAACAATTCGACCACCATTTGTTTGAATAATTGTTATAATACATAGTCTACTCCAAAATGTCATTTAACCATACATTCCAAAAAGTCATTTCAGTTAACCATACAACATTTCCAGAAGTAACTACACTTGACGACGAATGTAACGTGATGCAGCGACTCTGGCACTATCAACTTGAGGGTTAGCTCCATCCAAAAGACCATGCACATCATGTAGGGTCTCAAAAAAAAATTAAATTGAAAATAAACTAGTGTAAACTAAGTTTCATAAATGTAAATGAGATGAATCATACCGAGTAGAGTTGGTCATAGGTCGGCTGAAAATGTGGAGCTCCAATATGTACATCATCAGGTAATCTTGCTGGATTATGAACACGCAAAACACTATGCTCCCGATACCACTCCATATAGTCCTCAGTGCAACTCATCAAAGAATGTTGAAGTGGTGTGGATCTATGGGTCTCTACAATCACATGATTGTACCAATTCTCCCATATACTTTCTAGAAATTGATAACGCACTCGAGTGTATGTGGTTGAAGTTGAATCTCGACGTGCATTTGTTGTTACCGGAGGAATAGGAGGCATTGGAATGTTCTGAACTCTACCAAACTGTCTAAGTACTCTATCAGGATGATAAGGCTCCACAACATTGAGGCAGATATGCAGCCACTATACCAAGCTATAGGATGAAATGGATGATACTGTCGTGCGAATATGTAAGGATAAAAAATAACCTGTTCAAAGATATAGTTAACATCATCATCATTATAGTCCAAATACATCGCAAAAAAATAGATATAATTACCTGCTCAATCTGAATAATATCCAGGAATATGCGATAATCAATGAATGATGCACCACAGTCTGTAGATGGATTCCACCGAGCTGCACGGGGTAAAGTCTCATAGTACAGATTAGTGGATGGATGAAAGCATGGAAAGTGCTCAAATATCCATGACTCTAGTAAGCAAAGGAATCCTGCAATCTGTTTCACACCCATGCGAGTCGCTAACCCAAGCTGCCTGTACAGAAATGCAAGTGCTGCTGATCCCCAAGAATAAGTATTGACTACATCCAAATGTTTTAGTGGATCCAACAGTGAAATGTGCACATGAGACTTGCTTTTATCTGCAAACAATGTGTTACCGAGAAGGAATAAAAGATAAGCATGAGCAGCACGCCTAACTGCTCGATCTGTCCAATCATCATTAACATCTTTAAATATATCATATAATTTAGACAAACTTATTTTATACCCAACCCTCTCATTCATTTCCAACCTAACTTCTGCTTTGGTAATGCCAAGATACTTCGAAACAATATTGACTGCTTGTTCCATTTCATATCTCATGCTCTGTATGGGCTTGCCTTCCACTGGTATATGTAATAAAGAAGCAACATCATCGAGAGTTATAGTCATCTCACCGAATGGTAAATGGAAGGTATTTGTCGCAGGATACCATCGTTCTACAAAAGCTGATACCAAATTCTTGTTAACACTCTTGTAGCAAGTGCTAGCAATAGAAAACAAGCCAGACGCGTCAATGATTGCTTTGAATCTTGTAGCATTATCTGGAATCTTCCACTCGAACACCTTTTGTTCATGGTTAACACAAGTGAGCGGTGATCGTTCCTACACGAATAAACGTTAGAATTAGTAAATGCAGACTATCCATATCAATGTTGTAGAATAATATTAGGTACATACCTGACCAATCCATTTCATTGAAGCAACGTGAGTATCAAACTCTCTAATCACATCATTACTTCTCGGTCCACCTTTCTCGTTTACATCTTCCTCGCCTTCACCCTCTTTTTCGGACTCGTCATCTGTCTCGTTGTCATTACTGGTATGTGAATCATCCCCAGTGTCATCTCCATCGTCTTCAGATGAGCCTGAACCACCTTCTCCTCCCTCACCTCCCTCATCTCCCTCACCTCCCCCATCTCCCTCACCTCCCTCATCTCCCTCACCTCCCTCATCTACCTCATCTCCCTCATCTCCCTCATCACTCTGCTCCCGGGCAACAATTTCATATGCGGTTTCGTCTGTGCCTTGCTGCTCCTCTCCTATATCATCTCCAGCTTCAACTACGGTGTGCACACTAGTACCTCCGGCCCTTTGCATCATTCTCCGTTTTCATTCTGAAGCAGTCATTGGTGCTCTACCCATCTGTAATCAAGTTCAGAAAACCCATTTAGCACGACCATATTCGTAAACAATAAATAGTAGAACATGTTCGCAGGACTATTTTTTTTTGCTATATACAGCTTACCTCGCAGGCATACAACGTGGTAAAAATACTTACTCCGTAAGGATCCTACGTGGTAGAAATGAATACCTCGCACTTATGCTGCGTTGTTTCCATTTTAACCACGCTTTTGCCCTGCGTGGTACGAATATTTATCACTCTATTTCGCTGCGTGGTACGCATTTTTACCACGCAGGACACCTGCGTGGTAAACTGTATACAGAAAAAAAATATCGCGTTTCCAGTTCAACATTTACAACTCACGATTCCAATTCAGCATATAAAACTCGCGTTTCTTCAAATCTGAACTCGAAGAATTCATCGTTCAACATATATAACTCGCGTTCAAACCCAAAATCGAAGATATCATCAAACTAAACCCTAACTCGTGCGTACCTTTGCGAATGCAATTATACAACCATTTTGAAATTGGAGGAGGAAGATGAGGAGGACGTACCTTTGCTATGCTGCTGAGGAGGAGTCGGGACTTGAAGAACGGAGAATCGCACGTAAAAGAAGCGGGGAAATTACGTACGTGAAGGGGTAGTATTGGAAAGCAGGGGGGCTACTAATTAACCTAAGGGGTATGCAAAAAAATAACAAAACTGGGGGCTACAAAGCAAAATATTGGGTTGGAATAGAATCCATTTTAAAAAATTTGTTAAGTGTAAAATCCATTTTAAAAATTTTCATCTGGGTAGAAAACCGTGTGCGTGTTGTGCCGCATTGTGTTTGTTTTGAGGTGTGTGTTACGTCTTATGTGTAATAGTTTTTTTGTGTTATGCTTTTTTGTTTTTAGATTTCTCTTAACAAAAATTAAATAAAAAATACACAAATTTTAACATAAATTTTGTTAGACACCTTTTCAGGTTGCAAAAGAAGAAAAATTAAAAGGAGAGGATTTGCCTGCTAAATAAATTCTCGGTTTTGCTTGCTCTAAAAAAAATCGTCGCTTTGAAATAAATTTTTGCTAATAATTATAGACGCTCTGGTATCATGCTCTTATCTCTTGTTGTTATTTGCTTTTCATTATTTGTTGCTTGCATTTTTTAAAAAATTCAAAGACAAAAACAAAATAAAATTTCATTCGTAATTGAATTGTTAATACACATTTAATTTCTGTTTTGCATTCATATCATCTTATTTTCTTTTCCAAGGGAAATATTCAAATCCATATAAGGTGGAAGATGTCATCGCCCCTTGCTTCGTCTACAAGTTATATATAATCATAGAAATTGACTAATAATAACGGTTAGATATCAGACTTAAGAGTGTCACGAGCTCACCTAGAGCATAATTATATCTTGACAAGTTGTCTTCATTACCCTTATATAGACCATCCATCTCTGGTATGATGTAGACTATCAATCTTACATCCCATAGTTTTTCTAGAATGACTATAAACCGATCATTTATAATTTAATTCATGTTACCCACATGTTTAACCTATTATTACTCCAAAAATCCACCTTTCGAATTAGTCGAAGCTATTCAAAACAAAGAATAAAGAGGGACAAGAGAGAAGAGCTCCAGCTAGACCTTTTGAAGGAGTAGAAGGGATGCCACCGCTTGGGTTTCAAAGCTACAGTACCTTTCGAAGGTGTCGAAGGCTTTTCAGAACCAAGATTCATTGGGATCTTAGCTTTCAAAGGAGTCGAAAGCACTCTTCCGCCTTTAGTAGCCACCTTTTGACTAGGTTATTCCATATGCATGATGACCTTTCGATTGAGTCAAAGCAGCACCTTTCGAAGATAATGAAGAACAGTTGTTTGCATATGCACCAAAACTTTCGACACTAAAGGTTTCGCCTACACTTAAACCATGCAAAAGCAAACATTGTTTTGAACAACCCTATCAAAAGCTATAATAAGCCTTTCGAACCGGTCAAAGCCAATATGATCTAGGAGGGTTCCGCATCAAATCAAAAATAAGAGCTTAGACAAAACCAACATTGTCGAAACCATTAAACAATGCCCATCGACAGAGTCAGATGCACTTACAAGGCAATACAAAGAAGAGAGGCGCAACCCTTCCTTTCGAAAAAGATGAAGCATACTTGAGTCATTTGGAAGCCAACTTTCGACCAAGTCGGAAGCATTAAGGTCGAAAGGTGCGGACCCGTATCTATAAATAAGGCCCTAAGGGTCACGTTTTGGTGGATCTGATTCTTCTCATTCCGAGTTTGTATCTTCTTAATGAAAAGTGTTGTAACCCTATTTACTAAATTGATTCAGGGATTAGAAATAATAAAGTCTTCTTTGAATTTTAAAGGGAGGTCTCAAATATTCCAGACTATTTTATTATTTTGTATGTTTTTATTAGGTCTAATCTTGTGTTTCAGGTGTTACTTACATCGATAGGTCTCCACCGACATAGTCGAAACCCTTCAGTGTTAAATAATTTCAGCTTCATGCTTCAAGCTACTTTCCATTGAGATTATGCTTTCAACAAGGGCGAAACCCTGCCTCAATCTACCCAAACCTTAGATTAAGACAAGGTGCCAAGAGGTCAAGCTATCGACAAGGTTGTAACCTAGTCCCAAACCATTCCCAATTTGAGATTCCCAATCCGAACCAAGGATACTAAAGCCTATTGCTTTCGACGAAGTCGAAACCCTTATTCTAGATTTTTGGTTCAAGTTTAACACCTAAACCCCTTTGGTTTCGATAGAGTCGAAACCCCTGTCATGGATTTTTGGATAAAGTCCCAGCTAAACAATAACCAAGGCTTCGACAAGGTCAAAACCATCCAACAAAAACCTTATCTAGGGTATTCCATCTATTTCGAAAGGTGATCTTTCAAAGGAAGGACCAATCTATCTCAACAAAATCAAAAGGTTAATAAATGAAGAGTCAACCCTTTTGACTGAGTCGAAAGGTTTGACTGAACAACTTCTTGTTTCTGCAACTTAATAAAAAGGAAATTAAAGAAGAATAAACTCCTTCCAGTCCTCTCCATCTACTTAAAGGATAAACCTAATTCTAGAACACAACTTTGGGGTGTTGACAAGATTTCTTCTTAACATATTGACGCTAGAAGGAGGGTTTGAACCTCCGAATTGGTTAAGCAACCAACACTTCTATTCTCTAACCCCCACTTGACCCTATCTTAAGGTCACCTACTTTGGTTTAATCATGGCTAGAAGAATCATTAGATCAGAACAAGGATCCTTTGAGCCATAAGAGATAGAGTTTCCCCCAAAATTTATCAAAGATTCCAATCAAAATGAAGAAAAAAGATTAAGACTAGAAGCTTTGAGAATTATAAATAAGAAAAAAAATCAGAATCATATGATCTTGAGAAATAGAGCTTAAATCCCTTTCATGTTGGTCACAACCCAATTTTTGCACTAGGAAAAAGAACAAATGGAAGTGACAATGTGTTCAATCAAATAAGAAGAACCATCCAATACTATTCCAAAGGCACCATCTTTGAAGAGGAAATAATGGCTGATTACAGTGCCTTTGCAAATAAGTGGCAACGACCAATTATAAAGAGAACACTTCCTACACAAGAAGTACAATGGGTGGCAAAAAGGAAAGAAATTAAAGAGCATGAAAACATAAGACCAAGAAACAAAAAGTCAAAAAGCCATCCGCAAGAATCAAACTTCAAGTCTAGACTTCCAAAACAACATCTATAGAGAAAGTCTAATTGCTTACAAAGGATGAGCTCAACTATTGGCCACCACAGAAAAAGAAACCGAAACATAAAAGAAATCTAAGAGAATCCTACTGTTACTACCATATGATGAATGGCTATGAAACCAATCATTATAAAGCCCTAGAGGGGATGATTATAAATTTCTTTCAACAAGGAAAGATTCGTGAATTTGTAAAAGGGAACTTAAGAAAAATCAATAAAGAGATAGCTTTCTAAGAGAAATTTACATGGTTAGGAGGAAATTATCCTTATATTTTGAAACTACCTAAGATGATAGTTTACTTAAGATGGTAGAAAAGCCTTTGTCCGTGCCGAGTTGGCCAGGACAGAGCGCCTCCTAGAGGGAGGGCGAGTAAGCCTTTGGTCGTGCCATAAGATGGCCAGGTTAAAGCACCGGACAAGCCCTTGGCCACTCCTCTTGTCAAGTCAAGGCATCTCCCGGAGGAAGGATGGAGTAAGCCTTTATCCACGCCATAAGATGGCCAGGGTAAAGCACCGAACAAGCCCTTATCCATGCCATGCTATAGCCTAGGTAAGGCACCTCCTGGAGGAAGGACAGAGTAAACCTTTATCCGCGCCATAAGACGGCCAGGGTAAAGCACCAAAAAAGCCCCTATCCGCACTGCAAAAGTGCCAGGACAGGATGCCTCCTAGAGGGAAGTCGGGTAAGTCCTTGGTTCCAACTTCTAAGATGAGCTAACAAGAGCATTGGACAACATTGGACTAAGTTGTCCCAACCCAAGAAGAGACCCATCATATAGTGGACTAAGATGTCCAGGCCGAAGTACGGGCCCATCAAATAATGGATTAAGACGCCCAAGCCCAAGAGGAGGCTCATTCAACAATGTACTAAGATGTCCAAGCCCGTGAAACGACATATCCAATTGTGGACTAAGAAGTCCGAACTCAAGACGAAACTAATAATATTACTTCCTACAAGACCTGAAGGGTTCACACATCAAAGGAGTAGAATGGAGCTCCACTTATAAATACCTAAATCTGGGTTTCAGGATTTTCAATCACTAAAACATCTTTATCCGAATCTCGGTTCCAAGGCTACTACTTTATCAATGCCCTAATCCGGACTTGAAATTTCTATTATGAATCTTTATAGTGGATTTCTATCACAAATGCCTGAATCTAGGTCAAAGAATACTCTCAAGGAGATCATTACTTTACATTTCCGCTAATTCCCGAATGTGGGTCTCGGACTTCTATGCTGTCAAATCTCATTAATACTCAAGAATTATTCAATGGGCTTTTACTACAGATATTCAAATAATAATTTCTAGATTTACCTCTTTATTAAATATATTTTAAAGATTACATTCCAACAATTATACCTCTATTTTGAGGGTGGGATTTCCAATCAACATGACTTGGACGTTCCAGCCAAATGGTTGAAGTTGAATTCTTAATTATTTCTCATCAATGGTTGAAGATGGGACTTAGACATTTAATATAAACTACTTTTCATGCAATTAACAAGATGATTTGTTAATCTAAGCAAATGATATGCATAGAATGGTATGTCAATTTCAAGTTAACAATTGGAAATATTGTTTGCTTCATACTTTTCAAGGAAATCAACACAGAGAAATAAAAGATTCAGCGAGAACAAAAATAATAAATGAACTATCAGAAAGCATTTCAAAAGTAACATTACAAGAAAGGATTACAAATCAGGCGATATTTACAAAATTTATATGATTTACATAAGTCATGAAATTATTTACAAAACTATGAAGTTATTCACATATATTGAAGACAAGTTTATACATTTCAAAGATGAAAATATACTGTAAGTCTTGAGCAGCTTTGTTAAGATTCTCGACGACTAAAGTGTGGTGCAGAGAACTTCTTTGAGTTTCTTTTCCTTCTTTTCGACCCTATCGTATTATCGATTGCATCAATATTTATCTTCAGAGCGTGGTTGAAAGTTTTGTTTGTGCCCCTAAGGGTCTTGTTATCCATTTCTAACTCTAAAAAATGCTTCTAAAGAAGTATTTATCGCGTTCGAGCTTCTGAATCTAGACAACATATTCGTTGATACTTTGAGAATATTTACTCTTTGTTGCTCATCAAAATACTAAGATATTTCAAACTTAACTCTCCTGTACCAGTACCCTACAACATTCTCATCCAAGCCCGAGGGAGGGTTAATTATTGAAGGAAATTTTTAAGCAGAACGAGAATTCGACCTCATGGGTCTAGAGACCGAAGGAGTAGCGCGAGGAACCGGCAAATCAGTACTTGAAATCTTGTCGCCCAAAATGAATTCTAATAATTCACACTGAGCTTGACTATCTTTCGATTTCAGTTCTAAATCACTGATCTGTTGGATAAGCTTTGACATCTTATGATCGAAATCGATTGAAGGGTTAGACTTTACTTGTCGCTTCAATGACGAGATCATTTCATCTTTGCTTTTAATATCAGCCTCGAGATTGGCGATTTGATCTTTCAGATTGCTTGCAATGGTTTTTTGAAAAAAGTATTTTTATGCCATTTTGATGCTTCAGCATTGCCACCGAAGCGTTCCAGTAAATGTCATCGCTGAGTTCACTCCTTCCGCTTGGTTTTAACAGTTTCTATCTAACAGTAGCGATGCATGATAATAAATCATAGGGGAGAGAAACAATAGATAATTGTAGCTCTTATTTAAGCAAAAGGAAATAAAAAAAAGTTAAAATCAAGATGAAAAGTCTCTTTTTATTATAATAACATATTATAACTCAAACAACAATAAAGTTGAAAGAGACAATAAACTATTAGTTTACATCTAAAGCTGAGAAACTACTTTTCTAACTTTATCCAATGAGTTAGCGGAGAGGGTAACTGTTGAATCAAAAGGGATATTGATCCTTTTATAGTGACAACTAGTGGGCATTTTCTATAGTCACACTTCCCGACTGGAGGGCTATTGCGGCCATAAATTAATTTCATATGAAATGTTCTGATCTTGTTAAGAAGTATTTCCTTCTCATCACCATGGAAGCCAATTCGGAGACGAGGATATTCCTAGTAGAGTTTTTGTAAATCTCTAAGAAAACAATATCTTTCCAATTTCAAAGATTTTAAAATTGTTGTCTTTCAAAATAAAACCTTCTTAGTTTAACATATTGCCTTAAGTGGTCTCTAGAAATAATTCGACCTAGTGAACAATCACTCAGTGATAATATAATAAAATGAAGCTAAGCATAAAGAGCAAAACTAAAACAAATATTTATAAATCAATACATTGTTGCATATTTACAACTACACATCTGGTTCATACAAAACAGACTTTGAAAACAACTTAGATATAGATTTTTTGTCTTGTAATACTTAAGCTTTTCAAGGGGAGATCCTAGGGAATCGGTCTGATCCGTGGTAAGTTCCAACAAGCTCCAGGGTGCAGCTCAGAATTGAATTGATCCACGTATCTCTTATGAAAACTTTTAAGGAGAGCCCTACTAGATTCGCCTAAGTACGAAAAATCAATAATGAATGTTTACAATAAGCCTTATATAAAAAATGATTAAAATGTCACTTTCTTCAATCAACATCCAAAATAGGGTGGTCAACTCCTGGTTCTCCTTTAAGAGAGCGTCGAAGCGAAGGCGCATTATCTTTAAAAGAGGAGCAGCTTTTTGGTGCTTAAAAGATGCCATCACCGATACACTTCTATCAAGTTTATGATATTTTTCTGAAAGTACATTATGCTCTTTTATTGGTTTTTCTAGTTCCTTGTATAGCCTATTTATCTCTTCCTATTTTCTCTTAAGTTTGGTTTTATAGGGGAAGATAGATTTCTTCCATCTCTAAATTAAATGATTTGTACTATTATTATCTTCAAAGTGAAAGATATTAAAACAGTGAAACCTATATCGGTGATATTGGGACAGAAGTCCTGGATACTTGCTCTTTTCCTTTTAGCTCTTTAACATTAATAGGAGCAGGATCATCTTCTTGAGGAGCAAAAGGTCCGGTTGATTCAGACAGAACATCATTTTGGGGAGCTGGCTCTTTTTCAGGTGCTTTAGCATTATCATTGCCATCCTTCTTAGAAGTTCCAAAATGGCCCCTCGATCATAACTAGAACCTTGGCCGCCACCAAGGTTATCATCGTCATTGTCTTCACTATTATCATCATTTTCATCATCATCACCATCGCCTTCCTCCTCGGTAGTAACATCCTTGTCACCTTCGTCTTCAAAGTCAGACTCAATTTCGAAAGAGGGGACGTTGAAAGAAAGAATTTTGGGGGTGTCAATTTCCTCCTCTACTGCAACTTTAATCCCCTGCTTCATTTGATTGATCTCGCCCATTACTCTACCAACTAGGGAAGAGTCAAGTGAGCGGAAGCTTAGGTCAGGGCACTTTTTGAAATTATCAGCATGGGCAAGCATATTCAACATAATCTCCCTGAGTGTGGTGTTAAGAAATTGAGATACCCGCTGTTTAGCCTCTGTGATGGTATTGACAGTAAGTTTCAGTGAGGCCCTGCTTTTCTTGAACTTCTCTTTCAAAGTAATGTTCTTCGCTGCTATGTGGGCTTTCTCCTCGTCACTGTGCAGTTAATGCCCGACTATTACCTCACTGTAACCCTGCTATATCTCATCGCGGATTTCTACCTCTACGATTTTCCATATAGCCAAAAATATAGCCTTTTTGCTTTAAATCCCGCTATTTCCGCTATATCCCGTTATTCCCGCTATATTCCGCTTTTGTGCTACATCTTCTTTAAAAGAAATGAATTGAAAAATGACATTTATACATTATAAAAATTATGAAATTAATTTATTTAATTGAATTTTTAATATATTTTCAGGAATGAAAATACTATAATGTTATACTAAATTCAATTATGTTATATAACATTTTTACGTTTATTAAGGATATTTTGCACATGTTTCTATTTAAAATTATTTATATATTAATTATAATTCAATTAAATGTTAAATTTTCATTTAATTACCATTTATGTATTTGTAAAAATATTAAGTATGAGTTTTATATGCTATTTTAGAGTCATTTGCTATGTCCCGCTATATCCCCGCTATGACTTTTTGCACCTCCACCGCATTGAATCTGCCGAGCACTTTAACTGTACAGCCTCGTTGGATTCTTTTAGGCTCAAACAGGATTTGATGAGCCCTTATTTCTTCTAGGAGATCAGATTCTGTCTGGGCCATAGAAGCTTTATTCGTTCTAATTCAGAAGCCGCTTCATCTTTTGTCGTAGACAAGGCAGACATTTGATTCTTAAGAGCAGAGGTTTCCTCCTTGAACTTGGAGGATTCAATGGAAGATTTAGATGCATGCTCATGAAGAGTTAACCAACTCCTAGAAATATGAAAGAAAAAGTGTAATGCAAGTTGGAGATTGAAAGAAAACCAGTAATGACAGAGTTAATTGAAGTGAAACTAATCAAAAATTGTTGCTCAATCAAAGAGCGGTAATGCCCTACCAAATCAGAAATAGTAGATGGTGGGTGAATGGAGGTAAAAGACTCCGAGTTTAAGATAGATTGATCTATCTCTTTAAAATTGACTGAAGGAGAAAAAGATGTTGGCTGAGAAGGAGTGCGCTTTAAAGTAGGGGGCGTCTTCAAAGCTAGTTGCATTTCTGCGAGAGCAGCCGAAGAGTCAGAAACGAAAATGCGAGAAAGAGGATCATTGGAAAAAGGAGTCTGCTCTCGTTTTTCTTTAGTAGCTTCTACGATCGGGCATTCCAAATCTACATCAAAAGATGAACACCCCCCTCCTCTATATCAACAATGTCAGTAACTTTCTAAGGAGATTCCGCTTCAGTCGGTAGCAATAACTTCCTTTTTAATGCTTTCTTAGTTCTGGCAGGAATGAATGATAGATGATGCACAAGAAATTATAGGAAGGAAAGCAGCACCACTAATAGACACTGTAACTTGGTAAGGATCTGTAAAGATATTAAAAGCAGCCAAATAAGCCAGAAAGCAACATGAATCAAAAACAGTGAAAATAAAGGACACATCCCTAAAATCAAACTTATAACACAAAACATCATCTTCAAAAAAAGATATAAATTACATCCCATTTTCAAATACTATAATTTTCTTCTCCACAATTCCCCTCTCCTCCATTGCAGCAGTGTTGGTTCTTCATATATGGATGTTATTCTCACATCCATAATTAAAATTTGCACCCCATTAATTATAATATTTATAACGCAATAACTTTTTGTAGAAACGATGGATTAACAAATTTTTTTCACCATTAAATTACAAATTTTATTATCTTTATAACGAATGACATTGTGTATATATAAAAACAACGGTAGGATAAGCTATTCGCAATAATACGATATGATTGTAGACAATTCAGCAATTATATGCAATAATTGCATAAATGTTTGCAATTATACCTTATATTTGCAGAAATATTTGCAATTATATGCAAAGTTGTAGACATCAACAACTATATGCAATAATTGTAGGAATGTCTACAATTATATTATATAATTGTAGAAATGTCTGTAATTGTACCATATAATTTTAGAAATGACTGCAATTTTATACAACAGTTGTAAACAAATCAGCAACTATATGCAGTAATTGCAGAAATGTGTGGAATTTTATGCAATAGTTGTAGAAATGTCTGTAATTATATGCAATAGTTGTAGATAATTTAGCAACTATATGCAATAATTGCATAATTGTATGCAATTATATGTAAAATTGTAGAAATGTCTGCAAATATATGCAATGGTTGTATATAATTCAACCACTATATGCAATAATTGCATAATTATCTGCAATTATATGCAATAGTTGCAGAAATGTCTGCAATTATATGCAATGGTTGCAAACAATTCCGCAACAATAACTGAATAATTGTCTGCAATTATATGAAATAGTTGTATAAATATCTACAATTATATGCAATGGTTGTAGACAATTCAGCAACTATATGCAATAATTGCATAATTATCTACAACTATATGCAATAGTTGTAGACAAGTCTGTAATTATATGGTATAGTTTCACATTTTAGAAAAATCGATGATGTTCAAAATTTGCAGATTTCTCTGCAAGTATATGGAATAATTGCACCATTACTGCAAACATAATTTTTTTTATATCAACAATGGATCTTATTTTAAAGATTATACAATATTTGATTTTTTAGTGAAAATAGTATGTTGATCCGATGTTTCTACAGAAATTTATACGCGTTTGAAAGGTTAAAACATAAAGGGTATTTTGGTCTTTTTGCGTGTGCAAATTTGAAAATAGGGACCGAAAACTTATTAAAAAATGAAGGGATGTTGTGTATATTTGCAAACTTTATCACGAATGTATTCCAAACGCACCCTAAAAAACAAATGTCGTGTCTAAAACTTACCAAAGTGATCTGAGCGAATGGGCGACGTAGGAGAAAATTGCTAACAATCTCCCAAGGACAAGAAGCGTTTTCCCTTGGATGTATGCTGAATCAAAGGGGGTAGCCCCCAAACCCTTTGACCAAGGGAAAGGAGTGAATGTTTCCTTAAGTTCCAAGGGATCAGCAGCTTCAATCGGTTTCCTATCTTCACAAAAACCGCGGTTAAAGACTCCACCATGCTGTTATCAGCCACATGAGTTCTTTGGTAGGAGTACCTGACATAAGACAAAGGTTAGATAAGAAAATTAACAAGATAGAAGGAAAACAATGACTAATTTTAGACAAACATCTAACAAAGAAAAACTAGTTTTGCCAGTTTTTAAACTTTTTGACCCCATATGGTATCAACTTCTTCGAGATGTTGCCTCTGAAGATCTGATGATTGAGAGGCTGAGTTTAACTAGGCGGGTCAAGTGGTTTATAACATCAACATTTAAGGAATGGAGTATAGACTCTAGTACCATTATCTCCAAAGATAAGAGATACATGTAGACATTAGGGGATAGCTAGATCAGAGCAATCCCAAGGCGAGAAAGAAATATGGATAGGAATTTAGGAAAGGGCGAAAATCCTCCTTGCCATATGTGGACGGTAGTGTAAGAAAAGAAACCTTCAAGAGGGTTGTTGATGGTATCAGTTTCCCCGGGAGGAATAGCTTCCACACCAGATATTTCAATGTCTTTAAGGATGGCATTGACCTCGTCCTTTGAAGATACCAAGGAATGCTTTGAGATGGCGTCATGTCCCTTTGGAGAGCTCATGATTCTGCCAGATGAAAATGTTTAAGTTAAACTTTTCAAGTTATTCACGAACGTAGCAATCTTTCAAGGATTAGTAAAAAAAAACCTATTAAAATAACTCAAACCAAAAAACAAACATGAAACTTTAAATTTTTGAAAATTGTTTGAGTTAAAAGTCAAAGATATTGGGCTTTTGACAGAGTTGAAAGGAAAAGGACATTAACACTTAGCAAATACCTCCTGATAGTGTTAAAAGCCTAAATAAGAGTATCCATGGAGCTTCCTATAGAGTCCAAAGGGAAAAAAATTAACACATAGCCCTAAACTTTCGACAGTATCAAAAGTATAAACATGAGCAGTTACTGAGCTTACGATTGGGTTGAAAGAAAAGATGGAAATGTATAGCGGCACCTATAAACAATGTCGAAAGCTTCACAGAAACCAAGTTGTTAAAAGGAAACAGTTAGAGTTAATTTAAAAACTTGAACAAAATATACACTATGAACATTTTAGAAACAAAATAGCAAAAACCTTCGACACTGTAGAAACCTACGACTTAAATTTTCTGTTAATGTTGGCAAAACTTTTTATACCTATCAAGTCGAAAGGTCCTAAAATAAATTTATGTAAGCTTAGAACGTTTCGACAGTATTAAAGAAAGGTGATTATAAAAAGTTCCGAATGTGTCGCTACAAAAGGTTCCGAAAGAGATAAAGGGACAATATGATTCCAAAGGAAAACTAATGAAAATAGATTGCAATTGGCATAAATGGTTTCGAATAAGTCAAAATGTTTTTCTTTCGAGAGGGGTGACTGCACTTTACTTAACTGCACAGCCCTTCAATAAGGTTGATAAAGCTGGCGCTACAACACCTTTCGACCCCATCGAAAGGGGGCAAAGGAAGAAAAACCAATGTTGCCGCCTCAATTCCTTTCGAAGATGTAGAAAGGACATTTTGTGGATCTAATTTTTCATCAGTACACTTGAAACATCCGAGCAAAGAATACAGATACTTCTATCTTCCCCAAACCCGATTGCAAATCTAGGGTTTCAAAATTTCTTTAAAAACAAACAAACCAAACCCGATAAGGAGATGAATTTCAACAACAACCACTTTCAATTTTAAAATTATAAACGAGAACCCCAATTTTGCAAAGAATAACAGTAATCGTAAAACACTTAGGTAAATTCAAAATGAGAAACAAACATAATCGAGTTAGGAAACTAAATCGCATAAGTTCGCTCAGATAAATCAAATTTTAAAAATCAAACATTTTTTGGAAATCAAATCAAACATGTTTTTAGAAAACTAAAATTTGTACAGTTTAAAATCAATATCTCGATTATGAAATTTGAAAAGTTAAAACCCACCAACACAATTAGAGAGAGAGATTCGTAGAACAAAAGCGATTTAAACTTACGAATTAGATCTAAGTTCTTATTTGGTTGGAGAAGAAGGTTTGGGAAATTTTGGGAATTCTTTTACTTATACTTTTGATTGTAGGTAAAAGAAGAAGCAGGGAAGACCGAGGCACTTATAAGAAAAGTCTTCAAAGAGCTATTAGCCGTGAGATTGGATTTGGATGACCTAGATTCACGCGAAAAGGCCAAGAGGCGGGAAATTTTTAGGTTTCGACAAAGATGATTTGGAAAGTTAAGCGCATCCCTTCGTAAGGAGGGGGAAATGTACTTCAAAAATTCAACTTTTGATTTAGTCGAAGCCATTCAAAGTAAAGAATAAAGAGGGACTTGAAAGATTTCCAGCTAGACCATTCGTACGGGTCTAAGGGATGCTACTGCTTGGGTTTCAACGCTATAGTACCTTTTGAAGGTGTCGGAGGGTTTCTGCAATCAAGATTCATTGGATTCTTACCTTCCGAAGGAGTCAAAAGCACTCTGCCGCCTTTAGTAGCCACCTTTCGACTCGGTTATTCCATATGTGTGATGAGCTTTCAATTGAGTCAAAGCAACACCTTTCGAAGACAATGAAGAACAAATCTTTGCATATGCGCCAAACCTTTCGACACCAAAGGTTTTGCCTATATTTAAACCATGAGAAAGCAAGCATTGTCCTAAACAACCCCTTCAAAAGTTATAATAAGCCTTTCGAACCGGTCGAGACTAATGTGATGTAGGAGGGTTCCGCATCAAATCAAAAATAAAAGCTCAGAAGAAACCAACATTGTCGAAACCATTAAACAATGCATATTGATAGATTAGGAAGCACTTACAAGGCGATACGAAGAATAGAAGCACAACGCTTCTTTTCGACAAAGGAGAAGCATACTTGAGCCATTCGGCAACTACCTTTCGACCAAGTCGGAAGCATTAAGGTCGAAAGGTGCTAGCTCGCATTTATAAATAAGACCCATGGGTCACTTTTGGTGGAATTTAATTCTTCTCATTCCAAACTTGTAACTTCTTAATGAAAAGTGTTGTAACCAAATTACTAAATTGATTCAAGGATTTGAAGTAATAAAGTCATCTTTGGCTTGTAAAAGGGAAGTCTCAAATATTTCGAACTATTTTACTACAATGACCTGATTTCTCAACTTCCGAAAGTCAACATCAATACGTCCACTATACCAAATGCCGTACAGTCGAATGTCAAAAAATAGAACCGTTAGGGTTAAAGAAGAAGATGATAGAAGAAGAAAGAGAAAACAATAACAGAATCTCACATTTCGCAGCGGAACAACATATAATAGGTAATGGAATAAACTTTAAAACAAAGAACTATATCAGTTTATACATAACAACATCAGAATTTACAACAATACGATACAACACTGGCATTTATAACTTGACCACATGAAAACTAACTTGCACCAACTCCTACACAGCGGACACTATATAATATAAGTGATACGTCTCGCCATCCATCTTGCCTACAGATCTCCATAGCATATTTTTTCCGACTTTACTCCAGAATAACTGATAACCTGAATCTAGGCTGCCCGTGTGGAAAATTATAGGAAACCAGAGTTTAGAAAAGGAACAATAAACTCCAGGTCAGTCATGGGACTGGTGTGAGATATTAAAAATAGTTATTTTCACAATGAAAATAAAAAGAAAACCGCTATGCCTTTGGAAAATGAAACCACCATAAGGCCTCCTGCCACACAAACAATGCAAACACAGAATTGGAGGAGATTTCTCCTTATGATAGCCAAACATGCTTGATACGCAAAATCCTTTTGATATTATTATTAATGCATAGTGCAGAAAACCTTTTGGAAGTACAATATTAACCTTTGCCAGCATAGACATTTCGAACTATGCAGGTACCATCTAAATAGTGGTGACCACCATAAGTAAATGGTAGGTTATACAACTAAAACTGTACAAGGCGCGTATTGGAGATTGGGTTTCTAACAAATGGTTAAGCTAAGGAACTTCCTATTGACACATGGGCACGCCTCTGAAGGGACGCCCCGAGAACTTAACTAGCTCTCTGCCAACACAAGGCTGGGTTGCCTCTGTAACTAGGTAACTACTACACGAGTATGCCATCCCCCGGTCGTTAGCGACCTTTATCTGAGGATCCTCAACCATAAAGCAACAAGCACAAAGTAATAAATTTGCAGCAACCACATAAGTTAAGTATCTGGGCTCCATACCATGATACCACCCTTTTCCGGAAGGAAATTACATACCCTCATGGGGCTCTACCCCAAAATAACCTTGCCGCATTCTTCCTGTTTCGACCATTTCCGGGATGTGAGGTCCGACGAAGTCTCATCCACAATGCTACACTTTTCGCAAAAGCCATGCTTCGATCAACAAATGATCAGTAGCACTTCGTATGCCACATTACCAAATTGAGAATGTATCGCTAGTAACCATCAACTACATAACCTCTGAGCTCTTACGTCTCAGAGAAGGGTGTTAAGCTAAGAGAATAAATTCTCCGCCACCAACAGAAATGTATTTGATAGAAATCAGCTTTATATCTCAAAGTGTAACGTCAGACACACATCCATACAAGTCTTTTCCGGGATCGAACGGAACCGAAGGCATTTCCAAAGAAGCTCATGCAAATCCGGATATTCACTAATCACGTATGGAATCCCCATCACAAAGGGTGATGAAATCTCTATATCGAAGCAATCCGGTGCAGAGACATTCGACAGGTAATCCTTTCACTTTCGAAAATACCCGGTCTTCATCACCATCTTCCAATGAAATCCCATTTCGCTGTATCATTACTCAAAATGGGTTTTATGACACAAAGTCCTTTGCCGGCTAATTCGAATAACGAGCACTTATTTTAAAAATAAGTATTACATTCAGTTCAAGTAATTCACAACAAATTTCGACTTTGATCTTTTTAAGTAAAAGATCCAACACAAAGATTCGATGTGGTTTTCGAATATCCATTTGGAATCCGACCCCAGGTCGCATCGAAATTCAAACATCGTTTAAGGGCCAATATTGATAGTTGGTTATTTAACTATCAATAAACATTCACAACAATCACCAAATCCCCAATTATTTATTCTCAAAACACCTTCGCCAGATTTATTTTTAACACTTCAACCATTTGAAAACAAATTTCAAATCACTTTTCATACTTCAATCCTTTGAAAACAAGTTTCAAATCACTTTTCATACTTCAATCCTTTGAAAACAAATTTCAAATCACTATTCTCACGTGGAATAAATTTCCAAATCTTTATTTAATTCCACTTAAAATTTGCCGAGTTCAAATACTCTAAAAATAATTTAAAATATTTATCCAAAATATACATGGAAACATTTAAAATAAAACGATTTAAAAACCCTTGCTTAAATATTAGTTATGAAAATATTATACTAATATTTCATGTAAACCTAAGTCCAAAATAATTTTTAAATAAAATTATTAGATAGAGTGTAATTATTTAAATAACCATTTTCTAATCAAATATCAATTAAATCTTTAAATAATCACTTCTATAACTAATTAAATAAATCTTTTACTTTAAAGATTAAAAAACACTTAAGAAATAATTTCTCCACAAACATCTTTTTTTTAAAACCAACTTCAAAGCTTTTAATTTTTAAAGCTACCTTAAAACATACTCGGCTTTCCAGGGAAAATAGACCTTCCATTTCAAAACGGACCATTTAAATCAATATATAAATTCATCTTGATTTATATCAATTTATATTCCAATTCCGCAAATTTCTTTCCACACTCTAAAAATAAATCGATACTTATTTTTGAAACAAATTCTCTTTCCTTTTTAAATTCCCATTGTGAATTTAAATTTTCTAAATATCTACGGATATACGATTTTCAAATTGATTTCAAAAATCATTTCCAAACACCAAATCAATTTCCAAATTGATTTCAAATTTATTTTAGGCACCAAATCAAATGCCAAATTGATTTCTAAATTTATTTCAAACAACAAATTAATTTCCAAATCGATTTCCTGAAGATTTATTTTTAAACACCACATCACTTTCCAAATCGATTTCTCAAAGATTTATTTTTTTAACACCAAATTAATCTTCAAATTGATTTTCAATTTTTTTTAAATAAATTCTCTTATATCTCCCAAACTAATTGAAATCTGGATTTTAAAATAAATTCTTCAACTTTTAAACAATATTATTTAAAATCCATTTATTAAAACCTCTTTCCATATTTTGGAGTTAATCTGATAAGTTTTCAAAAGTAAAACTTTATCTATTTAAATTCCTTCCTTTAAATTCGCCCAATTCTTAAAAATGAATTTACTTAGAATTTCCTACTTTAATTTTCAAAAATCAAACTTTATTTATTTCTGGTATCCTACGATACCAAAAATATATTTGGCTAAACTATAGCATTTAACGATTTCAATCACAAATATAATCACACAGAGATTATAAATAAAACAACACACATCATTTAAACAAATTCAAATATTTGAGGAATCCAGTTGGATCCCTCCAACCCGTTTCTCTGCATCCACAGACGTTAGCAAAATAATTAAATACCAATTCCACTTCGAGGTGGAATATCGCGGTATATGGGGTTTATAAAATATCATCCGCTATTATGAGGCGCATAGGGTCTCATCCACAATATAATGCGGGAAATTAATCACTCCAAATACATATATAATACCAATTCCACTTCGAGGTGGAATATCGCGGTATATGAGTTTATATAATATGCTCCGCTATTATGCGGTGCATAGGGTCTAATTCAATATAGCTGATAATAACTTATCGTCCAAGCACACAATCAACAATTTTAAATTTAACAATTTTAAATTAAATCAGAAATCTGATTGAGTGAGAAGATCTCACCTTTGCCTTTTTATTTGCAATCCATTTTCAATTCGACTTATTTTTCCACGATTTTGACCTTGTATAAATATCAGATGATTTAATTAATATTCGAAATAAATCGAACAACTCAATTTCCATTTTAAAATTTTAATTCAATTAATATTTTTAATTTTAAACTAATGATTTAATTTTAAACAAAGAATTAAATTTTAAAAAAATTTCTTTTAATAAATTTATTTAACTAAAATTAAAATTAAAACTGAATTTCCTTTTTCCGTAAATAATCGTAGTAATTTATTTTACTGTCAACATACAAATATTTAATTTTTTTTTTCTGTTAACTGTATAATACATTTTTACTGTAAATTAACATGCAAATACAAATATTATGAAAATATGCTATACAATACAGTTATTTATTCAACTTAATTAAAAAAGGAAACAATAATACCTCGTTGTCAATTGTGCACAGCAACTCCGGCGAGTCTGACCTTGCTTGCGACCATCGCCAGCAGTTCGAACTCGAGCTTCGACTTTGCTCTATGGTCGACGTTGCACCTGCTATCATTCGCGATTCGACCAGATGTTTGAACCCTAGTTTGCTCCTCTTCGACCCAGATGTGATGCCGGGATCGCTAGCCTCGCTACCCAAACATCGTTTGTTGCTCATACTTGAATGCGCCACATCACGCTCGCGAACCACTGGCCGCGCCGCCTTCTCCATAACGCGACGTGCGATGCACCGCCGCCATTGATGTCGCGAAACCTCAGGATGCTGCGACTCTGAAGTGCCTTCGAGATTTCCAATCACGATTCAATCTTAGATGTCCAAGCGCGATCGATTAGATCGCCACTAATTCTAACGAATTCTCGTTCGATTATTAGCTCGGTCGTCCATTATTTGATTTTGCTTTCTCCCTCTTTCAATTTTGTTTTGCTGCCAATTTTTTTATTTTCTGTTTGAACTTTCGATTTTGATTGTTGTTTTGAAGATAAAACAAAGCTTGGCTATTTTTTTTCAAAAGGAAGGAGATGCTGTTTTATTTTATTTTTTATTTTTCTTATTTTCCAATGCATGTAAAAATTCTGCCAAGTGTATGAAGAAAGAAGAAACGTGTAAATTTTTTGTCTTATATTATTAAATTCATATATATATATATATATATTTAATTCTAATACAAATTCTAACTTTTTGATTTTCGCGACTTAAATCTTCGAATTCCTATCGCGGCATGCCGTTAGGCGTTTGTAATGTTAAACCCCTATTCCGAACACAATGGAAAAGGTTCCGGATCCAAATTCGATCGTGTGGAGAAGATAACTTTTTGAACCCTGTTATTAAATTAAATTTTGATAAAATTTTCAGTGCGTTTAATCATCGTAAGATCACATGACAACTCCGAATGCTACAGAAATTGAAATCCGATAATAAAACACTATTACGGATCTAATGGAACTAGTTTCGTCGAAATCTGAGACTGTGCCTCGGAAGGCTATTTTTAAATGTCGATGTAAACGACACATATTCAAAACCGAACAAAACATTTTCAAATTCAATTCTAAAGCTACCATTATCTTCAGTATTATCAATATAGATTTTACAAGCCTTAAAAATATTTTTAATCAGCTTAAAAATCAACATTCAATATTTTACCCAACAATTAATAATTAAATCTAATAATTTTAATTGCCAATTTCATTTTGATATTTGAAATTCAAGTTTAAATTAACTTTCAAATATTTAAAATCAATTAAATATTCTATTTCAAAAGTTCAAAATTTCCGGATCGTTACATTTACTATTTTATAAGTTTTTGTTGGGTTTAATCTTGTGTTTCAGGTGTCGCTTACATCGAAAGATCTCCACCAACACAGTCGAAACCTTTCAAATTTAAATAATTTGGGTTTCATGCTTCAAGCTACTTTCCACCGAGATTATGCTTTCGGCAAGGACGAAACCCTTCCTCAATCCACCAAAACCTTAGATTAAGACAAGGTACCAAGAGGTCAAGCTGTCGACAAGGTCGTAACTTAGTCCCAAACTATTCCCAATTTGAGATTCCCAATCTGAACCAAGGATACTTAAGCCTAAGGCTTTCGATGTCGAAACCCCTATTCTGGATTCTTGGTTCAAGTTGAACACCTAAACCACCTTGCTTTCGATAGAGTCGAAAACTTGTCACAGATTCTTGGATAAAGTCCGAACTAAACAATAGCCAAGGCCTTCGACAAGGTCAAAACCAACCAAGAAAAACCTTATCCAGGGTATTACATCTATTTCAAAAGGTGGGCTTTAAATGGAAAACCAAGTCTATCTCAATAAAATCAAAAGATTAATAAAGGAAAGTGCCGACCCTTTCAACCGAGTCGAAAGGTTTGACTAAACAACTTCTTGCTTCTGCAACTTAATAAAAAGGAAATTCAACAATGATAAACTCCTTCCAGTCCTCTCCATCTGGTTAAAGGATAAACCTCATTCCAAAACACAACTTGGGGGTGTTGACAAGATTTCTCATTAATACCTATGTCTATTGGTATCCTCAATTAAGTTATCTCCCCTTAAAGTTATAACATTTCAAAGTGACATACATTTGTATCACCAAATAATCAATGTCAAACTCATTTAAGAAAATAGCATCGATGTCCCCAATGTTTAAAATCGAAGTCATAAAACAATAGGCTTGTCGCCCTTCTTAGGTTGATACAATTCAATGTCGAAGTGAAAACATTTAGCATTCAACGCTTATCTATGTTGGTGTCCTCAATGATAATGTCAAGTTAAAAATTTAAAATGGCATTGGTATCCCCAATGACGACGTCGAAGTAATAATTTAAAAATAACATTGGTATCCCCAATGACTTCATTGAAATAAGGAACATAAGGCTCTCCGCCCTTAATGAAGATATGTGACATCCAGGCTGCACTATACCTCATTGATCCTCTACCCAAAGTAAAACAAAACTTAAATTCTTTTAAGTTTAAATTCATGTCGAAGATGACATTGTCGATTTCCATAAACCATAGGATATCCACCTATGAAATAAAACTTAAAACCAAATTTAAAACCTTTATAAGTTATATGGCTAATTGTTGAAGATAGAGGGTTTTCAACCCACTTGAAACATAGGCCTCTTAGCCTTTTTAAAACATTTTCAATTTATATAAAAACAAGCCTCTTCCGCATTAAAAGGTAAGTGCGACATCGTGGACATGAGGCATCGACTCTAAAACATAAGGTCGTCAATCTTGATGCACATTGACCCCAAGACCCTCGACGTCATAATAAAACATTTTTACTTAAATCATTTCGGCTAATACGCCGCTTTATATATAAAGTCGAAGTCAATACATGCGGCGTCAGTGCCGTAGTATATTAAATAGATGAAGTGGTTAGGTGTGATATCACTTAAAACAACGGTGAAACAAGCGACATTTTCGACATCGACATTAAGCTTTTAAAACATTAGGTGAATCACAAAGACACCATTGCATCCATACACTATTGTCGACGAGATCGACTTCGGCCTACCTAGAAACTTATTACATAGCTAACGAAGTAGCTATCTTATGCTTCCTTTCACTTCGATGTCGACACTCATGGATGCGACCTTCTCTTAGGCTCGACGATGTTAGGGTGGTATGCAATTGTTGTAATTTTTATTAAAACTGATTTATTACTACTTTAAGCAGAAATTTTTCACCAAATCATGTTTCTTGTCCAGTTTCTATTAGATAAAACAGTTTCTTTACAAATCCTTTTTAGAATTGCTGCCGCACTAAATTTTGAAGTTTCAAAACATATTCAAAATAATTAATTAATATCCTTAATTAATTATCCTTTTAAATGCTTATTTAGGATAACAATTTCCTAATAAATTAAAATCATTTGAGAAAAATCCAAAAAATTCATAAAAATTAGAGAATAACCTTCTCTTTACCGTATAAAAATTTCGGAGCCAAAAACCATTTTTAAATATTCTAAATAATTAAAACCCGAAATTGAGCTGTTTCTTCCGTAGGAAATTCATAAACTAATCTATATATCTTGGAAAATTATGAAATTAAAAAATCATCTCCAAAATAATTCTTTGATACAACATATCAACAAATCAAAGCATTTGGAGATTAAAATCTTAGTTTTTACCCTTGAAACCTATTTAAACAATTTCAAAGAAATTCCAATAACCATTATTCTATCCAAATAATGATTAAGCAACTATATGTTGGCAAAATAAACATCAAATATTCGGGTATTATCCATAATTGAATTCAAAAGAAAAAATAAAGATGGAACACTTATTATTCACCTTAGACGTAGATACTGGAGTTGAGATTTAATTTGGCTTGGCTTCCCTAAAAATTTCACTCTTAAACCCTCTTGATTTCGTGCTTCTACTTCCCTAGGTTATCTCTGGCCTTTTCTGTCTATAATAATTCCCAATCACAACGACTATAGATGGGAGTTTTAAGGACAATTCTAGGATGAGCTCTACTATGGATGGCATGTGCAAAGGGATCATTGATATTAGTAGGTTTTGTATCATAGCTGTCGAGAAGGATGTGGGGACGCTCACTTGGATTACATAATGACCTGATCCATTTGACCAGGACTACTAGGTTAGGTAGTCTAGTTCGTGGCCTTCTAAGTGGCATGGATTGAGTACCAAGAGATAGAGACATCGAGTAGTCCTTTACTAAGGCGGTCATACGAGTATCATATATCCAATGCACTAAGTGAGTGAATATAGGATGGATGACGGATGCCATGTTTATTTGACTGTTTTTATCTCCTTAGGGATATCACACGATGTAGATATTACCGATGCCGATATCTGGACGTCCTTAGTGCTTTGATGTGTAGTACACCCATGATGACTATCATAGAGTAGCGTATATATTTTATATGTGCTAACTCTATGGATGCAAGGAAGTATTAGGTATGATTCTCCATACCCTCTGTCCTATGTACTATACTGACTTTTATAGCATTTTGAGATTATTTATTGCTCGCACCAGACTATTGTCTGGCACAAAGTTTTATGCTTCGCTTCTTATTAAGTCGGGTGCTGTTACATGAGTAGACTAAATAGCAGGTGTAAATAGCACTTGGACCTATGCAGATAGACTAGCGGATGGTGACGCTTTCTCATATTTATATTTTGAGTTATTATTGCTTATTCTACTATCTGTCATTATGGAGCCTTGATGGCGTCGACTTACTATTATTAGAGATAGTTTATTAGTCCAGTCTATTTATCAGTTGTATAAACTCTATTATTGTTTTGTATAATTGTATAAGCCTGTATACTCTTATTATTTGGTTTATATAGTTATTACCGTCTTGCCTATTTTATATCTGTGGTTACTATTATATTTTATTTCATACGTTGTGAAATATACGACAGGTTATATAATTGTGTGATGTTTTATTTTCTTCTCCTTTCGTTTTTTCTCTTCTCTTCTTTTCTATTTCCCTTCTTTACTTCTATTTCTTTCCCTTGAAAACCTCCTATATCGGCCGGACGCTCCAACAATGCACTATCTGGTTATATGAGCATTAGAGGTACAGGGCGGTTATCTTATTTTCCGAAGTATCACAAATCAAATCTGGTCTGAGCAGAATTTTTTCACTGGTTTCACACCAACAATTTGGTGATTTTGCATGCCCTCCCATAAAGTGCTTCAAAGGGGGCCATATCAATCGTCGCTTGGTAACTATTATTATACATGAACTTAGCTAATAGTAGATGTTACTCTCAGTGCCCTACGAAGTCCATGATGCAAGCTCTTAATAAGTCCTACAAGATTCCATTCACTCTTTCAGTTTAACCATTGGTCCATGGGTGGTAAGTAGTGCTAAGATTCAATAAAGTTCCCAAAGCCATCTGTAAACTCCACCAAAAGTGACTAGTGAATAAGGAGTCCCGATTACTAACAATGCTCACTAGAATTCCATGTAGTCGAACCGCCACCTTAATATAAATCTGTGCTGGTGATGCTGCGGTCCTATTATTCCTAATAGGAATAAAATAGAAACTTTTAGTAAGTCTATCTAGTACGACCCAAATAGCTTCATTAACTCTCTGACTTCTAAGCAGTCCTTTTATGAGGTCCATCAAAATGTTCTCCTATTTCCAAGTCTTGATCTCCAATGGTAACAATAATCCTTCGAGTTTTCCTTGGTCAGCCTTTATTTTTTAACATGTTAAACATCTAGCAACAAACTTAGCCACTCTCTTCTTTATTCCTAGCCAAAAGAAAATTCACTTCATATCCATATACATCTTATCTCCTTTGGTATGAATGGTTATCTTTGAGGGGTGGCATTCTACAAGCACTTCCTCCAACACAATGTCAATCATTTAGGATGCAATGGTACCCGTTCCTTCTTAAACATCCCCTCTCATCAATTACATATCACCATCATACGGAAAAAATTTCTCGTCTTAACTTGTCTAGAACCTCTACTATCCTTTCATTCTTTTTTTAACGATCCGTAATTTCGCTACTTCAAAAATGAGAGATTTCATTTGTTTTAAATTTAAAAGGAGTTTAAATCTGAAATAAAAATGTTATATATAATATATAATAATGAAGAAATAATTTATTCTTATAGTTAATAAATTAAAAAGTATAAATTTGGATTTAGGACAAATCAACAAAAGTTAAGTTTTGTTAATAATAAATAAAGGCTTAAATAAATAAGTTTAAATAGTTATTTGAAAAGTTAAATCTTGTTTAAAACTTCTAATAAAGATAATAAAAGTGTATTAATCTATTTAAAGTATGTTATTAATCGGTTTACAAATTTTTCAAATTTTTCGCATTTTGTCAATTTTACATACACCATAAAAATAGAGATTTTGATATTATTTAAATATGATTTTAAAATATGAATAGACATGTTTTTTTATTCAAAAGAAGGAAAAAGTTCGTTTAAAATTTGGTTTACATAAATGAATAATTTAACTAAAACGTCAAAATGCGACCGTAAAACAATTTATCAAAAATCAACGTTTTGTCGATTAAATTTGTCGCAACGTTGTTGCACCTTTATTTTCATATATTTAAACATATATTCAAATACTATAAGTATTATTTAATTCACTAATCAAGTTTACTTTTAATGAACAAGTTTAGAAAAAATTAGCAAAAGTAAACACAGAAGGACAAAACACGTCGCATCAAATCCAACCAAATCTTTACTTTTCTTTACTTAAATATTAAGCGATTAAGACATAAACTGATGATGTGACAAGGTGATGGTAAATGTTGAAAAGATAAGATAAAATCAGGATATTTTGGAAATTTTGTAAAGGGTTAGTTTTGTAATTCACCACTCCTTATTTTTCCTATAAATACCCATCCATTCTTCTCATTTTCTTCACATTTCTCATTCTTCTTCTTCTTCATATTTGAGCTTTCTTTTGTTCATTAGTGGCTTCTCCTCTAAGAGAGGTAGGAGGGTTGAAAATAGAGGCCGTGAGTTTGGGAGTTGATAGGGGGAGGACGTGAGCAATATGGAAGGGGAAGGCTATGGCCAAGAACAATAAGGGATGTAGGGTGGTGGCCGAGCACTTGGAAAAGGTGGAAGAATGTTTAGACGGTGGTTTAGTGAAGCATTGAATTAAATAAATATTGGTAAGAATTAAAACGTTTTCGTTAGAGGTGAGAAAATTCTCACTGCTTTTAAAAGATCGTATTTTGATTTTGCTATAAAAATTACCTTATGCATACGCAAGTATACACCCTTTAAAATGTTGCTGTGGATGTTTGGTCATGCTTGTGTTATTTTGAATAGCTGCAAGTGTTTATGGTTGTGATTATTTATCATATTAGTTTGTGTATGGAGCATAATTATGTTAGTCACAAATGTTAACTTGATTATGCTCATTTTGATTAAGTATCCCCTTTGTTAAATAAGACCCAATTTTGCTGATATGATAGAATTTGGAAAAATAAGTCTTTTTTAATTGGAATTGAAATTAAAGTGGAAATAAAAGAGAGTTTGAAATTAGAAGTAGAATTGGTTTTGAAATGTAAAGTTAAATTGAAATTAAAATTGAGATGAATAGTGAAATCGAAATCGATTTTGAAAATCAAAATTGAGAATCTAAGTTTTAAATGATTTTAATTTCAAGTTAGAATTGAAATTGAAATTTAAAATTTAATATTAAAATAATGAGAATATAATAATATTATAATATGAAAATGGGGAAAATACATTTTGAATACTTTAAAAAGTGAAAATATTGATTTAAAATGATTTTATAAGTAATAAAATCCAATTTGACTAGGTCATTTCAAATATTGAAAAATAAGTTAAAACTAGGTGCGTCGCGCAACGATAGTTCGCGATTTCACGTTGAAAGTTCAAATGAGTGTATAGAGTGAAATATAGCTCAGAATTCTCCGAGATAAAAAATTCCAGACTATTATATCCATATCATCTAAATGAAGAAAGAAAAATCAAAATTTTGTCGAGTAGATTTTGAATTAAGTCCAAATCAATTTTTCAGAAAAATCGCGCTAGTGCAGTTAAGTGACCATAACAGGAAATCTGTTTAAATGAATGTTTTAATTATGGAAAAATATGAAATAAATTTGACAGATCTATCTAAATAGTTTTAAAAGAAATTTGGATTGGAAAATATGAATTATTGAATGTTTAAAAGTTAATTTAATCAAATAAGCTTATATAGCGATTTCCGTAGCACCTTTATGCTGCGAATTCTATAACTTTTGGAATATGAGTTTAAATGTAACAATTTTTTCTAAAATCAATTGTGAATGTTTTTAAAAGGAAAACTAAGTGTTTTAATTATAATTTGGAATATTTGTAATCAATTTTGAAATAAAGTTAATAACTGAGTATGCGGAAACGACTTGTACATTTTTCCCGCCTGTGAGATATGGGAAGATAAAACGAGGTGTTTAGCTAAGGTTAGGGAAGGAGAAACTAGTGCCCTAAACTTACCTGGCATATGTTTTCTTTTCTTAGGCGAGGGGTGGAGCAAATCGAAGGAAAACCCAGATGCTTTGAGATAAAAAGAGTTCCTAAAGTAAAAGAAGATTAGTATAATCCAAAATTTAAGCAATCTCTAAAAATGAATGATTTCTATGATCCTATTTACTCAAAAATGTTAAGATTGATTTTAGGGTTTATCGCAAACAATGTCTTAAATAACATTGTTTTTGACCCACCTAAAAGTTAAGGAATTGGGATCGAGAGTTAAGTAAGGAAATTTGAGATATTATCCGAAGCGAAAGAATGAATTACTTAGAATTTTTCTAAGTCAAAACGAAAGAGATTTCGAAATCATCCAAAAAGAATTAAAGTAAAAAGAGACATAATAAATTCTGTATACTCATATTCATTTTTTATTGATGATTGGCTTCGAAGGAACTGGGGTTGGATTTGGGTGATCCCTATCCAAAAGCCACTTCGAACCAATGTATATGTTCGAATGTGAAGACATGTTGAAGACGATGATTTATTGAAGACCGTGGATCTTCATAGCATAAGGACTGCTTGTTAACTTGCTATGGATCACACCCATTATAGACTTATATATAGTAATGGTCTCCTCGTTGTGGATATTTTTCGGATTGCAAGGACTACTCGCTGCTAGTGGTAACAGAAGAGTGCCTTTGGTTTGTCATGTTCCTGGACAACTTGTATGGCGTTTGTCTGAAATTGCATTTCTAAAGATTATGTATATTGGTATTTACAAATGTAAATTAGTGGTGGCGGAGAATGCAACTTTTCTTAGCTTAACACCCTCCTTAAGACGTACAAACTCAAGGCTTGTATTTTTGTGGAAGGCAATTATTAGTCAACAGAAATGGCAATGTGGCATTCAAAGATGTGATATGTGCTATGTGAAAAGGTAATCGTCGCCTCAAGCCTCATCAAATCGAAAATGACTAAAACATGATTAGATGCGGAAAGGCTAAGTGGGTCATTCCCAAGTAGGGTATGGTCATCCTCTTCTAGATTTATTTCTTCCCGCTATGATGTTCAGGATGTAAATTAACGTGGTGTATGGAAACGAGCGCTCGGTTAAAGGTCGGTAACGACCGGGGGATGATAGAATGTACTATCTAGTTACAGAGGTAGGTCGATCTTGTGTTGCCAGAGGATCCTTTGTGATGGTCCTCGGGACATCCGTCTACAGGTGTACCCATTCAGAAGGTAGATCCTTCACCTGGTCATTTATACGGAAATCCATTCTCCAATAAGAATCTACGGTTTTGTTTGTAGAGCTTAATATGCTAGAATTTAATAATGGCAACAATTTCGGATAAGATTACTAAGTTTATTTGCAAATGTTTTCAAAGAATGTCATTAGAATAATATCAAATGTTTTGATATAAAAGAGCTTTAGATATCATAAGGTAAAAACCTATCTGCGTTTATGTGTGGACGTGGTCTTATGAGATACTCTTTCTTTTCAAAGGGCTTTAGTCAAAGGCTGATATATGACACTATCATTCATTATTGAGTTTTTCTAACGCTGGTTTATTAAGCCCGATCCGAGTACTTTCAAAACTCGGGTCAGATCCGAGTAGTTTTAGGTTCATTCGAAGATGGTTGGAATTTCCAAAGTAGAGCTGGAGATATTCATCTACATAGGGACATATTCTGTTATCCGCTGTACTTAGTTAGTTGTTTTAGTTTGATGTTTAATGACAATTGTAAGGGTAGATGTTTATAACTGTCCAAGCTAAATTTAGGTTAGACTCTGATATATGTATTTTAAAAGTTTTCCGATGTAAAGATATTTGTTCAATATTATATATTATTCCACTCGTGTGAGATTCTATTCTGACTATTTTCTTTTTTACACTTGATCATATGTAACGACCCGTGAATCCATACCCCTTGAGTCAATACTATTCTATATAAATCAACTCAAGTTGTACATAAATACGAACCATTTGGGTTAAAGAAGAAGAGGTAGAAGAAGAGAATAGAAAAACAACATCAGAATCTAACCATCGCAGCGGAATAAAATATAATAGATAATAAATGATCTTTACTCAAAATCAAATATATCTGTTTATATATTACATCATCAAAGTACATCAATCATAGTTCAACATCAATAACATACAACTGGATACACAGCTACTCAACACCGCATAATATATATAAAACAAGTACGAAAGTACGTATCGTCATCCAGCTCGTCTCCTAAGCTCTATAGTATCATATCATGTATCCTATAATACTCGATCTGACCCGAGCATTACAGTTAAATAACACCCGAGTCAGTCTGGGATACCAGTGTGACAAAATCACACTCAAATTGATTATTAAAGTTTCAAAATCCTTTGAAAACAAAAGCATCTCGTAAGACCACGCCACAAATAAACAAGTCGGGTTTTTACCTTACGATAGCTAAAACACTTTTTATTAAAATCCTCTAATATTATAATAAGGTCTATATACAAATACTTATTCAAAAAGCCGAAATTATTACATCTATTAAATTCCAGCTACTAGCCACAAAGTCGGTAATACAAACAAACTCGTACAAGGCGCGTAGGGAGAATGGATTTCCAACTAATGACTAGGCACTGTGGTACCACCTGTCATGGTACATGGCCTAGATCACAGTACCGAGGACCCACCCTAAGTCCCCTGCAACACAAGGCCAGAACCATCCCTTACTGGACAGTCCCGAGCAAGATCACCCCGCGGTTGGGATCAACAACCACCCACCAAGCCAAAATAAAAAGGGACATCTAGACAGGGATGACCTCACCTTGAAATGGGTGCTACCCACCTAGCCTTGCTGCATAACCCCTGATTTTCAGTCATTCCCGGTTGATGAGGCTTGAGGATAAGCGTTACCTTTTAGATCGTTTCACTTAGAATGCTCATCGTCCACCTGACGATGTTCTGAAAGCATTCATCCATACAAGTCCATCTCGGGTTCGAACGGAACCGAAGGCACTACTCCTACTACATCCATTTTGGAAATATCCTCAGGATTAGTAGCGACTAGCCCTTGCACTTCACTGCTCTATCTTCGAATCCAAACTCGTTTTCCCACGAAAACGTAGAAACCGGATCAAAGTGGTTTTCGAGAAAAATCTCGATCCCGGTCTCTTCGAAACGATCAATGCATTTGTCCAATATTGATAGTCGGTTATTTAACTATCAATTAACATTCACAAACATCCATCAAACAATAAATAATTTCCCAAATTATTTATTTATCGCAAAATATCTTCAAAAGATATATTTCTATTTTCAACCCTTTGAAAATAGTTTCAAACCATCTTCCATTTTCAGAATAAGATTTCCTAATATTTTCTATCTCCACTGAAAATATAAAACTAAAATTTCTCTTTGAAAACAAATAGCAAGTCACTTTTAAATAATTACTACTATAATAGATTAAAGGAAAGTACTTACTTTAGAATTTTAAATATTTTAGAAATAATAAATTTTCCAAAACTTGCTTTTTAAAACAACTTTAAAACTTTTATCTTATATTTAAAAATTCACTTTGAAAACGTACTTGGTTATCCAGGGAGAATTTCCAATCTCGATCACTTAAATCAATTTTTCAAATTGATTTCCAATTTATTCCATTTGACATAAATTTCTTTACTTACTCAATTTATTTCAAAATTCGTTAATTACAGACTTTATTGTTATTATTATTATTTTCCGTTTGATTTTAAATCTTTTAACAGAAATATACAAATTTCATATTTTGCCAATTTCTTCTTTATTCTTTTAAAAATTCAAATCTTAAATTTAAAATAAAAGCTTTGTTCTTTTAAATAATAACACTGAAGTTTAAAAATTCTTTAACTTTCTGTTTATTCAAAATTTCCTTTTCATATACGGAATTATTTATTAGAATTTAAAACTACTATTATTCTTATCCAATTCATTCTTAATTTATTTAAATTCTCGATAATTATTTCATTTACAAATTCTCTTCATTTTATTTCCAAAATCCAATTCTATATATCTTGATAACTTAGTATTCCGGAATATATTCAGGTAAACCATAACATCCAATATTCCAACTATCAATAATATTCATCATAGAATATAAAATAATCATGACAGAGAATATTAGATAATTTAAATAAATGTTGAGGAATCCAGTTGGATCCCTCCAACCTGTTTCCCTGCATCCAAAGACGTTAGCACAACATAAAATACCAATTCCACTTCGAGGTGGAATATCACGGTATATGGGTTTTAAATATAAAATCATCTACTATTTAATGCGAAAAATCAAACATTCCAAGATATACTATGTACTACTATATATAATATAACACACCAAATCAAATCAATCAATCAATTGTTTAAATTTAACTATTTAAATTTTAAACTAAAATTCAGCTGAGTAAGATTTACTCACTTTTGATTTAGTTTTGCAATCCACTTCGATATTGCCTTGGATTTCTTGATGTTTGACCTTAAATAAACAATTTATATAATTTAATAATGTTCGAAATATCGAACTATTAATTACCGTTTAGTAAATTTAATTAATTTTAAAAAGTAACTATCGATTTAGTTCAAAATGAATGATTTATAATTTAAACTAAATCCCCTTTATATTATCATCAACAAAAATAATTAATAAATTTATTAAGTACTTAAAAACACCCATTTCATTTTCCATATATTTTCTGTTTTTGAAATCAATATTTAAAATTTACTGCAATAAATTTTCCTTTTCTGTTTCTAGTATTGGTTTCAACTAAAATGGTTTAATGAATTCCCAAGTTCACAGTTAAAGCCACAGATTCCATTATTATCATTTTCATTTCATTTTTTTTTTGTTAAAAAAAAACTAGACAAATAAATTAAAAACAGAAAATACCTTCCCCTCAGATTTCCAAACGCACTGCCTCACCCATGGCTATCTCGCGAGTTCCTTTTCCAGCTCCAATGACAAACTTCTACGAACGCGGCCTCGAAGCCCACGAGCTTGCGACCTGCCACCATGAATCCTAGCCGAAATGAAACGCGCCTTCGTCCAACCCATTCACACGAAGTATCGACCTCGGCTTCGACTCCCCCCTTCTCTCCTATACGCGATCGGAACCCTAGCGCGCGCACCCTCAATCGATGACCCAAGTCCCCTCAAGCGCAAATCTGATCGAAAAAGGAGGCTACTCACAAGGCCGAGGGTTTTCGTTTTGAATTTAAGGCTTGCCCCCTCCTTTCTTTCTTTTTGTGAATCTCGATTAGGATTTGTATAGAAGGAGGAGATTTCGATTCTCCTTAATCGGAGGGAGCAACCATTATTCATTTTTTTATTAGCCTGCGTTCGATTTAAAAGGAAGAAAGGGGAAGTATTAATTTGAACGAGGATGGCTTTACAAAAAGATTAATACGTGAATTCTTGAAGAAGGCTCGGCTTTGAAATAAATGGGAAAGGAGGCGTATAGAAGAAGATTTGACTTTAGATTTGATTTTTCTTTTATATGTATATTTTTTTTTTTACATATCACAAATTATATACTGTAAAAATTTGAACTCATATTTAGGCGTGCCGCTAGACGTTCATAATATTATACACCTATTCAGAACACACTGGAAAAGGTTCCGAGTCCTAATTCGATCATATGGAGAAGATAGCTTTCCGAATCGATTATTATCAGTTAAAATTTCAGCGCGTTTATATATCGTAGGCTCACACAACAACTTCGATCACTACGAAAATTGAAACCCGATAATAATACAATATTACAGATCCAATGGAACTTGTTTCGTTGAATTCCGAGACTGTGTCTCGGAAAGCTAATTTTAAATTCAATTTTGAATGATGAAATTTCGAAACTGAACAAATCACTTTTTGTAACAACCCGCATATGTATCGAGTTTGTATTTAAATATTTTATTTAAATATTAACTCGTTAATCGGATTTTGGTCCGAAAAGCTACTTTTTGCAAACGGTCAAATTAGGACTCGAGACCACTTCCATTGAGTTCGAAATGTCTTTTACAACTTTTTTAAGTATAAACATCGATAGGTTTGGAGTTAGTGAAATTTCACTAACTTTTCCCGCTTTGGACTTTGGGTTAGTTTAGCCTATTAAGCCCAAGTTCCAACCCTCTTCTCCCCACTCTTCATAAATTTCCTAACTAATCAAGCTTTGGCATTAATGGTGGAGGGAATGGGAAATTAAAATTCCAAAACTCAAATTCAATTGCAATCCATCTTTCTACTCCAAATTCAAGAAGAAGACATTGGATTCAAGCTTCTTGTGCTTAGATAGAAGAAGGATTGATTCTTGCTTGCTTAAAACTTCATTTTCATTGATATTTGGTGCAAAGGTGAGATTTTTATCTCACAAATCTAGTCTATAACTATATTGGACTGTTGGGAATGATTCGCTATCACTTTTGCATGCACATTTGCATTTGGTTTGGATTGGATTGGCGAAAAACTCCAATTTTTAGCGTTTTGGTGAATTTTCTGCACTTAGGTCGTTCTGGACATTTTCGTGTGTTCGGAGTTAGGTCGCTCGCGACCTAACCCTTAGGTCGTAGGTCGTTTCTTGCCTTAAATTCCCCCTGCAGCGTTAGGTCGTTAGCCTCGGAATTAGGTCGTTGACCCTTAGGTCGTAGGTCGTTTGTGGCCTTAAATTCCCTCTGCAGCGTTAGGTCGTTAGCCTTGGAATTAGGTCGTTGAGCCTTAGGTCGTAGGTCGTATGGACCTTAGGTCGCTAGGTCGTATGGCTTTAGGTCGCTAGGTCGTATGGCCTTAGGTCGTTAGGTCGTATGGCTTTAGGTCGCTAGGTCGTATGACCTTAGGTCGTTAGGTCGTTTGGCTTTTACGCCGCTTCCACGCTAGGTCGTTCGACTCTTAGGTCGTAACACTTAGGTCACTCGCCTCTTAAGTCGCTAGGTCGCGTGACTTTAGGTCGCATTTCTTTATTAGGTCGCGTGTCTTTGTTAGGTCGCTGACCTTCTTAACTCGCATGACCTAACCCCTAGGTCGTTGGGCCTCGTTTCTACTTAGGTCGCTGCTTCTTATAGGTCGCTCGGCTCCTTAATTTCTTTAGGTCGTTTGAGTGTTAGGTCGCGAACCCATTTTAGGTCGCATGACCTTTACCCTATAGGTCGCTGGACCACTAGGTCGTGCCCCTTAGACCCCTAGGTCGCAACCATTAGGTCGCTCGACTCTATCCCTCTTAGGTCGTTAGACCTCATTTTGTCTTCACTAAGTCGTACCGTTTTGGACGGGGCGCTGCCCCCTGGACCCCCGCGACCTGACCGGGCAGGTCGAACCCCGTAGGCGGTGGCGTTGCCCCCGCACCCCCACCTCGGGGGGTTGCCACCCCCCTGGACCCCCCTCCGTTGGGGATCTTATCCGAAAAACATTGAGCTGATTTCCTTGGATTTTATTCACATCTCCATATGCGATTTTTGTGACTGATTGTTTCTACAATTGCTTCTGTGTTTTGTCACTTTATAATATAAAGGTTTCAATACTAGTAGTAAATATCAAAACTCTTTTAACAAACAATTTCAACTCTATTTTTAATAACAAAGCTCTTTTTTTAAACCGTTTTCCAATCTATTTGTATATACAAACCTTTACCTCACTCGGATGAGAAATCTAATTAAACGACTTAGTAAAACAAGTGGTATGAAACGCTTGCGTTCACTTCGTCGGTTAATTCTTGGACTTGTTCGATTGAACCTCTTGTGACAATTTTATTAGTGAAGATTTACAGTTTGTTCGTAAATATTTAAGTTAAGCAAGTGGTTATGGGACATGAAGCTAAACTTCTATATTTACTAGCTTAGTGTAATTGACACTTCTCGTTGATCATGACGATCATTCTGATGATTTAGACTAGCAACCGTGCGATGTCTCTTGTTGCGAGGTTAGACTAGACACCACTTGTGTGATTCCACTCACACATACCTTTTTGCTTTTTGGTTAGTCTGGACCTTAATCTGTGTGATTCCATTCACACATGTGGGGTAGCTCCCCTTGGTCTTCGGACCGTCATGTGATAGGCCTCTTTCTCTTTTCTATGATTTCTGGACTTCTTGCATTGATTTCTAGAATTTATGTCATTGGCTTGTTATGAGTACAAGTTTGGGGTATGATGCCCTTTCCGAATCTTTGAGAAGATTCTTGTGATATTGATTATCTCTTATTGATTGATCTTCTGTTGATCATTATTTACATACTTATAGTGGTATGTCATTATGGATGTTTATGTTTATGCCATATCTTTTATGTTATATCATGTCATCTGATATTTATAGCTAGACTGACCCGTTTATTATTTTCTTAAATAATACTCGGGTCAGACCGAGATGTTACAGGTGCTTCTGCTTGACTTCTTCCCAGGGATTCATCACTCTGACTTTTGGCTAACTGTTTAGATTAGCAGTTTTTGTTGTATACACTTGAGATATAGACTCATAGTTGTATTCTTTTGTATAGCACGTGTTGCTATTCTTTTGTATTATCGTGGATCTTTCTGACCACTACTCTGATGTACACTTTCATGTGTTAGTTATATATTCATATCTTCTTCCGCCTTTGTGATATGGATATCTGTGACTAATTTGTGATATGATTATTTCTATGTTTGTTTCCGAAGATTATTTATAGCCACCTTGTGATAGGCAATTACATGGATGGTCGCTCCTCAACAGCCTTATTCTCCGTGCTAGTTGACAGCACTACCCCGGAGTGTTCTTGGCTAGTGTGGGTATAGAGGTGGGGCGTCACAATGTTAAATTAAATTTTAACACTTTTATTATTTTCAGTATTATCAATATAAATTTTATAAGCCTTCAAATAATTTCTAACAGGCTTAAAACTCCTGATTCAACATTTTACTCAATTTCAAATTGTTTAATTCAATAGTTCAATTATCAAATGAATAGTGATATTAGAATTCAAGTTAAAAATTAACTTTTAAATATTTAAAATCAATTAAATATTCCAATTTCAAATGTTTAAAAATTTCGGGTCGTTACATCATACATACTTCCGTGCAAGTTGGGTCGGACATGTGTGGTTTATTATCGGCACAATAGGTACGGAATTGTGGGTCGCTACTCTTTTGCTCAACCTAATGAGGTCTATCAAAGCCAGCCTTACCTCCATCAGTACCAAAAATCCATGAATGGGTTCTGTCGGTAGTTGGAAGTTAAAATTTAAGAGGAACTCCAACCGCCTACATTCATATATAGCACCTAAGGTAGTGTGCCTCAGACTGAGGGTGTTTCCTTTTCCAGTGGTATATTGTATAACAAAGTTGAATGATGGTATACACTCCATCCACCTTTACTACCTACGGTTTAAATATTTTTTGGAAAATATGTATTTGAGTGATATATGGTCAATAAACAACTCAAACTTTCTCCCAAAAGATAGTTCCTTTACATCTTTAAGCAAAGGTAATAGCTACCAACTCCAAGCCGTGAACTGGGTATCTCTTCTCATGGTCCTTCAGTTACCCTACTAGCATGAGCTACTACCCTTCCTTCTTGCATGAGAACCGCTTCCAATCTGGTGCCGCATGCGTCTGTGAAAACTGTAAATGGCTTTGTTCCATCAGTAATGGTAAGTACAGGTGCACTTTTCAATAGTTCCTTAAGTTTCTCGAATACTTTAGAGCATTTATCATCCCAAGCAAAGACTAGATTCTTCTTAGTCAAGCGGATTAAGGGGGATTCTATTTTTGCAAAGTCCTTTATGAACTTCCTATAATAGCCTACTAACCCGAGAAAGCTCTTAACTTCCATTGCACACTTTGGAACTCTCCACTCTAGAATAGCTTCCACTTTTGGGGGTCCATCACCAATCCATGCTCAGAAACGATGCGTCTAAGAATCTTACCACCTTCTTCCAAAAGTATCATTTTACAGATTTGACTCTGAATTGGTGCCTCCTTAAGGTCCCTTGTATCTCCCTTAAGTGATTATCACGCTATCCTTCACTATTGAAGAATGCAAAGATATCATCAGCAAATACTACAATGGACTTATTAAGTTGTCCCCGAAATACTTTACTCGTCAAATCTAGAAAGTATATAAGGACATTTGTCAATCCAAATGGCATTACTTCCCAATCGTAGAGCCCATCTGGTGTGCGAAATGTGATCTTCAACTTGACGTCCTTTGTTATCCTCAACTGATGAAATCCAGTTGCCAGGTCCAATTGGAAGGAGACTTTGGCCCCACCATGTTGATCGAACAAGTCATCTATCCTAGGTAAGGGATACATATTCTTTCTTATCAACTTGTTGAGTTCCCTATAATTGGTGCATAATCTCAATGAGCCATTAGCCTTAGTGACGAAAACAACAGGGGGTCCCTATTTTGAAGTACTTTGACAAATGAATCCTTTCTACAATAGATCCAAGGCTTGCATGTCTAACTCGTGTATTTCTTTGGGGGGCATGTGTCTTAATGTAGAGCGACTAGTCAAACATCCTTCTCCATATTAATTCTAAAATCAATCTCCCTTTAGGGTGAGAGACCTAAGACTTATTCAAAGACATCGGTAAATTCTCGGACTACGGGTGTTAACCCAAAAGTTGGTACAACATCCATGAAGTCATGTATGATATGCCAAAGCTCGATTTTAACATGTTTGATGACATGACTAAGCATGGCTTAGTTGGTGTTGACCAAATGGTATCACGGGATCAAGATTAGGCTTAATATTTAAGTCCCAATACAAAATGATGCTATTAAGGAATGGCTCCATGATGCTCATGCGTTTTTGGAATAAGGAATTCAAAAGCCCATATAGTCTTTTGGAACAAATCATTTGAAAGCCTATACGTTCTTTTGGAGTAATACATTCGAAAGTCCATGCCACATGATCAAAGGAGATAATAGAACATACCATAAATATATGCGACACTCCATTAAGCATGTTAATGAATGAGATAGGAAATCCTCTTAGTTCTTAGTCCTATGTACATATGTAAATAGTAAGGTAGTGATTATGCGTATGAACACTAGTTTAGACCGAAGTCCATATGATTTATATAAAATCATAATAAGCTTTGGTCCAAAGAGCTTTATCATTTGCATGTCCATGTCCAATAACGTCCAAAGTACATAATTAAGGTAATAGGCATACTCAAGTCTTTGTTCACATAATTTCATCATAAATACAGTTAAACCAAGTTTTTCTCAATTCAATTCAGAGTTATAATTGTTTAATTTTGAGAGGAGAGATAAGAAATGATCGTCCCTTTCTCCTTGCTACTATGTCCATATTTATAGGGATAAAGGGGTTCAGCATGGCTGCTTTATGCCGCCTTCAGCATGTAATATGAACGACCATTTTATTGGCCCTAGGCTTCATATTTCATCTTCGTCAATCTTCGATATAGATAAACTTGCGGCATCATTTCTATCTCAGTTGTTTTCATGCACATTGATGACATCTATTATCAATTTCGCATTAAAGACTTGCAGCATCCTTTAATGGTTAATGAAGAGCAATATCAAAAAGGCGCAACATTAATAATTAACAATTGTAAAGAGATACTACATTACTAAGAGATGACATTAACATGAAGCGACATTAGTGATGAACGACATTGATAACATGCAACATCATGACATTGATAACAAACGACATCAATAATGGGCGACACTGATAACAAGCGGCATTGATAACCAACGGCATCAACAATGGGTAGCATCAATAAGATGCACTATTAATGATAAAGGAGGCTTCATCAATGATGGTTTATGACATCATCATAAATTAAGAACTTCCTGGTGGCTATTGCTCAATTATGAGAGTCGATATTCATCCCGTAAACCCTTGAGTATTCTCTTTTACTTCCTCTTATCATCTTAGTTTTTGACAAGCCATTTCTATATCTCCAATATTACTTCTTTGGTGCGTGATGCCCTTGAATCTTAAGGTTAGCATAGTTCCTTGATGCGGCCTTCAACATTGCTAGTTTCCACTTTGACATTATATTTTCCTTAGAAATTATGTGGATTGCATTTGCCTCCTCCATGTGTAAAAGAAGCTTTTTACACATCAGTGTAAAAACCAAGAATTTTTCCAACCTTTCTTATTCTTTGCGAGGTTTTCTTTCTAACTCGTTTTCCTGCAAAACATGAAGTAAGTCATGATTTTCATTTTATCTTTTAAATTTGATTTTGGGTCAACCTTTCAGGATTTTAATAAGATCATAAAGGTCTTTTATTTGTAATACAATGTTACATTTTGAATCTATAGATTTACTTGAAGAGGCCTAAAATCTATTTGGTAGTAATTTTACTTGAATATAATCGCATAGAATCAGGATTAAAAAACTATCTACAAATAATGATTTCATGAATAGAAAATTAGTGAATTATAATTGCCTAAGTGGAAGTCGAGAAAACCATCTGGAAATATCATAGGAGGGAGTATTAAAAAATCTTTTAGCAATACCATTAATGGAAGACAAGAAAACCATTTGAACAGAAGTCTAAAAATCCATCTGAATAATAGAAGAAGACCATAAAATCCATCTTGCAATAATAAAAGACTAGAAAATCCGTCTGATAATAATAGAAGGCCATGAAATCCATCTAGCAAAAATAATAGATGACTAAAAATACATCTGGCAATAATGGAGCACCAAGAAATTCATTTAGCAATAATAGAAGACCAGAACAACCATTTGGCAACAATAATAGATGACCATAAAATCCATATGGCAATAATAACAAAAGAATGAAAAATCAATCTTGCAATCATTATTTCTGAATATTTGAAGAAGACCAGAAAATCCATTTGGCAATAATAATTTTTTTGAACAAATCCTGCTTTCTTTACTTTGTAGCATAACAACTCATATTTGATTGATCTTCCTGTAGAAGATTGTTTAATTTTTCTTTGGAGCGCAAATGGCTCATTTTTGATTGAGTTCCTTTTCCTCTCTTTGGGCTTTGGATGCCTTAGTCCCTTCTCTTCTCACATCTCTTTGGGCTTTATATGTCTTAGTCTCTTTTCTTTTCGCCTCTCTTTGGGCTTTGGACGTCATAGTCCCTTTGATTTTCGCCTTTCTTTAGGCTTTGGACATCTTAGTCTCTTTTCATCTTGCCTCTCTTTGGGCTTTGGACTTCTTAGTCCCTTTTTTTTTGCAACTCTTTGGACTTTGGACATCTTAATCCCTTTTATTTTTGTCTCTCTTTGGGCTTTGGACATTTTAGTCTCTTTTCTTTATCACTATCTTAGGTGATGATCTCAACTTGGAATGAACCCTTATCACTGTCTTAGGTGATGATTTAGATCTGTTGTCTGGTACATTTTATTAGCTATCTTAAGCAGAACTAAAGATTTACCTGATCTCCCTCCTGGAGGTGCTTTAGCAAGGCCTTAGAGATGGTATTAAAGGCTGCTTTGATGCTTTGGTTAGGCCATCTTAGACTGAACCAAAGGCTTACTCCATCCTCCCTCTAGAAGGCACTCCGGCCAGGCCACGTAGGCGGTGGAAGAAGGCTTGCAGATGCTTTGGTCAAGACTTTTCAGGATGGGACCAAAGGTTTACTCTAACCTTCCTCTAAAAGTTGCTTTGACCAGGCCATCTTGATGGAGACAGACTTTTTTGCCCCTAACTACCATCTTATGTAGTGGTTTAGGCTTTTCGTTTTATTTTAGGAGAGTCATACTCCTCAACCATGTAGATATACTTGTTTCAACTTCTTTATTCATTTACAATTAGGAAATGTGGCCACAACTGTTCGACGGTCCATATTCTTACTATTACATTGCTATTAGGTCAACTTAGTCTATAGGTCCCTGGTAGGATTACTTTGTATATGATTAGAGATCCTTCCCAATTTGACCTGAGAGGTGCATCCACTGGCTTCTTGGTTGTTATCATAACTCTTCGAAGCATTAAATCTTCTTTCTGAAATGATCTTTCTCTTACATTACAATTGTAATATTTGGATATTCTTCGTTGATATTCAGCCATCTATATGGCTGCTTCATCTCTTAACTCACTGATTAAGTCTAGTGATTCTTTCTTTAGCTCTTGATTTGGATTGAATGCATATGAAATCCTTCGATGAGAAGGTAATTCAACCTCAATTGGGAGTATGATTTCACATTCATATGTTAAGCAATATGAGGTATTCCCTGTTGCGGTTTTGTAGAAGTTCTATATGCCCATAATACAAGAGATAGGTCTTTTAGCCAATTTCCTTTAGCCATTTCAAATTGCTTTTTAAGAATGGTGTTACTAGTTTTATTGGTAGCTTCAACAGTTTAGTTAGCCTTCGGGTGAGCTAGAAACATAAAGCTCTTGATGATTCCATATCTATTTTGGAATCGAGTAAAGTCTATGCTTTTAAACCGAATTCGATTATCAGATATTATCCTGTATGGAATTCCAATTTTGGTAACAATATTCTTGATTACAAACTTGTGAACTTTTCTTGATATGATATATAGAACATCTACCCATTTTGTGAGATAATTAATGGCTACCGCGATGTATTTAACTCTTCCTTTGGATATAGGTAGTGGTCCGATTAGGTCAATCCATCGTACATCAAAAGGTCATGGGCTTGAGACTGAGTCAATTCGCCTGGTGGCAAATGTTAGATCTTAAAGAACTTTTGGCACTTTTCACATCTTCTCACATTATCAGTAGCATGATTAGTCATTTGAGGCCAATAAAAGCCTTGCCTCATAACTTTCTTGGCTAACTTTGTGCCATTAAAATGATCTCCGTAGAATCCTTCATGGGCTTCTCTTAGTAATTTAGCTCCTGTTTCAAGATTAACACATCTTAAGTAAGGGAGTAAATATCCTTTCTTATAGATTATTCCATTCATCATGATGAAAGTTGGAATTTGGTGATTTATTCTTCTTGCTTCATTTTTATCTTTTGGAAATTTTCCATTTATCAAGTATTCAACAATGGACGTCATCCAATCGTTCTTATATGAATCATTCATCTTCGGATGAGAAATTTTCTTATGGACGATATCATTTTCGTTTTTTGACTCCTCCTCTGCATGTGATAAAGCTTGAGATCTAGTTAATGCCATAAATTCATTTCTTGATTCGCATGCCATCTCTTCAATATCGGGGTTTGGTTAGTAGCCTATTGGTACAATTCATGTTCTTGGTGCTCCTCGTGAGCTAACCAATATAGCCAAAGAAACATCTTGAGAATTCTTCCCTCTCGGTACTTGATGTATGGAGAAATTGTCAAATTGGGTTATCATTTTTATCTCCTTCCTGACATATAAAATCAACTTGGCATCCTTTGTCTGATATATTTGGTCCTATCAATTTATCATTAGTTCGGAACCACAAAAATCTCAATCCTAGGGACATTTAACTATAGGGCTAGGGTGAGTCATGCCATCATTAATTCATTTTCTACTACATTATTAGTGGCTGGAAATTCCAATTTCATTGCATAATATGAACGATGTCAATTGGGGGCATTAATCACATACCTGCTCCAGCATCTTGCTCGTTTGAAGCTCCATCCACAAACAATTGCCATTTATGCTTTAAATACTTCTCCTTTTCTGATTGTTCTTTAATGAACCTGGTATATTCATTAACAAAATAAGCTAGGGCTTGACCTTTATTCGCCACTCAGGGTTGAAATTCAGTATCATATTGGTTGAGCTCTACTCCCTATTTTACCAATCTTCCTGAACTTTCAGGTTTACTAAAACTTGCTTAAGTGGGAAGTTGGTTAAGACCTTAATCACATATGCTTGGAAGTAAGCTCTTAGTTTTCAAGTAGTAAGCATCAAGAAGTATGCAATTTCTCTATAACAGGATATATAGTTTCTGCATTTTTGAGCCTTCTGCTTGTATAATATACGGGAAGTAGAGTTCCTTTATCTTCTCTTACCAGAACAAAACTAATGGTATTTTTAGAAACTGCCATATAAAAGCAAAGGTTTTACACGTCAATGGGACTGGACAGAATAGGTGGTTTCTTAAGATGGTCTTTGAATTCCTTGAAGGCTTTTTGACAATCCTCACTCCATTCGAAGTTTTTCTTCTTCGTAATGACATCGAAGAACACAATGCATTCGGTGACTTGGATATGAATCTATTCAATGCTACCACTCTTCCGATCAGGCTGTTTACATCTTTACTTGTCTTAGGTTCTACTTTATCCTTAATTGCTTGAACTTGGTCAGGGTTGGCTTCGATTCCTCCTACGCTGATTAGAATTTCTAGAATCAACCAAAAGTTAGAATCCAATGTGCGCCGTCGAGAATTGAGTGAAAAATTCCACCTCGGATCGATGTAAACCATCTCGAAATCATGTACTTGAACCTAGATCAAATCATCATCCGAATAAAATAATATACGTACAACTTACACATTTGTTTCAATTGATTTCTTAGCTATACCAAATTCTCTTTGTTCACACTCATTTCATTCTTATTCATTTTGTTCACATTCCATTGATCTACATTCAATTATTCACATTTACTTATTACTTAGTATACTCCTTCAATACCCAAAACACTCAAGAACCATTCCACCAAATTTTCTTAAGTTTATTATAAACTTTTTATACACACTTCTTATGTGTACTACAACTTAACAATTTTAGTCCATATCCAATTTGAATCAAATCCAATTTCATTTAACTCAATCCATTATTCAATTTCATTGTTCAATTTCTATCAATCACATTCCAAAACAATATTCAACTCATTAATTTATTTAATTAGCTCATTTCATTAATTTATTTCAAATGCCACCAATTCCATTTCCAAAAATAATTGCATTTAACCTAACTTAGGAAAAATTTCTTTTCAAAATTATTCTATTTAACTTAAGTTAAATTTAATTCCATAGTTCAATTTCAAATTTACTTTTCTTACATTCATATTTAATAATTTAAACATCTTTTTAACTTACTAATTCTCAAATTTTATAAGTTATCGAACTTTTTTTCCCCATATTTTCATAAAATACTAAATGAAAATTTTCCAAAGTTTAAACATCCTATTCTTATTTCAAACTATTTTGAAGCAATACTATAGATAATTCCTTGGTATTCCAAATCATACCTTTGAATTTTAAATCAAAACAAGTTTTACCAAAACAAAACTCCAATTGTAGCAATTTCTCTATTGGAAACCCAAAAATGAACGTCGATGATGCTGTAGTCATCATTGAAATTATTTTCCAATGACCGAAGAGAGTTAGTGCTTTTATTTCTTTAAAGTCCTTTTTAAATATTATTCAAAATATTTTCTAAATAATAATAATATTATTTTCAAAAACTTTGAAAAACCATTTCCAAAATCAACGGAATTTAAATTCTCAAATTCCCAATTTTTAAATCCTTTTTACTTACAAGTCATATTTATAATATACTTCTGAAATTTCATTTCAATTTATAAATCACATTTATAAATGATATATTTATATAATCTCACTTTAGTTACATAAAACTGTTTCTAAATTATTTATCCTTTCGCATTATAATATTAACGAATTTTATTAGAACCCAACAACAAAAAATGATAATAATCATATATTATCATTCTCTAACAACCAAGCACAACATATATACTATAATAATTTTTGAAAAACCATTTCCTTATATAGAAAATCAAAACATGATCAAATTATTTCATTTACCCTATTTCGAAGCAATAGTATGTCGAATTGTCTTGTTCAAGTGTTTAGAGATTCCTATCAATAAAGTTAATTGCTCATATTGACCAGAATCCATAAGCCACTCAACATATCAACCAACAAAATATAAAACATTTTTATATCACTAACAAACACACACTCGTACACACAAATACACATAGAAAAACTCATTCTGGGGTGCTTCTAACCCTATTTCTAACGAGTACCACAACAAAGCCACGGTTCTTGCTTAACCTTCTGCTCTGATACCAAATGTAACAACCAAGATTTTTAACCCTCGAAAATCGACACTAATACGTCCACTGAATTGCGTGTCGAGCAACCGAATGTCGGAAAACACGAAAGTTAGGAGAAAAGAAAAAGGAAAGAAGATAGGAAGAAAAATAAACAACACAGAATCTCATAGCAGAACGAATAATCTATAATATACAACAAATATTTGCACAAAAGCAGAATTGCAATATGTATATATACAGAAGTCAATCAGAGTATACTAACCTATTTCAGCTTGGACAATCATAAAAGGTTGTCCTTATAATTACTAATAGATACAATAATGAATATGGTGGAAAAATAACCATCTACGTGAATACGTCGTTGGGCCTCCAACTCATCTCCTAAAGCTCCAAAGCATCCAAACTAATATGTAATATGCACGGTTTGGCCCAAACATTATAATAAAATAACATCCAAATTAGTCTAAAGAACAAATGTGAGAAAACATACCCAACCAGGTTTAAAGTTATAAGAAATGTTTTTGAAATCAAAAGTATCTCGTAAGACCACGCTGCATGTAAATACGGATGAGTTTTTACCTTACGATAACCAAAATAATTTATATAAAAATCCAAAGATATTATTATAATGTTTATGGTTTCAAATAATATCAAAATAGCTGAAATTGTTAACATATTATATTCCATCATCCTAAGCTCTACAATCAAATCCATAAATGCACGTATTGGAGATTGGATTCCGTACTATGGTAAGTTAAGGGACTACCTTTCGATGGCACACCCTTAGAAAATGCACTGGTGTCTGACAAGTACTTCTTTTAACCCTGCTACATAGAGCCGGCTGCCCCTTTAAAACGATGAGCCGGATTACTCCATCTGTAACAACCCAATAATTTCAGCCATTCTCATCCACATATGTCGGACTTGAATTGCTCAAAATGCCGCATTGTAAATAAATTTGGAGCAAATGAAATACAATCACAGAATCACAGACACAGATATATCAGAATAACTCGCAGCGGAAACTAAAATACCATAGTAGTTCATGAAGCTACTATAACAAAATCTCAAAACAAATACATAATATCAGTCTGAAAACATATACAATAGAAATCTCAAATACATAGAAGTTTATAAATACCAGAGTTGAAATAGAACAACTGAAATTGAAAGGGAATAGATAACTAGACAAGCAGAATCTCCAGCGATTCCTAGCTCCAGATAAGAAATCCAAAGCTAAGCTGTAAATATTCAGGCTGACCCGAGCGTAAAGTAAAACACAAAACACTCGAGTCAGGACATACATACTTATATAATGTAAACCAACTCTGTAGTAGTAATGTACAATAACTTAAAGGATGCTCGGGATCGCCCATCCTCTAAGGAACAATTAAACCATAAATTTAAATACATCCCGTAGTTAAAATTCCAAAATGATATTTTATACTTCAAAATCAAAAATTATTTAACAATTCAATATCATTTCAAATCCATTTCAAAATATCATATTTTCCCAAAACCATATTCATTTTATTTAATTTAAATACCATTTCAAATCACATTTCAAAATATCAAAATATTTCAAATCAAAATATTCCATTTAAATCATAAAAATGAACTTATTATATTTAATGATTAAATATTCAATTCTCAAAATTTGACCATTTTTAGAATTCATTTATTCACTTAAATTTATCAAAACAGTGAAAATTCAACTTTCGCAGCAATTAAACAATGCTACGGAAAGTTAGGTTTAAAAAAAATTCAATTAGCAAAAGACAATATTTAAAATATTGTAATAGGTTTTAGATTTCAAATAAAACTTTAGTTAAATTTAGCAACTACAACACTTACAAAGTGCTGTAATAGCCCTTAGTTCAATTTAGCCATTTATTTCATTTATATCAACTACAACATTTACAAAATGCTGTGATATCTTTAACTTTAGAAATGATAGCATTTCAAGAATGATGTCAATTTAAATTCCAAACTTTCAATACAATTTCATGAACAATTAAAATTTATTTAAATCCATTTTAACTTATAAATATCGTATTTTATCACTTTAAAAACAATCATTTAAATACCCCTTAATTTATGATTTTACAAAGTGAAAATTTCACAAATAATTATCAAATCTTTAATAATTCACTTATAAAATAAATGTAAAATTTTATAACATTTCATTTAATTTACATTTTAAATTTAATTTACCATTTCATAAATTAAATTTAAATTTGATTTTATTTTTTTCTTAACTTAACTTTTAATTTAAAATAGATTTCACATTTTCTAAGTTAAGTTATATCTCAAAATTCAATTTTAAACATTTATTTATTTAAATATTTTAAATTTATAGAAAAATCAATAACACTTTATAAAATAAAAAATTAAACTTAAATTTAGGTCAAATTATCATATTTTCTTACTAACTTAAACTTTATATATAAAAAAATCATAAATTCCAAAATTAACTTATATTTCAAATCCTACTTTACCATTTTTTTATTCCACTTATTTAACTTATAGAAAAAAATCACTAATACTTTGTAAAAAATCATTTTTAAATTTAAATCAAAATATCATAATATTTACATTTTTGTAATATTTTAAATTTTTAAAAAAAATATATATTAACCACGGGTTTGTATATAATTTTCTAACCTAAGTCCAATGATACATATAATATATCATTTCAATCCATAATTTGCAAAGGAAAAATCCGGGTTATATCATTTCAAACCCGCAATCCCAAGTAAAACAAAATAAATAAAAATTATTCAGGCCTATCATTTCAGCCCATAATAATTTTTCCCTATTCTAAAGTCCGTTCGGGTATGTATCATTTCAACCCATAGTGATTCTATTCTACAGGAAACTTGCAGTGTGATAAACTGATATAAATAAACAGAATCCCATTATATAACAGTAACAGATTATATGACAAGTGTATAATAGGGGTGAACATCATATGATCATAGCATAAGCAGGTATAACATGATAATGTAATTCTATAGATTCATAGGGTGTCGGTTTACTAATTATATAAGTACAAAATGTCTAGTGAGAAATACTCACCTCTACAAGCTGGAGATAACAGATTTTGACACACAAACAAATTCCAAAAAACACGATAACACGACTATAGACTTGAGTGGAGAACTTGGGTAGGAAGAGAACCAAACTTTTATCTTGTACACAACCCATAAAAGAAGACAAGTATAAATATGATTTCAAACCAAATATACATATTGAAACTGTAACGACCCGGAATTTTGGGCAATATCAATTTAGTAATCTGTATTAGTAATTAAATTGATTTGATAATTTTTCTCTATAATTTTAATTTAAAATTGGCAAATTTAATCTTTTAAAGGTTAATAAATATTTAATATGGTAATTTTGATCAATATCTTTTTAACAATTTAAAATTGATAAGGATTTATTTTGCAAAGCTAATAAATTTTTATTCTGTTTATAATATATATATTTGATATATATTGTGAATAGAATATCTTTTGTTTTAAATAAAAGAATGAATTTGCAAATTGTAATATATATATATGTATGTGTATGTCATAATTTGAATTGTTTTGAAATTTAATTTAATCTATTTGATAATTCATCTATATATGAATGAATATTTTAATTTATAGCTTTGTTTTAAAATGAATATTTTTCAAAAAAGTTAATTTAGACTAATTCGAATTGTTTTCAAAATATAGAATAATTGTTTATTTTTAATATGATAGTTTAAAAAGGATTTAATTAAAGTTTTGTTTGTTTTCTTTTAAAGTGTTTAAATTTAAATGGTTATAAATGATATATATAAATGTTTTAGATTTTTAAATTACATGTATAAGATTTATTTGTATTATAATTAGTTTTATAATATTTTCTTTAAAAGGCAAATTTATGAATACTTATGTAAATATTTATAAATTAACTAACTTAAATAAGTAAGCTTATATTATCTTTTAAATTAAATGAAAATCTATTAAATATGCTTAAATACATGTCTAAACATGTTAATCCTCTTAATAACACATGTAAAGCTATTAAGCTAATTAAAATAACAAGTGTAAGTGTTAGTGACAAGTGTAAGATTAATTAACAAGTATCCTTATTTTAAAAATTTATTTTTTTTCTTTAACTTTAATAAACATATAAAGAAAATTGTTTTCCTTCTTCTTCTCATTTCTTTTTCCTTTCTTCATTTTTCTCAAATTAATGGCAATGGGTAATCTTTCTTAAATCTGAAATTCATAACCACAAAAGCAAATCAAACTTGGAATTGAAAACCAAAAGCAAAATTTAAATCAGCAACTTCAACCTGCAAATTGAAGTCTACAACTAAGATGAAGAATCAAGCTGCAACATCAATTTACAAATCTGCAAATCAACATTTGTTTCAACCTGCATTTCAAATAATGATCAATAGTCTCAACATCAAGTTTTAAACACCAAATTTAAAAGCATGCAGTGGATTTCTTCAGACAGAAAAGTAAAGGCATTTTTCAGATTTAAATTTCAAAGGCCTGGAATGAATTAAAATCTGTTGTCTGCTCTGCAAAATGAACAAGTGAGTAATCATTTTAAAAATAGATTTGGTTTAATTTATGGTTAAATAATGATGCATGCAAATGAATTCTTGCTTTAATAATGAATATTTGTTTATGTGAATGCATGATTATTATAAGTACCTAGTGCCTGTAAATGGGAATTTAAATTCTATTGTTCAGGCAGAATTTGATTCTTCATCTTTAAATCCAAAATCTTCCAAATCTATAACTTAATTGAATTTTTTATATAAATGAAAATGTAAGTTATAGTTTGATAGTAATTTTAAAATTAGTTTCATAATTCTTAAAGCAACAGATAATTATAAATAAGGGGTTAACAGTGAAACTGGAATATTTGTTAAAAATTAACTATTTAAATTTCAAATTTGGATTACATGCATGTAATCGTGATGAAAAATCATGAATTTAGACATGCATTTCATAATTTTTAGTTCGGTAATTTATGAGAATTTTGGGTTTGTGTGTTTTTGGGGGTTATGGTGATTGCCATTGATCGGCGTGTTGATCGGAGCTGGATCTTTGGTCCAAGCAAGCTTTGATGTTGAGGATGTGGGGAAAAATGTACTTGGATTTTTCCAATGATCGTGGTGATGGGATTCGACAAATTTAGGGTTTATACTAGTTTGGGTTTCGGCTTGACTGTCTTGGCAATGGCGTCGTGGAAGATGGATTGAGTTCGATCGCAATTGAGGGGAACTGATGTTTATGGTCATGGCACTCCGATGTTATGGTCGGCGAAGACCATCGGCGACAAGATGGCCAGAGGCGTTGAGTTTTTGGTTCGAGCTTCTACAGCAATTCATGCTTAATGTCGAATTTTTGATTCGATCAAGTGATGTTGGATCTGGGTTTAGATTCGAGCTCGCGTGCGTTCAGGTGACCGTCGTCGTCGATCGCGACGAACCATAGTTGCCAGAGGAGGCCGCGCATATGCACTGTGCATATACGTGTGCACTGGGGAATGGGAATTTGGGAAGACGAGATCAACTCGAAGTTGCTCTCGTGTTTCTTCACGATTGACTCGAAGTGGGAAGGGGTTGGAGTAGGGCTTGGGATTTGGTTCGAGTAGTAGAAGGGTTTGTCTCGAGTATTTTTAGGGTTTTGCTTTTTAGTAGTATTGCATAGTATTAGTACTGTAAAATTTAATAATGAAGTTGCAAATTGAACATTTTGTAGATAAAAATGAAATCAAGCTAGAGTTTGATAAAAGAAAACGAGATTTAAAGCTTGTCGTTTAGAAATAAAGTTAAATCAAACTTTATAAATTTTAATTCAATTTATTTTCAAAATTTAAAATGTTTGCGGTGATTTCTTTTGAAATTAATTATCTTAAATAAATTTTGAATTTCAAATAAAAAGGAGTGTTTTCAAATTAAAGAATTAATCAAAGTTTTATGTGAATCTTAAAGAAATGTTTGAATTACAAGTTTTCAAATTTGTTTTGAAAATAAATAAATTTAAATTGGATAATTAAATTATTTTAAATTTTAAATGTGATTTCTAAATGCTTATTTTCAAATAAGATTATTATTATGATTTTGAAATCCAAATTGAATAAATTTGTTTTTAAAATTTAATTAATTTCAAATAATTTATTTATGAGGATAATAAGGTTAAATTAGTTTTGATATGAATTTAAGAATACTTAATTTAAATATGATTTGTTAATAAATAAAGTTTAATTAAGAATAATGTTTTCTTAATTAATTAAGGATTTTGAAAATATTAGAAGTTAATTAATTTATTATTTAATTAATTTTAAATAATTAGTTAATTGTTTATAAAATCACTTAATTATGGATTAATTAAGTGTAATTAATTATGAAAAAATTAGTGATGAATTATTGAATGTAATTGAATGATAATTACTTATGGAAGTAATTAGTAGAGATTACCCATGTGAGTAATTAAAGTTAAGTGATTAATGGATAATCACTTGATATTATTAATCTAGGAATTGATTACTTGAATTGTTTTCAAGTTAATTAATTATGGAGTAATTAATTAATGAATTTAAGATTTATTTAATAATGGGACTAATATTTGTTAAGTAATTAATTAAGAAAGTAATCATATAATAGAAGTAATTAGAGATAATTACTTATGTAGTAATTAAGGTTTAATTACTTAGTTAAATTTTAGTTAATTAATTAATGTGATTAATAAATTAATATATGTGATTAATTTAAGATTAATTACTAAGGGTAATTAATTTAAAAAGGTAATTAGTTAATAAAGTAATTAATTAAGGATTATTTATTTATTTTATTGAATATTAATTACTTAATGAAGTAATTAAAGATTAATTAGATTAATTAATCAAAGGTTAATACAATTAGTTAAGAAGTTAATTTATTTGGATAGGTAATTACAGATTGTTAATTACTGATTATGATTAATGAGTTGATTAATTCCAAGTTAATTATTTATTAAAGTTATTATTAATTAAAATGGATCATTAGTTAATATAATTAATTAATTAATCAAGGTTGATTAATAAAAGTAATTAATTAAGTGTCATTAATTAATTGTAATTAATTGAGGTTTAATGTAATTAATTATAATTGATTAATTAATGGGAACAAATAAAGGATCATTAATTATTGTAATTAATGATAGTAATTAAAGGTTAATTACTGTATATGGTTAAGAATAATTACTTGAATGTAATTAGAGGTTGATTAATCAAGGAAGATTAATTAAGGAAGATCATAAGAGAAGATTAATTTATTTATTTGGAATAAATAAATGAAGAAGGATTAAGGTTAATCCAATTGATTAAGAGTTAATCAATTCTTCTTTGGATGATTGATTAATATTGGTTGATTGATTGATATTGGATGATCAATATTGGGTGATTGATATTGGGTGATTGATATTGGTTGATACTGGATGCTTATGATATCTGATATGTGATATGCCGCTTTGTGAGATGAATGTTTGATATGAATTATCTATTATGATAATGTGATTCATCTATCTGTTATATATCATCCTGTATATAAGCTTAACTGTTTAAACCTTTAAAACAACTTGGACATTAAAATGGCGTTTGGATTCGGTGAGACCGGGATCGGGTTTCCATATTTGGATATTCGAAAACCATATCGATTCCAATTAAACGTTAGGTTGTGAATCCAAATGGAGAAATTGAAGACTCAAGGTGTAAGAACTATTCGTCAGTATAACTCAGGGGGTGATTCCGTGATGAGTTTGACGGAATAGTACTTATAGATTCGAGACGGTGATTCAGAGTGCAAGGGCTATAGTCGTTGGCTCTGAGGGTGATTCCAAAATGAGTGCAACGAGATAGTGCCTTCGGTTTCGTTCGAACCCGGAACGAACTTGTGTGGCTCAAATGCTTTCAAAACATCGTCAGGTGGACGATGAGCATTCTAAGATAGTTGTGTTCTATAAAGGTAATCGCAGCCTCAAACCTCATCAACCCAGGAATGGCTAATACAGGGGAGGTGCAGCAAGGCTAGGTGGGTAGCGCCAATTTCAGGACAAGATTTTCCCCTGTCTAGAAGTCCCTTTTTATTCGGCTGTGTGGGCAGTAGGGTCGTGGCCAACTGCGGGGTTGTCTTGTTCGGGACTGTTCAATAAGGAACGGTTCCGTCCTTGTGTTACAGGGGAGCGGGCGTACTCCTCGGTACGTTGATCTAGGCCACGTACTGTGACGGGCGGTACCAGTAGCCCTGCCATTGATGGAAACCCATTCTTCCTACGAGACCCTACGGTTTTGTTTGTATTACCCATTTTTGTGGCTAGTAGATGGAATTTAATCATGTAACAATTTCGGCTATTTCATATTTACTTGAAAACCCTAGACACTATTATAATATCACTGGATTTCCTATCAAATGTTTTGGTTAGCGTAAGGTAAAAACTTTTCCATGTTTATGTGTGGGAAGTCTTATGTGATACCTTTTCTTTTCAAAGGTTTTTCTAAAGTTAAGCAATTTTAACCCATTTACTCACACCAGACCCCTGTCTGACCCGAATGTTTATTTTCTATTTTATTAAACTCTTTGGTACTCATATTTTGTATGAGTAGTCAAGTGATTCAAGTTTGCTTGATGAATTTTGGAGAAGATATGGAGTAGGAGGCTTCCACGTGTAGTTATTTTATGGTTCCGCTGTGTTTTTTTGGTATCTGTATTTTGTGTTCTTGAATTGTATGGTTAGACAGATGTTTATAACTGTCTAATATGTGTTGTAAGTTGTGTACTCTGATGTAATATGATACTATGTAATATTTTATGTGATATATTATATTTCATTCGTTCCGTTGTGAGTTATCTAATGTTGTTGTGTTTCTTTCTTCTCTTTCTTTTCTTCTTATATCCCTTTCTTTTCTAATTAGTGATACGAATTTCTGGAGATAGGAAGTCGGGTCGTCACAGAAATAATTTGAAAATGAAAGCAACTATGAAAGGAATGACTTGACCATTGCCTCCATCATTCAAGTGCTCGGCCTAGGGTTAGGTGTGCACGGCCAAAGTGGTACATAGGGCTAGGGTATGGGTTTATGAAGGCAAGGCTATAAGGAGATGAAGGGTGGAGGTTACATCACAACAATACAAAGTGTTTAAGGCAAATGAATGGGTTTTTGGTGCATCTATGGGTTTGGCCAGAGGACACCTGAGCTCGGCCTTGGCATGTGATGGTCAAGTGGTGGCTGAAGTGTCGCCCAGAGGTGGTGGAGGGACTGGCGTCGGCGGTGGCTATGGAGGTTGCAGGTGGAAAAATGAAGGGTATGGCATTAAGGAGTCGGCTATGCAATATTCAAGGTGATTTTGCAACTTTTGGTGATAATAGCTTCAAGGGGGCTCATGGCCTAGTCAAGTCAGAGGGAAATGATGGTGAAGTGGCCATGGATAGTAGTGGTGCTGGATGGTGGAGGTGGTGGGGGAGTATGGCCAAGCAAATGCAAGAAGAGGCAAGGCAATTTCTAAAGTAAAAATCAATAAAAATGAAGAGAAAAGGGTAGAAAAATTATAAGAGCCATTACCTTCACTTCAGATCTGAAAATTTTTGTGAAAAGATGAGGTAAGAAAGATGTTTTACGTGAATGACAAAAGAAAACTCACGTCTATAGGGTTGGGAAAGGATGGCCCAAAGATTGAAGGGGTGGAAAATGAAAAGTCAAAAGTTGAAGGGTCAAAGTCTCTTTATATTTCTCTTTTCTTTATTCAAATAAATCAAAATAAAACCATATAAATAAAATAAAAAATGAATACCAGATAAATTGAAAATAAAATGAATAAATAGATTTTATAAATTATAGAAAAATATAAGAAAATAGTTAATTATATGTAAACTAGTATTGAAAATTGAAAACAAAATATAACTAGTTTTGGAAAAATAACAACTACACAAAAAAATGTTTTAAAATAAAACATAAACATTACATGACATATTTCACACATGTACACAAATTAAAACAAGATATGATAAATAAAGATATTATTTATATAAATTAAAATAAACAATATTGTTAAATAAATCAACGTACACACAATATTGTAAAAAACTTAACTTTCACAATATAAATCAGATTTCAAACGAACGAAAAGCAGTATTCTTCAAATTTAATATATTTTCATAATAAAAGATAAAATTAAAAAAATTCAAATATTTAAATTTTAAATTTAAAAGTTAAAGTTTGACCATATTGACCAAAAATCCACTTTTTATAGAAATATTCATTTATTCAGGTTTGGAATTATAATTCACACAAAAATCAAAATATACTTTTAAAATAACAAAATTTATCCATTTTAAGAAATATAGTAATGTTTTTTAATCAGGAGTTTCAATTTAAATAATTAAAATAAACAATTAAAATTATCACAAAATACTAGGTTGTTGCACTCTCCCTCACTCAAATCTTTTCGTCCTCGAAAAGAACGAACAAGGAAAATAAGAAAAAGCATGATAGACAACAAATAGTACTTGGAAAAAAATTTCGGATTCGAAGCACGAATGCACTCCACTGTCTCTCAGGTTCAATCTCGATCATCAGTACGCCATCGTACCTCGATCAGACTAACAGATTCCCTTCTTAACTGCTTTGTACCTCTGCTGACAATACGAAGTGGCTTACTCTCGACAGTCAAATTAAGCTAAATATCCAAACTATCAAGAGCAGTTGGCTAAACAAGAAGAGATGGGTCAAGAAGATACTAGAGGAGATGTTACACGTGGAATACATCATGCACTCCAGAAAGTTTCTCGGGCAAATCTAAACGATAAGCCAAAGAACTAACTCTTTCCATAATACAGAAAGAACCCTCAAAGAAGAAGAAGGTAGGAATAGCTAGAAGGAAAAATAGGTTTGAAGACATGGATGAACCATATTTTTAAAACCATATAAATTTCAATTTAAATTTTTTTATATCATTTCAAACATTTTATAATATTCATTTTATAATATGATGAATAGTCATTTGATTCAAATTTGATAGTTCGAAGTAAAAAATATTTAAAACACTTTTAAATTATTTAGATAAGTAAAATAAATGATCAAAATATCCTTTATATAATGCTTTATAAAAATAATTTTATAACTCGATGTCTTAACAAGTTTACTTTCGTCCCTGCAGATTCTGGCCATGCGTTGATCAGGCGCAAAGCTAGAGTTCTCCAGATACTTAGTAGACTTGTTTCAACACCTAGTGAAAATACTTGAAAAATCTTTTAAAAACAGATATGGAAAGTACAATCCAAACAAAACAACCAAACCAAAACATGTCGATCATGGATCGCGGATACACAATGGTTACGCCTGGATCTCCCAAGAAACATCCCTACCCGTAGGCTGACTACCGCAGCCCTGCGATTGCGCCATGAAGACTGGTAGAACCGCAGATACACAATGGTTACGGTAGGATCCCCAAGGAAATATCCGTACCCTTATACTCTCGCAGCCCGTGTAGATTACGCTACTATGCGACCCAATAGATCGGAGATACACAGTGGTTACGCCTGGATCCCCCAGGAAACATCCGTACCCGTAGGCTATCGCAGCCCCTGCGAATTACGCTATGCAGTCGCGCTCGTAAGACCATGAAGATCGCCATGGAATTCGATGGACACTTGAGTATCATATCCGGAAAACCCAAATCAGAGAGAATAATATCGATAGAATGAATCCATAGTGTGGCCACAAAGCGGATATCAAGCAAAAGGCACTTTCCATATCTTTGCTTTGAAAATATGTATCATATAGTACCTTTCAAAATAACTTTCAAATATCATACTTATATAAAGACCTCATATATAAGATTCCATTTTCAAATCAAATACTTTCAAAAATCAATAGTATATCAAATCATACTTATATAAACTTTGATTATATAAGATTTCACTTTACAAATTGAGTACCTTTTCAAATCGAAGTCTCAAATAACCTTCATACTTATACAAACTCATTTATATAAGTTCGATAACTCCCAAATCAAGTATTTAATAAAACAAGATTCTCAATTTCAATTCCTTTCAATAACATTTTAGTGTCAAAATCATATATGATTTCGCCAAATCATTTGTAACGACCCGGAATTTTGGGCAATATCGATTTAATAATCTGTAATAATAATTAAATTAGTTTGATAAATTTTCTTTATAATTTTAGTTTAAATTGGGAAATGTAATCTTTAAAGGTTAATAAATTTTTAATCTGGTAAAATTTGATAACAATTGTTTTTCAAATCTAATGAAATTTTATTCTGTTTATAATATATATTTGATATATATTGTGAATAGAAGATCTTTTCTTTAAAATTTAAGATGAATTTTCAAATTGTAATGTATATGTTTGTATATGTTATAATTTGATATTGCTTTGAAATTTTAATTTAATCTGTTGATAATTTATATATGTATGAATATTATAATTTAAACTTTGTTTTAAAACTTAATAGTTTTCAAAAGTTAATTTAAAGATTAAATCATTTGTTTTCAAAATGTATGATAATTGTTTATGATAGTTTAAAAAGGATTTAAACAAGCTTTGTTTAAAAATTAATATCCTTCAAAAGCTAATTTAAAAACTAATTCAATTGTTTTAAAATATAAGATAATTGTTTGTTTTTAGATATAACAGTTTAAATAATGTTTTCGTTTTGTTTTCTTTTAAAATGCTCAAATTTAAAATGGTTATAAATGATAAATATAAATATTTTAGAATATTTTCTCTTAAAAGTAAATTTATAAACACATAAAACATTTATTAATTAAGGAATTTAAATATGTAAGTTTTTGTTTACATTTTAAATTAGATAAAAATTCATAAATAAATTCTTAAGTACAAATGTAAACATACAAACACCTTTCAAAAACACATGTAAGGCAATTAACAATAAAATGACAAATGTAAGTTTTATGACAAGTGGCATTATTTTCATTTTAATTTTAGTAAATGTTTTTAGGAAAAGAAAATCAGTTTTTCACAAATCCTCCTTTGTTTCTTTCCTTAGCTCAAATCAGAAATTTATTTCCAAAACCTGAAAATGAAAACTAAAACCAAAACTTAAAAAAAAACCAATGCTACATGAAATTCATAATCACAAAAACAAATCAAACCTAAATCAAGCAAGTTCTTCAGCAAAAGACAATCTGCAATTTACAAGCTGCAATTCAAATTTAAACCTGAAATACATGAAGATCTGCAATTTCAACTTTTAAACAAGTACTTGAAAGCATGCAAGGGATTTTCAACAGCAAGCATAATCAAAAGCAAATTAAAGTATTTTTCCAGATTCAAGGCCTGGAACAAGTTCTGTTCTCTACATATTTTAAAAAGGTGAGCAAATATTTTAACTTAAAAACAGTTTCTTTTAAAAAAAGATAATCTGAAAGCAAATTCAGTTTAAAAAGTTTCCAGCTTTTCATCTCTTTAATTTATGGGTAAACCTTTGAATTAAAATCTAAGTATCAAATATTTGTTGCAAATCTGTTGATCTTAGACATCTTATTCTTAGTCAATTCTCTGCCTTTAAACTATGAACATGGAAACCCCCTTTAGATTTGATGCAGATGATATATGTTTGAAGTAAATTTGGAATGTATGTTTGAAATATATATCCATGTTTGTTTTTAGACTGAATTCATGTATATATATGAATGTTGAAACCATGTGTGCATGTGTGATTTGCCTGTGTGAATCTCTGTTTATAATTATAGAGTTTGATTTTGATAAAATTTCAAAATCTCTTCTCCAGTTCTTTGTAGCTTGGGTTTCAACAATCTAAGTTTGTTTGGAAACAGAAATTAAAATTTAAAAAAAAAATCTCAAACGTCTGGTATAAATATTATCTGGAAATCAAGAATTCCAATAAAACTTCCAAACATGTTAAATTCAAGTATCAGATTTCTTTGATTCAGTTTGATATTATGAATCACTGTCCCAAATCTTGATTTTTAAAACAAAAATCATAAATGTTAGAATTGAAGTAAGAGTGCAGTTCTTAAATGACCAAATTGGAGTTTTTGAATGATCTCTAGTGTCTAGAATGTTTCTGGTGGTCGTGTTTCTTACTGGAGCTAGATGATTGTTCAGAGAAGTAAGGAAAAATGGTTTCATGAATTTTAGTGCGACGTGGTGGTTGGAATTGGGGGTTCTAGGGTTTAAGATTGTATCTGTGTTCGGCTTGACTGTCGTGAAGTTTGCGGCAATGGTAGTGGACCGGGGTTGATCGCGAGTTGATGGAAGGTGGCATGGTGATGCTGCGGTGCTTGGAATAAATTACTGGAGCTTCTGGTGGTGGTGCGATCATCTAAGGTGATGGTTTTTGGGTTCGAGCTGCTGCAATTTAGTCGAGAATTTGGTTGATTTTTAATTCGCGAGCTTGATTTTGTTTCTGGGTTGAGGGAAGGGTCGACGTGGTCGCCGCCGACTTGGAGATGACCGGAGGTAGCATCGGAATCATTTGGGTTGGTCGCTCTTATGCACCGTGTACGTTTATGTGCACGGCATGGATCTGGAAATTTTTGTTTGGGGAAGAAGGGTCATTCCCGAAGGTAGCTCGCATTTTATTCGGGTTGGACTCGAAGTGGGAAAGGTTTTAGAGTTTTGTCGGGGCAGATTCGAAAGTATTGCCGTGTTTATCACGTGAGATTTGAGTGATTAGCTGGAGTATTTTTGTTTGAGGGCCTTTGGGTTAGTACTGTGTAAATGTTAAGTGCTGTAAGGTATATTGGTTTAGTTGCAAAGTAAACCCGAGATTTAGTAATGAAGGTAAGCCTTAAAATCTTAAAATAAGTTTATAAAAAGGAAACCAGTTTTCAAAGATTATAATTTGATTTTTTTTAAAAAGTTAATCAAACATTAAAAGAGTTACTTGATTCTATTTTGAAATTTAAATTTGTTTTAAATGATATCTTTTAAAAGTAGTTTAATTAAATTTTGATTTAAAGGAGAGTGTTTTGAATTTAAATATGGAATAAAAGTTTTAAGTAAAATTTTAAAGTAATGTTTTAATAACAAAGTTTTCTAATTTATATTGAAAATAAATAAGTTTATATTAGATAATTTAAAGTGTTTTAAATTATAAACTTGACTACTTAATGCCTTATTTTCAAATAAGGATATTGATATAATTTTGTTATCAAAATTAAAAAGTTTTTTTTAGTTATTAAATTGGATTAATTCAAATAATTTATTTATGTAGATAAATATGGTTAATTTATCTTTGATTATGAACTTAAGAATATTTGATTATATGACTTGTTAATGAGTAAAGAGATTAATTAAGATTAATGTTTTCTTAATTAATTAAGGATTTTGAAATATTAGGGTTAGTTAATTAATTGTTTAATTAATTTTAAATAATTAGTTAATTGTTTATTTAATTTTAAATAATCGCTTAATTATGAATTAATTAAGTGTGAATACTTAATGAAGTAATCAATGGTTAATTTTTGAATGTAATTAGAATGTTAATTACTTAGGGAAGTAATTAGAGAAGTTACTCATGGGAGTAATTAATTGAAGTGATTAATGGGTAATCACTTAATGTTATCAATTAAGGAATTAATTAAATTATTTGTTTTAAAGTTAATTAATTACAAAGTAATTAATTAATTAATGAATTAAGAATTATTTAATGATGGAATTAATTATTTGTTAAGCGATTAATTGGGAAAGTAATTAAGATTTATTAATAGAAGAAATTAGAGATAATTACTTATGTAAATAATTAAGAGTTAATTACTTAATTATTTTAGTTAACTAATTAATGTGATTAATTAATTAATGAATGAGATTAATTTAAGATTAATTACTAAGTGTAATTAATTAAAATATAATTAATTAATAAGGTAATTAATTAAGGATAACTGTTAATTTAATTGCTTAATAATTACTTAATGAAGTAATTAAGGATTAATTAATTGGATTAATTAATCAAGGATTAATATAATTAAATAAGAAATTAATTAATTAAGGAATTAATTAAATTAAGATAAGTAATTACAAGTTGTTAATTAGTGATTTTAAATGAGTTGGTTAATTACAAGTTAATTATTTAATTATTAATTAATAAGGATCATTAATTAATGTGATTTATGATATTAATCAAGGTTGATTAATATAAGTGATTAATGTAAGTATGATAAATTAATTGTAATTAATTAAGGTTTAATGTAATTAATTATAATTGATTAATTAATAAAGTAAACATAGGATCATTAATTATTGAATTAATAATAGTAATTAAAGGTTAATTACTGAATATGGATAAGGATAATTACTTAAAGGTAATTAAAGTATAATTAATCAAGGAGATTAATTAAGGAAGATCATTAAAGATGATTAATTTATTTATTTGGGATAAATAAATGAAAAGGATTTAGGTAATCCAATTGATTAAAATTAATCAATTTTGTTATGGATGAATGATTGATATTGGATGATTGGTTGATATTGAATGTTGTTTGATATTGGGTGTTTGGTTGATACTGAATGATTTGGATATCTATGAGATATGTGATGCTGCTTTGTGAGATGAATGTTTGATTGAATTATCTATTGTGATAATGTGATTCATCTATCTGTTTTATATCATCCTAAATATAAGTTAAATTGTTTAAAACCCTTAAGTACAACTTGGACATTAAAATTGCGTTTGGTTTCGGTGAGACCGGGATCGGGTTTCCATATTTGGATATCCGAAAACCACATCGATTCCAATTAAACGTTAGGCCGTTAATCCAAGTGGAGCAAGTGAAGACTCGAGGTGTAAGGGCAATACGTCAGTATAACTCTGTGGGTGATTCCGTAATGAGTTTGACGGAATAGTGCTTATAGATTCGAGATGGTGATTTAGAGTGCAAGGGCTATGGTCGTTGACTCTGAGGGTGATTCCAATAATGAGTGCAGCGAAATAGTGCCTTCGGTTTCGTTCGAACCCGGAATGAACTTGTATGGATTGAATGCTTTCAGAACATCGTCAGGCGGACGATGAGCATTCTAAGATAGATGTGTTCTATAAAGGTAATCGCAGCCTCAAGCCTCATCAACCGGGAATGGCTAGAACAGGGGAGGTGCAGCAAGGCTTCGTGGGTAGCTTCCACTGGAGAGCAAGATTTACCCCTGTCTAGAAGTCCCTTTTTATTCGGCTGTGTGGGGCGGTTGAATTCCGGACAACAGCCGGGGTTGTCTTGTTCGGGACTGTTCATTAAGGAATGGTCCCGGCCTTGTGTTGCAGGGGAGCGGGCGTACTCCTCGGTACGGTGATTTAGGCCACGTACTGTGACGGGCGGTACCCCAGTAGCCCTGCCGTTGATGGAAACCAATTCTTCCTACGAGACCCTATGGTTTTGATTGTATTACCCACTTTTGTGGCTAGTAGCTGGAATTTAATCATTTAACAATTTCGGCTATTTCATGTTTATTTGAAAACCCTAGACACTATTATAATATCACTGGATTTCCTATCAAATGTTTTGGTTAGCGTAAGGTAGAAAATTTTCCATGTTTATGTGTGGGAAGTCTTACGTGATACCTTTTCTTTTTAAAGGTTTTTCTAAAGTTTAGCAATTTTAACCCGTTTACTCACACCAGACCCCTGTCTGACCCGAGTGTTTATTTTCTGTTTTATTAAACTCTTGGGTACTCATATTATGTATGAGTAGTCAAGTGATTCAGGTTTGCTTGATGAATTCTGGAGGAGATATGGAGCAGGAGGCTTCGACGTGTAGATATATATTGGTTCCGATGTGTTTGTTTAGTATCTGTTTCTGTTGTACTTGAGTGGTATAGTTAGACAGAAGTTTATAACTGTCTATTATCTGTTGTTTAAGTTGTGTACTCTGATGTAATATGATACTATGTAATATTTTATGTGATATTATATTTTATTCGTTCCGCTGTGAGTTCTCTGATATTGTTCTGTTTCTTCTTTCTCTTTCTTTTCTTCTTCTATCCCTTTCTTTCTTCAAGATGATGCGATTTCCAGGGGTTAGGAAGTCGGGTCGTCTCATTTGGTATCAGAGCATTAGGTTAAGTGAATACCTAGGCTCTGTAGTAGTGTCTTCCTTAAGAGAGCGTACTTGTAATTTTTATATATTACTATATATATACATATATTTATATCTACCTGATCTTTTGGGTTATCTGTTCAGATTTTCCAACATAAGTTTTAGAGGTAGAGAGTGGAGTAGTAGTGATGTGTGTGTGTGTAACACGACTACCACTGATGGAAGAGGTCCATATGATTGAGGTTTGAAGTATTTGTCGAGACTGTAGACCTGGTACCGTTTCGACTGAGATTTGTTGTTTGGAATAAGGATTTCTCTGATATCCGAAGGTAATCTTTTTCAAGATTCGGAGTTTGTCTTTGAAGTGTAAGTTTGGATTTCGCTCGGGTGAGCGAATTTTTCTAGAGTTTGGATATGATGGTAGTGCAGATATAAGTGATGATATCCTGAGAACTGCGTGATGAGATGTAGTATCCTTGGATATTTTCTGAAGGTGTTTTCTCTTGAAGCAGTTTTAGTAGTAGTTGAGGAGTAGTCTTTATCTGCCGTAAAGATGATTCATCTGTGTGTAAGTTGTTTGGATCTTCAGCAAGGAGATTGGTTGTTTTGGAATATGAGACTAAGGTCTATGAGTGCTTCGCTTCGGCATGGTCTCATTTGTCATCCTTTAAGGAGAGCGAGATGTTGATGCATGGTTTGGAGCCTGAGTTCTTTTGGGTTGTCTGCCATCTCGGAGGTCCGTTGTGTGGTTTGTTAATGGTTTTGGTTTTCGAGAAGCGTTTGGATTAGAAGTCTTTGGATAGCTGTGGTAGCAGTTCAACTCGAAGTGATCTGTATGCTGACAAGAAGGTCTTTTAGCTTTGCAGTATCATCAAAGTAGAGTTTGGAAGCAACAGTGTTGGTTGTTTTTTCGATGGTTCGGGAATCTTGGTGTTTCTTCGAGAAGAAGTCTGGGCAGATGGTGGAAGTTATCTTGAAGAATTAACCTTGTTTGGAAAAGCTTAGAGCTGTTCTAATTGGTAAAGAGAGGACAGTTTCTTTGGAATTCGGATTAGGTTGGATCGCAAAAGTGACTTGCGATTGGTTTGGAATTTTCTTGAGCATTCATTTGTTTGAGACTGAGAATTCTCATGGGAAGTAGGAGCTGCTGATGTAATCAGAAGTTTGTCCGCATCTGGAGTTGAGTTCTGTATTGTTTGGTTCCAGAAGCGATTTTGGTGGTTAGTCTAGTAGCAGAGCTGGTGTAGCAGATCAATTTTTTTTTAAATTTGGATTTGGTCAGACCTAGTTTTGAGTTGGATTCTACTGTAAGGTTGTGTGACTGACTCAGATGAGTTACTCAGATCTTATGGAATTGATGAATAAAGTTTCGCGTATATTGGATAAGTTTATACTTGTGTTCATCAACAGTATTCTTATCTACTCCGGAATCAGAGTTGCGCAGCGGAAGCGAGGTAGCAGCTATGCGAGGGAGGAAGCGAGTTCAGTTTGCTATTGTTTGGAAGTAGAGCTTGTGTTTTGGATTTCGACGGATCTTGGAAGACTTTTCTGTTAAATAGAATCCAGGAACTGTTTGGTTTGGTCTAGTTGTTTCTGGAAGTATCAGTATAGGTTGAGCTAATCGGGAAGAAGATTGGCAGCCCAAGATTGTCTGTTGAGTTATGCAGATATGAGATGAGGAGTTTGGAGTTTGAAGTTGGGGGACTTCATTGTTGTTAAGATTTCCCTGGTTTGAGAGCAGTAGTTGGGTAAGACTGGATAGCTAGTTCTGAGGTATTTGGGATTTCCTATCTGTGTTTTGATAGGATAAGATTGAATTTCCAGTTTGGATATCTGGAATTAATTATGTTTCACGTATCTCTGAGGGAGTACGTATACGATTCATAATTTATTGTTGAATCTGTAGTTCAGTGTAATCTGATGTTCTGTTTAGATCGATGGATCTAGAGAAAAGAGGAGCTCTGGATTTTGGTGGTGTAGTTTGATAGTTTAGCTTCTGTAGAGCGAGTCTCCCGGTGATTTTTACTTGGGAAACTCGAAATAGTATTAGAGTTTTATTCTGACGTATGTCAGGATAATTAGTTAAGTTTGTTTGTGTGATTGATTGCTTTGGTTGTTAGTAACTGATTGATATGTATGCTTTGTTGATTGAAATTAAAATCTTTGATGGATTATTAAATTACCTTTGCTTTTAAATTTCGAGGACGAATTTCTTTTAAGGTGGGAGGATTGTAACGACCCGGAATTTTGGGCAATATCGATTTAATAATCTGTAATAATAATTAAATTAGTTTGATAAATTTTCTGTAACGACCCTGGATTTTGGCCCCGGTTATTTTGATAAATATTTAATCTAATTAGATATAAAATGTGAATTGATCATATTTAAATGAATATGATTTTGGAAATATTGCCATCTATTTATGTAAACCGTATTTTTAAAAAAGGGAGATTGCTTTGGAAATTGAAATAAGTATTTCAATAATATTCACAATAAAAATCTATCTTATATAATTACTTAAATACTTTACATTGTTTATATTTAGTATAAAATAACAATGTTTGAAATTCTAAAATAAGTTTCTTAACAATATTATTAATAAAATTTAACTCATATAAGTAATAATAAAATGTTATATATTGTTAATATTTGTTAAATGAATACATTTGCTTGATAATGTTTAAAGTTTAAAATCTAATCCTAGCAATATAAAATAATAAATGTAAAATGTAAGCTAAACATATGAATGTAATTTGAAAATTTATAGTTAGAATATAAGGTATAAATATAAGTAAGTAAACTTATGAAATATAATTTAAATGTTAAAGGCTAAAATAAAAAATAAAAATAAAAATAACAGCCAAATGAATAAGTTTATTAATAAAATATGAAAGTAAGCAATGGAGTAAAAGAATAAAACACGTAGCAATGTAATATGAAATGAACAAAGTTATATATATATACATATATAGTTGTACTCACCAAAAATTAAAGTCAGGCTGCATTAAAACAATAACTAAACTATATAAATATGAACAAGCTTCTGTGATAAGAGAAGCTTACCTGCAGGTGTATATTTACACAACACATATATGTAAGAGTTCAAACTAGAGGATAATAAAACAAGTAAAATAATAACAAGACAAAATGAGTAGCTTCATATGCAAGCTTTCTTGAAACATATCTCTGCATACAAATATCTATGTACAACCTACAATATCTTTACAGTGTAAACATGTAAATAATTATGTAAACATAAATGAAAGCAAAAACATTAATTAGCACAACATCTTGTTCATGTAAAGTACTATAGCCGAAATTTCTGAGACAATTTCCTTCTGCAATATATAACTCTTAGCCAATAAAAAGCATGGCAATACAGGTAAAAACTGGTCAGTAAATACCTATACTGTTCAAATGCCTTTATTTATACAAACTTCACATTATAATGTTCATTGATAAAACCTGAGACAACCACAGAAAAGAAAGAAAATGGGGCAAGTTCAAAAGTTTTAGTTCAACAGCAAAAACAGATTCAAAGGCTGCAGTTTCAAATTTTAGTTTCAAGCAATTAGGCTTCAAAAACATTCATGCTTACTGATTCACAAGCATATTTTGGTGAGTAAACTGATCATCTTCAATTTAAAACTTTATATTTAACTCACAAAGATTTGTGCTTGGATGACTGTTTAAATAAGTTATCTTGAGTTCTTTCTGTTGTTCTGTAATATATTAAGTTGTACTTTAGGAGCTTTGAATAACTATACAAAGTAAAGCTAAGAAACATCAAATACTTCTTCATGTAGATGTTTTAAAAACCTGGATATTGATGAAAACTTAAGTTGTTATCCAATCATAGGCCTACAATTTTGTTTTGAGGTTTAACAGTATTTATCAATACTGTTTATGCAAGTATCAGGAAACAGAGAATTAAGGTCATAACTTTGAATGTTTAAATTTATAAATTTAATAACATGATTTGATTTCATATACGTAATTTGGATTTTTAACATAACACTTTTGATTTTTAAGCAAAGATATTCAGAGCAGATTTAAAGAGGAGCTGGAATGGATTTTCGTCAATTTTGAATGATGGAGTAAATTTTAATTGTTGTCAATTGATAGAAAGCAAGATTATAACCCTTTTTACACAAGAAAAATGCCAAATTATTTTTCGAATACATAGATTATGAGATTGGGGTTAGAGAAGGGTTTTGGGCATGAGTTTCTGGGCTCTGTAAAAATTTCTGTTCGCAACTCATAGGATGGATCGAGTGCGGCGTGCGACAAGGGGAAGGTTAGGCATGGACTGGACGTGGTGTAGGCGGAGTGGTTTCGCCTCTGGTGGTCATGGATGGAGAGGCGGGCATTTTTCTCGATGACGTTCGAACATTGGGTTCAAGCATCAGGTCATTTTTTGATCTGAAAAACTTCGAAGGGTTTTGTGTTTAAATTTTGGTAGCTGAGTCGTTTTGGGATTCGCTGGTGGTAGCGCAAGTCGCCGGAGGCGAGGTGAGCCACCGTGCACGTGCACGGTGGCGTAGTGGTGTTCGTTGGTCTGTAGGTAGGCGCTTGCTCGTACTCGAGTCAATTGGGTGTTGCTTCGAGGTTGCCTTCGGGCCATTCGAGTGCGTGGCTACAGCAGTTTGTCTTTCATATTAAAAAAAAACAAATTAAAGAGAGAGAAGAAGAATAGAACAAGAAAAGGGAGAAGAAGGGGGTTAGGTAAGAGGGGACGCGGGGAAATCACGAGAGAAACTCGAGTTTTCTGGAGTAAAGAATGGTACGGTCTCGGGTGCTTTCCCAAAGGACGTGTATATTAATTTTTTTTGTATAATGTTTAACTAAGTTAATTAAACAATATGTTAGTTAGTTAGTTTAATTTAAAAGTCATTTGAGAAATGTCCGTAGAGATAGGTGACTAATAATAAGTAATTAGAATGTAATTTCTACCTGAAATTTTAAATTGATAATAAATCATATGTTAAATCAAGTTAAATCGTAAGAATGGTTAATTCATAAATAATAATTAATTTAAGTGGCTAATTGAAGATTATATAGTTAATAAAATTGATGATTAGTTTAAATAATTGTGGTATTTGAGTAACTAATTAGCTAATTAACTGAGTAATTAAGTAATAATAAATGAATAAATAGTTGGTTAATCATGTAATTTAATTATGAATCGATAGTTAATTAATTAAGTAGCTTGATTAAGAATTAGTTGTTGATTGACTAAGTAATTAGCAGTTAAAAAAAAGGGTAATTAAGTTTTATTTATAAATAGTTAAAGTTATTAATTAATAATCAGGTAATAGTTAATTATGTAATTAAAGTTAAATCATTTGATTGAGGAAGTAATTTATTAATAGTATAGAATAATTACGTAATTTAGATGTAATGATTAATTAAGAAACCATTAATTAGATGGTTTGAGCTGAAATAGATAATTAATCGTTAATTAATTAAACAGAGTTAAGTGTTTAACTCTCAAGTAATTAATTCTAAATTGAAATAAAAAAAAAGATTTAAGGTGACTGCTTATGGACTGATTGTGATTGAATATCTGATTGTGACATTTATGTGTTGATATTCTATGTTACTCTGTGATATGCTGTGTTATACCTATGATGCTTATATACGTTTATCTGTGATAAATGCTTTGTCAATTCAATTGTTGAATTTAAATTGTCTTAACTGTTAAGTTAATTAGACAACTTGGCCCTTAAAATGGCGTTTGGATTCGATGAGACCGGGATCGGAAGAATCAAATTTGATTCTCCGAAAACCACATCGATCCAATTTAAACGTTAGGTCGTAAATCCTGAAATGAAGATCGAGATGGTGCTTTCAGAATGCAAGGGTTATCGTCGTTAACTCTGAGAGTGATTCCAAAACGAGTGTAACGAGATAATGCCTTCGGTTTCGTTCGAACACGGAACGAACTTGTATGGATTGAATGCTTTCAGCACATCGTCAGGCGGACGATGAGCATTCTAAGTGATATGTTCTTTAAAGGTAATCGCAGCCTCAAGCCTCATCAACCGGGAATGGCTAAAACAGGGGAGATGCAGCAAGGTTAGGTGGGTCATGCCCAAGCAGGACAAGATATTTCCCCTGTCTAGATGTCCCTTTTTTTATTTCGGCTTAGTGGGTGGTTGGTCGCGCCAACCACGGGGTTTATCTTGTTCGGGACTGTTCAGTAAGGAATGGTTCCGGCCTTGTGTTGCAGGGGATGAAGGGAGTAATCCTCGGTACGGTGATCTAGGCCCCGTACTGTGACGGGCGGTACCCCAGTAGCCCTGCCATTGTATGGGATCCAATTTCCAATAAGCGCCGTACGTTTTGATTGTGCCCAACTATGTTGGAATGTGAGATGTAAGCATTTCAGCTATTTCTGTATTTTACTTGAAAACCCTAGACACTATTATAATATCACTGGATTTCCTATAAAAATGTTTTGGTTAGCGTAAGGTAAAAACTTACCCGTATTTATTTGTGGGGAGTCTTACGTGATACCTTTATTTTCAAATGTTTTTCAAAGTTAAACAACTTTAAACCGTTTACTCATACCAGACCCATGTCTGACCCGGAGTTTATTTTTGTTTTTCATAAACTCTCGGGTACCCAAATTTTTACGGGTAGTCAAGGGATTCAGGTTAGCTTTCACAAATTCTGGAGGAGCAATGGAGCAGGAGGCTTCAGCGTTGTAGATATATATAAGGTTCTGCTGTGTTGGTATCTCTGTGTCATATTGTTTGAGTTGTATTGTATTGAGTTGTATTAACTAGACAGGTGTTTATAACTGTCTAGTATGTTATGTACAATCTGTATGACTCTGATTGATGTATTATATTATGTAAATACTTATGTGATTAATATAATTTATTCGTTCCGCTGTGTGATTCTGATGTCGTTGTTCTTTTCTTTTCTTTCTTTTCTATTTCTATCCCTTTCTTTTCTACTTCTATCCCTTTCTTTTCTTACTAATGATACGTCTTTCTAATAGTAGAAGGGCGGGTCATTACACTTGGTATCAGAGCATAGGTTGGTGATAACCTTGGCTCTGGTAGTGATTACTCATAGAATAGAGTTTTGAGAGTATTAATAGATATGAGCGCATACTTGTTAGTGAATATAAAATTGTTTTTATATTGTGTTGATTTATCTGTTGAATGTTTATGGATTCTGGTCGATGTGTGGGACGCCATTTCATCGATAGGAATTTCTAAACTCTTAAACAAGATAGACCGACGCGGTATTGTTTTTAAAGGTAGGGTAAATGAAATAATTTTACCCAAAAATTATATTTTGATATAAAAAGAAATATTTTTTCTAAAATAACTATATATACTTGGATGTTTGATTGTTAATAGTACAATCAAATAAAAATTTAAATTTGAGTGGCTTATAACCAAATAAAATTATCTAATAAAAGGAATATAACTAAAACTTGACTAAAAAAAAAAAAAATTAAGTCCCGGAATTTAAAAGGTGTTTAAATGAATTCAAACAAAAGGATTTGGGAAATTTAAAAGCTTGGGAATGTTTGAAATATTTTTCCAAAGATTTGAAGGCAACGATGTAATATTGTTTTGGAAAATATTGTTGATTGAAAATTGTTTTGGAAAGGATTTGTGAAAATAAGGAAGCACTGAATTCACTTCAGTCGCTGGAAAATAGTCCTGATGATGATGGCCACATCATCAGTATTCATTTTCGAGTTTCTAAAGTGATGGATTGCTACCAAGATAATTGAACATGATATTTGGAGTTGTTGGGTATACAAGTTGTTTTAGAGATTTTCAAATAGAGAAATTTGTTTTGGTGAAAACAAGTGTTTAGAATTTGAAAATTTGATTTGCTAAACCAAGTGAGTATGAGTAGTTATCCTTTCAAAATGGTTTTGGAAATAAGAACCGGTCAATTGAATTCTAAGAATTCTAATTAAAAATGTATAAGTTTAGATGAATCAACTATTAAACCTATAAAGTAAAGTTTCTATTAATAAGAGGAAATCGGGTATTGTAATCCCGGAATTAAAATTTAACTTAAGAAAATGAAGATAAGAAAATATACTTGAGTTTAACCTGAGTTAAGTTAAATGGAATTGAAGTTCAAAATGAACTTAATTGGATATAAAACTGGAAGGTAAAATGATTGTAATGGTGAAATGAAAGTTTATACCTTACAATAATAAGTGCTATTTATAATCTGAAATTGTGATTATGAGATGAAATGATTCAAATGAGCAATATAAGCTTTTAAGTAAACGAATAAGTTTTGAGCTCATATATTGAGAAATAAAATTTAAGGAATGGTAAATAGCTAAATTTAACTGAAGCTGAGTTAAAATAAAATTGAATTTAAATGAACTCAGTCAAGTTATAGATAAAATTGAAGGAAATAAAATTCTTATGTAAATAAGTAAATGTAAACCAAAGTAAGTATTGAATTGAATTAGAATAGAATTGGTGTGAGTTGTGAACATATCTAATTTAAGTATAAATTAAATGACTTTATTATAAATTCAATAATAAATTGTTCATGTAATTTTAAGAATGAATAAAAAACTAATCAAGTAAATTAGTAAATAGTTGGGATTTGATTAAGGGAAAATCAAATCAAAGATTTGAATGGAAATTGGTGAAACAGAATAAACCTAAGTTGTTAGGTGGAATAGTTTGAAGGAAATAATCGCATGAGTAAATTGTGTAATAGTTGTTTAAAAATATTGGTGGTTGAGTTTGATAAAATAGTTTGAAATCAAACCTGTTGAAATAAAAGAAAATGCAATGTAGAGATTGTGAATAAATTAATTGGGATGGAATAAGTGTAAATTGAGTTGGAATCAATTTAAAATTTGTTATGAAGTTTAAGTAATCATTTATTCACAATGATATTGTTGAATTGCATATAAAATGGGTTGTTTGAAGTAAATGAGATTAGATAAAAATTTATGAATTGTTAGAAGCAAAATAAGATGATTTTAAATATAAGTTTGTATTGCTTAAATGGATTTTATAAGAAAGAAAGTTGTAAATTCCTTTTAATTAAAAGGGAATGGTTTGAGAATTGATTGAAATTAATTGTGTTGAGGATTGGAACCCTACAATTGTGCTTATGGAAATATGTAATGCTAAACAAATGGAGAATATGTCAAAGCTTTCCAGAATTTGAAAAAAAAAAAATATTTAGCAACAAAATAATTTCAAGTTGGAAATTTAAAATAAATTAGTGAATGAAACTAATTTGATAATAATAATAGGAATCAGTTTAAATGAAAGATAGACAATAAAATTCAATATTTAGAGTTGAAGAAAATTGAATTCACAAGAAATTGGAAATTCAGATTTAAAATAAGAAGATATTAAAGCTGAAGCAGCAGAGTAATAATATAAGAGTATATATAATGCTTATATTAAGCTTAAGAAATGAATGGTAAAATTCTTAAGTAAATTTGATATTGAGAAGATTATTCCAAGTAGATAGAATCAGAATAATGTGAATAAAGAAAATTGATATGGATGATAACCAATGGATATAAATACGTAGAATGTACGTATATTATTTTATTCGCATAACAATTTGATCCAGATTCGAGCACAGAATTTCGAGATAGTTATATCGATCCGAGTTAGGATTATTCACTCGATTTTCGACGACGAACCATGGATTTGGATTTGGATTGATTCTGGGAAATTCTCTATCATAGTTGTGACTGTGCAAGGAGAATGACGGTTTCTGATCAAGAAAACCAGTTCTGAGTCCGTACTAGGAAATCGGGTGAACGGTACTAGTTCGGAAGTGAAATTGTGTGATCGAGCGAGCGATCGGATTTGATATTGCGTACGAATGATATATGTACATCGTACGGGCCTGATTAAAATAGATATTGAAATTCTGTAAAAGAGTCAATTAAATTTGGAAAGAGTAAATACTGTAGATTTCAAAATTAAATTGCCAGAGTGGATATATGAAATTCATTGTGCATTCCATATGTCTCAGGAAATTTGTTTATGATTCATCATTGGTTGTTCAACCAGTAATTCAGGAAATTGGAAGTTGAGGCGAATTTAATTGTGGTCAGGAATCCAGTTTGGATTATTGATCATCGAGAGATAAACTCTCGATAGTTTTAGGAGTGCTTATCCGAATTTATGTTTAGATAACTAGTGTTGTTTGTTAGCATAGACTGCTTGTTTGTTTGCTATTGTATGAATGATATGTATGTTTGGATTGTTAATATAAAAGCTTTTAAATTTATCTTTGTTTTAAATTTCGGGGACGAAATTCTTTTAAGAGGGGAGGAATGTAACGACCCTGGATTTTGGCCCCGGTTATTTTGATAAATATTTAATCAAATTAGATATAAAATGTGAATTGATCATATTTAAATGAATATGATTTTGGAAATATTGCCATCTATTTATGTAAACCGTATTTTTAAAAAAGGGAGATTGCTTTGGAAATTGAAATAAGTATTTCAATAATATTCACAATAAAAATCTATCTTATATAATTACTTAAATACTTTGCATTGTTTATATTTAGTATAAAATAACAATGTTTGAAATTCTAAAATAAGTTTCTTAACAATATTATTAATAAAATTTAACTCATATAAGTAATAATAAAATGCTATATATTGTTAATATTTGTTAAATGAATACATTTGCTTGATAATGTTTAAAGTTTAAAATCTAATCCTAACAATATAAAATAATAAATGTAAAATGTAAGCTAAACATATGAATGTAATTTAAAAATTTATAGTTAGAATATAAGGTATAAATATAAGTAAGTAAACTTATGAAATATAATTTAAATGTTAAAGGCTAAAATACAAAATAAAAATAAAAATAATAGCCAAATGAATAAGTTTATTAATAAAATATGAAAGTAAGCAATGGAGTAAAAGAATAAAACACGTAGCAATGTAATATGAAATGAACAAAGTTATATATATATATATACATATATAGTTGTACTCACCAAAAATTAAAGTCAGGCTGCATTAGAACAATAACTAAACTATATAAATATGAACAAGCTTCTGTGATAAGACAAGCTTACCTGCAGGTGTATATTTACACAACACATATATGTAAGAGTTCAAACTAGAGGATAATAAAACAAGTAATATAATAACAAGACAAAATGAGTAGCTTCATATGCAAGCTTTCTTGAAACATATCTCTGCATACAAATATCTATGTACAACCTACAATATCTTTACAGTGTAAACATGTAAATAATTATGTAAACATAAATGAAAGCAAAAACATTAATTAGCACAACATCTTGTTCATGTAAAGTACTATAGCCGAAATTTCTGAGATAATTTCCTTCTGCAATATATAACTCTTAGCCAATAAAAAGCATGGCAATACAGGTAAAAACTGGTCAGTAAATACCTATACTGTTCAAATGCCTTTATTTATACAAACTTCACATTATAACGTTCATTGATAAAACCTGAGACAACCACAGAAAAGAAAGAAAATGGGGCAAGTTCAAAAGTTTTAGTTCAACAGCAAAAACAGATTCACAGGCTGCAGTTTCAAATTTTAGTTTCAAGCAATTAGGCTTCAAAAACATTCATGCTTACTGATTCACAAGCATATTTTGGTGAGTAAACTGATCATCTTCAATTTAAAACTTTATATTTAACTCGCAAAGATTTGTGCTTGGATGACTGTTTAAATAAGTTATCTTGAGTTCTTTCTGTTGTTCTGTAATATATGAAGTTGTACTTTAGGAGCTTTGAATAACTATACAAAGTAAAGCTAAGAAACATCAAATACTTCTTCATGTAGATGTTTTAAAAACCTAGATATTGATGAAAACTTAAGTTGTTATCCAATCATAGGCCTACAATTTTGTTTTGAGGTTTAACAGTATTTATCAATACTGTTTATGCAAGTATCAGGAAACAGAGAATTAAGGTCATAACTTTGAATGTTTAAATTTATAAATTTAATAACATGATTTGATTTCATATACGTAATTTGGATTTTTAACATAACACTTTTGATTTTTAAGCAAAGATATTCAGAGAAGATTAAAAGAGGAGCTGGAACGGATTTTCGTCAATTTTGAATGATGGAGTAAATTTTAATTGTTGTCAATTGATAGAAAGCAAGATTATAACCCTTTTTACACAAGAAAAATGCCAAATTATTTTTCGAATACATAGATTATGAGATTGGGGTTAGAGAAGGGTTTTGGACATGAGTTTCTGGGCTCTGTAAAAATTTCTGTTCGCAACTCATAGGATGGATCGAGTGCGGCGTGCGACAAGGGGAAGGTTAGGCATGGACTGGACGTGGTGTAGGCGGAGTGGTTTCGCCTCTGGTGGTCATGGATGGAGAGGCGGGCATTTTTCTCGATGACGTTCGAACATTGGGTTCAAGCATCAGGTCATTTTTTGATCTGAAAAACTTCGAAGGGTTTTGTGTTTAAATTTTAGTAGCTGAGTCGTTTTGGGATTCGCTGGTGGTAGCGCAAGTCGCCGGAGGCGAGGTGAGCCACCGTGCACGTGCACGGTGGCGTAGTGGTGTTCGTTGGTCTGTAGGTAGGCGCGTGCTCGTACTCGAGTCAATTGGGTGTTGCTTCGAGGTTGCCTTCGGGCCATTCGAGTGCGTGGCTACAGCAGTTTGTCTTTCATATTAAAAAAAAAAACAAATTAAAGAGAGAGAAGAAGAATTGAACAGGAAAAGGGAGAAGAAGGGGGTTAGGTAAGAGGGGACGCGGGGAAATCACGAGAGAAACTCGAGTTTTCTGGAGTAAAGAATGGTACGGTCTCGGGTGCTATCCCAAAGGACGTGTATATTAATTTTTTTGTATAATGTTTAACTAAGTTAATTAAACAATATGTTAGTTAGTTAGTTTAATTTAAAAGTCATTTGAGAAATGTCCGTAGAGATAGGTGACTACTAATAAGTAATTAGAACGTAATTTCTACTTGAAATTTTAAATTGATAATAAATCATATGTTAAATCAAGTTAAATCGTAAGAATGGTTAATTCATAAATAATAATTAATTTAAGTGGCTAATTGAAGATTATATAGTTAATAAAATTGATGATTAGTTTAAATAATTGTGGTATTTGAGTAACTAATCAGCTAATTAACTAAGTAATTAAGTAATAATAAATGAATAAATAGTTGGTTAATCAAGTAATTTAATTATGAATCGATAGTTAATTAATTAAGTAGCTTGATTAAGAATTAATTGGTGATTGATTAAGTAATTAGCAGTTAAAAAAAAGGGTAATTAAGTTTTATTTATAAATAGTTAAAGTTATTAATTAATAATCAGGTACTAGTTAATTATGTTATTAAAGTTAAATCATTTGATTGAGGAAGTAATTTATTAATAGTATATAATAATTACGTAATTTAGATGTAATGATTAATTAAGAAACCATTAATTAGATGGTTTGAGCTGAAATAGATAATTAATCGTTAATTAATTAAACAGAGTTAAGTGTTTAACTCTCAAGTAATTAATTCTAAATTGAAATAATAAAAAAAAGATTTAAGGTGACTGCTTATGGACTGATTGTGATTGAATATCTGATTGTGACATTTATGTGTTGATATTCTATGTTACTCTGTGATATGCTGTGTTATACCTATGATGCTTATATACGTTTATCTGTGATAAATGCTTTGTCAATTCAATTGTTGAATTTAAATTGTCTTAACTGTTAAGTTAATTAGACAACTTGGCCCTTAAAATGGCGTTTGGATTCGATGAGACCGGGATCGGAAGAATCAAATTTGATTCTCCGAAAACCACATCGATCCAATTTAAACGTTAGGTCGTAAATCCTGAAATGAAGATCGTGATGGTGCTTTCAGAATGCAAGGGTTATCGTCGTTAACTCTGAGAGTGATTCCAAAACGAGTGTAACGAGATAATGCCTTCGGTTTCGTTCGAACACGGAACGAACTTGTATGGATTGAATGCTTTCAGCACATCGTCAGGCGGACGATGAGCATTCTAAGTGATATGTTCTTTAAAGGTAATCGCAGCCTCAAGCCTCATCAACCGGGAATGGCTAAAACAGGGAAGATGCAGCAAGGTTAGGTGGGTCATGCCCAAGCAGGACAAGATATTTCCCCTGTCTAGATGTCCCTTTTTTTATTTCGGCTTAGTGGGTGGTTGGTCGCGCCAACCACGGGGTTTATCTTGTTCGGGACTGTTCAGTAAGGAATGGTTCCGGCCTTGTGTTGCAGGGGATGAAGGGAGTAATCCTCGGTACGGTGATCTAGGCCCCGTACTGTGACGGGCGGTACCCCAGTAGCCCTGCCATTGTATGGGATCCAATTTCCAATAAGCGCCGTACGTTTTGATTGTGCCCAACTATGTTGGAATGTGAGATGTAAGCATTTCAGCTATTTCTGTATTTTACTTGAAAACCCTAGACACTATTATAATATCACTGGATTTCCTATAAAAATGTTTTGGTTAGCGTAAGGTAAAAACTTACCCGTATTTATTTGTGGGGAGTCTTAAGTGATACCTTTATTATCAAATGTTTTTCAAAGTTAAACAACTTTAAACCGTTTACTCATACTAGACCCATGTCTGACCCGGAGTTTATTTTTGTTTTTCATAAACTCTCGGGTACCCAAATTTTTACGGGTAGTCAAGGGATTCAGGTTAGCTTTCACAAATTCTGGAGGAGCAATGGAGCAGGAGGCTTCAGCGTTGTAGATATATATAAGGTTCTGCTGTGTTGGTATCTCTGAGTCATATTGTTTGAGTTGTATTGTATTGAGTTGTATTAACTAGACATGTGTTTATAACTGTCTAGTATGTTATGTACAATCTGTATGACCCTGATTGATGTATTATATTATGTAAATACTTATGTGATTAATATAATTTATTCGTTCCGCTGTGAGATTCTGATGTCGTTGTTCTTTTCTTTTCTTTCTTTTCTACTTCTATCCCTTTCTTTTCTTACTAATGATACGTCTTTCTAATAGTAGAAGGGCGGGTCAATACATTTTCTTTATAATTTTAGTTTAAATTGGTAAATGTAATCTTTTTAATAAATTTTTAATTTGGTAAAATTTGATAAGAATTGTTTTTCAAAGCTAATGAAATTTTATTCTGTTTATAATATATATTTGATATATATTGTGAATAGAAGATCTTTTCTTTAAAATTTAAGATGAATTTTCAAATTGTAATGTATATGTTTGCATATGTTATAATTTGATATTGTTTTGAAATTTTAATTTAATCTATTGATAATTTATATATGTATGAATATTATAATTTAAAACTTTGTTTTAAAACTTAATAGTTTTCAAAAGTTAATTTAAAGATTAAATCATTTGTTTTCAATTTAAGATAATTGTTTATGATAGTTTAAAAAGGATTTAAACAAGCTTTGTTTAAAAATTAGTATTCTTCAAAAGCTAATTTAAAAACTAATTCAATTGTTTTAAAATATAAGATAATTGTTTGTTTTTAGATATAACAGTTGAAATGAAGTTTTCTTTTTGATTTCTTTTAAAATGCTCAAATTTAAAATGGTTATAAATGATAAATATAAATGTTTTAGAATATTTTCTCTTAAAATTAAATTTATAAACACATAAAACATTTATTAATGAAGGAATTTAAATATGTAAGTTTTTGTTTACATTTTAAATTAGATAAAAATTCTTAAATAAATTCTTAAGTACAAATGTAAACATACAAACACCTTTCAAAAACACATGTAAGGCAATTAACAATAAAATGACAAATGTAAGTTTTATGACAAGTGGCTTTATTTTCATTTTAATTTTAGTAAGTGTTTTTAGGAAAAGAAAATCAGTTTTTCACAAATCCTTCTTTGTTTCTTACCTTAGCTCAAATCAGAAATTTATTTCCAAAACCTGAAAATGAAAACTAAAACCAAAACTAAAAAAAAAACAATGCTACCTAAAATTCATAATCACAAAAACAAATCAAACCTGAATCAAGCAAGTTCTTCAGCAAAAGACAATCTGCAATTTACAAGCTGCAATTCAAATTTAAACCTGAAATTACATGAAGATCTGCAATTTCAACTTTTAAACAACTACTTGAAAGCATGCAAGGGATTTTCAACAACAAGCATAATCAAAAGCAAATCAAAGTATTTTTCCAGATTCAAGGCCTGGAACAAGTTCTGTTCTCTGCATATTTTAAACAGGTGAGTAAATATTTTAACTTAAAAAGAGTTTCTTTTTTAAAAAAAAATCTGAAAGAAAATTCAGTTTAAAAAGTTTCCAGCTCTGCATCTCTTTAATTTATGGGTAAACCTTTGAATTAAAATCTAAGTATCAAATATTTGTTGCATATCTGTTGATCTTAGACATCTAATTCTTAGTTAATTCTCTGCCTTTAAACTGTGAACATGGAAACCCCCTTTAGCTTTGATGCAGATGATTTATGTTTGAAGTAAATTTGGAATGTATGTTTGAAATATATATCCATGTTTTCTTTTAGACTGAATTCATGTATATATATGAATGTTGAAACCATGTGTGCATGTGTGATTTGCCTGTGTGAATCTCTGTTTATAATACAGAGTTTGATTTTGATAAAATTTCAAAATCTCTTCTCCAGTTCTTTGTAGCTTGGGTTTCAACAATCTAAGTTTTTTTGGAAACAGAAATTAAAATTTAGAAAAATAATAATAATCTCAAATGTCTGGTATAAATATTATATGGAAATCAAGAATTCCAATAAAACTTCAAAACACGTTAAATTCAAGTATCAGATTTCTTTGATTCAGTTTGATAATATGAATCACTGTCCCAAATCTTGATTTTTAAAACAAAAATCATAAATTTTAGAATTGAAGTAAGAGTGCAGTTCTTAAATGATCAAATTGGAGTTTTTGAATGATCTCTGGTGACTGGAATGTTTCTGGTGGTCGTGTTTCTTACGGGAGCTAGATGATTGTTCAGAGAAGTAAGGAAAAATGGTTGAATGAATTTTAGTGCGACGTGGTGGTTGGAATTGGGGGTTCTAGGGTTTCAGATTGTATCTGTGTTCGGCTTGACTGTCGTGAAGTTTGCGGCAATGGTAGTGGACCGGGGTTGATCGCGGGTTGATGGAAGGTGGCATGGTGATGCTGCGGTGCTTGGAAGAAATTACTGGAGCTTCTTGTGGTGGTGCGATCATCTGAGGTGATCGTTTTTGGGTTCGAGCTGCTGCAATTTAGTCGAGAATTTGGTTGATTTTGATTCACGAGCTTGATTTTGTTTCTGGGTTGAGGGAAGGGTCGATGTGGTCGCCGCCGACTTGGAGATGACCGGAGGTAGCATCGAAATCATTTGGGTTGGTCGCGCTTATGCACCGCGCACATTTATGTGCACGGAATGGATCTGGAAATTTTTGTTTGGGGAAGAAGGGTCATTCCCGAAGGTAGCTCGCATTTTATTCGGGTTGGACTCGAAGAGGGAAAGGTGTTAGAGTTTTCTCGGGGCAGATTCGAAAGTTTTGCTGTGTTTATCTCGTGAGATTTGAGTGATTAACTCGAGTATTTTTGTTTGAGGGCCTTTGGGTTAGTGCTGTGTAAATGTTAAGTACTGTAAGGTATATTGGTTTAGTTGCAAAGTAAACCCGAGATTTAGGAATGAAGGTAAGCCTTAAAATCTTAAAATAAGTTTTTAAAAAGGAAACCAATTTTCAAAGATTATAATTTGATTTTTTTATAAAGTTAATCAAACCTTAAAAGAGTTAATTGGTTCTATTTTGAAATTTAAATTTGTTTTAAATGATTTCTTTTGAAAGTAGTTTAATTAAATTTTGATTTAAAGGAGGGTGTTTTGAATTTAAATATGGAATCAAAGTTTTAAGTAAAATTTTAAAGTAATGTTTTAATAACAAAGTTTTCTAATTTATATTGAAAATAAATAAGTTTATATTAGATAATTTAAAGTGTTTTAAATTATAAACTTGACTACTTAATGCCTTATTTTCAAAAAAGGATATTGATATAATTTTGTTATCAAGATCAAAAAGTTTTTCTTTTAGTTATTAAATTGGATTAATTCAAATAATTTATTTATGTAGATAAATATGGTTAATTTATCTTTGATTAAGAACTTAAGAATATTTGATTATATGACTTGTTAATGAGTAAAGAGATTAATTAAGATTAATGTTTTCTTAATTAATTAAGGATTTTGAAATATTAGAGTTAGTTAATTAATTGTTTAATTAATTTTAAATGATTAGTTAATTTTTTATTTAATTTTAAATAATCGCTTAATTATGAATTAATTAAGTGTGATTACTTAATGAAGTAATCAATGGTTAATTTTTGAATGTAATTAGAATGTTAATTACTTAGGGAAGTAATTAGAGAAGTTACTCATGGGAGTAATTAATTGAAGTGATTAATGGGTAATCACTTAATGTTATCAATTAAGGAATTAATTAAATTATTTGTTTTAAAGTTAATTAATTATGAAGTAATTAATTAATTAATGAATTAAGAATTATTTAATGATGGAATTAATTATTTGTTAAGTGATTAATTGGGAAAGTAATTAAGATTTATTAATAGAAGTAATTAGAGATAATTACTTATGTAAGTAATTAAGAGTTAATTACTTAATTATTTTAGTTAAATAATTAATATGATTAATTAATTAATGAATGAGATTAATTTAAGATTAATTACTAAGTGTAATTAATTAAAATACAATTAATTAATAAGGTAATTAACTAAGGATTAATTGTTAATTTAATTGTTTAATAATTACTTAATGAAGTAATTAAAGATTAATTAATTGGATTAATTAATCAAGGATTAATATAATTAAATTAGAAATTAATTAATTAGAAATTAATTAAATTAAGATAAGTAATTACAAGTTGTTAATTACTAATTTTAAATGAGTTGATTAATTACAAGTTAATTATTTAATTACTAATTAATAAGGATCATTAATTAATGTTATTTATGATATTAATCAAGGTTGATTAATATAAGTGATTAATGTAAGTATGATAAATTAATTGTAATTAATAAAGGTTTAATGTAATTAATTATAGTTGATTAATTAATAAAGTAAATATAGGATCATTAATTATTGAATTTATAATAGTAATTAAAGGTTAATTACTGAATATGGATAAGGATAATTACTTGAAGGTAATTAAAGTATAATTAATCAAGGAGATTAATTAAGGAAGATCATTAGAGATGATTAATTTATTTATTCGGGATAAATAAATGGAAAGGATTTAAGTAATCCAATTGATTTAAAATTAATCAATTTTGTTATGGATGAATGATTGATATTGGATGATTGGTTGATATTGAATTTTGATTGATATTGGGTGTTTGGTTGATACTGAATGATTTGGATATCTATGAGATATGTGATGCTGCTTTGTGAGATGAATGTTTGATTGAATTATCTATTGTGATAATGTGATTCATCTATCTGTTTTATATCATCCTAAATATAAGTTAAATTGTTTAAAAACCTTAAGTACAACTTGGACATTAAAATGGCGTTTGGTTTCGGTGAGACCGGGATCGGGTTTCCATATTTGGATATCCTAAAACCACATCGATTCCAATTAAACATTAGGTCGTTAATCCAAGTGGAGCAAGTGAAGACTCGAGGTGTAAGGGCTATATGTCAGTATAACTCTGTGGGTGATTCCGTAATGAGTTTGACGGAATAGTGCTTATAGATTCGAGATGGTGATTTAGAGTGCAAGGGCTATGGTCGTTGACTCTGAGGGTGATTCCAATAATGAGTGCAGCGAAATAGTGCTTTCGGTTTCATTCGAACCCGGAACGAACTTGTATGGATTGAATGCTTTCAGAACATCGTCAGGCGGACGATGAGCATTCTAAGATAGATGTGTTCTATAAAGGTAATCGCAACCTCAAGCCTCATCAACCGGGAATGGCTAAAACAGGGGAGGTGCAGCAAGGCTTCGTGGGTAGCTTCCACTGGAGAGCAAGATTTACCCCTGTCTAGAAGTCCCTTTTTATTCAGCTGCGTGGGGCAGTTGAATTCCGGACAACCGCGGGGTTGTCTTGTTCGGGACTATTCAGTAAGGAATTGTCCCGGCCTTGTGTTGCAGGTGAGCGGGCGTACTCCTCGGTACGGTGATCTAGGCCACGTACTGTGACGGGAGGTACCCCAGTAGCCCTGCCATTGATGGAAACCAATTCTTCCTACGAGACCCTACGGTTTTGGTTGTATTACCAACTTTTGTGGCTAGTAGTTGGAAGTGTAACAATTTCGGCTATTTCATATTTATTTGAAAACCCTAGACACTATTATAATATCACTGGATTTCCTATCAAATGTTTTGGTTAGCGTAAGGTAAAAACTTTTCCATGTTTATGTATGGGAAGTCTTACATGATACCTTTTCTTTTCAAAGGTTTTTCTAAAGTTAAGCAATTTTAACCCGTTTACTCACACCAGACCCCTGTCTGACCCGAGTGTTTATTTTCTGTTTTATTAAACTCTTGGGTACTCATATTATGTATGAGTAGTAAAGTGATTCAGGTTTGCTTGACGAATTCTGGAGGAGATATGGAGCAGGAGGCTTCGACGTGTAGATATATATTGGTTCCGCTGTGTTTGTTTAGTATCTGTTTCTGTTGTACTTGAGTTGTATAATTAGACAGAAGTTTATAACTGTCTATTATCTGTTGTTTAAGTTGTGTACTCTGATGTAATATGATACTATGTAATATTTTATGTGATATTATATTTTATTCGTTCCGCTGTGAGTTCTCTGATATTGTTCTGTTTCTTCTTTCTCTTTCTTTTCTTCTTCTATCCCTTTCTTTCTTCAAGATGATGCGATTTCCTGGGGTTAGGAAGTCGGGTCGTCTCATCATTTCTTCCAAATTAAATAGCTTCAGTTTCAAAGTTTCCAAAATAATAGGTTTAGAAAATAACCCAAATTTGCAAATCAACATAATTTCTGTCAAACAAATTCATTTCCAAAAATCATCATATAAATACCGAGTTTAACTATCCAATCTGTTTTCAAAACCAAATATTTTTCTGAAAATCAATTATACCCAAAATGATTTCCAAGTTTACAGTTATCCCTTTAAAACCATTAAATTATTTATTTACATATATGGAAGATCCAATTTACCTTTTGAAAATTACTTAGCTTTGAAAATTAAACCTTGATTTGGAAGTGCTCGAACCTTTAAAAATAGTCGAAGAAATCATATTTAAAATCCAAAACTTGAAAATTACTAACAAATCAGTAAATCAATCCCAATCGATAAGGTTATACCAAAACAATCTAAAAGTCGAGAACTGAACACTGGCTTATTTTAAATCATTTCAAATATTTATACACACACACACACATACATACATACGTATATCTTTCGAAAATCAAACCATACTTTGAAATATGGAATCAAAATTTGTTTCACAAAATCACTCGCATAGCAAAGCTACTAGAGTGGCCTCTCCTCCACTCAGAAACTCGAAAATTAATGTCAATAATGCATGCATTCATCACCGAAATCATTTTCCAGCGACATAAGTGTGTTCTGGACTTTTATTTTCTTAAAACTTCTTTTGAAATTTCTTCGAAATCATTGGAATTCATTCGAATACATTTGAAACATTTTTATTCGGAGAAATATTTTTAAATCATGTTACTATGATATATTTTCCAAAATCTTAAAATCAATTTCAAAACACCGAAGTTCAATTCCCTAAAATTCAAATTCAAAACCCTTCAGTTATAAATCATTTTTATATAAATCAAATTTCTTATAATTTCAAAATTTCAAATCCTTCTGAAACGTCAAATTTTCATTTTTAAAAGGTATATAATCCTTATCGAAAACATTTCACTATTATACAAAAGGTGGTCATCCTTATCAAAATAATAATTTCGATGTATGCACGATTTCAGAATACAACCAAACACAAATTTTCAAGGGATGATTCAAGGATGGATTTCAAAACAAACAGTGATTTGAATTTGGAGGAACTCTAATCAAAAATTCTGGTTCGAAGATAAGGTCGAACGAAAATAAGATAATTTCATTACCAAATAGGAGATGATAAGCCTATATAAATCAGGGGCGACCTTAACCAACCGTGACTTCAGGAATATAACCAATGCAGAAATCTAAGGCAAATCGACATTCGATCGCCAAAGATAGAATCCGGGTAGAGTAGGAGATAGATAGCATCATAAATCTAGGATATAGAAATCTCCAGTGAATCAATGCCAATTGTAAAGAAGTTTCACCCCTTTATAAATCATTCAAAGATTTGTGGAATCAATGATCTTTATAGAGATCATTCCAAAGTGGAGTTATGGATTGCTCCAAAATCAAAAGGATAAAATAGGGAAGACAAGACTGGATTTCAAAACTAGTGGGAGCGTTCCAAATTTCAAGGAATCCTAATCGATAAGAATCCTAACCAAGAGATTTCTAACAAGGTGGATACTAAAGTTTAGAAAATCTTAATTTCAAAATAAGGAAATTTTTTATACCAAAATAATCTTTGAAAATCCTTTAAAATCATTTGGAAATCATTTTATACTTCGAAAATACGTTCTCTCACAAAGAAAGGATTCTGGGATCAATTTCACTCATTCTAGGGTATTTCTACCCCGTCTCTAATGAGTTTTTACTCCGCAGGCTATTGTTTGCCTAAAACCAAAGCTCTGAAACCAACTGTAACAACATAATATTTTCAGCCATTCGCACCCACACATGTTGGACTTGAATTGCTCAAAATACTGCATTGTAAATAAATTTGGAGCAAATGAAAAACAATCACAGAATCACAGACATAGATATATCAGAATAACTCGCAGCGGAAATTAAAATACCATAGTAGTTCATGAAGCTACTATAACAAAATCCCAAAACAAATACATAATATCAGTCTGAAAACATATACAATAGAAATCTCAAATACATAGAAGTTTATAAATACCAGAGCTGAAATAGAACAACTGAAAATGATAGGGAATAGATAACTAGACAAGCAGAATCTCCAGTGATTCTTATCTCCATAAAAGAAATCCAAAGCTAAGTTGTAAATACTGAGGCTGACCCAAGCGTAAAGTAAAACACAAAACACTCGAGTCAGGACATACATACTTATATAATGTAAACCAACTCTGTGGTAGTAATGTACAATAACTTAAAGAATGCTTGGCATCGCCCATCCTCTAAGGGTCAGTTAAATCATAAATTTAAATACATCCCGTGGTTAAAATTCCAAAATGGTATTTTATACTTCGGAATCAAATATCATTTAACAATTCAATATCATTTAACAATTCAAATCCATTTCAAAATATCATATTTTTCCAAAACCACATTCATTTTATTTAATCTAAATACCATTTCAGATCACATTTCAAAATATCAAAATATTTCAAATCAAAATATTCCATTTAAATCATTTAAAAATGAAGTTATTATATTTAATGATCAAATATTCCATTCTCAAAATTTTACCATTTTCAGAATTCATTTATTCACTTAAATTTATTAAAACAGTGAAAATTCAACTTTCGCAGTACTTTGAAAGTGCTACGGAAAGTTATGTTTTAAAACAATTCAATTAGCAAAAGACAGCATTTAAAATGCTATAATAGGTTTTAGATTTCAAATAAAACTTTAGTTAAATTCAGCAACTACATCACTTACAAAGTGCAGTAATAGCCCTTAGTTTAATTTAGCCATTTAGTTCATTTATATCAATTACAGCATTTACAAAATGCTGTAATATCTCTAACTTTAGAAGTGATAGCATTTCAGGAATGCTGTCAATTTAAATTCCAAACATTCACTATAATTTCATAAACAATTAAAATGTATTTAAATCCATTTTAACTTATAAAAATCATATTTTCTCACTTTAAAAACAATCATTTAAATACCCCTTAATTTATGATTTTACAAAGTGAAATCTTCACAAAAAATTATCAAATCTTTAATAATTCACTTATAAAATAAATGTAAAATTTTATAACATTTCATTTACTTTACATTTTAAATTTAATTTACCATTTCATAAATTAAATTTAAATTTGATTTTATTTTTTTCTTAACTTAACTTTTAATTTAAAACAGATTTCACATTTTCTAAGTTAAATTATATCTCAAAATTCAATTTTAAACATTTATTTATTTAACTATTTTAATTTATAGAAAAATCAATAACACTGTATATAATCATAAATTAAACTTAAATTTAAATGAAATTATCATATTTTCTTACTAACTTAAACTTCATTTATATCAAAATCATAAATTCCAAAATTAACTTATATTTCAATCCTACTTTACCATTTTTTTATTCCACTTATTTAACTTATAGAAAAAATCACTAATATTTTGTAAAAAATCATTTTTAAATTTAAATTTAAATCAAAATATCATAATATTTACATTTTTGTAATATTTTAAAAATATATATATATAAATATTAACCATGGGTCTATATATAATTTTCTAACCTAAGTCCAATGATACAGATAATATATCATTTCAATCCGTAATTTGCAAAGGAAAAATCCGGGTTCTATCATTTCAAACCCGCAATCCCAAGTAAAACGAAATAAATAAAAATCGCTCAGGCCTATCATTTCAGCCCATAGCGATTTTTCCCTATTCTAAAGTCCGTTTGGGTATGTATCATTTCAACCCCTAGTGATTCTATTCTACAGGAAACTTGCAGTGTGATAAACTGATATAAATAAACAGAATAACATTATATAACAATAACAGATTATATGACAGGTGTATAATAGAGGTGAACATCATATGATCATAGCATAAGCAAGTATAACATGATAATTTAATTCTACAGATTCACAGGGTGTCAGTTTACTAATTATATATATACAAAATGTCTGGTGAGAAATACTCTCCTCTACAAGCTGGAGATAACAGATGCTGACACACAAACAAATTCCAGAAGGCAAGATAACATGACTATAGAATTGAATGGAGTGGAGAACTTGGGTGGGAAGAGAACAAGCTTTTATCTTGTACACAACCCATAAAACAAGGCAAGTATAAATATGATTTCAAACCAAATATACATATTGAAACAATTTGAAATGAAAGCAACTATGAAAGGAATGACTTGACCATTACCTCCATCATTCAAGTGCTCGGCCTAGGGTCAGGTGTGCATGACCAAAGTGGTGCATAGGGCTAGGGTATGGGTTCATGAAGGCAAGGCTATAAGGAGATGAAGGGTGGAGGTTACATCACAAGAATACAAAGTGTTTAAGGCAAATAAATGGGTTTTTGGTGCATCTATGGGTTCGGCCAGAGGACACCTGAGCTAGACCTTGGCATGTGATGGTCAGGTGGTGGCTGGAGTGTCAACTAGAGGTGGTAGAGGGACTGGCGGCGGCGGCTATGGAGGTGGCAAGGTGGAAAAATGTAGGGTATGGCAATAAGGAGTCGGCTGTGCAATATTCAAGGTGATTTTGCAACTTTTGGTGATAATAGCTTCAAGGGGGTCTCATGGCCTGGTCAAGTCATAGGGAAAGGGTGGTGGAGTGGCCATGGACAATGGTGGTGCTAGAAGGTGGAGGTGGTGGAGGAGTATGGCCAAGCAAATGCAAGAAGAGGTAAGGCAATTTCTAAAGGAAAAATCAATAAAAATGAAGAGAAAAGAGTAAAAAAATTATAAGAGCCATTAACTTCACCTCAGATCTGAAAATTTTCGTGAAAAGATGAGGTGAGAAAGGTGTGTTACATGAATGAAAAGAGAAAACTCATGGCTATAGGGTTGGGAAAGGATGGCCCAAAGATTAAAGGGGTGGAAAATGAAAAGTCAAAAGTTGAAGGGTCAAAATCTCTTGATATTTCTCTTTTCTTTATTCAAATAAATCAAAATAAAACCATATAAATAAAATCAAAAATGAATTCAAATAAATTGAAAAAAAATGAATAAATAAATTTTATAAAATTGTAGAAAAATATAAGAAAATAGTTAATTATATGTAAACTAGTATTGAAAATTGAAAACAAAATATAACTAGTTTTGGAAAAATAACAACCACACAAAAAAAATGTTTTAAAATAAAACATAAACATAACATGACATATTACACACATATACACAAATTAAAACAATACATCACAAATAAAAATATTATTCATATAAATTAAAATAAACAATATTGTTAAATAAATCAATGTACACACAATATTGTAAAAAACATAACTTTCACAATATAAATCAGATTTCAACGAAACGAAAAGCAATATTATTAAAATTTAATATATTTTCATAACAAAAGATAAAATTCAAAAATTTAAATTTTAAATTTAAAAGTCAAAGTTTGACCAGATTGACCAAAAATCCACTTTTTCTGGAAATATCCTATTTATTCAGGTTTGGAATTATAATTCACAAAAAAATAAAAATATACTTTTAAAATAACAAAATTTATCCATTTTAAGAAATATAATAAAGTTTTGAATCAGGAGTTTCAATTTAAATAATTAAAATAAACAATTAAAATAATCACAAAATATTGGGTTGTTACACCATCCCTTTTTGACACTGATGCATTATACTACCATGGTGTTTGCGCGAAAAAAAATTCAAATATGGAAATCTAGAATGTGATGGCGACTCCTAATGGTAGCCAACCACATAGCTCTGCTGCATACCCTATTTCTGCTATTTCCCAATTTGTGAGGCTCGTGAGATCTCGTCTTTACCTTCTTCCTCTTAGTAGACCATCTTGGAATGCTAATACTGTCCTCCAGGCAACAATGCAATAACATCATTCATTTATACAAGTTCTTTCCGGGACTGAACGAAACATCCGAGAGCTCCGTTTCTAATTCCATCATCTTCAAGTTGCCATCAGTTCGAAATGCATTTGTTGGATCGAAGTGGTTTTCGGGTAACATACCTCATTCCGGTCTCTTCAAAACAACTTTTCGATAATTCCTAGTAAACTTAACCCCGGTTCTTTTGAAAATAAACAGTCAAAGATAAGATTGGAGATCACCTCCTGACCGTTAGTCAACGGATTTCCTTACCATTTCCTATGAGAATGAAATGAGATTTATACGCAAAGTATAGCATCATCGGAGATAACTGTATCACATAACTCACGTGTTTCTCCTAGATATTTCTAAATTTACATTTGGGTCCAAATTCAATAGTCAGTTATTTAGCTATCAAGTAACAATCATTCAATTAGGTATTTAATTCCATAGGGAAAACCAACATTGGTTAAGCACATAAGCAACCACTAACCTCTTTTAATAAATCTTTCGTTCATTAAAATTACTTTTTAAATTACTTGTATAAAAATACTTTTACAAAGGAATATCCACAAATCCCTCTATTTTCAGTGCTTCGAAAATACCCATATAATTATCTCAACGGTATAAGTATATCCACAAAATTGAGAAATATTTTCTTTTTATTCAATTCAAAAATAATTTATAAAACTCTTTGAAATTCTTTAAAACATTTATAAACCATTTTTTAATCTCCTATAATCATTTATAATCTCAATTAATCGATTATAATCCCGTTTATAAATTTCAATCACTTATAAATCCTCTTTGTACATTTCAAAAATTCATTTATAAATCCTTTATGAACCTCTAAAACCATTTCTAAACTTCTTTTATAAATCTGTTAAACCATTCCTTAAGTCCGTTTATAAATATCTAACAATTTATAAAACTCTTTCGCCTTGTAAAAAATCTTTCCTTACGTCTCCAAATAATTTTATAAACTTCTCTCATACAATCCAAGTTCATTTATAAAACTATACTTATGAGTCTCGAACATATTTATAAACAAATAATGATCATTTACTTCTAAACAGTATTATATAAAAATAATTATTAAAATTAAACATTATGATTAAATAAATAATTATTATAAATCATAAAATAGTAATTAATTATTTTAAAAACAATAATAATTAATCTTTACCCTTATCATAAATAGTAATAATTTATTTTCAGAACCTTCTTAATAAATCTTTATTATTAATTTCAAACCATAACTATTCCTGTAATAATTAACCTTTCAAATAAACATTTTGATAAATACTTAAAAAAATTAGCTATAAGCAAATAACTTTAAAATAACTCTAATAAAATTTAATAACTCTTAAACAAAATTTATATAATTAAATAATTTTAAAGCAATATTAATATAATTAAATAACTTTAAAATGATATTAATATAATTCAATAAATTTAAAACAATATTAGATATAAACAGATAATCTTTAAAACAATATATTTCCTAAACCCAATTTCAGATTTTAGAATCATTTCCTTTAGCAGAAAAAACCAATTCCAATTCAAATGTATAGTATTTTTAAAATACTAATTTGGGGCGAACAACTTCCAATGCTCAACCAATATCGATATTAATTTTCTATCACTACCGGGTTTCAGTTTTTAGCATATAATGATGTTATAACCAATATTTCCCAAAATTCAGGTTTATGTTCCAATTATTCATATGAATGGAATATTATTGAAATAAATACAACAATAATGAGAAATCCCGTTGGATCCCTCCAACCTGTCCCCCTGCATCATAGCACATATATATGTAAATAAAATCAACATTAGTTAGGAATCTTGTTAGATCCCTCCAACTTGTTTCCCCTGCATCTTAAACGTTATATAAGTATAAAATATAAATTAACCGCTTCAAGGCAGGATTTGTGACGCCCCACCTCTATACCCACGCTAGCCAAGAACACTCTGGAGTAATGCTGTCAACTAGCACGGAGAATAAGGCTGTTGAGGAGCGACCATCCATGTAATTGCTTATCACACGGTGGCTATAAATAATCTTCGGAAACAAACATAGAAATAATCATATCACAAATCAGTCACAGATATCCATATCACAAAGGCGGAAGAAGATATGAATATATAACTAACACATGAAAGTGTACATCAGAGTAGTGGTCAGTAAGATCCACGATAATACAAAAGAATAGCAACACGTGCTATACAAAAGAATACAACTATGAGTCTATATCTCAAGTGTATACAACAAAAACTGCTAATCTAAACAGTTAGCCAAAAGTCAGAGTGATGAATCCCTGGGAAGAAGTCAAGCAGAAGCACCTGTAACATCTCGGTCTGACCCGAGTATTATTTAAGAAAATAATAAACGGATCAGTCTAGCTATAAATATAAGATGACATGATATAACATAAAAGATATGGCATAAACATAAATATCCATAACGACATACCACTATAAGTATGTAAATAATGATCAACAGAAGATCAATCAATAAGAGATAATCAATATCACAAGAATCTTCTCAAAGATTCGAAGAGGGCATCATACCCTAAACTTGTACTCATAACAAGTCAATGACATAAATTCCAGAAATCAACACGAGAAATCCAGAAATCATAAAAAGGGAAAGAGGCCTATCACATGACGGTCCGAAGACCATGGGGAGCTACCCCACATGTGTGAGTGGAATCACACAGATTGAGGTCAAGACTAACCAAAAAGCAGAAAGGTATGTGTGAATGGAATCACACAAGTGGTGTCTAGTCTAACCTTGCAATGAAAGAGACATCGCGCAATTGCTAGTCTAATTCATAAAGCGATCATCAAGATCAACGAGAAGTGTCAATTACACTAAGCTAGTAAATATAGAAGTTTAGCTTCATGTCCCATAACCACTTGCTTAACTTAAATATTTACGAACAAACTGTAAATCTTCACTAATAAAATTGTCACAAGAGGTTCAATCGAACAAGTCCAAGAATTAACCGACGAAGTGAACGCAAGCGTTTCATACCACTTGTTTTACTAAGTCGTTTAATTAGATTTCTCATCCGAGTGAGGTAAAGGCTTGTATATACTAATAGATTGGAAAACGGTTTAAGAAAAGAGCTTTGTTATTAAAAATAGAGTTGAAATTGTTTGTTAAAAGAGTTTTGATATTTACTACTAGTATTGAAACCTTTGTATTATAAAGTGACAAAACACATAAGCAAGTGTAGAAACAATCAGTCACAAAGATCGCATACGGAGATGCGAATAAAATCCAAGGAAATCAGCTCAATGTTTTTCAGATAAGATCCCCTACGGAGGGGGGGTCCGGGGGGGGGGGGGGGGGGGGGGGTGGCAACCCCCCAAGGTGGGGGTGCGGGGGCAACGCCACAGCTTACGGGGTTCGACCTGCCCGGTCAGGTCGTGGGGGTCCAGGGTGCAGCGCCCCCGGCGGGGTGCGGGGCAGCGCCCCGACCAAAACGATACGACCTAGTGAAGACAAAATGAGGTCTAACGACCTAACGACTCAAGGGTCATACGACCTAACGGCTGCGACCTAGGGGTCTAAGGGGTCAAGCGACTTAGTGGTTGCGACCTAGAGGTGTTCGCGACCTAACGATGACTCACGACCCAACATGGCCGACTTAACAGAGTCGAGCGACCTAAGGTAAATGGTCCAACGACCTAACTCGAACGACTTATCTGGAGCTTAGGTCGGAGACGACCTACGAGATAAACCAGGCCGACTTAGTGGACGAGCGACCTAAGGTAAATGGTCCAACGACCTAACTCGAACGACTTATCTGGAGCTTAGGTCGGAGACGACCTACGAGATAAACCAGGCCGACTTAGTGGACGAGCGACCTAAGGTAAATGGTCCAACGACCTAACTCGAACGACTTATCTGGAGCTTAGGTCGGAGACGACCTACGAGATAAACCAGGGCGAGCGACTTAACGTTTGCCTAGAGATTATAGGTCGGAAATGACCTAAGACTTAAAGCTTAACTCGCGAGCGACCTACGGCTTAAGGCCAAACTCGTGAGCGACCTACGACTTAAGGCTTAACTCGCGAGCGACCTAACTCCGAAGTGCCAATACTTCCAGAATGACCTAAAGCCCTGCGACCTATGGTACTAACTCGCGAGCGACCTAACGACTTAACTCGTGAGCGACCTAATTCCGAAGTGCCAATTCTTCCAGAACGACCTAAAGTTAACTCGTGAACGACTCATGACCCATGGACGAACGACTTAACTCCGAACGACCTAAAAATGGCCAGAACGACCTAAGTGCAGAAAATTCACCAAAATGCTAAAAATTGGAGTTTTTCGCCAATCCAATCCAAACCAAATGCAAATGTGCATGCAAAAGTGATAGGGAATCATTCCCAACAGTCCAATATAGTTATAGACTAGATTTGTGAGACAAAAATCTCACCTTTGCACTAAAGTTTATGAAGATGAAGCTTGAAAGCAAGGAGAAGCAATCCAAAGCTTGAATCCAATATCTTCTACTTGAATTTGGAGTTGAATGTTGGATTTGCAATTGAATTTGTGCTTGGAGTTTTAATTTCCCATTCCCTCCACCATTAATGCCAAAGCTTGATTAGTTAGGAAATTTATGAAGAGTGAGGAGAAGAGGGTTGGAACTTGGGCTTAATAGGCTAAACTAACCCAAAGTCCAAAGCGGGAAAAGTTAGTGAAATTTCACTAACTCCAAACCTATCGATGTTTATACTTAAAAAGTTGTAAACGACATTTCGAACTCAATGGAAGTGGTCTCGAGTCCTAATTTGACCGTTTGCAAAAAGTAGCTTTTCGGACCAAAATCCGATTAACGAGTTAATATTTAAATAAAATATTTAAATACAAACTCGATAAATATGCGGGTTGTTACAGACTCCCCTCCTTAAAAAAATTGCGTCCTCGCAATATATATAAGATGGAAATAAAAAGTAACAACCATAAAAGCATATTAACACAAGAGGAATTTTGAAAGAAGAAGTTCACCTCAAGGAGAAGGAGTAAGCAAGTCCGGATGTGTACGCTCGATGAATTCTCTGGATTCCCAAGAACAATCCTTAGGATTTGAGGACCATTGAACCTTCACAAGCGGAACATCTTTATTTCGAAGTCGTTTAACCTCAGAAGCTATAACTCGAATAGGATGCTGCTCATAAGTTAAATTCGGCGAAACTTCAATTTCTTCCACAACAGCAGGCTCAAGAATAGAATCGGAATCCCGAAGGCATTTCCGTAATTGAGAAACGTGAAATACATCATGCATAGCAGAAAACTGAGCCTGCAATGCAAGGCGATAAGCCATGGAACCAATACGTTCAGTGATAGGAAATGGCCCAATATATCGAGGCGCTAACTTCCCCGATCGACTGAAACGTACAACACCCTTCATAGGTGAAACACGAATAAAAACAGGATCCCCAACAGAAAATTCTAATTTCCTTCTTCGATTATCGGCATAGGATTTTTGTCTACTCTGGGCTTCTTTCATCCTATGTCGAATAAGTTCAATCTTTTCTGTAGAATCACGAATAAAGTCTGGACCTAAAACCAGCTTCTCACCGGCCTCAAGCCAACAAGAAGGAGATCGGCATGGCCTTCCGTAGAGTGCCTCGAAAGGTGCCATACCAATACTAGATTGGAAGCTATTATTATAGGAAAATTCAACAAGTGAAATATGATCTTCCCAACTTCCTCCAAAATCAAGCACACAAGCACGAAGAAGATCTTCAAGAGTTTGATTCACACGCTCGGTTTGTCCATCGGACTGGGGGTGATAAGCGGTGCTAAAATTAAGCTTCGTTCCTAAAGCTTTTTGAAGACTCTTCCAAAATCCACTAGTAAACAATGGATCACGATCGCTAACAATAGAAGTAGGAACTCCATGCAATTTTACAATTTCCTTGACAAATAGTTTGGCCAAAAGCGGAACGGTTCGGCTAGACCGAACCGGAATAAAATGGGCGGATTTAGTAAGTCTATCAACAATCACCCATAAGCTATCATGACCCAAACGAGAACGGGGAAGGCCATCTATAAAGTCCATGGAAATTTGATCCCACTTCCAAATTGGAATTTCTAAAGGTTGCAATAACCCACCAGGCCTTTGATGTTCGGCCTTGACAAGTTGGCAAGTCATGCAACACTTAACAAAGTTAGCAATATCAGATTTCATTCCCTCCCAATAATAAAGTCGCTTCATATCAGCGTACATTTTACTACTACCAGGATGAATGGTGAATCTAGAACGATGGGAATCTTCTAAAATATCTTTACGAAGATCTCTAATATTTGGTACGATAAGTCTACCAAATTTTCGAATGCCGCCACGAGAATCAATATCAAAGTCTTTCAAACCTTCAATATCAATTTTATCCTTAACATTTTTGCCAAGAAGAGCCAATTCAGAATCTAGCCCCTGAGCTTCAAGAATGCGGTCTAAAAGAGAAGGATGAGCCTCAAGGCTACATAAAACAAGCGATGAGCATAAATCGGATACGCGCTCTCGAATCTCACAAGTGGATAAGATCTCGAGATCGTTCCATTCGGATATCATCATAGAAACAACTGCTTGTTGCTTACGGCTAAGAGCATCGGCGACACGATTACCCTTACCGGGGGTATAAAGAATATCAAGATCATAAGGTGCAAGGAACTCGAGCCAACGCTGTTGACGTAAATTAAGTTCTTTTTGAGAAAATAAATATTTCAAAGACTTATGATCCGTGTAAAGAATAAATTTCTCTCCCAATAGATAATGACGCCACATTCGAAGGGCGAAAACAATAGCCGCGAGCTCTAGATCATGAGTGGCATATCTAGTCTCGGCCGGCTTCAATTGCCTAGAAGCATAAGCAACAACACGTTCTTTTTGCATAAGAACGGCACCCAAACCAACGTGACTAGCATCGGTATAAACAACAAAATCTTGATTCCCCTCGGGAATCACAAGAATAGGAGCATCGGAAAGGAGTTCTTTCAATTTCTGAAAAGAGGCTTCACATTTGTCCGACCAAATGTATTTAACTCCCTTCTTAGTCAAGCCAGTAAGAGGCACGACAATCTTAGAAAAGTCTCTAATAAAACGGCGGTAATAGCCCGCCAATCCGAGAAAACTACGAATCTCTGTCACACTCTCCGGTCTCTTCCAATCTTGAATCGCTTCGATCTTTGAAGGATCCACGGATATCCCGGATTCGGAAATAATATGACCGAGAAACTTCACACGAGATTGCCAAAAGTGGCATTTAGAAAATTTCGCCTTTAATTGATTACTCCTAAGTGTTTCCAATACAATCCTAAGATGTTTCTCATGTTCCTCCTCGGTTTTTGAATACACTAGAATATCATCAATGAATATGAGAACAAACCGATCGAGGAAATCTTTGAAAACTCGATTCATGAGGTCAACGAAATAAGCTGGAGCATTCGTTAACCCAAATGGCATAACAAGCCATTCATAAGATCCATATCGAGTACGGAATGATGTCAAAGGAATGCTATCCTCAGCGATACGAAGCTGATGGAAACCGGTAGCCAAGTCCAATTGTGAAAAGACCTTAGCACCACTAAGCTGATCGAATAGATCATCAATCCGAGGTAAAGGATATTTATTTTTAATAGTAAGATCGTTAAGCTTGCGATAATCAACGCAGAGCCTCAGAGTACCATCGGATTTCTTTACGAAAATAGCCGAAGCTCCCCAAGGCGAGGAACTAGAGCGAATAAATTGCCTCGTCTCCAACTCAGATAATTGTTTACGCATCTCCTCATTTTCCTTATTGGACATGCGATAAGGAGGACGAGTAATAGGTTGAGCTCCAGAAACAAGATTAATTCTGAACTCAATTGCTCGTTTAGGTGGCAAACCTAAAACGGGCTCGAATATATCGGAAAATTCACGAACAACATGAATACGAGAAATAATATCATTTTCATCATCATCATCGTCATCACGAGGATTTAAAGAATATAAAGATGCCACCAAATAGGATTCTGAATCTTTAAGATTAACAGAAATCTGTTTAACAGATTGTGGATGTCGGAGATGAATAGTCCGCTCAGGACATAGGATATGGGCTTGATAACGGTTAAGCCAATCCATTCCCAAAATTATTCCAAAGCCTAAGTAACGCATGACATGCAAATCGGCTAGGAAAGAAAAATCACATAAAATAATCTCCACATCTTTACAAAGCAAACTAAGAGTTGCGGATCCACCAACAGGATTCGTAATTTTTAAAGAAGTCATCAATGCAGTAACACTTAAGGAAAAAGTGTCTACCAGTTCCTTTGATATAAAAGAATGGGATGCACCCGTATCAAAGAGAACTCTAATAGGTTGATCATGAAATAAAATAATACCATCAAGAATGGAATGAGAAATACCTTGGCCACGAGATGTGTTGCCAGGGGCTTGAGCCACATTTAACTTTCCCTCATTCCTGCTTTTACGTTTGAGGCATTGATGTATAAAGTGATCTGGGCTCTTACAATAGCGACAAGATTTGGGCTTAGAGCACTTATTCGCATAATGATCCCCAGACCCACAGTTGAAGCAACTCGCACCACTAGGAGAAGGAGACTTTGCCGCAGGGATTGCCTGCTTACCCTTTTTGTTGGGATAAGGACCCTTGAATTTGTTTGGCCTCTTCTTATTGTTGAAGTTTGGTTTAGCGCCTTCCACTTCAACATCACTCTCTCTATCAGCCTCCTCAAGACGAAGAGCGATATCGACGAGTTGATCAAATGCGACTTCTAGTTTCAGGAGCAGTGGCTTCTTAAGACTCTTATTTAAGCCATAAACGAACCTCTGGTTCTTCTTCAATGGGGTGTTGATGTATTCAACCCCATATTTGAAAAGCGACTCGAAGGCTGCGACGTAATCAGTCACAGAGGATTGACCTTGAACAAGGTCTATAAAACGTCGAGCCAAGGTTACTTTCCCAGCTTCTGGTACAAACTTTAACTCGAAGCGTCCCTGAAATTGCTCCCAAGTGAGATTCGCTTCATTAATTTCTGAAATAAGGAGTTCGTACCAGTCCAATGCTCTCTCCTGGAGCATGCTGGAAGCCACCTGAACGCGGTGGAGATCGATAAGGTTCATGCGAGAGAAGATTCGATCACATGATTTTAGCCAAGCCTAGACCTCGATGATATTTTCCGAACCTTTGAAGGGCTTCCCACCCAAGTTGGTGTAATCGCTGCACAAGCGTGCAAATCCCGACTTTGGGTGAGTGGGTACTGGGTTAGCTCCAGCTGCTTGAGCATTAGTTACTAAATCAAGAAGCTGTTGAGCAGTCATAAAAACTCCATCCGGAGGAGCAGCACCAGATGATCCAGTTCTGGGACGGCCTGGTCTAGACATTCTCTTCCTTAAAGAAAGAAAGAAGAGAAGTAAGAAGGTTATTTACCAATGAACATCAAGTAATCTTGATAGATAAAACAAGGAATCATAAAGGAAATAGGATGAATCGGTACGAAGACTCGAATTAATCCTATGGTATGACTCCTAAGATAGACCTAGGACGATGATCCTTGTTAAGTTATTCTACATTGTTCCGAAGATTGGCTCTGATACCAAGCTGTGACGCCCCACCTCTATACCCACGCTAGCCAAGAACACTCCGGAGTAGTGCTGTCAACTAGCACGGAGAATAAGGCTGTTGAGGAGCGACCATCCATGTAATTGCTTATCACACGGTGGCTATAAATAATCTTCGGAAACAAACATAGAAATAATCATATCACAAATCAGTCACAGATATCCATATCACAAAGGCGGAAGAAGATATGAATATATAACTAACACATGAAAGTGTACATCAGAGTAGTGGTCAGTAAGATCCACGATAATACAAAAGAATAGCAACACGTGCTATACAAAAGAATACAACTATGAGTCTATATCTCAAGTGTATACAACAAAAACTGCTAATCTAAACAGTTAGCCAAAAGTCAGAGTGATGAATCCCTGGGAAGAAGTCAAGCAGAAGCACCTGTAACATCTCGGTCTGACCCGAGTATTATTTAAGAAAATAATAAACGGATCAGTCTAGCTATAAATATAAGATGACATGATATAACATAAAAGATATGGCATAAACATAAATATCCATAACGACATACCACTATAAGTATGTAAATAATGATCAACAGAAGATCAATCAATAAGAGATAATCAATATCACAAGAATCTTCTCAAAGATTCAAAGAGGGCATCATACCCTAAACTTGTACTCATAACAAGTCAATGACATAAATTCCAGAAATCAACACGAGAAATCCAGAAATCATAAAAAGGGAAAGAGGCCTATCACATGACGGTCCGAAGACCATGGGGAGCTACCCCACATGTGTGAGTGGAATCACACAGATTGAGGTCAAGACTAACCAAAAAGCAGAAAGGTATGTGTGAATGGAATCACACAAGTGGTGTCTAGTCTAACCTTGCAATGAAAGAGACATCGCGCAATTGCTAGTCTAATTCATAAAGCGATCATCAAGATCAACGAGAAGTGTCAATTACACTAAGCTAGTAAATATAGAAGTTTAGCTTCATGTCCCATAACCACTTGCTTAACTTAAATATTTACGAACAAACTGTAAATCTTCACTAATAAAATTGTCACAAGAGGTTCAATCGAACAAGTCCAAGAATTAACCGACGAAGTGAACGCAAGCGTTTCATACCACTTGTTTTACTAAGTCGTTTAATTAGATTTCTCATCCGAGTGAGGTAAAGGCTTGTATATACTAATAGATTGGAAAACGGTTTAAGAAAAGAGCTTTGTTATTAAAAATAGAGTTGAAATTGTTTGTTAAAAGAGTTTTGATATTTACTACTAGTATTGAAACCTTTGTATTATAAAGTGACAAAACACATAAGCAAGTGTAGAAACAATCAGTCACAAAGATCGCATACGGAGATGCGAATAAAATCCAAGGAAATCAGCTCAATGTTTTTCAGATAAGATCCCCTACGGAGGGGGGGTCCGGGGGGGGGTGGCAACCCCCCAAGGTGGGGGTGCGGGGGCAACGCCACCGCTTACGGGGTTCGACCTGCCCGGTCAGGTCGTGGGGGTCCAGGGTGCAGCGCCCCCGGCGGGGTGCGGGGCAGCGCCCCGACCAAAACGGTACGACCTAGTGAAGACAAAATGAGGTCTAACGACCTAACGACTCAAGGGTCATACGACCTAACGGCTGCGACCTAGGGGTCTAAGGGGTCAAGCGACTTAGTGGTTGCGACCTAGAGGTGTTCGCGACCTAACGATGACTCACGACCCAACATGGCCGACTTAACAGAGTCGAGCGACCTAAGGTAAATGGTCCAACGACCTAACTCGAACGACTTATCTGGAGCTTAGGTCGGAGACGACCTACGAGATAAACCAGGCCGACTTAGTGGACGAGCGACCTAAGGTAAATGGTCCAACGACCTAACTCGAACGACTTATCTGGAGCTTAGGTCGGAGACGACCTACGAGATAAACCAGGCCGACTTAGTGGACGAGCGACCTAAGGTAAATGGTCCAACGACCTAACTCGAACGACTTATCTGGAGCTTAGGTCGGAGACGACCTACGAGATAAACCAGGGCGAGCGACTTAACGTTTGCCTAGAGATTATAGGTCGGAAACGACCTAAGACTTAAAGCTTAACTCGCGAGCGACCTACGGCTTAAGGCCAAACTCGTGAGCGACCTACGACTTAAGGCTTAACTCGCGAGCGACCTAACTCCGAAGTGCCAATACTTCCAGAATGACCTAAAGCCCTGCGACCTATGGTACTAACTCGCGAGCGACCTAACGACTTAACTCGTGAGCGACCTAATTCCGAAGTGCCAATTCTTCCAGAACGACCTAAAGTTAACTCGTGAACGACTCACGACCCATGGACGAACGACTTAACTCCGAACGACCTAAAAATGGCCAGAACGACCTAAGTGCAGAAAATTCACCAAAATGCTAAAAATTGGAGTTTTTCGCCAATCCAATCCAAACCAAATGCAAATGTGCATGCAAAAGTGATAGGGAATCATTCCCAACAGTCCAATATAGTTATAGACTAGATTTGTGAGACAAAAATCTCACCTTTGCACTAAAGTTTATGAAGATGAAGCTTGAAAGCAAGGAGAAGCAATCCAAAGCTTGAATCCAATATCTTCTACTTGAATTTGGAGTTGAATGTTGGATTTGCAATTGAATTTGTGCTTGGAGTTTTAATTTCCCATTCCCTCCACCATTAATGCCAAAGCTTGATTAGTTAGGAAATTTATGAAGAGTGAGGAGAAGAGGGTTGGAACTTGGGCTTAATAGGCTAAACTAACCCAAAGTCCAAAGCGGGAAAAGTTAGTGAAATTTCACTAACTCCAAAACTATCGATGTTTATACTTAAAAAGTTGCAAACGACATTTCGAACTCAATGGAAGTGGTCTCGAGTCCTAATTTGACCGTTTGCAAAAAGTAGCTTTTCGGACCAAAATCCGATTAACGAGTTAATATTTAAATAAAATATTTAAATACAAACTCGATAAATATGCGGGTTGTTACAGGATTCGTATACGTAGGGTGATCCGCTCTTTCACGGGAACATAATAGGGTCTCATCTGCTCCAGGAGCGGGAATATGTCCAAACCAACTAATAAATATAGTAATTCATCCAAACAATCCATTCAACAATTCTCATCAACTATATATCATACTAGTTAACAAAAAAGTGAGTTTAACTCATCGAAATTTTCTGTTGCACCGAGGCGTTTCAGTTAGGAACTAAAATCCAACGACATCCAATTTTAGCCCAAATTTGAACTGTCATCAAATTCCCCCAAACATGTTCCATCGTGAAGCCTGCATTGTCCAAAGCGCAATGCAAAAAGTTTCGTCTCGATTGGACCTCGTATGAGAGAGTTTTGCAGTTTTTAAATTAAACGATTTTAAATTAACAATTTATAAACCAATTATATAATTAACCTTAAAAATTACAAGAATGCCATCTTCTATTCTTCCTTAAATTTCTATCTTTCCCTTATGCACGCGTGCATCACCGTGCACACCTCCTCCCTAGCTTCTCCATCCATACCGCTTCCCAAGACCACCACCATTCTCTCTCTTTTTGAGCCTGACCTTTCGATCTTTATTTTGTTCAACCCAGCCTTCCAAGCAAATTGCGACTCATATCCTATTGTTCGAGCACTTTGCACGACGCAACCCTCAACCCACTGCCGTGCCTCATCGAACTCTGGCCACCACTCCCTCTTCACACCAAGAACTCGAAAAACAATTCCAATTCCAAAATCTAAGCCTGGAACTTCTACAGTCACTAACCCTAGCTGCCATTATCCATTCGACTTCACTGTCGAACTCTCTGAAACTATTGTCTTACCCTCCAATACTGATATCATACAAAGATCCAGACCCTACGATTCCAACAAACCAACTTTTTCATTTTTTATCAAGTGTAGATTTACATTTTCAATATTGAAGTTCCCTATAAAAATTTTCTCTTTGATTTCAAATTACAAAAATTTTAGGAGAAAAGTTGTGTATATAAAGAATCCAATGAAAGGTATGTGCCTCCATGTGGGTGGGTATGGCATGAATAGTGAAGGGTATGGGATAGGTATGGCAGAAATGCCGAAGATGTCCATTTACATATATATTATTTTTATTTTATTTAATAAAATATCAACATAACCCACTCAAAAATCTCGAACTCCAAACGAGATATGCTGCCTGGTGTTCTATACGTTATAGCCCTATTCTAAACCAATTGAACTAGTCTCAAACCTCAATTCGATCGTATGCATAAAATAGCTTTTCAAACCCAGTTATTATGTTAATTTTTAAAATTAATTTTCTATGCATTTCGATATCACACAACTAAACAATACGTCCGATCGCCATAAAATTAGTTATCTTACAATAATTCACTATTGCGAATCCTATGAAACTGGTTTCGTCTAAATCTGAGACAATGCCCAAGAAAGCTATTTTCACTCTTAAATTAAACGAATAATTATTAAAAACCAATTAAATCACCTTTAAATCTAATTTAAAAGTTTCTTATTACCATTCTTATCCAATAGAATTTTAAATAAGCTTGGAAATCATTTTTATCCACAATTCAATTATTTAAACCATCCAAATTATTATATTCAATTACTAAATTACCAAATAAATTGTTAGGAACTGAGATGTTGGTTTTGATGACAACAACCTTTTTAACCTATCTTATTATAAAATATATACTAACACTATTGTTTAAATAGATATGTATATGCAGGAACTATGCAGAATATATATATATATATATATATATATATAGGTATTGATTACTGAAGAATGATCAATATACAGATTCAAGACTCAAGATTCAGAATGGAGATATCAAGATTGAAGACTCTAGAGAATCAAGATTAAGATTTCAAGATAAGTGTCTAGTTTTTGTTAAAACTTCATAATAGCATGGAAATCTTCATTCCAAATTTTGTTTGGGATGGCACCCATTTCTATCTTCTTAGTGGTTTATAAACCCATGACAAGTAGCATACAAACCTATGAAAAGTGGCTTACACACCCACGAACATCTTTGTTTTGTACAAGTTCTCGAGTCCTGATGTGATGAGATATTCTGCAGGAAGAAGCTTGCATAACTACTTCAAAATGGTTTTTCAAAATTATTTTCAAAATTGCTTTTCAAAATATTTTAGCCTTAAAAATTATCTTTTCAAATGATTTTCAAAAAGTTGTTTTAGCCTTAAAAAATTCTTTGTTTTTGTTTTTAAATAAATTCTTGTTTTAAACATCGTTTTTTTTAAATTATCTTCTGATTTTAAATATTCTTTATAATATATATACACATTTAAAATCAAATTTATGTATACGTTTTAAAAATCTATTTTCTACTCTTCTTTATTTTAAAACATAGGAAAATTAGTTTATTTTACTCCAGAATCATTTCATCTTATTTTCCTTTACCATTTCCAAAACAAATTTTACATTTTTTTAACTAAGGGATGTCGACATCATGGGATACGCCATGTCTACATGATGGCCGTTAAATTCAAATGTTTCAGTTTTCAAAAGAAGGTTCTATTCGTTTAAATCTCTTCACGAGTGGTTATGACCGTTACTGGTCTATACATAGCCTTCACAAACAAATTTTTTAACTAACTAATTTCTTATTTTCTTCACTCCTTCCTCTCCACAAATCCATATGCTGAAAATTTTCATATTTTTAAGATCGTGCTAAAATTCTGCAAAATTCTAAAGTGAATCAAATAAGAATCTCATTCTTGTTTGATTCTCTGTCATCTCTCGAAGATCAAAGTGCTATACGGAGTTATAGGATCAATTTGTAATTAATAGTTTATCGAGTGTCTCTATAAGGTGTGGTTGTGCCTGGGCATCAATTGGGTGATCTTTTGTCCCGTAAATCAAGAAAGTTTTCCCCGGACTCGAAGATAGAAGGGTACCTCAAGGCCTTTAGAAATTGAAGATTGTAATCTTGACTTTGGTATAATAAAAATCTGTACGAGATGTTTGCCTTGGTGTAGGATAGGACGTAGGGTAACTCCGAACTAGTATAATATCCGGTGTGTTCTTTTCTTTTACTGGTTTTATTTATTTTCTACATCTACATTTGATTATGTGATTGTTCTGTGATTAAGTTCTCCATTTTTTTATATCATAATTTTTAAATTAGTTTATATAAGTCTTAGAATCCATTAAACACTATCCACCCCCTCTAGCGTTAAATTAGCCTTAAGATCCTTAATCTGCACTCCCTTTCAATTAGTTTTAGAGCATTGGTTTTCATAGTTTTCATAATCTGAAACTTGAAAATTGTTTTAATGGGTACGAACACGGGAAATGTCAACTCTGGCACTATTTATATTAACACTAACACTAGTTCATTTGTAGAAGGTCAGTCTACTGTCAGATCACCATTTTTCAATGGCAGTAATTATGCATATTGGGCCTACAGAATGAAAATTTATTTACAATCAGTAGGATTGGACACTTGGAATATCACATAAACTGAGTATGTTGAACCAACTACCAATGTTTCCCAATGTAGTGTTTAGCAAAAGGGTGTTGCACAAAATAACTCATAGGACATAAATATATTATTTTGTTCACTAGATAGGAATGAGTTAATAGGGTGTCTGTTTGTAAGTCTGCCTTTGAAATCTGGAAAACTTTGCAAGTTACTCGTGAAGGAAAAAGCAAAGTTAAACAGACTAAAATTCCCATATTAACTAATCAGTTTCAATTGTATAAAATGCATGAAAATGAGTCCATTTCCAACATGTATTGTCGCTTTCAAGATATTGTTCATTCACGAATTGCACTTGGAAAATCTTCTCGGAGGAAGACTAAGTCAGAAAAAATCTAAATTCACTCACTCCAGAATAGGATCAAAAGACACTTGCAATCGAAGAAGCAAATGATATCGGTATAATGAAAATAGAAGAATTGATTGGGAATCTTATGTCTTATGAAGTTCAACTGCAAGGAAGAAGAGAAAACAAGGCTACAGAAAAGAAGTCATTAGCATTCAGTGCAACAACTGAAGATTTGGAACCAGACAGTGATGAGGAGATTGCTTTCATGACAAGAAACTTTCGAAAATTCCTTAAATGTAGAAAATGAATAATTACAAAAGAAATGATCAAAGTAATTCCAAAAATAATACGGAGAACAACAACAATGATAGATGCTACAATTGCAATAAAGTCAGACATCATACGAAAGATTGTCCATATCCAGATAAATGGTTCTTCCCTCCAAACAATGATTCGTCAAGGAAAAGAAAGAAAGCATACACAACAACTCTTGATGACTTAGACTCATCACCCAATGACATGAAAATAAGACGGATAATTCAAATCTGTGTTTCATTGTTATTCATGATTCAGATGACGATGAGAGTATGGATCTAAAAATAGGTACGCATTTACATTATTTTTAATTTTTTCTTGTTTGAATGAATGCTTGTTTTTTTGCTTGATTTTTTTAAAAAAATTCCTTGAATTTTAAATTCATATTTATCCCTTGAAATTTGAATTTTAAATTCAAAAATAATATTATTTTAATATTATTTTAAATATTAAATTATTAGTATTTAAGTATCATTATATTTAATGTTATCATAGGAATTATATAAGTAGGATATAGGATATGATATATACATTAATTAGAAACTAGGAATAGACACTTGTCCTTTGATTCAATAGGCACATGTCGACATACCTGGATATTCCATGTCGACATGCCCCTCAGAAATTTGATTTCAAAATCTGAATTCAAACTTTTGAATTTCCCTCCACCTTTTCACCAACTTCAATGCTCTACAAAGATGCCTCTTGACAAGAGAACGTGTCTATAAAATCTCTATTTAATTCACTTAACTTATCATCACTTTTCACTTTTATTTCAAATTTCAAATTTCAAATTTATCTTCATTATCTTCAGCTCCTCTCAAACTTCTTCAATTGCCTCTTCAAGCACTCCTTACACCATTAGGCTTCCAAAAGATATCAAAAGCTATCAAAAACTTTCTTTTTAATGACTCGGAAGCTATCAAAGCTTACATCAACTATGTAAACTTTGGTAAAATTCATACGGAAATTTTTTCTATTTTTGAAGATTTTCCTTCTTATGAAATTAAAATCTTTTTCAACATAGTTCTATTCTCAGTGTAGTAGATAACAAACAAAATGATTTTGTATATTATCCAAATATTGTTAAGATGTTTTATGCGAATTTGAATCCTGGTTTTTATGGTGGGCAAGATGGACAAATTTGGAGTATCGTTAAAGGAACACATATATTTTTGGATTGTGAAATTTTAGGAAATATTTTGGGATACAAGTATACTGGGATGAATCTCTTGGAATTTCAAATAAATGAAAATGATCGAGAGAAATTTCATCGCATCTTTGAAGGGGATGATAGTTTTGAATTCAAAAATTGTTATTTTTGTCCAAAAGCAAGAATCGTTAACCTTCTTATTCAACACACCCTTATACCAAGATCAGGAAACTACAACAACCCAACTTTGAAAGTTTGCAAAGCCCTTTTTGCAATTATTGGAAATTATGATATCAATTGGGCTCAAGTTATTTTGGATGAGCTAAGGCCCAAGATTTTACTATGGGCGAAAACACATTATATCATGGAGTTTATCTCACTCGGATTTTTAATTACTTTGGAGTTGATTTCAAAAGGGAAGAATTTATAACTAGAAAAGTGTTCAACCATGGAAACATTTCCCTTATGCAAATTCCATTAGTGTTTCAACCATATGAACACTTATGGAAAAGGAAGAAAGGCTTGCTCATGAAGAGATGGAAGAAATAGAGGAAGAAGAAGAAGAAGAAGAGGAAGAGGAAGGAATGGAAATTGAAGAGGAGGAAGAGGAAGTTCAAGAAACTTCTTAGAGAGTATTGAATATCCTATTAATCCCGCTAATCCATCCAATAAGACCATTCTCAATAATCAAAGAATTATAGTGGAAAATCGAAAGACGCTCAAATAATCAATGCGTAAGAAAATGGAAAAGATTTCCACTAAAATCAACAAGTTCTTAGGGAAAGTTAGTAGAAAGCTTGGACTATCATCTTCTTCATCTAATTAGTTTTAGTACATGTTATCTTGTTTGCTTCAAGATCTATCCATGTATTTTCCTTTATTTTAGTTAATATTATATTATTTTATGTAATGTTGACTAGAATCATTAATGAATTTTTTTATTTCCTGTTATTCATCTTCACTTGTCTCTATAATTGCTTGTTTTTAATTGCATAGATTTGTTTATAATATTCGAAACAAAGAAAATTGTCACTTTAGGCAGAGGTATGTTGACATACCCCATCCCCCAACGTCGACATGCAACAGGCAGAAAGTAGTTACACTTTCAAATTTTAATTTCATGTAACTAACTTGTGTTTATTCATTTTAATCGACTTTCTACCCCTATTCATACCTGTTTCTTCTAGAATAAATTATCAAACTTCATTTCTAATCACTCCCTTTAATATTTCTTCCTATTTCTTGATTTATGTATTCTCCGATTAAGAATCTAAGTGATAATCTTGAAAAAACTCTCACTTCCTTCAAGAATATCCTTACATTCATACTTCGTAATCAACGCCACTTAGAATTGAGTCAAATGCAGATGATCAAGGAGCAAGAGAGACATTTCGATGCCCTTCGTTGGATGATCTCAGCCCTTAACAAGGACGATCTCGAAGGAAATCCACCAGTCAATCTCGACAAAGATAAAGAAGAATAGGATGCCATCAAAGTAGACCCTATCTTTGGAGAAGATGGATGGGTGGTAGTACCAAGAAATGTCTAGTCATTCTATATGTTATTTGTTTGATTTGACTGGTGTGCTTTAAACTTGATTAAATTACATTTAAAACATTTGGTGTGGTTTGTATATATGATTAAATAGAATAATTACTGTAAATATGATTGGATGATGATTGATTTGCTTCTGGATTACACATATGATCACACTCAAGATCACATTTAACATTTATGATCACATTTTATACTTATGATCATACTTAGCACTTATTACACTTATATATGGATTACTCTATTGTATTATAGTTGATTATCTTATATCAAGTTCAGGGAAGAAGTTATAAAATAATAGCTGGCTTGGAGTACGGAGGAGTCATGGAGTAAAGGGGAGTTGTGAAAGGAGTTATGGTATGGTAAGTATATTTTATAAATACAGGTTGTCATCATAAAGAAGGGGGAGATTGTTAGGAACTGAGATGTTGGTTTTGATGACAACAACCTTTTTAACTTATCTTATTATAAAATATATACTAGCACTATTGTCTAGATATATATATATATATATGTATGTATGTATAAGTATGTATGTATGTATGTATGTATTATGAAGGATATATATACACACATACATACATACATACATATATATAAAGAGATATATATATATATATATGTATATATATATATGAAGGTATTGATTACTGAGGACTGATAAATATAAAGGCTCAAGACTCAAGATTTAGAATGGAGATATCAAGATTGAAGACTCTAGAGTATCATGATCAAGATTTCAAGATAAGTATCTAGTTTTTGTTAAAACTTCATAATAGCACGGAAATCTTCATTCCAAATTTAATTTGGGACGGAACCCATTTCTATTTTCTTAGTGGCTTACAAATCCACGACAAGTAGCTTACAAACCTACGACAAGTGGCTTATAAACCCACGAGCATCTTGGTTTTGTAGAAGTTCACGAGTCCTGATGTGATGAGATATTTTGCAGGAAGAAGCTTGCAAAACTACTTCAAAATGGTTTTTCAAAATTAGTTTCAAAACTTCTTTTCAAAATGTTTTAGCCTTAAAAATTATCTTTTCAAACGATTTTCAAAAGGACGTTTTGGCCTTAAAATATTATTTGTGTTTGTTTTTAAATAAACTCTTGTTTTAAACTTCGTTTGTTTTTAAAATTGTCTTCTGATTTTTAAATATTCTTTATAATATATATACTTGAGATTTAAAATCAAATTTATATATACATTCTAAAAACATATTTTTCTACTCTTCTTTATTTTAAAACATAGGAAAGTTAGTTTATTTTACTCCAGAATCATTTCATCTTGTTTTCCTTTCAATACAATTTTCAAAACAAATTTTACATTATTTTTTAACTAAGGGATGTCGACATCATGGGATACCCCATGTCGACATGGTGGCCGTTAAATTCAAAAGATTTAATTTTCAGAAGAACCGTCTATTCGCTCAAAACTCTCTTCACGAATGGTTATGACCGCTACTGGTCTATAAATAGCCTTCACAAACAAATTTTTTAACTAAGTAGTTTCTTATTTTCTTCACTCTTTCCTCTCCACAAATCCATATTAAAAAATTTACTATACTTTTATGATCGTATCAAAATTCTGCCGAATTCTCAAGTGAATCAAATTAGAATCTCATTCTTTTTTGATTCTCTTCCCTCACCCAAAGATCAATGTGCTATTTAGAGTTATAAGACCAATTCGTAATTCAAAGTTTATGGAGTCTCTTTATAAGGTGTGGTTGTGCCTGGAAATCAATTGGGTGATCTTGTGTCTGGTAAATCAAGAGAGTTTGCCCCGAACTCAAAGATAGGAGGGTATCTCAAGGCCATTATAAATTGAGGATTCTAATCTCGACATTGGTATAATAAAATTCTATATGAAGTGTTTTCCTTGGTGCAGGACTGTACGTAGGGTAGCTCCGAACCAGAATAAAATCCGATGTGTTCTTTCCTTTACTGCTTTTTATTTACTTTCTGCATCTGTATTTGAATCTGTGATTGTTCTACGATTAAGTTATGCATTTGTTTATGTCATAATTTTTAATTAGTCCATATAAGTCTTAGAATCCATTAAACACTATTCACCCCCCCCTCTAGTGTTAAATTAGCCTTAAGATCCTTAATCCGCACTCCCTTTCATAAATCACCATATTTGAAATTCAAGTTATTTAACTAATGAAATTAACTATTCAATAATTAAAATCAATTAAATATTTCAAATTTAAATGATTAAATTCTTGGTCATTACAACTATAAGTTGGAAATGTTATAGACAATAAATAGTGGCTGACTCAACTGAAGGCTAAGTATATCTGTGATTTCTCGGAATTTTAAGCAATTTAAAGTTGTATAATCTCTTTTATAAATTATTTAAAATTAGTAAAATTGTTGTTTTCAAACAATAATAATAATGTGTTGTTTATATATATATATTTATGGATTTTAAATAGAACTATAATTTACAAATTGAATTTGTGTTTGTTTATATGTATATATATGAGTTGGTTTTAAATTTAATTTTAAAATTTAATTTGAATTTGAATTTGGGTTTAATATTGAATTTCAAAAGATAGATATATATATCTTAAATATATTTTGGATTTTTAAAATATATTATATAAGATTTTATTTAGAATATAGTTTGTTTTATATTATTTTCCTTTAAAAGATTATATATATATAAATTAGGAAAATAAATGTAAAAGTTTATAACCATTTAAAAACTAATAAACTCATGCATAATTACAAGTGCTAGTTTATAATTCTTTTTAATAACAAATGTAGGGTGATTAACTAATGTAAATGACAAGTGTTAGATTTTTAAACAAGTGTCACTACTTTATTTTTATTTTCTTTTATTTTTAATAGAACCTAATTAAACCTACATAAACATATACCTTTTTCTCTTCATCTCTTTTTCCCATCTTCACTTTTAGACAAAGAAAAACTCAAGCCTGTTAAATTAAAACCTGAGAAGAAAATCTGTAACAAAAATCCAGTAAACAAAATCAAATCAAAGGGTATCTCTTCACAAGTTCAAAATCTGAAACAAAAGCACAAGAGCTCCACAAATTGAAAACAAGAGACAAGCTAAGTAAGTTCAAGTTAGGATTCAACTACTCTGATCAAGAATTTAACAAAGCAGATCAGTTTAAAAAATCATTCTCCAGAATGCTCTATTCATCTTTTAAATAGCGAGTAAACAATTTTCAGTTTTTTTTAAAAGCTTTAAATCTGTTTAAACCTTGATGCATGCAATAAACTTGAGTTTGAATTGGTGATAATGGTTTGCATGTTTAATTTCCTGATTATATGTATATATGTATGCGGATATCTCTGTGTGCATGCTAGTATTTTCAATATTGCGCTCTGTTCACAAATTATTGGATGCAAATAAAATTCAAAAATCAATTGCTCTCTTTCTGATTTGTTATAGGTCATGATGTTTAAACATAAATTTTTAGGAATAACCAGATTTGAATTTTAAAAATATTTTAAACAGGAATTGATGATAGTTTTTACTGGGAAATAGGATTTACAGTATAAAATTATATATAACGAAATTTCGATATGATAAATTGGTAAATTTAGGATTATAATCTGAATTTCTTTAAGAATTAACATTTTTATGATAAAAATCATGATTTTAAATATAGTAAATTGTGAGAAATCTATGATTGAATGAAAAATGATTTTGGGGCTATTTCTTGTGGCCGGAGGTTTCGGGATGATCGAGGTTTTTGTCGAAGCAAGAATGGCGATCAAAGATCTTAGCAAAAATGCCAGGTGAATTTATTTCTCACCGTGGCGGCGGCGATTAGTCAAACTTGGGTTTAAGTGGGTTTGAAGTCGAGGTAGGGAAATTTCGTTGCTGCGGCATTTCTGGGTGATCGAGCCTCACCGAGCTTGGTGAAATGGTAGCGTGGAAGGTCGATAATGTATGGCCAGAGTTCCAAAAGATTCGGTGGTCGGCGTCGTCGGTTCGAGGATGTTTCAGGCATAGGTTTTGTTCTAGTTTTGACCTGAGTAGCTCGACTTTGATTTAGGCTTTGTGATGACGATCGGGTGGTCGTGTTTGATAACAGGGGTCTTCAGTGACCTTAGAGTGTTGGCAAAGATGGTCGGAGGGGTGTCGGGCTTGTGTGCACGTGCACGGTGCATTTTGTGTCTGGGTAGTGTTCACTTTAGGAAAGAAGGTTGAGGCTGGGGTTTACTCGTATTTTTCACGTATTTGTCTCGAGTATTTCAGGAGGAAGGATCGCTCGGGTGTTTGGTGATCTGGCTCGAGAAGAATAAAGGACGGGCACGAGTTCCTTGTTTAGGTATTAAAGTTTGGTAGATAATAGGTAAGTCAAGTTTTGAAAGCAAAGAAATCTTGTTAACCTGTTTTTTAAAAAAATAAAGTTTTAGTAAACAAGTTATGAAATTATAAGTTGAAATAAGATTTTTTTTGTTTTTGTTGGTTTTTGAATAATTATGATAGGTTAATTAATTAAATTAAATTCCTAAGTATCAATATATAATGAAGTGGTGGGATTTAGAATGTGTTTAATTTAAAGATCATTAACTAGTGATTATGAAACGATTAATTAAAGTAATTAATTTGATAAAATTAATTAGTTAGTTAATTATGGATAATCACTAAAAGAAATTGTTCAAGTACAGATATTTATTGTAATTTATAAAATATAATTACTTAGGGTAAGTAATTAAAGAGTAATTACTGAAAGTGATTAATAAAAAGAAAATTTATTAATAAAAGTAATTAGTGGATAATGACTTAATGGAAGTGCTTAAGGATTAATTACTTGGAGTAATTAATTAATGGATTAATTAAAAGATAATTAATTACCGAATATGATTAATTAAGGATAGTTGATTAAAGATTATTTGTTAAATGTAATTAATTAAAAGGATAATTAATTAAGGAAGTGATTAGAGGATCATTAATTAATGTAATTAATTAAATAAGGTGATTAGTTAAAGGTTAATTAATGTAAATGGTTAAGGATAACTAATCTATGCGGTAATTAAAGGTTAAGTACTTAATGCAATTAAAGGATAATTATTCAAGGATGATTAATTAAGATGGATAATTAAAGAATGATTTATTAATTGGGTTATAATTAAATAATGTTAAGTAAGCAGGATTAAAGTGATCCAAGTGATTAATGTTGGTAATTAATTTAATTGGAGATTAGTTAAATTAATTAGGAATTATATATCTAATAAATCTTTTTTATGGATGGTTGAATGATATTGGATGACTTGGATTGATGATATCTCTGATGGGCGATTGAGATGTGCTGTGATATGAATGGGTTGAACTGTGATTATGTAGGCTACCTATTTGAGTTTAATTGTTATGTGATACGATATCCTGGATATGAATTGTATTGTTTAAAACTTGACAACTTGTATTAGTTATGACATTGAATTCGAAGAGACCGGGGTCGGGTATCAGTAAATACCCGAAACCACTTCGATTCTTTATAAATTTGAATTTAGAAGCAAATAGGATGTAATGAAATACGTTAAGTATCATGGATATTTAAACAGGATAACGGTTCTTGGATATTGTTTTGAGATAAATGATTGACTTAAATAAGATTAGAACTCGTAGAAAAGTACGAGTCCCTGGTAATTCACTTAAGTTATATAGCATGGTATTTCATATTATATGGGTTTACTCACGCTGGTTTCCAGCCCGACCCGGGTGTTACTTTGATGTAATGCTCGGGTCAGACCGAGTATTGCAGATTTTCAAGTTAGGACGTTCTGGAGCTCAGGAGGAGAGCTGGATGGCAGGACCTATGAAGTATTCCACTGTGTATATTGTTGTTTGTATTTCTGGGACAAGTTAATTTTAACAGTCCAGTTTTGTGTAATGGTTGTAACTTTGATGTATTGAATGTAATTTAACTGATACAGTTTTCCTTTGTATAACTGCTATTATTTGATATTATATTTTGCCACTGCGAATGTGAGAATCCGTGATTTGTTTCTGTTTCTTCTTCTACCTCTGTTCTTCTTTACCCTAACAATCTGGGATTTTCGACGTTCGGATGCTCGACACTTCTACAGTGAACGTATTAGTGTCGAATTTTCGAGGTCGAAAATTCCGGGTCGTTGTAGTTGGTATCAAAGCAAAAGGTTAAGTGAGAATCTTGGCTCTGATGGGTTTAGTCATTAAGGATAGGGTCAGTGCTACCATAGGATGAGTTGAGTGCGTGTGTGTATATATATATGTATATATGAGAGCGTACTTGGTATTTTCTTATATAATGATTTTAAATGGTTTTAAAAATAAATGATTTTTATAAAAGCTTATATTTTGACATATAAAGCGAATAATTTTCCAATTATTATCTATTAAGAAAACTTGGTTGCTGGTCATGGAAATATATATATATATGTGTGTGTGTGTGTGTGTGTGTGTGTGTATGTATCCGAATAAGAATTAAATAAGATGAATTAGAATTGGTTTCAAACCAGAATAGGGAATGATTATTATGTTTAATAATGGGATGTTTGTTTTCTAGTAAACATTGATAAAGCAAAATGAATTGTGTTGAGGAAATAAACTTTTAGATAAGAATGACTTGTAAATTGTGGAATTTTGAATCCTATGTCTAGAACTATATAGTTAATGCCCCGCTATTACCCCGCTACAACCCCGCTATATCTCATAGCGGATTTCTACCGCTACGATTTTTGCATATAGCTCCAAAATATAGCCTTTCCGCTTTAATCCCCGCTATTTCTGCTATATCCCGTTATTTCTGCTATATTCCGCTATTCCCGCTATATCTTTTTTAATAAAATGGATTGAAAAATTGCATTTATACATTATAAAATTATGAACCTAATTTATTTGATTCAATTTTTAACATATTTTCAAAAATGAAAATACTCTAATATTCTACCAAATTCAATTATGTTATATAACATTTTTTCATTTATTTAAAGTATATTCGCACATGTTTTTATTTAAAATTATTTATGTATTATTTATAATTTAATTGAATGATAATTTTTCATTTAATTACCATTTATATATTTGTAAAAACATTAAGTACGAGTTTTATATGCTATTTTAGAGCCTTCCGCTATATCACGCTATATCCTCGCTGTATCCCCGCTATGACTTTTTGCACCTCCACCGCTTTGAATCTACCGAGCGCATTAACTGCACAGGTCTAGACACATTTGAAATTGTTTTCAAAATGATAAAAGAAATAATATTGTTCAGACTATTTGAATGTAATCTTATTTTAATGTAAGAAGTTATTTGAAAACCTTAAAAGAATTTGTTTTGAAAACCAAAGGTGGTTTAAAATTTAAACTATGGCCTGATGGGCTAAGAAATAAATATGTATACATGTATGGATATACATAATATGAAAAATGATTTGAAATAAACTCTAAAGTATTGAGTTTTGATTTTTCCTGAAAGTGTGATGTAAAACCCAAAGTTATATAAGTTTTGAACTTATAAGTAAGAAAGAATATTGTTAGAAATTTGAAAATTTGAAGTGGGAATTCAAATTTGAGTAAGATTAAAGGGATTAAACTGAATTTAACTTAGAGGAAGTTACATAAGTTTGGAATAAACAACCTGAATTGGAAATTTCGAGATGAAATTGTGATTTAACTTAAGGAAGTTAAATGGGTTGATTTAGAAGGGAGTTATATAAGATCTCAAAATGGGTTTGAGTTCTGGGAATGTGTGATTAATGCTATGGATGGATGTTTTATATATAAATTGAATGTTTTGTCACATCATCCTATTGTTATCTATGAAAATGTGAATTGAAACATTTGAAATGAATTTAGAAATGGATTGAGGATATATATATCCATTGCTTAAATCAAGTGAAAATAAAACTTTAATTTGAAATTATTTAAGTAATTTTGATTTTTTAAAGATAAAATGAAACTTGTGGAAATGAAATTACTTTGAACTTAAAATTTGAATGTTTAAAAGGAACTTGTAAATTTAAATTGTTAAACAATTGGTTTCAAAGTTGAAATTGGGGAATAAATCGGATTTCAAAGATTAAATTGTTTAAAGACTTTAAAAATAAAGGTTAATTTGGTTTAAGAGGTTAAACCAACATTTGAAAATTCAACTCGAATTTATATAATTCGAGATGGTTTAAATTGAGATTGAATTTTGAAATTGGTTCAAACTGAAATTTGATTTGAGTAATTTGGAATTGTGATTAAGGTTGAATAGTTTTAAATACAAATGGAATTTGATTTGAATTTGAAAAGAAATCGAGGTTTGGTCAACTTGAATTGGGATTGAATTAATTTAAAGGGATGGGAAATTGATTGATAATGGAAATTGGGAAATGAAATTAATTTAATTTGAATAAAAATTAAATTAATTCAAAAGGAAGTGGAAATTTAAATGGAATTGATGGGAATGGAGATTGGGAAGTTGAACAGTTTGGCTCTGGACTCTTTTTAAAATAAATTGTTTCAACGTAAACTTTCTTAAATCTATTTTTCCTAGCTATTTACTATATAATCTTTCTTTTTAAATGCTCAAACTATCTTATATTTATTTTACAATTATTTTTGGAAATATTTAACTATTTTACAATTGTTTTATAAAATAATTACTATTTTTCAACTACTTTAGGACTACTTACTATTTTACAGCTATTTTGCAATTACCTAAATATCCTATAAATATTTAACTATTTTCCAACTATTTTATAACTACTTAACTATTTTACAGCTATTTTACAAACTAATAATTATTTTTCAACTACTTATCTATTTTTAACTTTTCAAGCTATTTTCTAAATATAAGCTGGACAGAGTTCAAATTGTTTATGATTAAATACCCAATTGAGATAAGAATTGAGGTGATAATCCAAATGGGATTGAAGCAATTGTGAATAAGAGAATGAAAATCAAGATGAATGTGAATAGAAAAAGAGGATTGATTCATCTAATAATCAATGAAGATAAATACGTAGGATGTACATATATTATTCTATTCGCATAACGATTGATCCAGATGCGAGCATAGAATTTCGAGATGGTATATCGATCTGGGTTGGGATTTTTCACGTGATTTTTGACGAACCTGGATATGTATTTTTGATTGGTTCTAGAAGTTCTCTATCATAGTTATGGCTATGCAAGGAGAATGATGGTTTCTGATCAAGAAACCATATCTGAGTCCACACTAGGAAGTCGAGTGGACGACACTAGTTTGGAAGAGAAATTGTGTGATCGAGTGAGCGATCAGATTGATATTGCGTACCAATGATATGAGTACATCGTACGAGGTTGAATGAAATTGACATTGGAAAATTTGTGGATAAAAACTGTAAAATGATTTTGAAATGGAAGGGTATATTTTAAAAAATGAATGATGAAATAAAGTGGAAATTGGATATTTCTATGATTAAAGGTTCACTTTATGAAGAAAGGTAATATGGTTAATAACTTTATAAAGAGTAATCAAATTTGAATATTTGATTTGGCATAAACAATGTTATGTACATATAATTGATAAACTCCCCTTGTTGAATCTAAAGCTAGAATAAAAAGGGTTTTTGAAAGTATTTGAAGTATAAAAAGGGAATTTATACAAGTATGAAGTGATCCAAATATTTTCAAAGTGTTATATATATATATGAAGGATTTTATGAAAATGATTTTGGAAAAATGTTTTGGAACCTATGGATTTTGGAAAGGCTTTTTGATTTTGGGTAAAATCAATTTTGGAATTAGGAAAGCCTAGTTTGAGAATTATCGATTTTTGGATAATCGATTTTGTGTAAAGGAGATTCATATAAGGTTCGTACAAGGGTATGATTTGGAAAATACTATATGTGTATAGTATATGAAAATCTATATGAGTGGACCGTATAGGATATATATGCAAGTATAAACAACTAACTATATAATATAACTTGATAGATGATAGGAGCAAAGTAAATTAAAGTAATCACATCAGGATTTTATACTGGTTCGGACCTTCCGTCCTACGTCCAGTCTCGAAGCTCCTCTTCGGAATTTCCTTTCAACTAACCCTCTCTTGACCCGGAGGAACAGGTTTACAACAGTAGAGTTTCTTTGTCAAGAACGTGTTCAATAACATGGATGCAGACTATTAAGTACAAATGCTTCTAATATATATATGGAAGAGTTAATTACAGGTATTTTGATTACTTAGAGATCAGGTATAAATCAGAGTATAAGAGTTAAGAGCGTAAGTAAGTAAGGTGAGTTCTTCTCTTGAATTCCTGATTCTATTTATAGTGGTGGAGAGATCCTTTGTGTAGTTGCAACTGTTAGTAAGTGCTCTAAGGTTTCTTCTCATGGTGACAAAGAGTTGCAGTGAAGAGAAGCAAACGTGTCCTTTCGGATGTGACAGTTGTTCTTTGAATTTACATAGCCGTGTCCAAAATCAAACGTCTGGAAAATATTTCAGACGTCTGGTCTTCATATTTTTTTGTATCTATTTGTATTTCAGACATCTGTGTTTATTATCCAGACGTCTGGCTTTCATATATTTTTTATATCCGGATGCTTTTCAGACGTCTGAGTTTATTAACCAGACGTCTGATTCTTTCTGAGTTTTAAACCAGAGGAATCAATCGGACGTCTAGCTAGTGTACCCAGATGTACGAATGTGTGCATGTTGCTTTATCTGTGTCTGTGTCATTCCTCTTCCACTTCTATCGACTTGAAGTCTTTTGATACTTCTTTTGAGTCTTGTTTTTGTCTCTTTGGTGATGTTACTTTATCAACTACCTGTAAATATAGATATATATGTATATTCGATTTCCATTGTATAGTTGTTATCATCGAAACCATAGAATTGATTTCCTAACAATCTCCCCCTTTTTGATGATGACAACTATTCAATATACTTATATATAGATTATAAATCCCCTTCTGAATATGTGCTTAATGTTTTATGATTCTACCTATATTTCTCCCCCTTTGGCATTATCAAAAAGAGTTATAATAGTGAAGCTAATCGTCAAAAAGAAAAAATTTCATTAATAACATGAAGTGATTACAATCATAGATTTGTACAAAAATTATAAAAAATACGATTTCGAAATTCTAGATTTCCTTTGGGGAAGCTTTATTTGGATCATCTTCCTTTGGTTCTTCCTTTTCAGAAGTGCTAGCCTTTGAAGGAGATGTCAAAGCTTCCTTTGGAGGTTCATCCTCAGATAGTTTTGAATGATTTGCGGGAGGGGAAGGTACAGGGGTTATCTAATCCTCAAAGGTTGATGTTGGACCACAGACCCATTGTAATTGTTATCCCGCTTTTTGGCAAAGCCGTGATACCAAAAGAACGATTGAAAACATAGGACAGTTCGTCTCAAAGATTGGTCATACTATGCTTCACTATGGATATCGCTGGATTTTGTCCGAGTCCAGATCGAGCTACAATTGATGGGACATGACGAGAAAGATCATAAAACTCAGCATCTCAAATCTCAAGTCAATCCGAGTTCGTATGCTCAAGTTATCGCCAATGAAAAGTGGAGGGAATAGCTTTAGGTTCGAATCCATCAGAGCAGGCACCATGTTCGAATCCATAGAACCAAGCCATGGTTCGAACCCATCAAACGTCTCCTACTTCGAATCCCTTAAGGCAAGGTACTTCGAATCCATGGGGCTACTTCACTTCGTATCCTTCAGGATGAAGACCTTCGAATCCAATAGGGCAGAGTACTTCGAATCCATGCAGATGATTCACTCCGAATCCATCCTGTAACCTTACTTTGAATCCATCCTGTAACCTCACTTCGACTCCATACCATGACTTGCCTCGAAACCATTCAATTGGGAAGCCTTCGTATCGATCAACTATCGTATACCCTGATCGATACAAAGGAACATCCATTCGATCGATTCGAAGGAACATCCATTCGATCGATTCGAAGGAACACATCTTCAAACCCACTACCTCGAATCCACTAAGTCAAGGCGGCTAAGACCATGGAGGCGACACAGTAAAACTCAGAGAAAAAGATGGATCGACCCGAGAAGTGCGCGCGCCACGTCGTCGTTCACGTGCACCAGCCATCGATTCGACCCTATCGATTCGATGGGGATCGATTCGAACCAAGCATGACAACCGAAAATGAAATTTTGAATCGATCATTACTCGAGATCTACAAGTCCAAATGCTATGAAATTTTCACAGGAGCTTGCATGCTTGTTGAAGAATGTCCACACCAAATTTCACCTCGATTGGACACTATTTTGATCGACTCGAACTAGAGTTCGAATCGATCCTAAAGTGGGTCCGGATTTCTTGAGGCCGGGCATGTGGGTCCCCCTCACATGCCCGAAGCGGTCTCCCTGGATTTTAGACGAAATATCAGCCTCCTACACCTATAAATAGAGACCCTGGATATTCAGAAAGGGGATCGGAGAATTTCGAGAGAAAAAGCACGCCCGGACGCTGCCAGAATCACTCCATATCGTTTTCACTATTGCTGATTTCGAATTTAAGTCTATTATCTGCTGTACTTCGCTCTAAAGCACTTGTAATCTTCAAGTATTAAGCAATAAAGTGATAAAACTTCATAGTGGACGTAGGCAAAACGCCGAACCACTCTAAATTACTGTCTTCCGTGCAATTTACTTTTCTGTGACTTGGAGTTTTTGTTAGATAATCCTCATTTTCAATTTAGTTTCTTCATTTATTATCTCTTCAAAAACTTCCGAAGGGTGTTGCCCAATTTTGGTGCAAACTCTTTGGTGCTTTCACTGAGAGAACCCAGTTTTTCTCCCGCTCATTGGATCTGTCTTCGATACCGGATTGCGTAAATCTAAGAGAGAGATCCAGACTTCAATTTCAGACTCCTTCCATACTATTCAGATTTACTGAAATCTAGGAAAGGATTCTATACCTCAAGATGGTTAGCACGAGAACCACTTCTACTGCCGCTGGCCAAGATGGCCGAAATAGACAAAATCCCCCGCAACTACTTCCACACAATCAAGATGATACCGGGAACTCAGATCCATCAGGTCTGGTCACTCGACAAGAGTTCCAAACATTACTCCAGGAACTAACCCAAAGTCGACAACAGCTGACTGAACAATTACGCACCAATGTTGAGTTGACTAATCAACTAAACCGCTAAAGGCGTAGAAGATCCAGAAGGGACCACGCCCCTCATTCCTCCACTGAAAGCTCTGCCTCGTCTGATTACAACGGCAGATCTACTCGTCCTAGGATAGACGGAAGTCACACGCATGCTACTGGTCACCCAAAAGCATTAACTGTTGGGCAGATAAGGGTTGACCCTTCTGCCAGTTTTCATACAGGACCCTTCTCCCGAGGAGGTACTGTCCCACAACATACTACGGATAACCAAGCCACCGCCACCGCAGTTGACATAGGAGTTGATACCCGAAATCACTCCAATCAGAACTACCACCAGTAGGAACATGTTCCAGGGCCATATGTCCTAGAAGACATCGAGCCAAGGAGGCAAGATACGGATCGTCGACAACGCCCGATCCTACCTCGCACTGTGGAACCCGACCACACTTCGGCTCGCCACCCTCCGAATATAGCAACACCTGATCTCTCAGCTATGGTATGCCAAATGATTCACAAAAGTCAGGGCTTAACAAATGACCATTGGGGAATTTCCCGTAGTTATACTCCGTTCACTGATGACATATTGTATGCTGAACCCCCTCGGCGATTCAGGATGCCGACTCTGCCCATGTATGAAGGAAGTTCCGACCCCAATCAACATATTTTGAAATACGAATGGTCGATGACTGCTGTAAGAGCCGATGATGTAGTAAAATGTCGTAGTTTTCCCATTTCTTTAGGGGAAATTGCGACGATGTGGTTTACACGATTACCACCACGATCTATCTCTACATTTGACCAATTGGATACTAAGTTTGTTGAACAGTTTCGTATGCACATTGCCAGGCCTAAGGACGTAAATACTTCATCTAGTGTCACTCAAGCTCCAGGAGAGACACTTAGGCGATATTTGGAAAGATTCAATGCCGCTTGTGCAGAGATCACTAACCCCAATGATAATTCAATCTTGATGGCCTTAACTAAGGGGATTGACCCCGACTCTGAATTTGGAAATTGGCAAGCTGGGAAACCTCCCGCATCGTTGGATAGTTTCTACTCCAAAGCCGCCCAATTCTTAAGGCGTGAGTATGCGAAACAATGTAGGAAGCAGGACGATGCGAGACCCAGCAATGAAGGAATTCAAAGCAATGTGGCAGTTAAACAGTCAGGGGAGAGCTCAGGAAAAGTACAGTTGAATATTCAAAACAAACAAATCTAGCCGAGAAACAGCGATAATAGAAATAAAAAGCAAGATCAGAATCGTGGCCCACGGCATAGGGCACAAACGTTTGAAAGCTATACTCCACTGAACACGTCACTGGAAAACGCGTATCTACAAATTTGTAATGCAATGCAGTATAAGAAGCCAACTTCGAAGCCATCGTCGGAGAGACAGATTCAAACAGGAAAGTTCTGTAGATTTCACGAAAGTTACGGACATAACACCAATGATTGCAGACATTTGCAAGATCTTATTGAAAAATTGATCAGGGAAAGGAAGTTAAATCAATTCGTGCGGGCACCATAGGATGGTGGAGTGGGCCCGTCGAACCAAAATCGTGCACAACACCAAGAGAGGCAGGAGGAGCCCGCTCGTACAAGCGGGAGGTTGGTTATAAATACAGTTAGTGGTGGTCCTCATTCAGCGGACCGAAGCTGGAGGGAAATGGAATCATACGCCAATTCGATCGGGCATGTGAATTTCGAGAGTTGCAGTACACTTGATGAAGGGGCTCCGGCCAAACAACAGAGGACGATGGCAGATGACATCGTATTTAGAAACCGAGATGCTGATAAGGTCGAAGCCCCAGCTATAGACCCACTAGTCATATCTGCCCAGGTTGGTCCTGCTTGGATGAAGAGAATCCTGGTGGACAATGGGAGTTCAGTAAATATCTTGTTTAAGAGAGCATATGATCAAATGAAGATGGAAGCCAAAGATTTAAAGCCTTGTCAATCTAGAATCCATGGCTTCGATGGAAGTGCTAATATACCTACTGGAATGGTGGAGTTGCCAGTGGAGTTGGGAGATGGAGAACGCCGAAGAGTCCGAATGTTACTATTTGTTGTCCTAGATATCCACTCTCCATACAATGCTTTTTTGGGCCGACCGGTCCTTGCCGAATTCAGGGCAGCAATTGCCCCATGGTGGTTAACTTTGAAATTCCCCACTGATCGTGGGATTGTGGTCATTCAGGGAGATCAGGCTGCTGGGAGAGCCTGCTATGTTGCCGAACAGCGAGAAGTGCAGCGAAAGGAGAAAGGAAAGGGCGTGGAGGAATCTCTCTGCATCCGTTTCGCCGACAATGGACAATTAGTGCCTGGGCCTCGGCCCGGGCACCATGACCAATTCCAGAAGGATCTTTACCCCAGAGACACTGAAGATAATAATGAATCTAAAGAAAGTCAAGCTTCCCCAGCCGAGCTGACGATTGATGTTCCAATTGATGATGATGATGATTCAAAAATGTTAAAAATTGGGTCTCAGCTAAACCCGCAAGCACAAAAGGAATTGGTCGAATTTCTCCAAGCAAATCTAGACGTATTCGCTTGGACGCACTCTGATATGTGTGGAATCTCGCCGGACATCGCGAGCCACACCTTAAATATTGACCCACGGTATATCCTGGTCAAACAAAAAAGATGCGGTATGGATCCAGAGAGATCTGCCACCCTCAAAGAAGAAGTTGATAAACTAAGAGTGAATGGGTTTATCCGGGATGCTTTGTACCCGGAGTGGGTATCCAACCCTGTACTTTTCCGTAAACCGAATGGGAAATGGAGAACGTGCATTGATTACTCTGACTTAAATAAGGCTTGTCCGAAAGACAGCTTTCCACTTCCCCGAATCGATCAACTTGTGGATTCAACGGCCGGACACGAATCACTATCTTTCATGGATGCTTATTCTGATTACAATCAGATACCCATGCATGTGCCCGACTAAGAACATACGAGCTTCGTAACTGACTTGGGACTATACCGCTACAAGGTCATGCCTTTTGGGTTAAAGAATGCCGGAGGAACTTATCAACGCTTAGTCAATCGAATGTTTGCTGACCAGATCGGAAAGACTATGGAAGTTTATGTAGATGACATGTTGGTAAAATCACGATACTCCACTGATCATGTCAAAGACTTAGAGTCAATGTTCAATGTCCTCCGGAGATACGGGATGAAGCTTAATCCGCTAAAATGTCATTTTGGAGTCGCATCCGGAAGATTCTTGGGTTCATCGTCAATGCCCGGGGAATAGAGGCCAACCCCGAGAAGATCTGGGCGATCAGGAATCTTCAAACTCCAAGGACCATAAAGCAGGTTCAGAGTCTCAATGGGAAGGTTGCAGCACTAAGCTGGTTCATCTCGAAATCAACAGATAAATGCATACCCTTTTTCGATCTGATCCGAAAAGGGAAACGAAACTTCGAATGGACTATGGAATGTGAGGGCGCATTTCAATCACTAATTCAGCATCTTTCCACACCACCGATTCTTTCAAAACCTGTTGATCATGAACAATTATACCTCTATCTGGCCGTATCTGAAAACGCAATCAGTGTTGCGTTAGTTCGAGAGGAAGACCGAGTGCAGAAACCAGTCTACTATGTCAGTAAACGGTTAACCGGGGCCGAGAGAAATTATCCAAGGTTAGAAAAATTGGCATACTGCCTAGTCATCGCCTCGAGGAAGCTCCGTCCATATTTTCAGGCTCATCCCATCACTGTGTATACCGATCAGCCGTTAAGACAAGTCCTCACACGACCTGAGACGTATGGCAGGTTACTGAAATGGAACATTGAACTAAGTCAATTCGACATCACATATACTCCGAGAAGAGCCATACACGGTCAAGTCCTAGCGGATTTCATTACCGAATTCACTGTTCCTGAAGACTTACTGAAACTAGCAAATCCCCCGAATACATATGGAAGCTGTATACTGATGGTGCGTCCAACGATCGGTGCTCGGGCGCAGGGGTAGTGCTTGAAACCCCCGAGGGCCGATCCATATGCTACGCTTTAAAGTTTGATTTTCGTGTAACCAACAATGAAGCTGAATACAAAGCTTTGCTTACTGGGTTGAAGTTAGCCCGTGACCTAAGAATTAACGCTATGGAAATTTACTGTGATTCCCAGTTGATTGTATGCCAAGTTCGGGGTGAATACCAGGCCAAAGATCGAAGGCTAGCCGCTTACCTAGCCTGAGTCCGAGAGATGCTTGATCAATTCGATTATTATACCATTTTGTACGTACCCCGAGAGAACAATCAGAAAGCCGATTCATTGGCAAAAGTTGGCAAGCACAGGCGAAGCTCAACACTTAGGACTTGTTCCTGTCGAAACTTTATCCTCTCCGAGCATTGATCGAGCAGAGAATGAATTCACATTTGAAGCTACTTCCCGCAGGGAATCGTGGATGACCCCCTACCAAGATTACATTAAACGTGGCATATTACCCGAGCGTCGAAGTGAGAAAAGACAAATTCTTCGAAAAGCTTCACGATTTGTCATTCAGAATAGAGTTATGTATCAAAGGGGATATTCTATTCCTCTCCTCCGGTGTATCGCACACGACGAAGTCAAACGAGTGTTACACGATGTGCACAAAGGAGAATGTGGCGATCACACTAGGGGGCAAGCACTTGCCAAGAAAATACTCCGATATGGATATTATTGGCCTACCGTAAATCGCGATGCTATGGACTATGCCAAAAAGTGTGATAAATGCCAAAAACACGCTCGAATTCCCAGAGCTCCACCTACTGAGATAACCCAAATGGTCAGCCCATGGCCATTTGCAATATGGGGAGTTGATATAATTGGTGCATTGCCTTTAGCTAAAGGTGGCGCTAAGTACGCCATCGTCGCAGTTGATTACTTCACCAAATGGGCTGAAGCTGAACCTCTTGCAACAATTACGACCAAGAAAGTAATCAACTTCGTGGTACGCAACATCATCTGCCGGTTTGGTCTCCCGCATACTATTATCACCGATAATGGAGCCCAATTCGACAGTGTTGAATTCAAGAACTTCTGTCAACGATTTCACATCCACAAGAAATTCTCTGCAGTAGCACGCCCTCAAGCAAATGGCCAGGTTAAAGCCGTCAATAAGGTTATCAAATCTATTTTGAAGAAATGACTGAAAAAAGCCTGGGGCAAGTGGGTTGATGAACTGCCTATGACTCTATGGGCTTATCGAACGACTCATAAGACTACAACCGAACACACTCCATTTTCTCTATCCTATGGCTTTGAAGCGTTATTCCAGTCGAATTGGAAGTTCACTCTCATCGTGTGACATATTATGATTCGAAAACGAATGCTATATTACTTGCTGAATCTCGAGATCTACTCGATGAGAAGCGTGAAGAAGCTGATTTAAAGGCAGCCGCCTATCGGGGTCGAGACGCTCGAATATACAATGCCAAGGTCCGACCGCGAACCTTTGAACCCGACGATCTCGTACTCAAGAGAATTTATCCGTTCCCTTCTCACATGAAGCCAAATTGGGAAGGGCCGTATGCGATTTCGCAAAAACTCGGAGATGGCATGTTCAAGTTGTCAACCGTTGACGGTCTTACTTCACCGAGAGCTTGGAATAGCGAAAGTATCCATCCCTACTACACATGACAGGCTTTATTTATCTATTTTTAGTCAATTTCTTCCTTAGCATTTTATTTTTGCATTTTGAAGTTTGAACTTGTAATAAGGCAACTGATTTTGCCATATTTCTTTTATTTCAGCAATAAAATGCCATCTCTTCGAGCCAAAAGTTGTGATTCACTGAAAATGACGTATAATATCACGATGCATGGAGAGCTAAGTTCCATCACGCGGTGGGATTTATTCAAATAGGGAGTGACTGTGATACGACCGGTCACTCACTAAGTGAAACCCGAGCTCGGGGACAGAACACTACACCAGCATTTACAAGGATTGATACACGACAATCCTTTTACTAACTCCAACTTCCCAGAGTGTGAATTGGAGTATAAACATCCAACAACTCGTTCCCGGAGCGCGAACGGACTCCAACTTCCCAGAGTGAGAATTGGAGTATAAACATTCAATAACTCGTTCCCAGAGCGTGAACGGACTCCAACTTCCCAGAGTGCGAATTGGAGTACAAACATTCAATAACTCGTTCTCAGAGCGTGAACGGACTCCAACTTCCCAAAGTGCGAATTGGAGTATAAACATTCAATAACTCGTTCCTAGAGCGTGAACGGACTCCAACTTCCTAGAGTGCGAATTAGAGTATAAACATTCAATAACTCGTTCCCAGAGCGTGAACGGACTCCAACTTCCCAGAGTGCGAATTGGAGTATAAACATTCAGTAATTCGTTCCCGGAATGCGAACGGACTCCAACTTCCCAGAGTGTGAATTGGAGTATAAACATCCAGCAACTCGTTCCCGGAGTGTGAACAGACCCCAACTTCCCAGAGTGCGAATTGGAGTATAAACATTCAACAACTCGTTCCCAGAGCGCGTACGGACTCCAAATTCCCAGAGCATGAATTGGAGTATAAACATCAAATCCACCATTCCCGGAGCGCAAACCAAAGAATCCGTGCTAAATCCAACTTCTCAGAGCGTGAATGGAGTATAAACATAGATTACGAGTTCTCAAAGTGCGGACCAAAGCGTACATGCTACCTCCGAATTCCAAGAGTGCGAATTGAAGCACAAACACTATGTCAAAGTTCCCGGAGTGCAAACCGAAATATCAATACTAACTCCAAGTTCCCGGAGCGTGAAGCGGAGTATAAACATCAATTCCAGGTTCCCGGAGCGCGAACCGTGGTACAAATATCGATAACTCTCAAATTCCTGGAGTGCGAACCGGATTATCGATCTCAAATTATCCTAAGTACCCAGAATGTGAACATGTTCTTAAGATTTGCGATAAATGCGATCAACCATCGAAATACAAATGTTGTTCCCCGAGACTAGGTGGCAAAAAAGATAAAAAACAAACAATGCAAAACACTTAAGTAAAAGAAAAGACCAACTTTCCATTCCATCAACTAACAAAAACAGGTTTGATTACATGGCACGTCAAAAGGTTTCAATTAAGTAGAGGCCGAATCCACACATATACACGGCTCTGAAAGAACAAAAGAAGAGGCAAAAGAATTGCTATTCACAACTACATGGTAAAACAAGAAACTCACTCCTTTTTCTTCCGGGGCTTCTTCTTTGGAGTCGAGCCACTGGACCCACTACCCGGCTTCCTACGAGACTTTTTTCCTTTCTTTGGAACATCCTCCGGATCTGGCATAATATCAACATCTTCCTCAGAGCTGGTGGGGACAGAGATCCTTTTGGGAGGACGGACTGAAGGCATGGGAGCGGTGATAGGTGTTTGTTCAGCAACGCTCGAGACAGTTACCGTGCCACCGGGAGAGATCACCATTAGAGAGGATAGGCTTGAGGGGGCAATGTCGCTTCTAGAACCACCGACCGTCGTCATCGTGGCCATCTCAGCGCTTATCTCAGCTAAAATCTCTTCTTCTAGAGACAACTGAGCTGCGCTGGATACGCTGGTGGTCGTCATGTCAGAACTAAAAACTGGGGCAGCTCCACTCATCGCAAATGAAGGATCAGGAATGGGGTCAAGAGAGTGACCAAGTAGCTCTTCCATCATTTGAGCATCGAATGACATCGAGCTCCCCTCTCCAATATCATTGGCCATGGCAGCAGTTGAAATTGCCTCGGTGATAATAACTCCATGCATAGGATATAGAACCGGAGGAACTGGGGGCACGAATGCGACACTCTCAGTCACTGAACAAAGGAGAGCAAAAATAATCAGTCCAGTAAATTCACTCAAAAAATCGTTACTTTAAGACGTGAGGGAAATAATCAAAGTACCTTCCTTACCTTGCCTTGGAGCTTGAACAGACTCGGAGACGGCAGTCTTACCAGAAGGTAACCCCGGTTGGTCCGGATTGTATGCAGGAATAACTTGTGGGTCAACCGCGGCGATAACTTCGGACGAAGTCGGGATAGGGACTTCGATATTCTCACTATGATGCGCTACACCCGAACCTTCACCGATCTCCGTTCGACGGATGCCCAGTTTTTCTTTCTCGAAAGAAATTATCGCATCGTGAAGAGTTCTCCTCTCATCCTCGCTAAGCAGACGTGAATCGAGCTCAAACTCATCTAATACTCCATCCGGGCAAGACATCCTCTTGTTCTCCACTAATTTCTTCTAGGCATTGTAGAGAGGCATAGAGTAATCTCCTAGCCAGGCGAGATTTCTGTGCTCTAACACGTTGGCATTATATGTGTCCAAGAGTTCGTCAAATTCGGCCTCCATCTTGAATCTCTCTGCCTGGACTTTCTCCTCCACTTCCGTTTCAACCTCCTTAACCCTTGCGACTGCCGCATCACGCTCAGCTCGAAGAGACACAGCTTGCTCACACACTTCTTGTGCGGCCGTATTAGCATCGTCTTTTTCCTTGTTTATATCGGCAAACTTAGCCTTTAATTCCTCTAGTTCTTTGACTTCCGCATCCCGCTCGGCCTCAACATTTTTGTATCGATGGCCCAAGTCTTCAACTAAACTGCAATGTTCCTGTTGCATCTTTGCCATCTTAACTAATGTCTCATCAACCTTTTTTAGCCACTCAACTTCGGCCTTACGGGAGGATTCCGCCTCAGATTGAAGTATATCGACAATACGGTTCTTCTGAGCCAAGTCGGCTTCCAGTTTCTCGATAATTTTGGCCCGATCAAAGGCTACTTTTGAAGCTTTAACAGCCGCTTTATACCATTCTTTGTACTGAGCATAGAAATCGTGGGTATAGCTAGGTGCTGTGGTCACGGCGTCTTCGGGAATTCTTTTAAGATTAGGAGGAAAAATACAAGCGTCGAAGCAGATTTCCGAGAAGTCCCTCTTCAATTGAGCAAGCCTAATAGCCCCTTCACCGGATGGTTTAATAGGGGCCTCCTCCGAGCCATGGTCGTAATGACCTCAGTTCTAGAATGATGTGGCTCAAGCCTCGAAACCTGCGAAGACGGTTGATGTCGCAGAGGCTCAGACACCTGAATATGGCTTCGGGGTGGCGGAGGAGAACGAGAAGGGGAGCGGTATCTCCAATCTCTGTCCGATCGCTCCTGACTAGAGTAACTACGATGATGATCCCTTGCATGATATTCCTGGCCATGATGCCTCCGTTCACGATCGCGATCGGAGTCTCCACGTCGAGATTCATAATAAGACGAAGGGTGATGCACTCTTCGGAGTTTGTCTAGTGTAGATTGACGGCCAGACATAGCACCTGAAAAAGAGAAGCAATTCAGTTAAATACCAGGTGAAAGCAATACGATTTGTGTGGAAGTCGTGTAGTGTTATGAAAGTGTATGCAAATGTGCGAAACCCCCGACCAACCAGAAGTGTCGACTGCACTAACAGGTAAAGGCTCGCTTATTTCTAACGCTTCCCAGAGTTCATTCAACCCGGACTCGTGGTGGAGAGATACGTTTTCCGGGATGGGAATGTCATCCAGTCCTATAAAAATGTTTCCTGATTGACAAGGAGCAGCGTAAGAGGTAGTAATTCCGGGGATCAAACGAGATACGACTACAGACTTCTGTCTCTTAAGTTTAGGGACAACAACCTTGCCTTTCCGCTTTTCCTCTATTCGGGAAAGATCAGCCGCTAACTCGGTATCAGTGGGCGTCTTCTCATCATCGCTCATTTCTCTTATTATTATGCCAGGTTTTCTTTTCACCGTTTTCTTCTTTGTCTTCGACGCCGGTTTCGCCAACCCCTCGATAACAATGCTCTGGTTCAACTCAATTAAATCCAACGTTCTTAAGTTATCGTCAATTAACACCGAGTCGATGTGCCGCAAATCACTTGGGACCTCTTGTAAACTTCGGACAACGCCTTTGTAATATCCACCATCAGGCCTTGAGATGATAGCTGCAAGAAACACACCTGATATTAGTGCAAGTATCGATAACGACTGTTAAAGAAGGCTTGTGCGATTTACGAAACTTACGTCTAAACAGCCATCGCCTAGCGAACCCTGGGGAGCATCGAACAAAAAGCCATTCATTTTTAAAATAACTGAGTCTGGTCCATGCTCCCGTCACAATCTGGCAGTTTCTAACTGCTTCCAAAAAGGTGAAAGATGGGCTATCGCCCCTGCTCTTGAAGTTAAATATGTGTCTAATCTCGGTTGGCCTTGGCGGACGAAAGAGATGATCCATAAATAGGACAAAAACACTGTTCGGCAATGCGTGTCCATTGGGATGAAGTTGTGAGGGGGCGATTCCAATGAACGATAACATCTTCCTAATATATTGGTTAAATGGAGGGAGAGTTCCAACCGCATAGGCGTGACGATAGAAAGCAGTATACCCCTCGGGCGGGTAGTGAGGTCTGTCATCAATGCTCGGTAGCAAAACATCGTCCGGGGATAAGTTATGTTTCAAGCAGATCCGGCCCAGTAAGGCTTCAAAAATACTGGACGAAACGGGGTCGATAGGATCATCGATAAATATGGCTTCCAGCACTTCTTCCGGAGCCGGACCAACTACTTCGGGAGGAATGTCAGGGATTTCAAGTATTTCTAGAGGAGGCGAACTCTGTACTTCTTGTTATTGAGAGCTCGAAGATTTCATAACTAACTAACTCATCAGAAAGCAACATTAAGTACATAAAAAACCCGTTCATTCCTAGTGTAAAGTGTGTGCGGTGCAGTGCAGTGTTGTGCATTACTTGGAAAGATTCTATAGAGTTAGAGAAAATTTGCAAACAGCAGGATGTGCGAACGACAAAGCCCTGAAAATCGATACCGGAAATGACCGTCATCGCTGACCGTCACAACCTCATCATCCAGATGTTACCGATCAATTCAAGCATAAGTCCGTTATATTTTGATTAGGCCATAGTTCCATCGACGAGCTTTAGAAGGCAGTCGAGTGTAGTCCTGCAGTCAAGTTCAACTATACAAGGCAAAAGCTCATCGGAATCAAGTTTACTAAAGTTCATTAAGTTCGTCAAAATTCATCTTGAAATCAGTCATAGTTCAAGATTGGAGAAAGTCAGAAGTATTGCATTCTTTGGATTAAGGACGTTCGAATCGATCGAAGAGACAGAACTTCGAATCGACTCCGTTCGAATCGATACGATTCGAAACGATGGTAACCGGAACCCTTCATATCGATCAGCAACTCAAGCATCGCATCCTTCGTCAATAGAGGCATCGAATTGATCACCAGCAGCAAAAGACAGATGAAATACTTAAGCTTCGTATCGATCGCATGGGAAAGATGTTCGAATCGATCACAAAGGATCGATACAAAGGACCCATCCGTGTTCCTTCTCCGGCCAGCCAAGATCGAAACGAACGAAACACGATGGAAAGGTTTGTTTTTTGAATCTTCGGATCTAAAAAGTTTCGTCTACCTGAGTGTATAAATCGATTCGAAAGAAGTTGGATATCGCCTCGACTCGAAGGAAGGAGAATATTTCAACCTGGTTCTTGAAAGATCGAGATGGGTTCGAAGACATAGGAAGACGAAGATAAAAAGTAAAAAATGAAAAGTGAATAAGGCCTCAGTATATATAGGGGTTCTGTGGTCGATTCGTATCCCGGTGAGTATAACTGGTAGCAACAGGTGAAGCCATCAGAGCGGTCCGAAGCAGCGAGTTCGAAACCATAAGCTAGAGTACTGGGATCGATTCGAACTACAACTGGCATTGATACAGAGTCCAACCTCGAATCCATTCCCTCGAGTCCATCAAAAATGATTCGAAGCATGGTGTTAGTAAAACCTAAGGAGCGTTCGACTCCACCGATTCGAAGTGTTCATCGACTCACAGCGATGCGCGGCCAATCGATACGAACGATCGTCTCGTGTCCATTGATTATTATCGATACAAATCCGGGTCCACCATCACATCGAGTCAAAGGATGCTTTCGAATCCATCATCAAAGAGTTCCATCGATTCAAAGCTTTTTTTCGATTCCACCCACTACATATCAATACGAAAAAGCGTTTCATATCCACTGAATTCTAAATTCACCAGTACGATGTCGGTCCTTCTACCTTCTATATCGGTTCAGGAGAGGATCGATACGAAGGGGCTTTTCAAAACAACCATAAAGCGTTGTCTCAACTCAAATTTCCAAATCGGTTCAGGAGAGAATCGATACGAAATTCAATATCAGACAGAACATACAACGACTCGTGGACACACGACATTAACAAGAGTCAATGTAATATATGTGCATATATGTCGGACTAACATTCGATTTTAAACATTCACAGGGATCGAATACTAATCTGATTACGATTACAACGACCAGCAGCCAGGTATTATCCTGCAGCAATCAGTCATATCAAAGCAAGGTTACAACCTTCGAAAAAAGTACAATAATTGTTAAGAGATAAATCGCAGCTTTTCAAAGCACGTCATGTTCCACAAGACGTACTTTGGGGGCAAATGTTATCCCACTTTTTGGCAAAGCCTTGATACCAAAAGATTGGTCATACTATGACTTGCCTCGAAGATTGGTCATACTATGCTTCACTATGGATATCGCTGGATTTTGTTCGAGTCCAGATCGAGCTACAATTGATGGGACATGACGAGAAAGATCATAAAAGTCAGCATCTCAAATCTCAAGTCAATCCGAGTTCGTATGCTCAAGTTATCGCCAATGAAAAGTGGAGGGAATAGCTTTAGGTCGAATCCATCAGAGCAAGCACCATGTTCGAATCCATAGAACCAAGCCGTGGTTCAAACCCATCAAACGTCCCCTACTTCGAATCCCTCAAGGCAAGGTACTTCGAATCCATGGGGCTACTTCACTTCGTATCCTTCAGGATGAAGACCTTTGAATCCAGTAGGGTAGAGTACTTCGAATCCATGCAGATGATTCACTCTGAATCCGTCCTGTAACCTTACTTCGAATCCATCCCGTAACCTCACTTCGACTCCATCCCATGACTTGCCTCGAAACCATTCAATTGGGAAGCCTTCCTATCGATCAACTATCGTATACCCTGATCGATACGAAGGAACATCCATTCGATGGATTCGAAGGAACATCCATTCGATCGATTCGAAGGAACACATCTTCAAACCCACTACCTCGAATCCACTAATTCAAGGCGGCTAAGACCATGGAGGCGACCCAGTAAAACTCGGAGAAAAAGATGGATCGACTCGAGAAGTGAGCGTGCCACGTCATCGTTCACGTGTACCAGCCATCGATTCGACCCTATCGATTCGATGGGGATCGATTCGAACCAAGCTTGACAACCGAAAATGCAATCTTGAATCGATCATAACTCGAGATCTACAAGTCCAAATGCTATGAAATTTTCATAGGAGCTTGCATGCATGTTGAAGAATGTCCACGCCAAATTTCACCTCGATTGGACACTTTTTTGATCGACTCGAACTAGAGTTCGAATCGATCCTAAAGTGGGCCCGGATTTCCTGAGGCCGGGCATGTAGGCCCCCCTCACGTGCCAGAAGCAGTCTCCCTGGATTTTAGGCGAAATATTAGCCTCCTACACCTATAAATAGAGCCCCTGGACATTCAGAAAGGGGATCGGAGAATTTCGAGAGAAAAAGCACGCTCGGACGCTGCCAGAATCACTCCATATCGTTTTCACTATTGCTGATTTCGAATTTAAGTCTATTATCTGTTGTACTTCGTTCTAAAGCACTTGTAATCTTCAAGTATTAAGCAATAAAGTGATAAAACTTCATAGTGGACGTAGGCAAAATGCCGAACCACTCTAAATTACTGTCTTCCGTGCAATTTATTTTCTATGACTTGGAGTTTTTGTTAGATAATCCTCATTTTCAATTTAGTTTCTTCATTTATTACCTCTTCAAAAACTTCTGAAGGGTGTTGCCCAATTTTGGTGCAAACAGTAATACTTCTTTAAGAACCGATAAAACAGTCGAAAGAGATTCTTCAACTGTGGCTAGACGTGTAGCAAATGAAGTTTCAAAATTAACAATTCTCTTAGCCAAATATTTTTGATTTTGGGACAGTGTATGTTGGTTTCGAAGTGTGAGATCTTGAATACTTTCATTTGGATTTGTATCCAGTCGAGTCTCTATAATTTTATCTTGTCCCCGATAATCAAATGGTTCAGGAGGAGGAGTAGTAACTTGTCGATGTTGTACTACCTCTTGGGATGGATCAATATGTGGTTGAGGAGGAGGCTCAACTTTTCGAGATTGACGATTGTGCGTCCAATCTTCGAAGGACATAAATTCTGGAGGGATTTTAGGTAGGTGCATCAGAGAGAAGAATTTGGTGGAAGCATATTTAGGCGAGGTTTCTTCGAATGTCGATAGGTAAGAAGGAACATTATGTGCATGAAGAAGTCTCATAATATAGGTAGGGTAAATGATCGATGGACGTGATTGGGTCCAAAAGTGTTTGAGCTCGTCGAAGATGAATTTGGCCCAATTTACCCGAGTTCCACTAAAGAAAGCATATAGAGCTTTGTGCTCCAATTCTGTTATTTGCTCGTGACTCCCCATACGTGGAACAATTGTATTTATTATCATTCTTGTCAAGAGTCGAGCTTTTGGACGTAAATATTTCGAAGCAAATTTTGGCATTCGTCCTCCTAAATTTGATGAGTAATACTATTCCGTTGCTTGAAGCGCATATCCGGAATGTTGTATAAATCCTCCCCGGTGTCGGAGCATCCTAAGGTTCTACCTATTAAACCCAGAGTTAATCTAATAGTATTCCCATAAACACTTGACCATAGCTAGTTGTACTTATCTTCAGTGTTCCACACTAAAGTACTATCTAGATTAGCGTAGAATAAAATTATAGCTAATTGATCTATTTGAACATCATTAGGAGTAAAAGAGATTAGGGTTTCCAATCCAGCATTTTCACAAAGTTCATCTAGATCGTACATAGGGAATTTAAGAAGATTATAGAATAGTCCTATATGAAGTTTCTTCTTTTGAATATCTTGATACCTTTTGATGGAATGTGGTGCTCTATGCATCCACCTCTCGATTTGATCGTCGGAGCACACCTAGGGGTTTGAAGATGAAGTGGGCTGGTCTTGTTTGCGTTTTGAGGTTTCGATATTCTTAGTGTGAAGAGGCATTTTTGATTTAATTTTGTTAAAGACGTTGATCGTCAATAAGAAAATCGTGGATCATAATAATTTTGAGATAAAGAGAAAAAATGACGTTATCTGGGTGTATATAAATGGTCGATTGAATTCCAGACATCTAGACTTGAAATCAGACGTCTGGTTTGCCCCAATTTTTTTATAAAAGATACAAACAAACGTCTGGTATTTGGAGTAGACGTCTGGTTTGGTCGAATTCGTGAGATTGAATAGGCAGAAAATTTAAACAGACGTCTGGTTTAATATCTCAAACATCTGGTTTAAATAAATGTTGTAAGCATTTGTGATAGAGAACTTGGTCAGACGTCTGGTTCAATGTGTTAGACGTCTGAAATTTTCTGGATTATATTTTAGGAGGCAAAGGTTAAGTTCAGACGTCTGGGGGGTATATCAGACGTCTGACATATGCACACAGCTTAATTTATAATAGTATATCTTTGTGTCAGACGTCTGAAGGCTATAGTCAGATGTTTGGAATTTGCAGTTTGGCTAAAAATAGCCTATGGTTTGATGGTTTCACTTATTCATCGAATTTGGATAACAAATAATTTTATTGTTGTAAAACACATAAGTATAGATACATATAATAATTAATATGATTTATATATTTAGAAGGCGACGGAGTTTTACGATTTGCTGACTCGTTATCCCACCATGGTCTTAGTGGAGACCATATATTTCCTTGTTCGTCGATCCGTGGGGAGCCAGAATATCGTCTTGGTGAAGGGTCTGAAGGAGTACGATACGAAGAAGATGGATCTAATGAACTACAAAGTTTTGGTAGCGGTTCATGGATATCTTTCTTTCGTGACGAACAAAATTTCATCGCCACTTGCTCTAGAAAACATAGCCGTCGTGCCGTAACTTTTTGTTCGAAATATAACTCTCGTTGAAGATCTATCTGTTGTTTCTGGTAATGATGAATTTCATCAATTTTCTCCTTTGTGTTGGCAGAAATAAACAGAGATCTTTTAGTTTTCTTATTATCTTGAGTAAAACCTGTATGATACGAGGACCTCCTATTTGTTGGCTCTTGCTTTGGTTTAGGCGTAGGAAGCCGTTGTGGTGTGTCAACCGAGCTATCCGTCGATGGTGTTGAGATGGAGATGGATATATAGGAGTTCCCAGATGACATTGTTATTTTTTATAAAAACAAAAAAAATTGATTGTTTGTATATAGTTGTTATGTAACTATGTATATATATAAGCTGAAAACATTACTTATAGAACACCTTATTGTCTAAAAGTTTAATGGTTCAGAAATTAGTAAGTATAATTTGTGGTAATAACATAAGTATAAGTATAACTTCATCGAGATTTAATGAAAGTTTGTTCATTTAATGGTTTTGTAAAAATGTCGGCTACTTGATTTTCGGTATTTACGTATTCTAAAGAGATAGTTCCTTTTTCAACATTGTCTCGTAGAAAATGATGTCGTATATCTATATGTTTGGTTCGTGAGTGATTAACAGGGTTTTTTGATAAATTTATAGCACTTGTGTTATCACAATATATTGGATATTTTTTGATAATTTTACCGAAATTCGTTAGTGTTTGTTGCATGTATATCACTTGTGCACATGCTAGAGCTGCGGAGATGTATTCGGCTTCGCAGGTAGATAAGGAAACACAATTTTGTTTTTTGCTAAACCATGAAACTAATGATTGTCCGATAAAGTGACATGTTCCACTAGTACTCTTACGATCTATTCTACATCCACCGAAATCTGCATCGCTATATGAAACAAGTTCGAACGATGATCCTTTTGGGTAAAACAAACCATAATCTCTAGTACTAGATAGATAACGCAAAATACGCTTAACAGCTCTTAGATGAGATTCTTTTGGTTTTGCTTGAAATCGAGCACATAGACATACACTCATCATAATATCAGGTCGACTGACCGTTAAATAAAGTAAAGAACAAATCATGCTTCGATATAACTTTTCATCAAAATCTTTTCCATTTTCATCTTTTTCTAAGCGAACAGTGGTACTCATTGGTGTTGGTTTGCTTGATGTTTTATCCATTTCAAATCGACATAATAAATTGTTTTTTCTTGGTAAATAAAAATTCCATTTTCGAGTTGTTTTATTTATAGACCTAAGAATAAATTTATGTTATCTCGCTTTTTGGCAAAGCCTTGATACCAAGAGATCGATCGAAAACAAAAGACAGCTCGCCTCAAAGATTGGTTATACATTGCTTCGCTATGGATATCGATGAATTTTGTCCCAGTCTAGATTGAGCTATAATTGATAGGACACGACAAGCAAAGCCACAGAGGCCAGCATTTCAAATTTCAAGTCAATCCGAGTTCATATGCTCATGTTATGATCGATTCAATCTAGAGAAAATGGCCCAGCTTTCGTATCCATCCCCATTGTTGATTTTGTATCCATCATCGAACTCCGGTTCGAATCAATCAAGTTAGTATTGATCAACTTCGTATCCATCGAAGTGCCTCAGTTCGTGTCGATCGAGTTCGAATCCATCGAAGTGCCTCGGTTCGGCTCGATCTCGTTCGAATCCATCGACAGAAAGCCCACTTCGCATCCATCAACTAAGGCAATGGATACTGCTTTGCATCCATCATAGAAGCCTCTCTTCGTATCCATCATGCAGCTGCTGTTCGTATCCATCGAAGAAAGGCATGTTCGTATCAATCGACCATCAGTGGTTCGTGTCCATCAATGACTGCTATTTGAATCCATAAGTAAAACCCATGTTCAGAACCATCAAGCGACTACTTGTTTGCATCCATCAACACTTGTCTATTTCGAACCGATCACCGCCCCTTAGTTCGAAACCATCAGCAGATGGACCATGTCACAATGATTGCCTAGCATCAACTTCGTATCCATCAACGGGGATGTTTTTGTATCCATCGAACGGTCTAGCTTCATATCAATCATTCATCCCCCAATTCGTATCCATCGAGCAAACAAGCCTAGGTGACACTTGTCTATTTCGAACCGATCACCGCCCCCTAGTTCGAAAGCATCAGCAGATGGACCATGTCACAATGATCGCCTAGCATCAACTTCGTATCCATCAACGAGGATGTTTTCGTATCCATCGAACGGTCTACCTTCATATCAATCATTCATCCCCCAATTCGTATCCATCGAGCCAACAAGCCTAAATGACGTGTCATCCCTCGATACGAACAAGCCGAGATATATGGAGTCGATGTGGTCAACTCGGAGTAAAGACCGGATCGAGGAGAAGTATGCCCTCCATGTCATCACGAAAGCGCGTGCCATCCTCGGTCCGAAGCAATCGATTCGAACGAATCAATTCGAACCAGACAGCCACCAAAGAAGTCCATTTCATATCGAGTGTTTCTCCCAATCCACTGGTCCCAATGCTATGAAATTTTCACAGGAGATTGCACACGAGACAAGGAAGGCTCACATCAAATTTCAGCTCGATTGGATATCATCTTGATCGATACGAAATAATTTCGTATAGATCACAGATGGACTCTAAACTTCCTGAAATTGGTCGTATGGGCCCCCTCACGTGCTAGAGCGAATCTTCCGAAGTTTGAGCGAAGTCTCAGCCTCCTACGCCTATAAATAGAGCCCCGGAGCCTAGAGAAGGGGGATCTTTTGGATCTTTGGATTCTGAAGCGCCGAAACTCTGCCGGATCAATACCTACATCATACTTTTGCTTTTGATTTCGAATTTCCAGTTGTAACTTGCTGTTGATTGTGGTAACAACTTGTAATCATTGAAAGAGAATCGATAAAACTGCAAAAAACTTCATAGTGGACGTAGGCAACACGCCGAACCACTCTAAATTGATTGTCTACGCATTTACTTTCCTGTTGATTGTAGATTTTGTTAGATAATACTCATTTTCAATTTATATTCTTCATTATTATCTCTTCAAAAACTTCCGAAGAGTGTTGTGACCAATTTTGGTGCAAACACTTTGGTGCTTTCACTGAGAAAACCAAGATTTTCTCCTGCTCTTTGGATCTGTCGTCGATACCGGATTGCATAAATCTAAGAGAGAGATCCAGATCACAAATCCAAGTTCCTTCTCTTCTACTCAGATTTGCATAAAGTTTAGGAAAGGATTCAACCTTCAAAATGGTTAGCACAAGGACCACCTCTAACACTATCAATCAAGAAGACCGGGATAGACAGAATCTTGCGCCACTACCCCCATCCAATCAGGACGCTACCGGACACTCGGAACCATTAGGTCCGGTTACCCGACAAGAGTTTCAGCTTGTAACATCCCGCCTTTTCGCACGATTTAAACAGACACACATGTCGATTCAAAGCATACGGAAGGGCGGATTGTTATGGGGTAAATAAGAAACAAGAAAGAAATAAAACAAGACAATCTCACAGCGCGAGGATAAAATATAATAATCAAATATACAGTTTAGAAAGCTGTTTACAAAAACATTTATTATATTTATATAATACATATCAGAGTTACACTTACCAATAACAATGCAGCGGAATTAAATAGTGTAGTGAAACCATATTATCTATAGTAACAATAATAAAATCTTCGTCTTCTTCCTCCAGAAATAAAATCTTCAATCCTGAAACGCTCGGACTGACCCGAGCGAATTGAAAAGACAAAACACCCGAGTCAGAACTAAAAGATCTTATGTGAGTTAAATTAACAGAAATAAATATGAGTACAGTAACTCAAGAGATGCTCGGGATTTACATCTCCTAAGGATCCGTTAAACTATTTACTATGTAGTATATTACGCTATTATAATAGTGTCTAATTGTAAAATAAACTTACTTTTAAATAGAGTTAAGGGGTTACCCATATAGCCCTTAACACAGAATATATTCCCATAGTCTATACAGTACCGTAATCTCCCCCGTACTGGGCGTCGTCAGAGGGCACTCCATAGGTATGGTACAAAGCTAAAATCGTATAAGGCGCGCTAGGGTAGGTGACACGGCACAACTAGGCAATGCCAGGGTAGATATACCAATTACGCTTCCGGGCCGATGGTAACGCGTAGCCGCAGCTACCGCCCACCTCGAACAAACTCCCCCAAAATCAAAATAGAAGTGGCCACTGAATCAATCCAAAGTCAAAGTATAATATCGAAGAGGAGTGTCCGATCAGAGGAATGACCTCATTAACCCGTCGATCGCTCCTGTTTTAGCCACCTTATGCCAACTCACGGGAGTTGGGTTGTCACGACCCGACTTTCCACTCCCGGAAAATCGCATCATGAATTAAGAAAGAAAGGGATAGAAGAAGAAAAGAAAGAAGAGAAGAAAGTAACAACACAAGAATCTCAACAGCGGAAACGAATAAATTATATTAATAACAAAGTATTACATAGTATACATCAATTATCAGAGTACACAGACATATACAACACATACTAGACAGTTATAAACACCTGTCTAGTTATTACAACTCAATACAAACAGAACACTCAGAGATACCAACACAGCGGAAATATATAACTATACGCAGAAGCCTCCTGCTCCATATGCTCCTCCACAATTCGTCAAAGCTAATCCTGATTCCTAACCTGAATTCCCTTGGCTACTCGTAAAAATTTGAGTACCCAAGAGTTAAAGAAAAACAGAAATAACTCCGGGTCAGACATGGGTCTGGTGTGAGTAACAGGTTAAAGTTGCTTAACTTTTAAAAAAACCTTTGAAAAGAAAAGGTATCACGTAAGACTTCCCACACATAAACATGGAAAAGTTTTTACCTTACGCTAACCAAAACATTTGATAGGAAATCTGATGATATTATAATAGTGTCTAGGGTTTTCAAGTAAATAAGAAATAGCCGAAATTGTTACATCTATTAAATTCCAGCTACTAGCCACAAAAGTGGGTAATACAATCAAAACCGTTGGCACTTATTGGATTTTGGATTCCATACAATGGCAGGGCTACTGGGGTACCGCCCGTCACAGTACGTGGCCTAGATCACCGTACCGAGGAGCCACCCTAACTCCCCTGCAACACAAAGCCGGACCCGTTCCTTACTGAACAGTTCCAAATAAGACAACCCCGACGGTTGTCATGATCAACCGTCCCACACAGCCGAAATATAAAGGGACCTCTAGACAGGGGTAAATCTTACTCTCAAGTGGGGGCTACCCACGAAGCTTTGCTGCACCTCCCCTGTTTTAGCCATTCCCGGTTGATGAGGCTTGAGGTTACGATTACCTTTATAGAACACAACACTTAGAATGCTCATCGTCCACCTGACGATGTTCTGAAAGCATTCAATCCATACAAGTTCGTTCCGGGTTCGAACGAAACCGAAGGCATTATCTCGTTACACTCGTATTGGAATCACCCTCAGAGTTAACGACAATAACCCTTGCACTCTGATTCACCATCTCGAATCTATAAGACCTATTCCGTCAAACTCATTACGGAATCACCCACAGAGTTATACTGACGTATAGCCCTTACACCTCGAGTCTTCACTCGCTCCACTTGGATAAACGACCTAACGTTATTTGGAATCGATGTGGTTTTCGGATCCCAAATATGGAAACCCGATCCCGGTCTCATCGAAAACCAAAGCGTGTCTTATTAAGGCCAAGTTGTTTTAAGTTTAAAACAATTCAATTCATTATCTAAACACAGATAGATAATTCACAATACAATAGATAATCGACCTTATCATTATCAACAGATAATTCATATCATAATCAGATAATCCATATTATCATCCAAGAGCAACCAATGCATCCATATCACATACACTATCCATCTCACAACTGAGATTACAAATCCATACCAAACAACCAATACAAATCATCAAACATAAGTAATTGATCTAATGATCACACCACTTATAATTAATTTAAAATGAATTAAATTAATTACTCAATCTCAAATTAATTTAAAATGAATTAAATTAATTTCTTCATCATTAATTCTACTTAACTTAACCATCCATTGATTACAAATCAATTTATAAATAATCATTCAATTAATCATTACTGATTAACTATCTCTAATTACAATAAGTAATTAGCTTATAAGTTGATTACACAAGTTAATTACTTAATTAATTACATTAGTAATTAATCTAAAACCAATCCCTACATATATATTAATCACCCTTGATTAATAATCAATCTGTAATTAACTACATTAATTACTCAACTCAATAATTAATTATTCTTAATTAATTATCTAAATTAATCCCCTTGATTAATTTCAAAATAATTTAAATCCAAATTTCTTCTATATCAAATATCTTTAACTACATCCTGTAATTATTAATTAATTACTTCTTTAAGTAATTACAAATTTCATTAATTACATAAGTAATTATCAAACAATCCATAAATGTTTAAATCAATTAAACTTAATTAATTAATCTAAACAAATCACATTAACCTTAATTAATTACATTAAGTAATTAATTCACTAATTACTTTCATAAGTAATTAAACCTAAACAATTGATTATTATTTAATTAATCTAATTAATTATCAAAATTAATCACATTAATTAATTGTTAATATCTTAAGTTAATGACCTACATTAACATTTCTTAATTACTTAATTAAGAATTAACTTATATTAATCATCATTAGTTATTAAGTAATTAATATTTAATTACTATTTAATTAATCTCTAATTATTAATTAACTAAGTGTTAATTAAAATCTTAATTACCATTAATCACTTGATTAAATAAATCTTAATTATAAATTAAAATTTAGTTAACCATCCTTAATTATAGATTAATTAAACTAATTAATTAATCTCAAATCAAATTAATTATCATTAATTATTTAATTAAACTTCCACATTATTAATTAATTAAATAATTAATAATCAACTTAATTACCTTAATAATTAATGAATCCCATCATTAACCTTTTATTTATCTTAAGATAAAACATTTCTTGTTTAAATCATGCATTTAAAAATCAAAATGTTTTTAAATTTACATTAAATTCCATTTAACATTTCTTTTAACCTTTAAAACTCAAACTTATTTAAAAATAAGATTTTCAAGACAATACAACTAAATCTTATATGTTTACAAGAAACATATACTTTGTTAATAAGTTTAAAAAGAATTTAAATTTCAATTCAAATCAAATTCAAACAAATTTAAAAAAAAAACTTTAACATTTGAAATTCAACTTTCAAACTTATTTTAGCTTTAAACTCTTTCTATAATTTATACCTTTAATTCAAATGCAAATCATTTGAAAACAATTTAAATTTAAATCTTTAATTTAAAAACTGAAATCTAAATTTTAAATCCAGATTTAAAAACTCAGATTTGATTTCATTTTCAAATTTCTAATTAAAATATTTCACCTTCCAATTCAAATGCAAATCACATATGCATTTACACTTGTGAGCTTGAAAAACCAAATTTAAATTTAAAAACATGAATGATTTCAAATCTCAGAAAATCAAATTTGAATTCACATTCAAATTTCAGATTTCAAAAATCCAGTTTAAACTTCAATTTGCAAATTAAACTTATATTTAAAAACAAAACAGTTTCTGTTTTTATTCAAAATCCAAACTTAAATTTCCCGAATTTTAAATTATTCCTAAAAACCAAAATTCAAACTTGTTTGAATCCATATTTCAGATTCAGGTCTTAAAATCCTAAGTTGAAATTTAAGTTTGCATTTATTTCAAAATTTATAAAACTGGAAAAAAAACAGTTTCCAGTTCCTCTCTTTTTCCTTTTAAAACAAACTTGAATTTCTATATTTAATTTATTCCAAAATAAGAATTCAAACCATTTGAATTCATCCTAGATTCAGGTTTTAAATCCTAAGTTTAATCTACAGATTTACCTTTAAATTTGACTTTTAAAGTTCTTGAAACAAAACAGGCTCTGTTTTGTTTGCAAAATCTGAAACAAAAGTATACCCGAGCATTATGAATTACTTCGAGTCATTAGTGACATTGCTTCGAGTCATTTCCCCACATACTTCGAGTTTCCACTTCAAATAACCCGAGACAAAAATTCTTGCAACCAGTCTTCACAAACATGCACATTTTCCTTGTGCACCACCTGAACCATCTCAGGCCATCTCTGGCCATCACCTCTGGCCATCTCCTCTCCGGTCAGTAAACCCACCTCACAACTGAGCATTCAAAAACCAAGAGTTCAACTTGAATTTAAATTCAAGTTTTAAAAAAAACCAAAACCTGGAAACACTTTCACCACCTCAGTATCCAACCTGTCAACATCCAATTCTCCTCTTCCCGACCATCATCAACTTCCATACTCCGGCGACTACTCCATCAACCCATCATCTATCAATACCCAAAGTATCTCTGAACTCGATTCCCTATTGAAGCTGCAGCACCAAAATTTCTTTAAACCCAGTAAACTAGGGTTCATAACCAAAAATCCCAAATTCCACTCTCAAGCTTGAATTGTAAATCAATTCAATAATTTTTCTACGATCATTGATAGCTACATTCATTCCAGAACCAATTTCACTCCAATCCAATGCAAAGATCAATTTATCTTGATCAAAATGTATAATACAGTTCATTTGAAACTGCCCTTTTGCTTGACTCTATAAACTTTAATTTTTGATTTAAGATTCTAGCATTCACTTAATGATTCTATAAGTACATCTGAATATTAATTCATGATACCTATATTTCCCAAATTTTTCTTTTACAGAATTTAGTTTATGTTTTATGGTTTCAGACATCACAGAAAACAAATCAACTTATATAGCCCTAAAACTTATTTTACCATGTAATAAACCCATTTACATTCAAATGCTAATCCATGGTAACAACCAGATTAATGCAAGAAAAACTATTTATCAAATTTTAACTTAAACTATAGCTATCAGATTCCTGAAATCAATACATGCATTGCATTCATATATGCACAGGCAGTAAAAATGAAAACATGTACAAACATTTAACTCAGTATAAAATCAAGCAAGTAATCCTACTTAATTTACTTTAAATTAAGTGTTACTCACCTTATTTATAAAATGCAGAGCACATCCAAATTTGCAGAGCACATTCAACTATACAGGTTCCATTCCAGATTTTAAAAGATGAAATGCAGGCTTCTAATGCTTTAAAATTCTTGAATGTTGCTTTTTAAAACATGCAGGTACAACTTGTGTTTGTAGCTCCAGATCCAGATTGTAATGTAGAGCTTTATGCTTGAAATTTGCAGAGCTTCTTTGTTTATAAATGATATATGCAGAGCCTTAAATGGTGAAGATTGAAATGCATGTCTGCAGGTTATAATTTTGGGAAAGAGGAGTTTGTTTGATGCAGAACTTGAAATTGCAGAGCATATTCATGTTGATGCAGGTTTGAATATTTTGAAGAGTTGCATGCAGGTCTGAATTTTTGGGGAATGCAGATTGTAAATGGTTGAGAATGGAATTTGGTTTTCTTTTATTAAGGAATGAAACCAAAAATGCAAATGAATAAATAAACAAGCTAATATGAATGAATGTAAATTTTCAGATTTTAAATGAATTAAAAGAAAAAGAAAATGAAATATTGACACTTGTCTTATAAAATGAATGATAAGTCTACACATGTTAGCTTTAAGTTTTAATACACATACACATGTCTCTTTAAATAATTTGTTATTTAATTAAGTGTTAAAGATAGATTAAACTTAGTTAATTAGTTCATTTGAAAAGAAACTTTTAAAACAAATTTATAAAAGAGCTTGTAACATAATTTAATATACAACTTGAATTAAAAATGAATTTGAAACTAATTAAAACATTTATCTCATTTTTAAAATCATATAGTATTTTAATTAAATATTTTTGAAAAGCTCAAATTAAAAATAAATCACCATTTCCATCTTCAAAACATATTAAAATTATACTATACTAATTTAACTAAACAAATTGTCTATTTAAAATATATATATAAATGCATATACATTATTAAATAGGAAACAATTTATTAACAAAATTTATCATTTCAATATAAATTTAAACCCAGATTATTAAATTTATATTGTCCAAAATTCCGGGTCGTTACAATCCTTCCCCCTTAAAAGAATTTCGTCCTCGAAATTTAAAACAAAGGCAATTTAATAATCTATTTACAGATTTTATTTTAAAATACAGCATATGTTAAACATATGCCAACAACCAAAGCAATCAATTCACACAATCCGAACAAATCTAATTATCCAAAAAGAATTTCGGATAAAACTTCACGAGTTTCCCCGGTATATATATATATATCGGGATACTCGCTCTATAAAATACAATCAATCATTACTACTAAGCTATAGAGCTCCTAAAAACAATTCTATACGGAATATCAGACTACAAACGAGTCTGACACAACAAACAAACCATCCTAAACTGCTGGTCCCTCAACCAGAAATATCAAACACATACTCCCTCAGAGATATGTGAAACATACTGAATCCCAGTTATCCAAGCTGGCAATTCAACTCTTGAAAACCAAACACTGATCTTACCAATCACAGAAGAAACCAAAACACTATGGAGCTAGCATCCCAAACTTATAGCTCTTTGGATCAGAGAAAAACTTATCCAAAATCAAATCTCCAATTCCAGAATCCAAATTTCTCTGTCTCTTATCCATAAAAATTCTTCGGACGATCCTGGGCTACCAACATCCATCCTGATCAGCTCAACTCTTGCTGATTCCAAAAGAAACAGACCGAAGCAAAACAATCCAATGATCCTTATGATCACTCAAAAACCAAGAACACAACCTCTGCTTCTCAACAACAGAAGACAAAACCAACTTCTCCTTATCCGGAAAAGAAAACAGAAACATTCCCAAACTGCTTCCGCTGCACAACTCTGATCCGAAACAGAAGAAAATGCTGACGAAGAGCACAAGCACAGACCAGACAACCCAGCACAGAAATATGGTTCCACATATCCATTAGAAAACTCAGATGTTCCTCCCAAACCTGAGTTGCTCACCAACTTCTATCTCAAGGAACCATCCATCTACTAACTGAACCACCAGTTCCATCCTGGAAAGAAAACTCGATCTCCAGATGCTGACAAACTCTGACTTCCAGAAGACATCCAGACAATCTCTAACTAACACAAGAGATCATACTATCGCAAGTCACTTTTGCGATCTACTCAGCCCAAATCCAAAGAAAACTGCTCTCTCTTAACCAAACTGAACAGCTTATGCTAGCTTAGCCAACTCACCAGAGAAAAGATCTACTCTGCTGCTTCTGAACTCCACTTCAGAAAAACTACTCAGCCAGAAGACTCCTTACCAACTCAGAATACTCAGCCAAACTCAGCCACAACACCGGTAGACTCACTTCTTATTCTTGTTCCAAAGAAACATCTTCGGAAATATCCATAGTCACTGCATCTCATCACGCAGCTACTATTTCCTAAGATATCAAGATATCATCACTTGCTTGCTTCTGTCCAACCGACAGAGCCAAACTCAATACAACACTTCAAAGATGAACTCCGAACCTTAACAGGTTACCTTCAGAGAACGATGAAGTCTCATCAAAACAGAACCCACTCGAGACGATATTAGGTCTACAGTCTCGACAAATACACTTCCAACCTCATCCATCAAACTCCAACCAATGGCAGTCGTGTTACACACACTTCTACCTCATCTACCTTTATAACTTACACTGGAAATACCCGAACAGGTAATCCAACAAATAGGTAGAACTAATAAATATATATATATATATTAAAAATACAAATACGCTCTCTCAAGAGAGACACCACTACAGAGCCTAGGTATTCACTCAACTTAATGCTCCCTAAAGAAAGACACACTTCAGAGCCTAGGTATTCACTCAACCTACAGCTCTGATACCAAGCTGTCACGACCCGACTTTCCACTCCCGGAAAATCGCATCATGAATTAAGAAAGAAAGGGATAGAAGAAGAAAAGAAAGAAGAGAAGAAAGTAACAACACAAGAATCTCAACAGCGGAAACGAATAAATTATATTAATAACAAAGTATTACATAGTATACATCAATTATCAGAGTACACAGACATATACAACACATACTAGACAGTTATAAACACCTGTCTAGTTATTACAACTCAATACAAACAGAACACTCAGAGATACCAACACAGCGGAAATATATAACTATACGCAGAAGCCTCCTGCTCCATATGCTCCTCCACAATTCGTCAAAGCTAATCCTGATTCCTAACCTGAATTCCCTTGGCTACTCGTAAAAATTTGAGTACCCAAGAGTTAAAGAAAAACAGAAATAACTCCGGGTCAGACATGGGTCTGGTGTGAGTAACAGGTTAAAGTTGCTTAACTTTTAAAAAAACCTTTGAAAAGAAAAGGTATCACGTAAGACTTCCCACACATAAACATGGAAAAGTTTTTACCTTACGCTAACCAAAACATTTGATAGGAAATCTGATGATATTATAATAGTGTCTAGGGTTTTCAAGTAAATAAGAAATAGCCGAAATTGTTACATCTATTAAATTCCAGCTACTAGCCACAAAAGTGGGTAATACAATCAAAACCGTTGGCACTTATTGGATTTTGGATTCCATACAATGGCAGGGCTACTGGGGTACCGCCCGTCACAGTACGTGGCCTAGATCACCGTACCGAGGAGCCACCCTAACTCCCCTGCAACACAAAGCCGGACCCGTTCCTTACTGAACAGTTCCAAATAAGACAACCCCGACGGTTGTCATGATCAACCGTCCCACACAGCCGAAATATAAAGGGACCTCTAGACAGGGGTAAATCTTACTCTCAAGTGGGGGCTACCCACGAAGCTTTGCTGCACCTCCCCTGTTTTAGCCATTCCCGGTTGATGAGGCTTGAGGTTACGATTACCTTTATAGAACACAACACTTAGAATGCTCATCGTCCACCTGACGATGTTCTGAAAGCATTCAATCCATACAAGTTCGTTCCGGGTTCGAACGAAACCGAAGGCATTATCTCGTTACACTCGTATTGGAATCACCCTCAGAGTTAACGACAATAACCCTTGCACTCTGATTCACCATCTCGAATCTATAAGACCTATTCCGTCAAACTCATTACGGAATCACCCACAGAGTTATACTGACGTATAGCCCTTACACCTCGAGTCTTCACTCGCTCCACTTGGATAAACGACCTAACGTTATTTGGAATCGATGTGGTTTTCGGATCCCAAATATGGAAACCCGATCCCGGTCTCATCGAAAACCAAAGCGTGTCTTATTAAGGCCAAGTTGTTTTAAGTTTAAAACAATTCAATTCATTATCTAAACACAGATAGATAATTCACAATACAATAGATAATCGACCTTATCATTATCAACAGATAATTCATATCATAATCAGATAATCCATATTATCATCCAAGAGCAACCAATGCATCCATATCACATACACTATCCATCTCACAACTGAGATTACAAATCCATACCAAACAACCAATACAAATCATCAAACATAAGTAATTGATCTAATGATCACACCACTTATAATTAATTTAAAATGAATTAAATTAATTACTCAATCTCAAATTAATTTAAAATGAATTAAATTAATTTCTTCATCATTAATTCTACTTAACTTAACCATCCATTGATTACAAATCAATTTATAAATAATCATTCAATTAATCATTACTGATTAACTATCTCTAATTACAATAAGTAATTAGCTTATAAGTTGATTACACAAGTTAATTACTTAATTAATTACATTAGTAATTAATCTAAAACCAATCCCTACATATATATTAATCACCCTTGATTAATAATCAATCTGTAATTAACTACATTAATTACTCAACTCAATAATTAATTATTCTTAATTAATTATCTAAATTAATCCCCTTGATTAATTTCAAAATAATTTAAATCCAAATTTCTTCTATATCAAATATCTTTAACTACATCCTGTAATTATTAATTAATTACTTCTTTAAGTAATTACAAATTTCATTAATTACATAAGTAATTATCAAACAATCCATAAATGTTTAAATCAATTAAACTTAATTAATTAATCTAAACAAATCACATTAACCTTAATTAATTACATTAAGTAATTAATTCACTAATTACTTTCATAAGTAATTAAACCTAAACAATTGATTATTATTTAATTAATCTAATTAATTATCAAAATTAATCACATTAATTAATTGTTAATATCTTAAGTTAATGACCTACATTAACATTTCTTAATTACTTAATTAAGAATTAACTTATATTAATCATCATTAGTTATTAAGTAATTAATATTTAATTACTATTTAATTAATCTCTAATTATTAATTAACTAAGTGTTAATTAAAATCTTAATTACCATTAATCACTTGATTAAATAAATCTTAATTATAAATTAAAATTTAGTTAACCATCCTTAATTATAGATTAATTAAACTAATTAATTAATCTCAAATCAAATTAATTATCATTAATTATTTAATTAAACTTCCACATTATTAATTAATTAAATAATTAATAATCAACTTAATTACCTTAATAATTAATGAATCCCATCATTAACCTTTTATTTATCTTAAGATAAAACATTTCTTGTTTAAATCATGCATTTAAAAATCAAAATGTTTTTAAATTTACATTAAATTCCATTTAACATTTCTTTTAACCTTTAAAACTCAAACTTATTTAAAAATAAGATTTTCAAGACAATACAACTAAATCTTATATGTTTACAAGAAACATATACTTTGTTAATAAGTTTAAAAAGAATTTAAATTTCAATTCAAATCAAATTCAAACAAATTTAAAAAAAAAACTTTAACATTTGAAATTCAACTTTCAAACTTATTTTAGCTTTAAACTCTTTCTATAATTTATACCTTTAATTCAAATGCAAATCATTTGAAAACAATTTAAATTTAAATCTTTAATTTAAAAACTGAAATCTAAATTTTAAATCCAGATTTAAAAACTCAGATTTGATTTCATTTTCAAATTTCTAATTAAAATATTTCACCTTCCAATTCAAATGCAAATCACATATGCATTTACACTTGTGAGCTTGAAAAACCAAATTTAAATTTAAAAACATGAATGATTTCAAATCTCAGAAAATCAAATTTGAATTCACATTCAAATTTCAGATTTCAAAAATCCAGTTTAAACTTCAATTTGCAAATTAAACTTATATTTAAAAACAAAACAGTTTCTGTTTTTATTCAAAATCCAAACTTAAATTTCCCGAATTTTAAATTATTCCTAAAAACCAAAATTCAAACTTGTTTGAATCCATATTTCAGATTCAGGTCTTAAAATCCTAAGTTGAAATTTAAGTTTGCATTTATTTCAAAATTTATAAAACTGGAAAAAAAACAGTTTCCAGTTCCTCTCTTTTTCCTTTTAAAACAAACTTGAATTTCTATATTTAATTTATTCCAAAATAAGAATTCAAACCATTTGAATTCATCCTAGATTCAGGTTTTAAATCCTAAGTTTAATCTACAGATTTACCTTTAAATTTGACTTTTAAAGTTCTTGAAACAAAACAGGCTCTGTTTTGTTTGCAAAATCTGAAACAAAAGTATACCCGAGCATTATGAATTACTTCGAGTCATTAGTGACATTGCTTCGAGTCATTTCCCCACATACTTCGAGTTTCCACTTCAAATAACCCGAGACAAAAATTCTTGCAACCAGTCTTCACAAACATGCACATTTTCCTTGTGCACCACCTGAACCATCTCAGGCCATCTCTGGCCATCACCTCTGGCCATCTCCTCTCCGGTCAGTAAACCCACCTCACAACTGAGCATTCAAAAACCAAGAGTTCAACTTGAATTTAAATTCAAGTTTTAAAAAAAACCAAAACCTGGAAACACTTTCACCACCTCAGTATCCAACCTGTCAACATCCAATTCTCCTCTTCCCGACCATCATCAACTTCCATACTCCGGCGACTACTCCATCAACCCATCATCTATCAATACCCAAAGTATCTCTGAACTCGATTCCCTATTGAAGCTGCAGCACCAAAATTTCTTTAAACCCAGTAAACTAGGGTTCATAACCAAAAATCCCAAATTCCACTCTCAAGCTTGAATTGTAAATCAATTCAATAATTTTTCTACGATCATTGATAGCTACATTCATTCCAGAACTAATTTCACTCCAATCCAATGCAAAGATCAATTTATCTTGATCAAAATGTATAATACAGTTCATTTGAAACTGCCCTTTTGCTTGACTCTATAAACTTTAATTTTTGATTTAAGATTCTAGCATTCACTTAATGATTCTATAAGTACATCTGAATATTAATTCATGATACCTATATTTCCCAAATTTTTCTTTTACAGAATTTAGTTTATGTTTTATGGTTTCAGACATCACAGAAAACAAATCAACTTATATAGCCCTAAAACTTATTTTACCATGTAATAAACCCATTTACATTCAAATGCTAATCCATGGTAACAACCAGATTAATGCAAGAAAAACTATTTATCAAATTTTAACTTAAACTATAGCTATCAGATTCCTGAAATCAATACATGCATTGCATTCATATATGCACAGGCAGTAAAAATGAAAACATGTACAAACATTTAACTCAGTATAAAATCAAGCAAGTAATCCTACTTAATTTACTTTAAATTAAGTGTTACTCACCTTATTTATAAAATGCAGAGCACATCCAAATTTGCAGAGCACATTCAACTATACAGGTTCCATTCCAGATTTTAAAAGATGAAATGCAGGCTTCTAATGCTTTAAAATTCTTGAATGTTGCTTTTTAAAACATGCAGGTACAACTTGTGTTTGTAGCTCCAGATCCAGATTGTAATGTAGAGCTTTATGCTTGAAATTTGCAGAGCTTCTTTGTTTATAAATGATATATGCAGAGCCTTAAATGGTGAAGATTGAAATGCATGTCTGCAGGTTATAATTTTGGGAAAGAGGAGTTTGTTTGATGCAGAACTTGAAATTGCAGAGCATATTCATGTTGATGCAGGTTTGAATATTTTGAAGAGTTGCATGCAGGTCTGAATTTTTGGGGAATGCAGATTGTAAATGGTTGAGAATGGAATTTGGTTTTCTTTTATTAAGGAATGAAACCAAAAATGCAAATGAATAAATAAACAAGCTAATATGAATGAATGTAAATTTTCAGATTTTAAATGAATTAAAAGAAAAAGAAAATGAAATATTGACACTTGTCTTATAAAATGAATGATAAGTCTACACATGTTAGCTTTAAGTTTTAATACACATACACATGTCTCTTTAAATAATTTGTTATTTAATTAAGTGTTAAAGATAGATTAAACTTAGTTAATTAGTTCATTTGAAAAGAAACTTTTAAAACAAATTTATAAAAGAGCTTGTAACATAATTTAATATACAACTTGAATTAAAAATGAATTTGAAACTAATTAAAACATTTATCTCATTTTTAAAATCATATAGTATTTTAATTAAATATTTTTGAAAAGCTCAAATTAAAAATAAATCACCATTTCCATCTTCAAAACATATTAAAATTATACTATACTAATTTAACTAAACAAATTGTCTATTTAAAATATATATATAAATGCATATACATTATTAAATAGGAAACAATTTATTAACAAAATTTATCATTTCAATATAAATTTAAACCCAGATTATTAAATTTATATTGTCCAAAATTCCGGGTCGTTACATGGGTCCTCGTATTTACCTTACAGGAAACGTCGCCACCGTCCTACTTCATTCTGGAAACTCCACCGCGTACACGGTTAGTCAAAGTGGTTTTCGGTATCGACAGAGAGTATGTCCAAATCCGATCCCGGTCTCTTTGCCAACCCATCGTTATTATAACACCGCGGTTATTTAAAAATAGTTTATACTTTAAAACCAGAATATAATCCATTTCAAACCATAATATTACGATATCATTTCTTTTTTTAAAACCCAAAAAGATTCATTTTGATATTATTTTTATAAAACCCAAATCAATGATATCATTTCCCAAATATAAATCTTTTCCAAAATTTATGCCACTTTTAAAATTTATAATTCCTTGTAACCAAATATTTGAATATTAACTTTCAACATAATACTTCGAAATCCATAGTTTTTAAAACCATTACTTTCAAAACTAAATGGTTTGGATATTCAACAATATATAAAATAAGTGATTTAACTTTATGGTTACTTTGTACGGAAAATAATTTACATGGCTTTGTGAATATTTCTTTACTCAATGTTAAAACCATAATCCAAAATATTATTTCAAGTCCCAACCATTTCAATTTTATATATATTTATATCCATCTTGAGTGTTAATATTTCAACTAAAGTTGGATTTTTATTCTTTCAACAAATCAAATGTTCTATTAATTAGTTTTGAACATTCACATAAAATCCATAAATAATAAGACTTCAATTTCTAGTAATAAATTATATATATTTTCCAATTCAAATTATACTAGAATATTCATTTCAATTTATTTTGGGAAAAATCCAATTGTAAATATACTATCTTAAAATTTCCAACTTAACATTTAAACATAGGATATAAATTATCAAACTCCCTTTTCTAAATTTTCTTCCATTTTAATAAAGAGATTTATACACCTTTTTATTTCAAATTTTTCAACTTCATATGTATATAAATATGGAAGAAAACATTTATTCAGTATAAAAATTAAGATTTTTATAAACCGTATTCCATCCAAACCATAGAAATCACATTAAAAATGGTTATATATAGACCGCGGTGCCTATATATAGTTTTCTATCCTATGGTTAAGTGATACGGATATTTATCATTTCAATCCGCAATTTAAAAGATATAAAATTTGCGGTTATATATCATTTCAAACCACAATCCCGAATGAATAAATATGCATGATAATTGGCAATATAATGATATATAAATAACATCCATCAATATCATCCATCATCCAATCAAAATCCACAAGCAATATCAATCAATAACAATATGTGTTTGATAATATGCAATAGGTAATAACTGGCAGTTTTATTCAAATTAAATTTATCAACTGTTAATCTAACAATTTTATATTCAGTAAAAATTTATATAACTGTTAACTAGCAGTTCATATGCAAACAAAAATTTCTAACAGTAAATTAATACGCAATAAATCAATTAAATTAACAGTTAAATTTAATAAAATGCAATTCAACAGATATGAATGAAATAAACATGCCAAATGCTCATAAATAAATTTCTATTCATTTCTAAAATTTATTTAACAAACATAAAAGCTTCTAGTAATTGTGAGTGGGTCAAAACACTCACCTTTTGAATTTAAATCGAATTTAAACCCGATTTAAACCCAAAAATTCGCCCGTCTCAGAATTCGTCCACACCAGCGTCGTCAAGTCCGGAATTAAATTACGATCCTAACAAAAGAAATTTCGTTTGAATCCGAGGTCGTATGAGAAAGTTATGGCGAAAAATGGTGATTGAATTCAAAATTAAAAATAAACAAAGTGGTACACATTCATCACTTACTTTACATATGTGCCACGTCACACTTAATGTTCACGCGTCTTCCCTGGTATCGGAGCATGCACGCAAGCAGAGCTAACGACCCATTATCAAACCCTTGACCAACGTTTGACTGCACGCCGCCGCCTCCTCTGGCATCACCTGACCCAGCTGCTACCACCGTAGGACCCCCTCGTCAGGCCGCACGTCCCCCTACCCACGGCAAGCCCTCCGGTCACCCAAAGCTCCACCGGCCGCCGCCTATACATAAGGTTTCGAAACCTTAATCGAAGATCTACGACGATCTAACCGTTGAACTGCCAAACAAATTACATAGATGCGCTCCCCTCGGTTCCCTCTCCAAAACCCAGAAACAGAATCTCGATCCGATAAAGTTTTGTGCGACGATGATGAACGATTTTGGGGCTGTTTGAATTTATTCTGGATGAACGACAGCTCCAATTGAAAAACGAATTTCACCAGTAGATTACGCGTATCGAATATTTCAACATATATTTTTTCTGGAATTTTCTGAAAATTTTGAGTTTTGACTTTTGATTTTGAACTGTGGATAGATCTGGAATTGGATCTGAGATGTATCCATTGAGGAAGAAAGAAGGTTGAAGAAAATGAACGTACAGCAAATAGACAATAGGGTGAAGCTAGGGTTTATGATCGCATATATATAGGCAAATAGAAGAAGGCTAGGTGGGTACGGATAACGAACGCGCTAGACGGTAGTTGGCCCAAAAAGCCCGTTCTGACCCCGGAACGAAATTTATCAAACCCATATATCCAGATAGGTATTTTAAAATATTCTGAACGCGATGGAAAAAGTTTCACGACCAAATTCGATCGTATGAAGAAGTTATGCTGAAAACAAGATTTCCAAATTGATTTCAAATTGATTTTTAATAAAATCGATTTCAAGGCGTTTCGCGTCCGTACGATCAAACGACAAGTCCAATCGATACGAAACTTGAAACCCTATAATAATTCACCGATACGGATCCGATGAAACTGGTTTCGTCGAAATCCGAGTCCGTGACAAAAATGGCTATTTTTAATCTTTATTAAATAAATTAAAATAAATTATAAATCCAATTTTTATATTTCAACTTCTAATATTGGCCAAATTTCATTCCTTATATAATTCAATCTATTCCAAATGATTTAACAAGCTTGGATGTGGATTAAAATCTATAAGTATATCAATTTTGCAGTGTTAATTTCTGCACTTCTTATTATTTGGAATTATAATTTTTATTCTCAAAACCCAATTATTAAATCATATACTCTTATACTCACACTTAAATCCAATTAGATAAATAGATTTGATTTCCATTCCAACTCATTTGATTGCAAATAAACTTTTTACCATACATTAAATTTCAAATTATTAATAAACTTTTATTCCCATTTCCTTTACACACAATCATCGTATTATAAAGGTATCTTCCATTGATTTGCCTTAACTTATTTAAGGTAACCTTACATAAATATCTATTGCTATGATTTCAAATTATTATTCCCTCAATTTTCTTAACTATTATTAATTCCAATCTTAATGAATTCAACATTATAAGTTTGATAAATTTATTAAATTCACTCAATTGTTTACAAATTCCATTTTAAATTCAATAACGTAATATTTTACGTTTAATTCTATTTTATTTGTAGTAAATACCCTTTGTTGGATTTAATATTCAAATTATAAATAAAATCTTGCTTTCTAAAGTTATATCAACAATGGTCCAACTAAATTTGAATTAGCTTTAACTTTATTTTATGGAATTAACTATTGCAATAAATCCAAATTGATAAATAAGGCTTGATTCCTATATTAACTACTTTGGTTCCAATTAACCTTTTATGGTGAATATGAATTTCAAGGTATAATTGAAATCTTTATATCCATTTGATTTCACTGTTTCATTTTTATTATTAAATCCATTATAGCCAAATGCATGAAATTAATATACACAAATATTTTAAATCCCAACTTAAGTTTTACTTAACGTATTAATAACCGTTTAAATTTTCTTAATTGCAATAACTCCATTACCTTCATTCTTTTTATTCACGTAGCTAAATCTTGATTTAAAAATCTTTACTATAACCCATAGTCTTATTAAAATAGGAATTTACACTATCTGTAACGTTAATTTCCATCAGTAAAGATCTTACACCCTTTGTTCCATAGATTTAGATTTCACAAATTTAGCTACTGCATTAATTCTTATTTATATAACATAAATGTTCATATACTTTGAATTCATTCCCAATTCACCAACTCAATTAATTATGCTTTACAAATGTGTTTCCAATATATAGGTATTTTATACTAATTGTTATCATACCCATAATTACACGCTTATAACTAATTCCCACATTTGCATAAATTTATTAAGTTAGAATGTTTATTAAGGTTTATGCATTTCCAACTTGTACTGATTTTACACAATTATTATGATTTCTCACAGAACGTTAAATTTATTAATTGACCATTTATTATAATTAACTCCCTTAATTGAATCAACTGCTTATTATTATATTTTCATTCTTACCATTTCTTCCCATTATAAATTCATTTACGTATTTACACATCTCTATCTTTCAAATATTAATAACCAAACTGATTACAAACACTGTTCTTACCAATCTTCATAAATTTGTTCAACTCTATACTTTTTCTCATATAATTAAAGTTTATGTTTCTATTAGATTTTTTTTTCTACTGACATTGAATTTTACTATCTACACTTATTGCATCTTTGTATACATGAATACTATTAAAGTTAATATTTATATTAACTTTTATAAATTCAACTTCCATTCGTTTCTTATCACTAACTTTCAACAAAATGTGACCATCTACATTTACCAAACCTATTGTCATAATGTTTTATTGTTACACTAAGTTACGCAACTACTATACCAAATTTCTACATTTATTCCTAAACAAATTAGAAATTATACTAATCTAATTTATTAAATATTATTAATTTAACGGGTCGTTACAATCTCCCCCACTCAAAACTTTTCGTCCCCGGAAAGGAAAAAGAAGGGAGGAGGAAGATTTACAGTACATCTTATTTCCAATATTAACTTATAAACAATATCTTACTGGATTAATTTCCTTTAATGAAATATACTTGTTTTATAATCATTATATCTTTTAATACTTGAATTATTAAAGTTGGAAAAATATTTTTAACAAAATTCTAAGTCCAAAATTTACGGAAAAATTTTGGCAGAGTCTCCTTTGTACGGAGGGACTCTGGAGAAAATATAATATCTAAATATACAAATATATTACATATATTATCCAAAATAAAATATCCCAACACGGGAAAATATATAAAATAGCGCTTTAAACGTAATCCGAAAACGTACCTATTTGTCGGGCAGTACGCTTATTATTTTTATGGAACCAAAGCAGTAGCAGTGGCTTCCATCACCTGTATTCACTTATATAATCTAAAAGTTAAATATTTATATCAAAGTGAAAAGTCTAAGTGGTATACAACCATTAATCAACCAATCAACTGCAACAACCATAGATTTTAACAAACATCACACACAGCAAACAAAAATCATTCAATCAAACAAACAATTTGTTGTTCGGGTTCAAATTCTGAAATTGTACGGAATGAAGAATAACTATCAAGTGCATCCGTTACTCAACAGTCTTAGATGGAACAAAGATAGATTATTTGTTCATCCCATAACTCCAAAATTCCTTACCCAACAAACATACATCAACCCAACAATCCAAACCAACACCAAAATAGTTTATTTACATTTATTTCATAATTCAGTGGTTTGATTTTCTTTCCTTCATTTATGGAGGAATTTCTTTGTTTCTTACAAGTTTTATTTTCCAACTATCACAAAATTCATTATATTTGTATTTCCTTTTATTACTTAAGTTTCCTTTTATTACCTAAGTTTATAAAATAAATTCTCATTAATAACAACAAATATTTTGAATATCTTCATTTCCTTACTCTTCACTTGTAAGATTTCCCTTAAATTCTTAATCTGCTAACATTCATTCTTATAAGTGGAAGTTTTTATTTATCCATTAACTATGAATTGCAGTCATTTAATTTTTCCTACTTTCCATTATATTAGAATAGGGAAGATTAAAACATACTTAAGTCAATAATCATACAATCAATTCTTATTTTGAATTTCATTTTATATACTTAGGTTCATATCATCTATTAATAATTCTTAACCCTTTTTCAGTAAAATTTCAATTATAACCTAAGTTTATACCATTAAATTCTTATTATAACAGTAATTTATTGAATACTTCATTTTTCTAAATTCCTACTTGTAAAATATTCAATTCCAGTTTCTCATTTAACACTTCAACTTTTATATTTGGGTAAGTTATTTATGTTAAGGAAATTGCAATTGAACTTATACAAGTTTAATCTCCATTCTTTTAATTAAATTTAATGTTTATCCATATTACTCTTTGTCTCATATGTATGCAAATTCCTCTTTATAGCTTTGCAATTATTCTCTTATTTCAATTAGAGGTTTCAATTCATTTATTAGTTAACTTTTATTTCACTAACAAATTTTAAACAATTAATTAACGGAAAAATTTAGAATTAAATACCGAGTTAAATTTCAATTTATTTCAAAATAATAGATAAATAAGTTCTTACAACTCAATATCTCTAATTATAGTTAGAGCAATAAAAGAATTTTTTTAGAAAAGTTCAAAATAAATCTGCAGTAAAATTTACTACAGTGGCCTTTCCCCTTCGAAACTCGAAATGAAAGTCGATGATGCGGCCGTCATCACCGAATTTATTTTCCAGCGACAGAGAGGAAAGTACAGAATTTATTTATTTATTTTTTTCCAAAATCTTCTTTAAAACAATTCTTCCAAATTATACGAAATATTTATATAAGAAATTACTTATAAACCAAATCAATAAATTTCACAAATTCTTTGAAAGCAGATTTGGAAAAATCCCGGACTTAAGTTCTAAAATCTCCAATTTGATTTATCATAATTTCAACTTAGCTTCAGTTATTATAAATATTTTATTTCCTAACACCCAATCTATAGCAACCAAATATATATATATCTTTATAAAAATATTTTTATATATAGAAAATATAATAGGCAAAATTCTTTCATTCACCTATATTAAAACAAATATTATGTTGGTCTGTCCTATTAAGTGTTTAGAAATCCCTATTGATGACATAGCGTCCCATGCATCAACCAGAATTTATAAATACAAAGCGGAACAGATTAACACAATATAAAAATCTTTTTATTAATACTAACAAATACGCTCTCTCATATATATACACTCAGCGACTCCCATAGGATATTTCTACCCTATTAACAAAGAGTCAAACCCCACAAAGCCAAGGTTTATCGCTAAACCAAAGCTCTGATACCAGATGTAACATCCCGCCTTTTCGCACGATTTAAACAGACACACATGTCGATTCAAAGCATACGGAAGGGCGGATTGTTATGGGGTAAATAAGAAACAAGAAAGAAATAAAACAAGACAGAATCTCACAGCGCGAGGATAAAATATAATAATCAAATATACAGTTTAGAAAGCTGTTTACAAAAACATTTATTATATTTATATAATACATATCAGAGTTACACTTACCAATAACAATGCAGCGGAATTAAATAGTGTAGTGAAACCATATTATCTATAGTAATAATAATAAAATCTTCGTCTTCTTCCTCCAGAAATAAAATCTTCAATCCTGAAACGCTCGGACTGACCCGAGCGAATTGAAAAGACAAAACACCCGAGTCAGAACTAAAAGATCTTATGTGAGTTAAATTAACAGAAATAAATATGAGTACAGTAACTCAAGAGATGCTCGGGATTTACATCTCCTAAGGATCCGTTAAACTATTTACTATGTAGTATATTGCGCTATTATAATAGTGTCTAATTGTAAAATAAACTTACTTTTAAATAGTGTTAAGGGGTTACCCATATAGCCCTTAACACAGAATATATTCCCATAGTCTATACAGTACCGTAATCTCCCCCGTACTGGGCGTCGTCAGAGGGCACTCCATAGGTATGGTACAAAGCTAAAATCGTATAAGGCGCGCTAGGGTAGGTGACACGGCACAACTAGGCAATGCCAGGGTAGATATACCAATTACGCTTCCGGGCCGATGGTAACGCGTAGCCGCAGCTACCGCCCACCTCGAACAAACTCCTCCAAAATCAAAATAGAAGTGGCCACTGAATCAATCCAAAGTCAAAGTATAATATCGAAGAGGAGTGTCCGATCAGAGGAATGACCTCATTAACCCGTCGATCGCTCCTGTTTTAGCCACCTTATGCCAACTCACGGGAGTTGGGTCCTCGTATTTACCTTGCAGGAAACGTCGCCACCGTCCTACTTCATTCTGGAAACTCCACCGCGTACACGGTTAGTCAAAGTGGTTTTCGGTATCGACAGAGAGTATGTCCAAATCCGATCCCGGTCTCTTTGCCAACCCATCGTTATTATAACACCGCGGTTATTTAAAAATAGTTTATACTTTAAAACCAGAATATAATCCATTTCAAACCATAATATTACGATATCATTTCTTTTTTTAAAACCCAAAAAGATTCATTTTGATATTATTTTTATAAAACCCAAATCAATGATATCATTTCCCAAATATAAATCTTTTCCAAAATTTATGCCACTTTTAAAATTTATAATTCCTTGTAACCAAATATTTGAATATTAACTTTCAACATAATACTTCGAAATCCATAGTTTTTAAAACCATTACTTTCAAAACTAAATGGGTTGGATATTCAACAATATATAAAATAAGTGATTTAACTTTATGGTTACTTTGTACGGAAAATAATTTACGTGGCTTTGTGAATATTTCTTTACTCAATGTTAAAACCATAATCCAAAATATTATTTCAAGTCCCAACGATTTCAATTTTATATATATTTATATCCATCTTGAGTGTTAATATTTCAACTAAAGTTGGATTTTTATTCTTTCAACAAATCAAATGTTCTATTAATTAGTTTTGAACATTCACATAAAATCCATAAATAATAAGACTTCAATTTCTAGTAATAAATTATATATATTTTCCAATTCAAATTATACTAGAATATTCATTTCAATTTATTTTGGGAAAAATCCAATTGTAAATATACTATCTTAAAATTTCCAACTTAACATTTAAACATAGGATATAAATTATCAAACTCCCTTTTCTAAATTTTCTTCCATTTTAATAAAGAGATTTATACACCTTTTTATTTCAAATTTTTCAACTTCATATGTATATAAATATGGAAGAAAACATTTATTCAGTATAAAAATTAAGATTTTTATAAACCGTATTCCATCCAAACCATAGAAATCACATTAAAAATGGTTATATATAGACCGCGGTGCCTGTATATAGTTTTCTATCCTATGGTCAAGTGATACGGATATTTATCATTTCAATCCGCAATTTAAAAGATATAAAATTTGCGGTTATATATCATTTCAAACCACAATCCCGAATGAATAAATATGCATGATAATTGGCAATATAATGATATATAAATAACATCCATCAATATCATCCATCATCCAATCAAAATCCACAAGCAATATCAATCAATAACAATATGTGTTTGATAATATGCAACAGGTAATAACTGGCAGTTTTATTCAAATTAAATTTATCAACTGTTAATCTAACAATTTTATATTCAGTAAAAATTTATATAACTGTTAACTAGCAGTTCATATGCAAACAAAAATTTCTAACAGTAAATTAATACGCAATAAATCAATTAAATTAACAGTTAAATTTAATAAAATGCAATTCAACAGATATGAATGAAATAAACATGCCAAATGCTCATAAATAAATTTCTATTCATTTCTAAAATTTATTTAACAAACATAAAAGCTTCTAGTAATTGTGAGTGGGTCAAAACACTCACCTTTTGAATTTAAATCGAATTTAAACCCGATTTAAACCCAAAAATTCGCCCGTCTCAGAATTCGTCCAAACCAGCGTCGTCAAGTCCGGAATTAAATTACGATCCTAACAAAAGAAATTTCGTTTGAATCCGAGGTCGTATGAGAAAGTTATGGCGAAAAATGGTGATTGAATTCAAAATTAAAAATAAACAAAGTGGTACACATTCATCACTTACTTTACATATGTGCCACGTCACACTTAATGTTCACGCGTCTTCCCTGGTATCGGAGCATGCACGCAAGCAGAGCTAACGACCCATTATCAAACCCTTGACCAACGTTTGACTGCACGCCGCCGCCTCCTCTGGCATCACCTGACCCAGCTGCTACCACCGTAGGACCCCCTCGTCAGGCCGCACGTCCCCCTACCCACGGCAAGCCCTCCGGTCACCCAAAGCTCCACCGGCCGCCGCCTATACATAAGGTTTCGAAACCTTAATCGAAGATCTACGACGATCTAACCGTTGAACTGCCAAACAAATTACATAGATGCGCTCCCCTCGGTTCCCTCTCCAAAACCCAGAAACAGAATCTCGATCCGATAAAGTTTTGTGCGACGATGATGAACGGTTTTGGGGCTGTTTGAATTTATTCTGGATGAACGACAACTCCAATTGAAAAACGAATTTCACCAGTAGATTACGCGTATCGAATATTTCAACATATATTTTTTCTAGAATTTTCTGAAATTTTTGAGTTTTGACTTTTGATTTTGAACTGTGGATAGATCTGGAATTGGACCTGAGATGTATCCATTGAGGAAGAAAGAAGGTTGAAGAAAATGAACGTACAGCAAATAGACAATAGGGTGAAGCTAGGGTTTATGATCGCATATATATAGGCAAATAGAAGAAGGCTAGGTGGGTACGGATAACGAACGCGCTAGACGGTAGTTGGCCCAAAAAGCCCGTTCTGACCCCGGAACGAAATTTATCAAACCCATATATCCAGATAGGTATTGTAAAATATTCTGAACGCGATGGAAAAAGTTTCACAACCAAATTCGATCGTATGAAGAAGTTATGCTGAAAACAAGATTTCCAAATTGATTTCAAATTGATTTTTAATAAAATCGATTTCAAGGCGTTTCGCGTCCGTACGATCAAACGACAAGTCCGATCGATACGAAACTTGAAACCCTATAATAATTCACCGATACGGATCCGACGAAACTGGTTTCGTCGAATTCCGAGTCCGTGACAAAAATGGCTATTTTTAATCTTTATTAAATAAATTAAAATAAATTATAAATCCAATTTTCATATTTCAACTTCTAATATTGGCCAAATTTCATTCCTTATATAATTCAATCTATTCCAAATGATTTAACAAGCTTGGATGTGCATTAAAATCTATAAGTATATCAATTTTGCAGTGTTAATTTCTGCACTTCTTATTATTTGGAATTATAATTTTTATTCTCAAAACCCAATTATTAAATCATATACTCTTATACTCTCACTTAAATCCAATTAGATAAATAGATTTGATTTCCATTCCAACTCATTTGATTGCAAATAAACTTTTTACCATACATTAAATTCCAAATTATTAATAAACTTTTATTCCCATTTCCTTTACACACAATCATCGTATTATAAAAGTATCTTCCATTGATTTGCCTTAACTTATTTAAGGTAACCTTACATTAATATCTATTGCTATGATTTCAAATTATTATTCCCTCAATTTTCTTAACTATTATTAATTCCAATCTTAATGAATTCAACATTATAAGTTTGATAAATTTATTAAATTCACTCAATTGTTTACAAATTCCATTTTAAATTCAATAACGTAATATTTTACGTTTAATTCTATTTTATTTGTAGTAAATACCCTTTGTTGGATTTAATATTCAAATTATAAATAAAATCTTGCTTTCTAAAGTTATATCAACAATGGTCCAACTAAATTTGAATTAGCTTTAACTTTATTTTACGGAATTAACTATTGCAATAAATCCAAATTGATAAATAAGGCTTGATTCCTATATTAACTACTTTGGTTCCAATTAACCTTTTATGGTGAATATGAATTTCAAGGTATAATTGAAATCTTTATATCCATTTGATTTCACTGTTTCATTTTCGTTATTAAATCCATTATAGCCAAATGCATGAAATTAATATACACAAATATTTTAAATCCCAACTTAAGTTTTACTTAACGTATTAATAACCGTTTAAATTTTCTTAATTGCAATAACTCCATTACCTTCATTCTTTTTATTCACGTAGCTAAATCTTGATTTAAAAATCTTTACTATAACCCATAGTCTTATTAAAATAGGAATTTACACTATCTGTAACGTTAATTTCCATCAGTAAAGATCTTACACCCTTTGTTCCATAGATTTAGATTTCACAAATTTAGCTACTGCATTAATTCTTATTTATATAACATAAATGTTCATATACTTTGAATTCATTCCCAATTCACCAACTCAATTAATTATGCTTTACAAATGTGTTTCCAATATATAGGTATTTTATACTAATTGTTATCATACCCATAATTACACGCTTATAACTAATTCCCACATTTGCATAAATTTATTAAGTTAGAATGTTTATTAAGGTTTATGCATTTCCAACTTGTACTGATTTTACACAATTATTATGATTTCTCACAGAACGTTAAATTTATTAATTGACCATTTATTATAATTAACTCCCTTAATTGAATCAACTGCTTATTATTATATTTTCATTCTTACCATTTCTTCCCATTATAAATTCATTTACGTATTTACACATCTCTATCTTTCAAATATTAATAACCAAACTGATTACAAACACTGTTCTTACCAATCTTCATAAATTTGTTCAGATCTATACTTTTTCTCATATAATTAAAGTTTATGTTTCTATTAGATTTTTTTTCTACTGACATTGAATTTTACTATCTACACTTATTGCATCTTTGTATACATGAATACTATTAAAGTTAATATTTATATTAACTTTTACAAATTCAACTTCCATTCGTTTCTTATCACTAACTTTCAACAAAATGTGACCATCTACATTTACCAAACCTATTGTCATAATGTTTTATTGTTACATTAAGTTACGCAACTACTATACCAAATTTCTACATTTATTCCTAAACAAATTAGAAATTATACTAATCTAATTTATTAAATATTATTAATTTAACGGGTCGTTACACAGCTGCTGCTCCAAGAGCCGACCCAGAGTCGGCAACGACTAAGAGAACAGCTATGCGATAACGCCGAGCTGATCAACCAGCTGGATCGCCAGAAGCGAAGGAGATCCAAGAGAGATCATGCTTCTCACTCCTCCAGAGAAATTTCTTCATCTTATGATTATCATCATCAATCTCTACGACCCCGGCTAGATGGGAATCACAAACAAGCTGCTGGAAATCAACCGGCAATGGCCGATGGAAAGCTAAGAGTCGGTCCATCAGCCAGTTTCCAAATCGGGCCCTTCTCCCGAGGAGGTGCCGCTCCTCACTACACCACAGAATGCCGCGCCACTAACGTCGCGGTTGAACCAGGAGTCGATGCTCAAGATCAGTCGAACCTCGACCGTCGTCATCATGGACGTACTCCTGAACCATACGTCCTAGAGGACTATTAGCCAAGAAGGCAAGATTTGAACCGTCGACAGCATCCGGTCCAACCCCAGAATGTGGGATTCAATCACACTCCAGCACAAGCTGCACAGAACATACAAATGCCGGATATTCTGACCTTGATACGTTAGATGATCCATGAGAGCCAGGGTCTCACGAACGATGACTAGGGTATCTCCAGAAGCCACACTCCTTTCATGGACGATATTCTTACTGCTGAACCCCTTCAGCGATTCAGGATGCCGACTCTACCCATGTACGAGGGAAACTCTGACCCCAACCAACATATTCTGAAATACGAAGGGTCGATAAGCGCTGCCAGAGCTGACGATGCAGTGAAGTGTCGTAGTTTCCATATATCCTTGGGGGCATCGCCACCATGTGGTTCATTCGACTGCCACCATGATCTATTTCCTCCTTTGACCAATTGGACACTAAATTCGTTGAGCAATTCCGCATGCACGTCGCAAGGCCGAAAGATGTTAACACTCTGTCTAGCGTCACCTAAGCCCCTAGAGAGACGCTTAGACACTACTTAGAGAGATTCCATACTACATGTGCGAAGATCAGCAATCCGAACGATAACTCCATCCTTATGGCATTGACTAAGGGGATTGACCCCGATTCTGAGTTTGGCAACTGGTTGGCTGGAAAACCCAGCTGCATCATAGGACAGTTTCCACGCCAAGGCGGCTCAATTCCTGAGAAGGGAAGATGCGAAACAGTCTAGGAAGTAGACTGATGCAGGGCCAAGCACGGAAGGGATCCAAAGCAATATCGCAATCAAACAGTCCAGTGAGAGCTCCGGGAACGTTCAGTTGAACATTAAAAACAAACAAGCTCAACGAAGAGAGAGCGTAAATCAAAATAAAAAACGAGATCAAAATCGTGGCCCACAGCGTAAGAATCCTATGTTTGACCGCTACACTCCTTTGAATACGTCACTGGAGAACTTGTAAACCTGTAATACAATTCAATACAAAAAACCTGCTCCAAAACCGTCGCCAGAGAGGCAAATCCAGACGGAAAATTTTTGCAGGTCCCATGAAAGCTACGGGCACAATACGAATGAATGTCATCATTTGCAAGATCTCGTTGAAAAATTGAGTAGGGAAAGGAAGCTGGAACAGTTGGTGCAGGCGCCGCAGCATGGAGGAGCGGGCCCATCAAATCAAAATAATGAACCCAACCGACTGAGACATGAGGACTCTACCCGTCCCGGTGGGAGATTGGTGATAAACGCCGTTAGTGGTGCACCCACTTTGTCAGGAGCCTGGAACGACGAGGATCTTCGTCACTGTTGCACATGATAGGCTTTATTCAATCTATGAATACTTTACAACTTTCTTTGCATTTTGAAATTTGAATTTGTAATAAGGCACTGACTATGCCATGTTTTTCCGTTCCAGCAATAAATTACTATCTTTTCAAGCTAGAGCTATGATTCACCGAATGTGACATTCAACAATCACAACGCACGAAGCGCTTAGTTCCATCGAACAATGGAATTTATTCAAATAGCGAGTGACTGTGATACGGCCGGCCACTCACTAAGTGAAGCCTCAGCTCGGGGACAAGCCATCACTTCAAAGGCTGAACTGGACCGAGACACGACAGTCCTACAACTAACTCCAAATTCCCAGAGTGCGAATTGGAGTATTCTCATCAACTCTAGGTTCCCAGAGTGCGAACCGGAGTACAAATCCTAACTCCAAGTTCCCAGTGCGTGAATTGGAGTATAAACATCAACTCCATCGGTCCCAGAGTGTGAACGGACTCCAAGTTCCCAGAGCGTGAATTGGAGTATAAACATAAAATCCATCGTTCCCAGAGTGTGAACTCCAAGTTCCCAGAGTGTGAATTGGAGTATAAACATCAAATCCATCGTTCCGAGAGTGTGAACGGACTCCAAGTTCCCAGAGCGTGAATTGAAGTATAAACATCAAATCCGTCGTTCCCAGAGTGTGAACGGACTCCAAGTTCCCAGAGTGTGAATTGGAGTATAAACATCAAATCCGTCTTTCCCAGAGTGTGAACGGACTCCAAGTTCCCAGAGCGTGAATTGGAGTATAAACATCAAATCCGTCATTCCCAGAGTGTGAACGGACTCCAAGTTCCCAGAGCGTGAATTGGAGTATAAACATCAAATCCATCGTTCCCAGAGTGTGAACGGACTCCACGTTCCCAGAGCGTGAATTGAAGTATAAACCTCAAATCCATCGTTCCCAGAGGGTGAACGGACTCCAAGTTCCCAGAGCGTGAATTGGAGTATAAACATTAAATCCATCGTTCCCAGAGTGCGAACGAACTCCAAGTTCCCGGAGCGTGAACTGGAGTATAAACATCAAATCCATCATTCCCAGAGTGTGAACGAACTCCAAGTTCCCATAGAGTGAATTGGAGTATAAACATCAAATCCATCGTTCCCAGAGTGTGAACGGACTCCAAGTTCCCAGAGCGTGAATTGGAGTACAAACATCAAATCCATCGTTCCCAGAGTGTGAACGGACTCCAAGTTCCCAGAGCGTGAATTGGAGTACAAACATCAAATCCATCGTTCCCAGAGTGTGAACGGACTCTTAAAAAGCCCAAATAGATGTGACTGACCATCTATCGGCTAACTCCAGATTCCCAGAGCGCCAGTCGGAGTATAAACATCAAGTCCAGGTTCCCGGAGTGCGAACCAAAATACAAATGCTAACTTCATATTTCCAGAGCGCGAGTCGGAGTACAGACATCAATTTCAGGTTCCCGGAGTGCGAACCAAAATCAAATGCTAACTCCAGATTCCCAGAGCGCGAGTCGGAGTACAGACATCAATTTCAGGTTTCCAGAGTGCGAACCAAAATGCAAATGCTAACTCTAGATTCCCAGAGCGTGAGTCGGAATACAAACAACAATTCCAGGTTCCCGGAGTGCAAACCAAAACGTCAATGCTAGCTCCAAGTTCCCAGAGTGTGAAGTGGAGGATAAACATTAATTCCAGGTTCCTGGAGTGCGAACCAAAATATACATGCCGACTCCAAAATTCCCAAAGTGTGAATTAGAGTACAAATACCATATCAAAGTTCCTGGAGTGCGAACTATATTACAAACATCGATAACTCTCGAATTCCTATAGTGCGAACCAGATTATCGATCACAGATTATCCTAGGTCCCCGGAGTGTGGACATGTGCTCAAGATTTGCAATAGGGGCGCTAAACCACCGAAATACAAATGTTGTTCCCTAGAACTGGGGGGCAAAATGCTTAAGTGTTAATCACCAATCGAAGCAATACAATGTCCAAAATTCAACTCATTTATCAATCACGATGTGTGATCAAGATTTTCAGACTTGGCGAATAAAACGAACTCTACTTGAAGGAAGTAACACCAGAAGTACACTGGACTGAAAGCCGAATGCTGCAAATACTTAAGCACAAAAGAAATGAAAGTTAAAGCAAAGAGACTAAATGTCATTTCAACTGACCGTATGTGAAGATTCATGTATAAGTTATTCCAAAAGAATTCCTATTAGTAGGGGGCCAAGCCTGCATCTACACACGGCCTATGAAAAGAAGAATAAAAGCAACTTCCTAACTGCCAAAAATGCACCAAAGGGGGCTTATCTACTTTTTCTTCTTCGGCCTCAATGTCCAGTATTTCAAGTCTGGAAGGAGTCAAACTCTGAGTTCCTAGCGGCTGCAAGCTTGGAGTTTCCATAACTAGCTAACTCACGAGAAATCATCATTAGACGACAAAGCTTCGAAGTACAGCTATAATGACCGCCATCGTTGATCGTCACAACCGTACTATTAAAATGTTGGCAATCGATCCGGATCGAAGTTGTTACGGTTCCATCGACGAGCCTCGAAAAGTAGTCAAGTATGTGGTTTGACTATCAAGTCTAGATATGCAAAAAACGAAGCTCGTCGAAGTCATGCTATCAAGAGTTCAAATCTTCGTATCCATCATGGCATGGATTCGAATCGACCATCAGAAGCTTGTTCGAGTCCATCAGGATACATGTTCGTATCGATCCCGGGGGCACACTTCGAATCGATTGACAAGTTCTAATTCACATCGATTAAAGAAAGATGACTTCGAATCGATCCTTAGTTGCCTGGTTCGTACCGATCAGGAAGCTCTCAGCTTTACATTGCTCACGTTCGAATCGATACTTTTTGTATCGATCATTCGTATCGACCTAAAGCTGAGAACTTCAAAACGACCAATTAATTATTTTTCGTATCGATCATTTCGTGTCGATGCGATCCACCTCCTTCATATCCGGTACGAACAGCATCACCTCCATTGAAATATTCCAGGGATCGATGCGAAATCCAAGGAGAAATATCACTATATTCATCAATTCGAACGCAAGCCCCCAGATCGATTCGTTCTTTACCTTTCCATCTGACCAAAGGTTCCCATCGGTTCAAAGTGGACAGTGAAAACATCGGCTCGAAGTCCATGTTCGCATCAACAAGTTCACAACTCCATCCACTGCACATCGATAAGAACAGAGATTTCGTATCCATCATAATTTGTGCACTGCCCATCGATACGAACAGCTATTTCGTATCCTTCAGTATATAAACATTAGCATCGTTACGGACAACGCAACAAAGATATGTTGGAGTCATCAAGCATCGATGCGAATGAACATTTCGCATCCACCGAATTCTCCATTTACCGATGCAAAGTCAATCATTCATCCTTCTATATCGATTCAGGAGAGGATCGATACGAAGGAACTTCCTAAAACAACTGACAAACGTTGTTACAACTCAAATTTTACATCGATTCAGGAGAGGATCGATACAAGAGGGTATTCCAAAACAACCATCAAACGTTGTTTTAAATCGAATTTCAAATCGGTTCAGGAGAGAATTAATACGAAATTCAATAACAAACTAAACTGACAACGACTCGTGAACATTCAACGTTAACGAGAGTCAAGTTAACATATATGCATATATGTCAGGCTAATATTCGATTTCCAACATTCACAGGGATCGAATACTCATCTCATTACGATTACGACAACAAACAGCTAAGCACTATTATACAGCAATCAGTTATATCGACGCAAGGTTACAACCCTCGGCAAAAGAGCAATGATTGTTCAAAGGGAAATTGCAGTTTTTCAAAGCACGTCATGTTTCCACAAGACGTACTTTAGGGGGAAAATGTTATCCCGCTTTTTGGCAAAGCCGTGATACCAAGAGATCGATCGAAAACAAAAGACAGCTCGCCTCAAAGATTGGTTATACATTGCTTCGCTATGGATATCGATGAATTTTGTCCAAGTCCAGATTGGGCTACAATTGATAGGACACGACAAGCAAAGCCATAGAGGCCAGTATTTCAAATTTCAAGTCAATCCGAGTTCATATGCTCATGTTATGATCGATTCAATCTAGAGGAAACGGCCCAGCTTTCGTATCCACCATCGAACTCCGGTTCGAATCAATCGAGTTCGTATCGATCAACTTCGTATCCATCGAAGTGCCTCAGTTCGTGTCGATCGAGTTCGAATCCATCGAAGTGCCTCGGTTCGACTCAATCTCGTTCTAATCCATCGGCAGAAAACCTACTTCGCATCCATCAACTAAGGCAACGGATACTGCTTCGCATCCATCATAGAAGCCTCTCTTCGTATCCATCAGGCAGCTGCTGTTCGTATCCATCGAAGAAAGGCTTGTTCGTATCAATCGACCATCAGTGGTTTGTCTCCATCAATGACTGCTATTCGAACCCATAAGTGAAACACATGTTCATAACCATCAAGCGACTTCTTGTTTGCATCCATCAACACTTGTCTATTTCGAACCGATCATCGCCTCCTAGTTCGAAACCATCAGCAGATGGACCACGTCACAATGATCGCCTAGCATCAGCTTCGTATCCATCAACGGGGATGTTTTCATATCCATCGAACGGTCTAGCTTCGTATCGATCATTCATCCCCCAATTCGTGTCCATTGAGCCAACAAGCCTAGGTGACGTGTCATCCCTCGATACGAACAAGCCGAGATATATGGAGTCGACGCGGTCAACTCGGAGTAAAGACCGGATCGAGGCGAAGTATGCGCTTTATGGCATCACGAAAGCACGTGCCATCCTCGGTTCGAAGCAATCAATTCGAACGAATCGATTCGAACCAAACAACCACCGAAGAAGTCCATTTCGTGTCAAGTGTTTCTCCCAATCCACTGGTTCCAATGCCATGAAATTTTCATAGGAGATTGCACACGAGACAAGGAAGGCTCACATCAAATTTCTGCTCCATTGGACATCATCTTGATCGATACGAAATGATTTCGTATCGATCGCAGTTGGATTCAAAACTTTCTGAAATTGGTCGTATGGCCCCCCTCACTTGCCAAAGCGAATCTCCCGAAGTTTGAGCGAAGTCTCAACCTCCTACGCCTATAAATAGAGCCCTAGAGCCTACAGAAGGGGGATCTTTTGGATCTTTGGATTCTGAAGCGCCGAAACTCTGCCGGATCAAGACCTACATCATACTTTTGCTTTTGATTTCGAATTTCCAGTTGTAACTTGCTGTTGATTGCTGTAACAACTTGTAATCAATGGAAGAGAATCAATAAAACTGCAAAAAACTTCATAGTGGACGTAGGCAACACGCTGAACTACTCTAAATTGCTTGTCTATGCATTTACTTTCCTGTTGATTGGAGTTTTTGTTAGATAATACTCATTTTCAATTTATATTCTTCATTATTATCTCTTCAAAAACTTCCGAAGAGTGTTGTGACCAATTTTGGTGCAAACAATTTAATTCTCCCATGTGTGACATTTCAAATTCATTTTTCATAATATTTGAAAATTGATTACATAGATTTTTGTTGGTTAAATCAAAAATGATATCATCAACATAAATTTGTACAACTAAAATATCGTTATTTTCTCTTTTAATAAATAAAGTTGTATCTATTTTGCCTATATGAAAATCAGATGTTATTAAGTGATTTTTAAGACGTTCATACCATGCACGAGGGGCTTGTTTTAATCCATATAGTGCTTTATGTAATTTAAAAACATAATCGGGATATTTTTCGTGAACAAATAATGGTGGTTGTTCGACATATACATTTTCTTTAATAAAACCATTCAAAAAAGCACTTTTGACATCCATTTGAAATAATTTAAAATTGTGATGAGTTGCAAAGGCGAGTAATGTACGAATGGCCTCTAATCTTGCTATTGGAGCAAAGGTTTCATCGTAATCTATACCTTCTTCTTGATTGTAACCTTTAGCAACTAAACGTGCTTTATTTCTAATGATATTTCCATTCTCGTCTGCTTTGTTTTTAAATACCCATTTTGTTCCTATTACCGATTGATCTTCAGGTCTTGGTACTAATTCCTATACGTTATTACGTTCAAATTGATTTAATTCTTCTTGCATAGCTATTATCCAAAAATTATCATTTGAAACTTCTTTATAATTTTTTGGTTCAAAGTTTGACACAAATGCTATATTGCTTATTTGATTGAGTTGATTTCTAGTTACTCCTGAATTAAGATCTCAAATAATATTATCTATTGGACGATTCTTAAGAATTCTAGGGGATGAAATCAAGGTGTTATTTTTCATATTTGTTTCATTATTAACAGAATTTGTTGAATTTGTTAGTGGAATAATTTCTTCTTCGTCAATAGTATGACGGTTAAAAGGATTTTCGTCGAACGAGACATGTAAGCTCTCTTCAATAGTATTATTTCGTTTATTAAATATTCTATATGCTTTGCTACGATCCGAATATCCAATTAAAATACCTTCATCGGCCTTCGGGTCAAATTTTCCTAAGTTATCTTTTGTATTTAGTATAAAAAAAATTTGAACCGAAAGTTTTAAAGTATGGTACTTTAGGTTTTTTACCAAAAAATATTTCAAAACAAGTTTCTTTAGTCATGGGGCGTATGGTTACTCGATTTAACACATAACAAGATGTCGCAATAGCTTCAGTCCAAAAGTGTTTTGGTAAACCACTACTATTTAGTAATGTTCATGCACATTCTTGTAATGTATGATTTTTTCATTCTACGACACCATTTTGTTGAGGTGTACGAGGAAAAGAAAAATCATGCGTTATTCCTTTCTTACTGCAAAAGTTTGTAAAAAGGTCATTTTCGAATTCTCTTCCGTGATCACTTCTAATATTTTTAATTTTCAAATTCATTTGAGTTTTAATTCTTTTATCAAATGTTTTAAACATACCAAAAGTATAGCTTTTGTGTTTTAAAAATAAGGTCCATGTATATCTCGAAAAATCATCGACTATTACGAAAACATATTTGTTGTGATTTATAGACCTTATTTGTGTTGGGCCAAATAAATCTAAATGTAATAATTCTAATGGTTGTTTTGCAGAAATATTTTTTTTAGATTTAAACGAGCTTTTCTTTAGTTTTCCAATTTGACAATCGTCACATAAATTTTCTACTTTGTAATTCATTTTAGGTAATCCTCTTACCAACTCATATTTTGCTAACTTATTAATACTCTTAAAATTGATATGACAAAATCGTTTATGCCATAACCATGGATCATTATGTTTAACGGTTAAACATAAGTTTGAATTTTTATTTATATTCATGTTTAATACATAAATATTCTTGTTTCTAAATACTTCAAAAATGAGTTGTTTGTTATTACCAAAAATATTACATTTATCTTTTCAAAATTTATTTGAAAACCTTTATCGCATAATTTACTAATGCTTAGTAAGTTGTGTTTCAGATTTTCTACTAATAAAACATTTGTAATAATAGGAGAGTTAGATATGCCAGAGTTGATGACTTCTCCAATGCCTATGACATATCCTTTTGAAATATCTCCAAAGGTTACCGTTCCACCATCGATGTATGTTATATTTGATAACATTTTTGAATTTTCGGCCATATGCTTGGAGAAACCGCTTTCTAGTATCCATTTTTCCTTATTTTTTACTTTGGGTACCTCTTCAGTTTGTGCCATAAAACATACATTAGCCAATTCTCCGCCACTATCGCTATCACTTTCAGAAGATGAAGAATCCGAGTCATCCTAAGTTACTTTGAAAGCCTTCTTCTTCTTGAATTTTTGAACTTTGTTATTCTTTTTGTCATTATTGAGTTTAGGGCAATCCTTCTTTATATGACCGTATTGATCACATTCATAGTACTTGATTTGAGTTGTTGTGTTGGACTTCCCTTCTTTTTGAAATTTGGTCATCTTTCTAAATTTCTTGAATATATTATAATTCTTGGCAATGAAGACTATTTCTTCTTCATCTAAATCAGAGTCATCATTTTTTGTTGTTGGAAATGCTATATTCTTTTTCTTCGAATTTAGTTCTTTTCGTGCCAGCAAATTAGCTTCATAGGACATTAAATTTCCTATCAACTCTTCAACTTTGAGAGAAGAAAGATCGTTAACTTCTTCAATAACTAAAACCTTCCTTTCCCAATATGATATTAAGGAGTTGAGTACTCGATAGACTAAATCAAAATCAGTAAATTTAACTCCTAATGCCATAAGATCGTATCAGATAGTTTGAAATCTAGAATACATGTCAACAATAGTTTCATTTTTCTTCATTTTGAATGAAGAAAATTGGTTTTGTAAAATTGAAATCTTAGTTTTTTTGACCTTTGTTGTATCTTCGTGTGTAATTTGTAAGGTACGCCAAATATCAAATGCAGTGGTGCATAACATGACACGTGAAAATTCATTTTTGTCTAAAGAGCAAAATAAAACATTCATAGCTTTAGCATTATTTGATGCTAAGTCTTTTGTGCATCGTTCCAAGTGTTCATAGCAGTAGTAGGTGCTTCAAATTTATCTTGTGTGGCTGACCAAATTTCAAGATCATTAGCTTCTATAAAAATTCTCATACGTGTTGAAAAATATGCATAGTTAGATCCATTAAAGAGTGGGGGTCGTGATGTGGATTGTCCTTCTTGAAAAATACTTGCCATATTAAGGCGATTCAAAAATGTGTTACTGTTATTTGATCAAAACCTTGCTTTGATACCAATTGAAATCCTATATGAGTGGACCGTATAGGATATATATGCAAGTATAAACAACTAACTATGTAATATAACTAGATAGATGATAGTAGCAAAGTAAATTAAAGTAATCACATTAGGATTTTATACTGGTTCGGACCTCCCGTCCTACGTCCAGTCCCGAAGCTCCTCTTCGGAATTTCCTTTCAACTAACCCTCTCTTGACCCGGAGGAACAGGTTTACAACAGCAAAGTTTCTTTGTCAAGAATGTGTTCAATAACACAGATGTTGACTATTAAGTACAATTGCTTTCAATATATATATGGAAGAGTTAATTACAGGTATTTTGATTGCTTAGAGATCAGGTATAAATCAGAGTATAAGAGTTAAGAGCGTAAGTAAGTAAGGTGAGTTCTTCTCTTGAATTCTTGATTCTATTTATAGTGGTGGAGAGATCCTTTGTGTAGTTGCAACTGTAAGTAAGTGCTCTAAGGTTGCTTCTCATGGTGATGAAGAGTTGCAGTGAAGAGAAGCGAACGTGTCCTTTCGGATGTGACAGCTATTCTTTGAATTTACACAGCCGAGTCCAAAATCGGACGTCTGAAAAATATTTCAGACGTCTGGTCTTCATATATTTTTTGTATCTGTTTATATTTCAGACATCTTTGTTTATTATCCAGACATCTAGCTTTCATATATTTTTTATATCCGGATGATTTTCAGACGTCTGAGTTTATTAATCAGACGTCTGATTCTTTTTGAGTTTCAAACCAGAGGAATAAATCAGACGTCTGGCTACTGTACCCAGATGTCTGAATGCATGTTGCTTTATCTATGTCTGTGTCATCCCTCTTCCACTTCATCGACTTGAAGTCTTTTGATACTTCTTTTGAGTCTTTTTTTATCTCTTTGGTGATGTTACTTTATCAACTACTTGTAAATATATACATATACATATATATATATATATATATATTCGATTTCCATTGTATAGTTGTTATCATCGAAACCATAGAATTGATTTCCTAACAGTATAGAGAATGGCTTTGGGGAAAAAGGCACTCCTTTGAATTGAACTTCTTGGAAGTACCATAGGTTGGTACTGCCTTGAGCCCCAAGGGGGAGGCTCTAAAGTGGATCCTGTGAGAAAGTCCGGACAAACTGAAGTTCCTGAGTATTATTGAGTAGCGAAAGTCGAGGGCACTGATGCCTACAGAGGCATTTGGGTTATGCTGTGACAGTGTAACTCGATGTCACTGCGATCTGCTGTGGACTATAGCGGAAATCGTATGGAGGTGAGTGTCAACGGTCTACGCTTGATTTGGCTGGGATGGCAACATAACATCGGTAGACTGCGATCTATGGTCGAGTGGAGAAGTTTCATTTTTGGCAGCGAAATTCGAGGGTGCTGATGCCTACAGTTATATGGGTTTTTGTCGTGATGGCAACGTAACCCGGGTGTAGCTGCGATCTGTAGCGGGTTCCATGATGTAATCGAAGGGCGCGGAGGCCTACAGTTATCTAGGGTTTTGCCGGGATGGTGACGTAATCGTCGGGTTAACTGCAACCATGAAGGGGGTGATGATTTGCAGAGTATTCTCATCAAAGATGTTCCCTCTATTTTCCAAAATGTTTTCTATATTTTCAATAAAATATTTTTCAAGTATTTTTACTGGGTATTGAAAACGGGTTTACCAAGTACTTGTAGATTTTCAGTCCTACGCCTGATCAACGTATGACCGAATTTCTGTGAGAACAAGGATGGACTTGTTGAGACATCGAGTTATAAAAAGTATTTTTTTATAAAACTATTTTTGCAATACTATGTAAATTTTAAAGGTGTTTTAAAAATTCTTAAATAAAAGGGAGTTTATAGTTTAAAAAATTGTCCAAAGAGTAATTTATCTGATATAAGTATTTTTATAAATTTTGGCTTCATTCCTTTTCGAGGACGAAAACATTCTAAAGGGGACGAATGTGTTATCCTGGAATTTCAAGCAATTTAAAATTTCAAACAATAATAATAATGTGCTGTTTATATATATATATATAAATGGATTTTAAATAGAATTATTATTTACAAATTAAATTTGTGTTTGTTTAAATATATATATATATATATATATATATATTGAGTTGATTTTAAATTGAACTTTAAAATTGAATTTGAATTTGAGTTTAATATTGAATTTCAAAAGATACATATATATCTTAAATATATTTTGGATTTTTAAAATATATTATATATGATTTTATTTAGAATATAGTTTGTTTTATATTAGTTTCCTTTAAAAGCTTTTATATATATAAATTAGGAAATTAAATGCAAAAGCTTTATAACCATTTAAAATCTAATAAACTCACGCATAATTACAAGTGGTAGTTTATAATTCTTTTTAATAACAAATGTAGGGTGATTAACTAATGTAAATGACAAGTGTTAGGTTTTTAAACAAGTGTCACTACTTTATTTTGATATTCTTTTATTTTTAATAAATCCTAATTAAACCTATATAAATACATATCTTTTCTCTTCATCTCTTTTTCCCATCTTCATTCTTAAACAAAGAAAAACTCAAGCTTGTTAAATTCAAACCTGAGAAGAAAATCCGTAACAAAAATCCAGTAAACAAAATCAAATCAAAGAATATCTCTTCACAAATTCAAAATCTGAAACAAAAGCATATGAGCTCAACAAATTCAAAATAAGAGACAAGCTAAGCAAATTCAAGTTAGGATTCAATAACTCTGATCAAGAATTTTAACAAAGCATCTCGGTTTCAAAACTCATTCTCCAGAATCTTCTATTCATATTTTAAATAGTGAATAAACAATTTTCATTTTTTTTAAAAGCTTTAAATCTGTTTAAACCCTGATGCGTGCAATAAACTTGAGTTTTAATTGGTGATAATGGTTTACATGTTTGATTTCCTGATTATATGTATATAGGTATGCGGATTTCTCTGTGTGCATGTCAGTATTTTCAATATTATGCTCTGTTCTTAAATTACTGGATGCAAATAAAATTCAAAAATCAATTGCTCTCTCCCTGATCTGTTATAGGTCATGATGTTTTAACATAAATTGTTAGGAATAACCAGATTTGAATTTTAAAAATATTTTAAACAGGAATTGATGACAGTTTTTACCGGGAAATAGGATTTGCAGTAAAAACTTGTATACATCAAAATTTCGATATGATAAATTGGTAAATTTAGGATTATAACCTGAATTGTCTTCAAGAAATAAGATTTTTAAGATGAAAATCGTGATTTTAAATATAGTAAATTTCGAGAAATCTTTGATCGAACGGAAAATGAGTTTTGGGCTATTTCTGGTGGCCGAAAGTCTCGGGGTGATCTGTGTTTTTGTCGAAGCAAGAATGGCAATCGGAGATCTCGGCAAAAATTCCAGGTGAATTTATTTCTCTCCATGGCGGCGACGATTGATCTAACTAGGGTTTAAGTGGGTTCGAAGTCGAGGTCGGGAAATTTCGTTGCTGTGGCGTTTCTGGGAGATCGAGCTTCACCGGGCTTGGCGAAATGGTAGCGTGGAAGGTCGGTAATGTGTGGCCGGAGTTCCAAAAGATCCGGTGGTCGGCGTCGGCAGTTTGAGGATGTTTCAGGCGTAGGTTTTGTTCCCGTTTTGACCTGAGTAGCTCGACTTTGATTTAGGCTTTATGATGATGATCGGGTGGTCATGTTTGATAGCGAGGGTCGTCGATGACCTTAGAGTGTTGGCGAAGATGGTCGGAGGGGTGTCAGGCATGCGTGCATGTGTACGGGGCATTTTGTTTCTAGGTAGTGTTCGCTTTGGGGAAGAAGGTTGAGGCTCGGTGTTTACACGTATTTTTCTCATATTTGTCTTGAGATTTTTAGGAGGAAGGATCGCTCGGGTATTTGGTGATCTGGCTCGAGAAGAATAAATGATGGGGTCGAGTTCCTTGTTTAGGTATTAAAGCTTGGTGGATAATAGGTAAGTAAATTTTTGAAAGCGAAGAAACCTTGTTAACCTGTTTTTTTTTTAAATAAAGTTTTAGTAAACAAGTTATCAAATTTTAAGTTTAAAATAAGAATGTTTTTTTTGTTCTATTTAGTTGTTGGTTTTTGAATAATTATGATAGGTTAGTTAATTAAATTAAATACCTAAGTATCAAAATATAATGAAGTGATGGGATTTAGAATGTGTTTAATTTAAAGATCATTAACTAGTGACTATGAAATGATTAATTTAATTAATTAATTTGAGTAAATTAACTAGTTAATTAATTATGGATAACCACTAAAAGAAATTGTTTGAGTATAGATACATATTGTAATTTATAAAATATAATTACTTAGGGTAAGTAATTAAAGAGTAATTACTGGAAGTAATTAATAAAAAGAAAACTTCTTAATAAAAGTAATTAGTGGATAATGACTTAATGGAAGTGCTTAAGGATTAATTACTTAGAGTAATTAATTAAAGGATAATTAATTGCTGAATATGATTAATTAAGGATAATTGATTAAAGATTATTTGTTAAATGTAATTAATTAAAGGATCATTAATTAATGTAATTAATTAATTAAGGTGATTAATTAAAGATTAATTAATGTGAATGGTTAAGGCTAATTAATCTATGGGGTAATGAAAGGTTAATTACTTAATGTAATTAAAGGATAATTAATCAAGGATGATTAATTATGATGGATGATTAAAGAATGATTTATTAATTGGGTTGTAATTAATTAATGTTAAGAAAGTAGGATTAAGGTAATCCAAGTGATTAAAGTTGGCAATTAATTTAATTGGAGATTAATTAAATTAATTAGGAATTATATATCTAATAAATCTTGTTTATTGATGGTTGAATGATATTGGATGACTTGGACTGATGATATCTTTGATGGGCGGTTGAGATGTGTTGTGATATGAATGGGTTGAACTGTGATAATGTAGGTTACCTATCTGAGTTGAATTGTTATGTGATATGATATCCTGGATATGAATTGTATTGTTTAAAACTTAACAACTTGGATTAGAGATGACATTGAATTCGAAGAGATCGGGTCGGGTATCAGTAAATACCCGAAACCACTTAGATTCTTTATAAATTTGAATTTAGAAGCAAATAGGATGGAATGAAATAAGTTAAGTATCATGGATATTTAAATAGGATAACGGTTCTTGGATATTGTTTTGAGATAAATCATTGACTTAAATAAGATTAGAACTCGTAGAAAAGTACGAGTTATCCTGGCAATTCACTTTAAATTATATAGCTTGGTATTTCATATTATATGGGTTTACTCATGCTGATTTCCAGCCTGACCTGGGTGTTACTTTGATGTAATGCTCGGGTAAGACCGAGTATTACAGATTTCCAGGTTAGGACGTTCTGGAGCTCAGGAGACGAGCTGGATGGCAGGACGTATGAAGTATTCCACTGTGTATATTATTGTTTGTATTTCTGGGACAAGTTAATTTTAACTTTCCAATTTTTTGTAATGGCTGTAACTCTGATGTATTGAATGTAATTTAACTAATACAGTTTTCCTTTGTATAACCACTATTATTTGATATTATATTTTGCCACTGCGAATGTGAGAATCTGAGATTTGTTTCTGTTTCTTCTTCTATCTATGTTCTTCTTTACCCTAACAATCTGGGATTTCCGACATTCGGATGCTCGACACTTCTATAGTGAACGTATTAGTGTTGAATTTTTAAGATAAAAAATTCTAGCTTGTTACAATATCATCTTGAATAAGCGCTACAATAAAAGAAGTATAAATAAACACATTAATTTATAACTAAGCTAAGGGTGATTTCAAATGTTGAGAATCCCATGACATTGTTGTATGATACAGTTTGTAAAAGAACCTGGAGCTCACTAAAAGTCAAAAGACATATTCCGTAAAGTTCCATATTATAAAGAAATTTATCAGCATCGAAGAGAGTTGATTGATAGAGTAGATAGTTAAAATAATATAACATACATGTTCACCAAGGGACCGTTCCAATTAGTATTTGGGAAAACCGATCAAATGAGTTCATATAAGGTTCCATAATTGACTCCAAATGCAAGTGGAAGATTGATGGATTTAAGGGTATGCCCTATTATGTAATTTGTTACATATATCTAACTTGATAACCAATCTTGTTCACAGTGAAAGGTGTTTTCTTTCTATTATATACTTGTTACATTGTGACATAAATAAGTAACTAATTTAAAGTATAAACAATAGAGAATCCTTAAATGATATTTTATGTGATAGTAATTATAGTATGTTGTGATCGTGAGAAATTCATTGCATCAAAATGACATATTGTTTTAAATATTCCTAGTAAGTTTCGAGATGGGATATCCATACATCTATTAAGACTAGAATGTATAGCGTTCTCTAAATATTGGGCAGTGCAATACTTATGGCTGCTAAGGGCACCAAGGGATTATGTATTGATAGTTATTGGATAACTATAGAATGAATCACTTGAGAATTTTTTTTGGTTAATATAACTAAGGTCAAACCGAGATTCTCAAATCGACAATGGTACACGGTTCTCTTAACTTTATAATATTGTTGAATTCAATATGGAAACTCACTTTGATTATAGTTAAACTTGACATGGTTCTCATCGAACAACTGTAGTTGAGTCTGAGTTGAAGCACTGGAAGCGAAACATTATTTAATAGAGAATTTGTCTCCTTGGTTATTTGAGTAAGTATCACGGTCAACTATAGTCAACTTAAAGTCAAAATATCATGTTAAAGCGGCAAGGTTAACGATAATTGTTATTGTTGAACCAAGAACGTTTCATTTAGGTATTTTAGTTGAATGTGGTAAATATTGGAGTTTTGACCAAAACAAAATTCCATAAGTCTTGATGTGATATAGTACCGACGAACTGAATTAGTGTAAATAGTCGTTATAACCGGGTACCGATTATAATAATTAAAATCGATTTTTACCAAAAAAGATGTGCAAGCAATAAATTTAGCTAAAATTTTACACCATTAGCAAATGTGATGTGCAAACATTAATACTCGAATTGTTCGATATTAACCACTGACTGAATTTTCACATTTGAGTTGCACAATCGAAATAATGAATAATTTTTTTGAGAGAAATGTGTGATCCTCCAAAGTAAGGAAGAGCAGACATGTACATATATGTAACATTCTCGAATTTTTGAACAAGTTTAATTTGACAATTAATTTAATTTTTGGAATTAAATTATGAAATTATTGGTAAAATAATATGAAATTTCCAGAACAAATAAAAATATGTACTTTAAATAGAATTTTGGATTGAAATTCAAAAAAAAGTAAGTATTTATTAATTTGAATTTGATTTGAATACTCTAAGTTTTGAGATGGATAAAATTGTTTTCTAATTTTAATATATGATATATTGGAAAGTTATATTTTTAAATTAATATAGTAAGAGTTGTTTAAAACTAAATTTCATATTATTTAATATCCATATCTCTTGAAAATCAATAAGAATTAAATTAAGAGTTTACATACCTTCTTTTAAATTTGTTTGAACTAAATTTGTGTGTGTATATATATGAGTGTAAGAAAATAAAATAGTTAGTTTTATATGTAAATAAATACTCAAGCTTTGATACGAAGATATCTTTTTAAAAGAATAAGATTTAAAACTACAAATTAAATATGTGTATAAATATTTGTAAACTTAAATTAATAAGAAGATATATTGCATAATTTATAATAGTCTAAAGGGTTAAAACAAAATTTGTAAATTTAATAGCCTGAGGATTTAAAACACTTATCTTTTTATAGAATATAATTTGTATATACATCGAACACAAAAGGGTATAAACTTGATTTGCAAATTTTATAAACTAAGGGTATTTAAACCAAATTTATAGATAAATTCAACCAAGGGATTTAAACACAAAATTTGTATTTTTTAACAAGTGTACATTAATAATCGCATGCAAAATTACATGTGTTAAATTCAATCATACAAATGGAAATATAACTATTTTCTTTTAGTTAAAAATTTTTAAAGGAAAGAAAACTGACTTCTCAATTCAGCAAAGAAAAAAAAGAATTTTCGTTCATCCTCAAATTTAAACCTGGGAAATCAAAGTAACAAAAAAATAATTTCCAATTTTCTTATCCTGAAACATAGATCAAAGAAAAAAAACAAAGAAAGAATCAGAAAGCATGCAAGTTAATAATCAAAGCTTCAACAAGCTTCAGTTCAGAGTAATCAAAACTGAATCAAAGTCTTTAACCTGGAAGTCACAAAACAAATTCAAAAACCCGAAACAGTCAAATCTAGAAGATGAAATCAAAAGAAAAATAATTTAACAAGTAAAGGAATCAACCTGAAGATAGATGTAAAGATTAAAATCTGGAAACAAGGCAAAGTCTTCAGCCTAGAAGTTTAAAACCAAAGAAACCAAGCCTGAAGCAAATTTCAGATCATAAAACAAATTCAAGTTCAGGCTCAATATTTTGTTCTCTGTTCAACATCATTTCAAGGTGAGCAAACTCCCCTTGAATTTGCTTTTATGGTTTAAATGTTTGGATTTACATTTAAATATGTTGTTTAGTTGCTGAAATATGCTTGTATTATCTGTGCATGTGTGTGTAAACAGTAGGATATATGTTCTGTACATTCCTCTATTGTTTCTCAAACACCAGGATTTCATATCAAAATTTATATTTCAAAATAAAAACAGACTTTAGTAAAGATCTTTAAAATAAATATGATGGCATAATTAAGTTTTAAGTTTTAGAAACAATTCTAAGTGATCAAGTTAACAGTTATATCAAAAAAATAGAAAGTTACAGGCATGTTTAAATATAAGTTTAAAATCAATTATCTGGAATTCATGTTTTAAATTTAGAATCTGATTTAAACTTGAAAATGATGAACTTTAACATTTAAATCACTATTTTTCAGTTTGTATTCAATGAGAAAATTCAAATTGATAAAAATGGCTTAAAATGTCGATTTACGGTGATCGACGAGGAGTTGATCATTGAGCTTGGGCTTGGAGGTAGGGTGAGCAATGGGAATCAATGGAAAAAAGGTGATGGGATTTTAGCATTGCCGTGGCGTTGTCACGACGTCGAACTACAGTTCGATGAGTTTCTTTTTTATCGATTGAGTTGGTGGTCACCGCAACATCGTCAAAATGATTCAAGAGATCGGATCTTGGGGATTTGTTGCGTCATCGTACGTTGAAGCTTTGGACAGGGTGGCAGAGTTGCAGGTGATTGAGATCATCGATGTCGAGGAGATTTGTGATGATTTGTGATTGTTCCAGGAGTCGCTTATTCTTCTCATTTTTGATTTGGGGTCGGAATCCAATTCCTGGGTGGTAATTATGTTTGGGGGATGGTCGATGATGTGTTGATGGTTGGAGAGATGGTCGGAGTAACTCCGATCACGTGTGCAGGTGCACGGTGCACATCTGTGCCTGGTTGATCGATGTGTTGGGGAAGAATCACTATTCACTGGAAGTTTGAGATATTGCTCGAGTGGATGCTAGGGAAAATGCATATGGGCTCGCGTGAGAATCTGAAAATTTTGAAAATTTAAAACAAAACAGAGTTTGAAAAGAAGAGTGTTTGTACTCGAGGGTTTTCAAATTGGCTTCGCGTTAGTTTGTTTTACTATTTTGAAAATTTAAAACAAAATTTAGAAAGCTAAAAATGTAAATAAAGTTTTCCAAGCTTAAAAGAATAAAGATGAAGTTTCAAAGTTTAAAAGGTTTAAAGTTAAACGTTTAAAGATCAATTATTTTGGTTTTAAATATATATATATATATATATATATATATATATATATATATATATATATATATATATTAAGTGATTAATCAATATGATTCCTAATTGTTTTTAAATGGAATTTGTTAATGTAATAATTAATTAAGATGAACGGGTTATCTTAAGATTAAATGATCATTAAATTGAAAATTAATGATAATTACATATTTAAAGGTTAAATTTAGTATTTATTTGTTAAGAGTTAATTTATTAATAATGAGTAATTAAAGAATAATTACTTAATGATAGCAATTAATTATAGAATAATTAATCAATTTTTAATTGATGATTAAAAGGCAAATAATTTGAGATTAATTAATTTAAAGAATAATTAATTAATGTAATTAATTAATTAAAGTAATTAATTTGAGAATAGTTAATTAAGTGAAGGTTAATTAATAAATGATTAGAGAGTAATTAATCAAATTAACTTGTAATTAATTAATATTAATTAACCTGGATTGGTAAATTATTCATAAGTAATTAACCTGATTTAAATAAATCAGTTGATTAATAAATCTTACTTATGAATGTTTTGGATTCTTTTGAATGTGTGAATGGTTGATATTCCCCATATGTGATGCTTTGTGATATGAATTATTCTGATTTGTGCTGTGGAATGAGATGTAATTTATTTATCCGTGATGTAATTTATTTATCTGCGATGAACTTCTATTATTCATCTTTGATATGTAAATGAAGATGAGCGTTATAGATTTATATCGCTTATCGATGTTGATAGGATTGAATCTGTGATGATTGATGTTGTTGCACTATTTTGTGTAAAACCCCTGGACTACACCATACACACACAAATATGGATTTCACGAGGAAATCGGTTAAGTCACAGATATTTGAATTTTTAAAAAATTGAATTTTTAAATCCAAATGGTTTTCGATATGGATTGGGTTTAAAGTGAAATCTTTCGGAAAGGAATTTCAAAGATAAAAGTTATTTTTGAATAACTTTATTTAGTTTTGGAATTTGATTAAAAATTGAATTCAGAATTTGAAATAGAATTCTACGTTGAGAATTTATGATGTAAAATGGTTATACAAACTATAAATGTGTTTATATGGGTTTTTAAACCATTTTAAAAGTATGGTTTTGAGAATTTGAATTTAACCCAAGTTTATATTTGAAAGGCCTTTACTCGTGCAAATAAAATCGGGTTTTTCGGAATGGAAACAAGTGGTTTCAAATAATAATAGCTTTTATGTAAGGAAATTTTTTCCAAATTATGATGAAAATATTTCAAATTTGAAATGGAATGGTTTTGAAAGCTATAATTGAATCTTTGTGAAAGATAGTTGGACCTTATTTTGGAATTGAAGATGATTTTTTAATGGTGTATCTTTTATATATAAAAGATTGAAACGGGAATTGTTTTGAAAGCTATGAAATGAGTCATTGATTTAAAGACCGGATGAGCTAATCCAAATTGAAATGGAATTGTTTTGAAAGGCAATGAATGAATCTTTGTTTAAAAGATTGGTGAACCCTGTTTTAAATTGAAAGGGGTCTTAAAAGTGAATCCTTTGTTTAAAAGATTTAAATGTGGAAATTGTTTAAACAATTGAAGGTTTTTGGAATGAATCTTTTTGTTTAAAAGATTGTAAATGGTATTTGTTTAACCATTTGAAAGAAAAGTTTTGTGCAATAAGTTATGACTTAAATGAGATCCCATATCCATATGTTTTTTAAATATTGCGCTCATTATTCGGTTTAGCAAGGAGCGGACCTTTGTGTCGTATAACTCATTCCGAATAGTGATACGACGTATATGGATAGCATTTGAAGACCGGCGGTGAAGACCGGATATTTTCAAAAACGAATGGATTTCTTGTCGAATGTCTCTGCATCGGCCGATCCCCAGTATAGAGATTTGAGCACCCTTTGTAATGGGGAGTCTGGACGTGATTAGGAATTATCCGGATTTGCAAGGACTTCTTTGGAAGTGCCTTCAGTTCTGTTCGATCCCGTAATGGACTTGTATGGATGTGTGTCTGACGTTACACTTTGAGATGTAAAACTGGTTTCTATCAAATACATTTCTGTTTGTTGGCGGAGATTTATTCTCTTAGCTTAACACCCTTCTCTGAGACGTATGAGCTCAGAGGTTATGTAGTTGATGGTTACTAGTGATACATTCCCAATTTGGTAATGTGGCATACGAAGTGCTGCTGATCATTTGTTGATCAAAGCAAGGTTTTGTGAAAAGCGTAGCTTTGTGGACGAGACTGCATCAGGACCTCACACCCCGTAAATGGTCAAAACAGGAAAGATGCGGCAAGGTTTCAGGGGTCGCTCCCCTAGGGTATGTCCATTTCTTCTAAATAGAGGTGATATCATGGTATGGAGCCCAGATATTTAACCTATGTGGTTACTGCAAATACATTACTTTGTGGTTGTTGGTATCGAGCGCTCGGATAAAGGTTGGTTACGACCGCGGATGAAATATGTAACAACCCGCATATTTATCAATTGTATATTTAAATATTATATTTAAATATTTTATCGTTCGTCGGATTTTGGTCCGAAAAGATACTTTTTGCAAACAGTCGAATTAGGACTCGAGACCCCTCCCATTGAGTTCAAAATGTCATTTGCAACCTTTTTGAGTATAAACTTCGATATGTTTGGAGCTAGCTAAAAATTTGACCTTTTTCACTTAGGCTTTGGGTTTGGGTTCAGCCCACTAGCTATAATAATACCCCAAACTGAATCATCCCTCCCCATTCACTCTCACTTCCTCCTCTTTTCAGTTCTAAAGTAAAAATGGTGGAAGAGATTTGAAATAGAAATCCAAAACCCTAGTTCATTTGCAAAAATCCAAGATCTAGCTCCAAATTCTAAGATAACCCATTGGTAAGCATCCTCTTCATCTTCTCCAACTCTTTCTCCATTCTATTTCAGAAATTCCTAAACCTAACATAGGTAATATTTTACTTGTAAGCTTAGACTGAAGCTTCTTGAGTTTTTATTGAAGAGGAATTGATCTTAGCTTGTTTTAAAAGCTTCTCCTTCATTGATTTGGGTTCAAAGGTGAGATTTTTATCTCACATCTAAGCCTATATTTATCTTCGATTGTTAGGTATGAATTCCTAACACTTATTCCTGTCCAATTGCTTTTGGTTTGGATTGATATGGTGAATATTCCAATTTTTGTTGTTTTGGGTTCAATTCTTTAAAAATCATAGCTTTGATGTTTTGATCATGTTTTGGTGATGAACCGAAGAGCTTCTATGGTCGGGTAGTCGATTGGCGTAAACCCTTAGTGCCGTTGCTCGACCGTTTGCAAATTGAGGGAGTTTGCACCTCTTTTGACATAGGGTAGGAAGTGCAAGAATACAGGTTCGGCCAACCGAACCACTGGGCCGGTCGACCGACCTGCTACTAAAAGTGCATAGCACTTCTCTGTCTCAGGTCCGGTCGATCAACTACAGAGCTCAGTCGACCGACCTGCTTCCCAAGGATTTTTTCAGAACAGGGTCCGGTCGACCGAGCTCTGTAGCCGACCAACCGACCTGTTGCTGTTTTGCCTATTTTGTGTGGTTTCCAATTTTAAATCGATTCGTGATGATCCTATTTGTTGTTATCATTTATTATGGAGGTTGCCCCCGCACCCCCACCTTGGGGGGTTGCCACCCTCCCCCCCCCCCCCCCCCCCCGGACCCCCCCTCCGTAGGGGATCTTATCTGAAAAACATTCAACAGAACTTGCTTTGTTGAGATGCTGAGTTGACCATTCTTCGAGACAAACTATCTTGGGCTTCTCGGTCGATTTTATGGATTTTTGAATATCTATTTCGATGGATTCTTTATCGATTTCTTTGGATTTTATTCACGTCTTCAAATGTGAATTTTTATGATTGATTGTTTCTGCAATCACTTCTATGATTTGTCACTTTAAAATATTAAGGTTTTCTATACTAGTAATAAATATCAAAACTCTTTCTTCAAATGATTTTAACACTATTTTATAACAAAGCTCGTTTTCTCAAACCGATTTCCAATCTATTAGTATATACAAACTTTTACCTCACTCGTATGAGAAATCTAATTAAACGACTTAGTAAAACAAGTGGTATGAAACGCTTGCGTTTACTTCGTCGGTTAATTTTTGGACTTGTTCGATTGAAACTCTTGTGACAATTTTCTAGTGGAGATCTACAATTTGTTCGTAAATATTTAAGTTAAGCTAGTGGTTATGGGACATGAAGCTAAGCTCGTATATTTACTAGCTTACTGTAATTGACACTTATCTTTGATCATGACGATCATTTTATGATTTAGACTAGCAATTGTGCGATGTCTTTTTGTTTGCAAGGTTAGACTAGACCTCATGGGCGTGATTCCGACTCACACATATCTCTTTGTCCACAAGGTTAGTCTAGACATCATTTGCGTGATTCCAGTCACACATACCTTTCTGTTTGCGAGGTTAGGCTAGACACCATTTGTGTGATTCCACTCGCACATACCTTTTTGCTTTTTGGTTAGCCTAGACACCATTTGTGTGATTCCACTCACACATACCTTTTTGTTTGCGAGGTTAGGCTAGACACCATTTGTGCGATTCCACTCACACATACCTTTTTGCTTTTTGGTTAGCCTAGACCTCATCTGGGTGATTCCGACTCACCCATATGGAGTAGCTCCCCATGGTCTTCGGACCGTCATGTGATAGGCCTCTTTCCCTTTTTCTGTGATTTCTGGATTTCTTGTGTTGATTTCTGGAATTTATGTCATTGACTTGTTATGAGTACAAGTTTAGGGTATGATGCTCTCTTTGGATTTTTGAGAAGATTCTTGTGATATGGATTTATCTCTTATTAATTGATCTTCTGTTGATCATCATTTGCATACTTCTAGTAGTATGTCAGTATGGATATTTTATGTTTATGCCATATCTTTTATTTTATACCATGTCGTCTGATATTTATAGCTAGACTGATCCGTTTATTATTTTCTTAAATAATACTCGGGTCAGACCGAGATGTTACAGGTGCTTCTGCTTGACTTCTTCCCGGGATTTGCTACTCTGACTTTTGGCTAACTATTTAGATTAGCAGTTTTTGTTGTATACACTTGAGATATAGACTCATAGTTGTATTCTTTTGTATAGCACGTGTTGCTATCCTTTTCTATTATTGTGGATCATTTTGACCACTACTCTGATGTACACATTCATGTGTTAGTTATATATTGATATCTTCTTCCGCCTTTGTGATATGGATGTCTGTGACTGATTTGTGTTATGCTTATTTCTATGTTTGTTTCCGAAGATTATATATAGCCACTGTGTAGTAGCTTTTAGTTCGTATCGGTGTGTCGGATTTCCTCTCGAAATCAAATGCATGTTATACTATCCGACATAGCGGTGCTCACTCAATGCAATTGCACGGATGGTCGTTCCTCAACAACCTTATTCTCCGTGCTAGTTGACAGCATTACTCCGTAGTGTTCTTGGCTAGCGTGGGCATAGAGGTGGGGCGTCATAAAATATCTTAGGTGATACTCCCGGGAAGGGGTACACCGGCCTTTTGTTGGTAGAGAACCGAGGGATGGTTCTCGGGGCATCCCTCTAGAGGCGTACCCATGTGGCAATGGGAAGTTCCTTGGCGTTACCATTTGTTGGAAAATGCAAAGAAACAATACGCGCCCAGTGCGGTTTTAGTTGTATAACCTGCCACGGAATGTAGTGGTAACCTGCTATTGAACATGGTAGCTATAGTAGGCATACGACGAAATGTTGTATGCTGGCTAAGATTAATATTAGACTTTCAAAAATGTTTTCCACTATGCACTAATAATAATATCAAATGGTTTTCGCATACCAAGCATGTTTGACTATCATAAGGAGAAATCTCCTCCAATTCTGCGTTTGCATGGTGTGTGTGGCGGGAGGCTTTATGGTAGTTTCATTTTCCAAAAAAGCATTGCAGATTTCTTTGTAAAAGATAAAAATTATTTTTGTTTGCTCATACCAGTCTTGCTTATCTAGGTGAAATGTGATAGGGGTTTCTCGCTTCGCATTAGGTGGCGAACGGGAGACTCTTACCCCTACATGTCCTCTTTACGGGGTTGGTTAGCCAGTTAGGCGTGACAGTCGAAAGGCTGGCCGCAAAAGCAAGTCTGGGGTACCAGTGAAAGCCACGGCGGGGCTGGGATGGTTGAAAAGCCTACCAGTCGAGAGTGGCCGCTGTCAGACGGTCGAAGGCCCGAGACTATTTCATTTGGTATCAGAGCTAAAGGTTGAACTTTTGCTCAGGAGTATAACACATTAAGTAACTCATTAGAGATAGGGTTAAGTATACCCTAGAATGAGTATATCCCTAAGATATCTATTCAAATGCCTCAATAAATTCTCTTACTATCCACTAATAGTGAGTATGAGTGCAAGAAGAGGACGAGATAGGGGACAAGGGAGTACCACTACAAATGGTTAGTACCCGGCAATAGAGAAAACAACTTTCTCTATCAATCTCCTTTGATTCGTCTTTTCAATTCTTTGATGATTCCTGGCAGCTCCAAGGAGAAGCTTTGATATATTTGAATGGGACATAAACTCCAGATGGGTCAGAATTGTTTGTTGGATGAATTATTTGCTTTGGTTGCTATGGTTGATAGGTATATTTTGGTTGCTTAAACCAAAAGTTTTGGGATAGTATCCATATATATCAGTCAATTCTTTTGGGTCTCGATATATTCTATGAGGGGTTAGTTATCCTTTGAAATAATCAATATCCCTGCATACTTCGTAGATCTAGATGACCCGAGTATCTTGTGAAGTGTGAAATAGATTTGTTCTTGTGTCTATAATTAATATTCTGATTTGGTAAGCCAAATGCGGAATAAATATTCAGTTTAATCTGGTAAATCATATCTTTGATATGTTCATCTGTTCTTTGTTATCTTCCCGCTCGACAAATTTCGAGGATGAAATTTTCTAAGAGGGGGAATCTGTAACATTCCCGAATTTTTGAACAACTTTAATTTGACAATTAATTTAATTTTTGGAGTTAAATTATGAAATTATTGGTAAAATAATATGAAATTTCCAAAACAAATAAAAATATGTACTTGAAATAGAATTTTGGATTGAAATTCAAAAAAAATAAGTATTTATTAATTTGAATTTGATTTGAATACTCTAAGTTTTGAGATGGATAAAATTGTTTTCTAATTTTATTATATGATATATTGGAAAGTTATATTTTTAAATTAATATAGTAAGAGTTGTTTAAAACTAAATTTCATATTATTTAATATCCATATCTCTTGAAAATCAATAAGAATTAAATTAAGAGTTTACATACCTTCTTTCAAATTTGTTTGAACTAAATTTGTATGTATATATATATATACATATGAGTGTAAGAAAATAAAATAGTTAGTTTTATATGTAAATAAATACTCAAGCTTTGATATGAAGATATCTTATTAAAAGAATAAGATTTAAAACTACAAATTGAATATATGTATAAACATTTGTAAACTTAAATTAATAAGAAGATATATTGCACAATTTATGATAGTCCAAAGGGTTAAAACAAAATTTGTAAATTTAACAGCCTAAGGATTTAAAACACTTATCTTTTTGTAGAATATAATTTGTATATACATTGAACATATAAGGGTACAAACTTGATTTGCAAATTTAATAAAATAAGGGGATTTAAACCAAATTTATAGATAAATTCAACCAAGGGATTTAAATACAAAATTTGTATTATTTTTAACAAGTGTACATTAATAATCACATGCAAAATTACATGTGTTAAATTAAATCATACAAATGGCAATATAACTATTTTCTTTTAGTTAAAAAATTTTAAAGGAAAGAAAACCGACTTCTCAATTCAGTAAAGAAAAAGAAAAAAAAATTCGTTCATCCTCAAATTCAAACCTGGGAAATCAAAGTAACAAAAAAATCATTTCCATTTTTCTTAACCTGAAATAAAGATCAAAGAAAAAAAACAAAGATAGAATCAGAAAGCATGCAAGTTAATAATCAAAGCTTCAACAAGTTCCAATTCAGAGCAATCAAAACTGAATCAGTCTTTAACCTGGAAATCACAAAACAAATTCAAAAACCTGAAACAGTCAAATCTGGAAGATGAAATCAAAATCAAAATAATTCAACAAGTAAATGAATCAACCTAAAGACAGAAGTAAAGATTAAAATCTGGAAACAAGGTAAAGTCTTCAGCCTGGAAGTTTAAAACCAAAGAAACCAAGCCTGAAGCAAATTTCAGATCATAAAACAAATTCAAGTTCAGGCTCAAAATTTTGTTCTCTGTTCAACTTCATTTCAAGGTGAGCAAACTCCCCCTTGAATTTGCTTTTATGGTTTAAATGTTTGGATTTACATTTAAAAATGTTTGTTTAGTTGCAGAAATATGCTTGTATTATCTGTGCATGCATGTGTAAACAGTAGGATATATGTTCTGTACATTCCTCTGTTGTTTCTCAAACACCAGGATTTCATATCAAAATTTATATTTCTATAACAGCCCGCAAATCCGTACCCCTTGAGTCAACACTATTCTACAACAATCAACTCAAGTTGCATAGAAATACGAACCATTTGGGTTTAAGAAGAAGAGGTAGAAGAAGAGAAAACAAAATCAACATCAGAATCTAACCATCACAGCGGAATAAAATATAATAAATAGTAAATAGTCTTTACTCAAATCAAATATATCTATTTACATATATTACATCATCAGAGTATATCAATCACAGCTCACATCAATAACATACAAAGTATACACAGCCAGTCAACACAGCGGAATATATATATATAACAAGTACGGATATATGTATCGTCATCCAGCCCGTCTCCTGAGCTCCACAGCATCATATCCTATATCCTATAATACTCGGTCTGACCCGAGCATTACAGTTAAATAACACCCGAGTCAGTCTGGATTACCAGCGTGAGAAGATCACACCCAATTGGTTATTAAAGTTTCAAAAATCCTTTGAAAACAAAAGCATCTCGTAAGACCACGCCACAAATAAAAATGTCGGGTTTTTACCTTACGATGGCTAAAACAATTTTTATAGAAATCCTCTGATATTATAATAGGGTCTATATACAAATACTTATAAAATAGCTGAAATTGTTACATGATTAAATTCCAGCTTCTAGCCACAAAGTGGGTAATACAAACAAAACTCGTACAAGGCTCGTAGGGAGAATGGATTTCCAACTAATGACTAGGCACTGGGGTACCACCTGTCACAGTACGGGGCCTAGATCACCGTACCGAGGAGTACGCCCACTCCCCTGCAACACAAGGCTGGGACTATCGCTTACTGGATAATCCCAAGTGAGATAACCCCGCGGTTGGGATCAGCAACCGCCCACTAAGCCGACATAATAAGGGACATCTAGACTGGAATGACCTCACCCTGCTTGGGTGCTACCCACCTAGCCTTGCTGCATAACCCCTGATTTTCAGTCATTCCCATTTGATGAGGCTTGAGGCTAAGCGTTACCTTTATAGAACATATTCCTTAGAATACCCATCGTCCACCTGACGATGTTTCGCAAGCATTCATCCATACAAGTCCGTCCCGGGTTCGAACGGAACCGAAGGCACTATTCCTACTACATCCATTTTGGAAATATCCTCAGGATTAGTAGCGATTAGCCCTTGCACTTCACTGCTCCATCTTCGAATCCAAAATCGTTTACTTGAAACGTACAAACCGGATCGAAGTGGTATTCGAGAAATTAATCTCGATCCCGGTATCTTCGAAACGATCAACGCATTTGCCCAATATTGATAGTCGGTGGTTTAACTATCAATTAATATTCACAAACATCCATCCAACAATAAATAATTTCCTAAATTATTTAATAACCTCAAAATATCTTCACAAGATATATTCCTATTTTCAATCCTTTGAAAACAGTTTCAAAACCATCTTTCTTTTCAGAATAAACTTTCCCAATTATTTTCTATCTCCTCTGAAATTACCAAGCACAAAACTAAAATTTTTAAAATAATTTAAAATACTTCACTTTGAAATATACTTTAAAACATTTATTTTAAAACTACTTCAATGATTTGTTAAAAATACATACTATATGAATCTTTGAAAATATGGTTACTAAATAAAATATATAACTAGATTTTCATTTTTTTTTAAAATAAAATACTAAGTCACTCTTTAACTAATTATTACTATAATAGATTAAAAGGAAATACTTACTTTAGAATTTAAATATTTAGAAATAGTAAATTTTTCAAAACATACTTCTGAAAACAACTTTAAACTTTTAATTTATATTTAAAAGTTTACTTTGAAAACGTACTTGGTTATTCAGAGAGAAATTTCCAATCTCAATCAGTTAAATCAATTTTCCAAGTTGATTCCCAATTTATTCCATTTGAAATAAATTTCTTTACTTATGAGTTTATTTCAAAATTCATTAGTTATGGACTTATTATTATTTTCAATTTGATTTTTAAATCCTTTAGCTGAAAAATACCAATTTCAGGTTATTCCCAATTTCTTCTTTATTCTTCTTAAATAATTTAAGTTCTAATTTAAAATAAATGTTTTGTTCTTTTAAACAATAACATTGAAGTTTAAGTTTCATTTACTTTCTGTTTATTTAAATTTACCTTCCCATACTCAGGATTTTAAAGGCACTTCATTTCCTTTCCAGTTCATTCATAAATTTATTCAACTTTTCTATACTTATTTTACTTACAACTTCACTTCTTTTATTCTCATTCCCAAACTCACATTATATATTTGGTAATTCATTATTGCCTGATTATAACAATCAAACCATAGCATTCAATATTTCCACATAATTCATTACAGAATATCAAATATTCAGAACATAGAATATTAAATAATTGAATAAAGTTGAGGGGTCTAGTTGGATCCCTCCAACCTGTTTTCCCTGCATCCACAGATGTTAGCACAGTATAAAATGCAAATTCCAAATATATACCACACTACAGCACATAAATCAATTCAACCATTTCAACAATTATTTAAATTTAATCATTTAAATTTAAATTTAACTAAGTGAGATTAACTCACCTTTGCATTATATTTGCAATCCATTCCAAACAGCTCGGTTCTTCATGATTTTGACCTTGAATAAACAATTTATATGTTTTATTAATACATGAATTAACCCACAATTTCTTCCTTTCATTTTAACTAATAATTAGTTTTAAGTTAACTCCCTTTAAAATAAATTATTTTCTAATTATTGAAATAATTTACATAAGTTAACTAAACAAATTTAGTACTAAAATAAATTAGTAAATTGAATTATTATTATTATTATTATTATTATTATTATTATTATTATTATTATTTTTCATTCCTTCTTCCTATAAACCTCCCTTTACCGTAACTTCTAATAACCTAAATAAACGATAAGTCAAATTAAACTTTTACTTAACATAATTTTAAAACATCAAATTAAGGTTGAGCAGCCCATAACTTACTGTAATATATTCTTTTGTTTTCTGCATATGTTTTTTTTTAAATCCTAATAAAAATATAAATCTCTTTCTTACCTATATACATATATAAATTAAATTAGATTTAAATTTGGCAATAGGTTGTTAGTATACCTTACTGTCTCCAGCCCAATCTGTTGCATACCCACTCCTCTCTTCTACTCCCTCCCTCTTCTCATCCAAAACCTTCTGGAACCATATAACCAGCCACCATTGCACTTGTACACCTTCTCCACTACACAAATCAAAGAACCAACTTCACCAACCGACTCGCCATCTCCTCATCATGCCAGTACCCACACCACTACTTCCGATGCCCTCAACAAGAATGCAATTGAAAAAAACTGGATCGACTACTACTAGGTTGCGAACCGCCTTTGGCAATTGTGCCTCCCTAAACTCCGCTGCTAGATGCCATTACACACCATGAACCCAAAACCAGGCTCTGGTTTGCCTCACGACACCAGAACCACTTCAAGTCAAAAACCCTAGCTCCTAATGGGTTCGGTCATGGCCATTGCCGCGCCTCCAAATCACCAATCCCATAGCCGAACAACACCGAGCTCTATAGAACCGAAGATCTACCCGAACTCAAAGAAACAAGCTTTGCAATTAATAATGGAGTATTCGATTTTGATTCACAGAGGAAGGAGGATGAATAGATTGGGGCTTCGAATGAACTTCGTTGGATTTCGAAGTGGGAAATTTTTTTTTTTGAGGTTTTGAAACAATCAACTTCGGCCATTATCTAATTCGTTAATACTCATATGAAGATGGATACTTCGGCCCTATATTCTTTTTTTTTAAACCAAACGCATGGATTCTCGAAGAAGCCTGACTGTAAAAGGATAGCATTAGCTTCTAAGAGTATTCAGAGTATGTGATGCTAACTACAGTACACAATGCAATATCAACGCGTTTATATAACGTATGCTATCACAACAACTCTGATTGCTACGAAATTTTAAATCCGTTAATAATTCAATATTACGGACCCAATGGAACTGGTTTCGTCTAATTCCGAGACTTCGCCTCGGAAGGCTATTTTTAAATTCAATTTGAACGATAAAATTTCAAAACCGAACAAACCATTGTTAAATTCAATTTTACAACTTCTATTACCTTCAGTGTTATCAAAATAAATTTTTCTAGCCTTCAAATAATTTTTTTTTTGGAACTAGGGAAACCTGTTCAATTACTACCGACATGCGATTCTTGAACAGTAAACCTAGGGAATAGATGGCTGGCCCGCCACAACCACTATTCCAGGCTAGCCAGACCTTTCGGTTGACACTTGGTCCAGGAGGCGCGAAAGTGAACCTCAAACCATCCCATGTGTAGGCGTATCTCCTCCCACACAAAGGTGGGACTCGAACCTCGAACCTCACACCTGGGAGGCGTATCACCCCACCACTCGACCAAGGCCCGCGGACGAAAACTTTGGGGACAGGGAGACTATGTCGCCCTGACCTTTGGTTAAGCCGGTTTTAAAGTGGCCGTGCACTATGCCTCATAATTGTGGCTGCTGGGATTCGATCCGGTGCCACTACAACTACATGTAGCAACTGCACTATGTCTTAACCACTGGACCACTAGTACTTGGCAGACTTAAAAGTCCAGATTCAATAATTCACCCAACTCCAATAATTAAATTCAGCAATTAATTATCCAATAAATATTGAGGATTGAAATTCAAGTTAAAAATTAACTTTTAAATATTCAAAATCAATTGAATATTCCAATTTCAATTGCTCAAAAATTTCGGGTCGTCACATTCCTTCCCCCTTAAAAGAATTTCGTCCCCGAAATTACAAGTTAGGAAGAATGGTCCAATACCCGTTTACTTTTCCCAAAACCAATCAGTTCTTAGCAATTCCACATCTTACCTCCTATCTTTTAATAGAAGGCCCATTGCAATTCTTACTAACTTCCCAACTTTTCCCTTAGTTTCCTAATAACTTTACTTATACGATCAATCAAATTATAATTTAAAACCAAATTTTGAATTGTCGAAAATTTTCTCAAAAATTTTCTAACTCCCTAAATTCCCGAAAAATTTCGCCAGCGTCTCCTTTGCGCGGCTAGCTCGGTACAACTACAAAACGGCTCTACGGCCTCCCAAATCCAAAAAGAAAACAAAAGGCCAAGTGGCTCAATCCAAATCCCAATCAAATTTCACACCAAATTTAAATACATACCTTTTTGTCGAGCATTTCAAATTTATCTTTCTGAAATCAAACTCAATTCTCTTTTCCCTTTAAATTACCTGCATATCCTGCTTAGCACTAATATCCAATCATAACATTCCAAAACATTTTATCGACTTTTTCACAAAATGTCAATATCTATTCATTCAAATACTAACTTGGAATATATTTATATTATCAATTTCCAATTAAGAAATTCACCATTCCTTACTTAAGTTAACATAAGCATTTTATATGTTTCTTACATTTATTTTCACTTTACCATTTTAATTTATATCCATTTCCATTCAAATCGATTCTTTCATTTCCATATGAATTCAATTTATCTTTAACTCTGAATATTTAAATTTTATTTTTCATTTATAACCAATTGATGCCATTATTTAAGTTAGTTTCATTTACTAATTATATTTCAATTTCCAGTTTGAAATCGTTTTGTCGTTAACAAAAATTCTCCAAAAATTTTCAAAATTTTTCTAACTCCCAAAATTTCCAAAAATTTTTGGCAGAGTCTCCTTTGTACGGAGGAGCTTTTGCAATTTGACAAAAGAGATAAATATATATACATCGACCCACCCGGTCGGAATAACCAAAAACAGTTCATATTTCCTATTTTAATTGGGTAGGCGTACCTTATTTAGCATTTGAAGCAAGCAGCTTATTATTTTAGCAGCTAATGCAACCCAAATCCAGCCATACGGCTTCCAGGTACCTGTACTTACTCAATTTAAAAATATAAGTGCCATATATATGCAATTTAACTATATTTCACTTAGTTGCAATGGTTAAAACATATAAATTCTAAAGAAATGCACATCCAACATTTTCCGTAAGAAATTTTTATAGTTCCCATGCTAATTCAACTGTTTCAATTAATTCATAAACCATTTTCTTCCCATTCGAAGGGTTTTCAATCCATTCATATACAACCTCATCAATTTTAAATGGTTTAAAACTCAATCGCTTACATTTATTTTATTTTTAAGCAACTGAACTCATATTTAATTCAATTGCTTTCAAAATCAAGTTATTTTACTCCTATCAATACATAGAATTTTAATTACTTCCATTTACATCCAAACGACAATTTATCCCATGCAATTCGACGAGATTTATGTGAATAAACAAATATTTATGTTTCATAACCAATTTAAATGGATTTCAACTCGATTTATACTTAATTCTATCTCATTTTCAAATTTATTCACAATTTATATATTCTCATTTCATTGCATATCAAGTTTGAATACATTCACCTGCATTTCATTTTATTAACCAAACCAGTTCATTCAAAACCATTAACAATTTAGGTTCGTCTTCATTGCCAATTAAATTTCCCTTTTATTTTAATTCATTCACAATTATTTATTTAGCTCGACATGTTCCATTTAAATTTCATTCACAATCCATTCATTTACGTTATATTCCATATTTGTTTATTCCAAACTATTTTATTTAGCTCAAAACAAACCAAGCTATATCATTCAATAACCATTTCTCCACTTATTTAAACCATACATCATATGGTTCTTATTTATCTCATCCATTCGTTTATTCAATATAATTAGTTTATCCACATTCACTTAAACCATTCTAATAAACTTGAAACATTCTATTTTTCTTATTGTCTCAAGTTATTTCAATCCCTTAATAATTTAAATGGTTTGCAATCATTTATTTAAGAATTTTCAGCCCATTACATATTATCTGTAATTCACCGAATTTTAATTCGATTAAAAATTTATTTTCACTTAATTTAAAACCAATCCAATATTATTAAACTTTGTTTAAGTTGAATTCAATTCAACTCTCCTTCATTCATTTAGCTTAAGTCAATTTACTTCAATTTATTCAAATTTATACTTAAGCTCATTTTCATTTTACAAGTAAATTTTCTCTTTTATACTCAGTTTAACTCAATTGATTACAAGGCCATATCCAATTTATTTCCACATATTTGGATTTTATTCACAATACAAACCATCCCATTACTATTTTAATCAAATCACATTTTTATTCGATATATTCCCAATTGTATTTAATTTGTTAACACTCCAAGTTAAATTATAATCGATAACTCAAGTTCTGGATCCATTATCCATTTCAAATTACCATTCACTTTTAAATTACCATCCAATTTTATTAACCACACTATAATTACATTTACTTCACTATCGATCCAAGTCGAATTTGATTTATAACTTGAGTTTTATTTTCCAACCTCATCATACACTCACAATTCAGCTTCTTTTTAACTATAATAGGTTCCATTTACACATTTCATTAACTAATTTATTAACAAATTAGTTCTTCCCTGTTTATAGTTCCATACTTGATTTTTAATTCCAAACACCACTTCATTTTATTTTCTTAAGCTCAATATACTTTATAATTCAAGTTTGGATTTTCTTTCATTTTTCGATTCATCAAAATATTGAATTTGGGCTTTGTATTCCAATTTAAAATTTATAAGTCATAACTTATTATCTTCACACATTCCATTCATTATAGGCTTGAATATATTCATCTTTTATTTTTAACTCAAGCCCTATATTTATTTATAGCCCAAGCATATTTTATTGCTATGGATTTTAATTTCTCTTACTCATTATTCTTATTTATTTATTTCAATTCCAATCCTTATCCAATTTATTTTACCTTTGTTCAGGTAAGAATCTAATTCCATTCAATAATTCAATTGAATTCTTATTCCAATTCAATCTTATTTTAACTCAGTTTTATCTAACTCAATTCGGTTCCAACTTGATTCGAATACAACTGGATATTAATTTCAACTTATTCAATTTATTTCAATCCAGTTAAATTTTATTCTCCAAACCAAGTTAACCTCATTTTTAACTTTTCATGTTAAATTTAAATTGCAACATTCAAGCTTATATTTCCTTCCTGATTTAAAACACATCTCAATTTATAAGCTTACAATTTATCTCATCATGATTTCTTTAAACTCCCGGCTTTGGTTTCAAAACATTTTGAAATCTTCAACATCTCAAATCACATTTCTCAAAAGTCAAACCAATCCTGGTTTTATTCTTAAAAAATTTCCCTTGAAATTTTCAAAAACAGCCAGATTTTCCTGAACAAACCAAATTGGCAGCAATTCATCACTTAGAAACTCGAAAATGAACACTGATGATGCGGCCGTCATCATCAGAATTATTTTCCAATAATCCAGGTGATTTATATGCTATATTACTTTCAAAATCCATTTAAAAACAGATTTCCAGTCAAAAATATCTCCAAAACAACAATACTATTATTTATCTCCAAACACCTCGATAAACATTTCCAAATCTCCGGGAATTTAAATTTCCAAAGCCTGCTTAAATAAATTTTTAACTATAATTCATTTGCATAGCTTATGCTCATACAAATTCTTATTTGATTATATTTCAGTTTATAATTTACCTTTATAATTCATATTTATAAACTTCATTTCACAATTGAATTTATTCCCTTAAATTTTTAGTTATACTTCAATCTCTAGTTAAATTTTCACTTAACAATGATAATACTTTAATATTATCATTTCTAACATCCAAGCAACCATATATTAGCTAAAATAGTTTACAAAGACTATTCTTTATATCGAAAATATATTTTTGGATAAAATTATTTCATTTACCCACATTTAAAACAATACCTTGTCAATTGTTCTATTCAAGTGTTTAGAAACCCTTTCGATACAGTTGCGCAGACTGTGTCGACGAAGGTTCATATGCCACTCAATAAACCAATCAACGCGATAGTAAAACAATTTATATTCACTAACAAATACACGCTCATATCTATTAATACGATCAAACTCATTCTAGAGTACTACGGACTCTATTTTAAATGAGTAATTCCCACCAAAGCCAAGGTTATCACCAACCTACGCCCTGATACCAAGTGTAACAGCCCGCAAATCCGTACACCTTGAGTCAACACTATTCTACAACAATCAACTCAAGTTGCATAGAAATACGAACCATTTGGGTTTAAGAAGAAGAGGTAGAAGAAGAGAAAACAAAATCAACATCAGAATCTAACCAATGCAGCGGAATAAAATATAATAAATAGTAAATAATCTTTAATCAAATCAAATATATCTGTTTACATATATTACATCATCAGAGTACATCAATCACAGCTCACATCAATAACATCCAAAGGATAAACAGTCAGTCAACACAGCGGAATATATATATATATATAAAACAAGTACGGATATACGTATCGTCATCCAGCTCATCTCCTGAGCTCCACAGCATCATATCCTGTATCCTATAATACTCGGTCTGACCCGAGCATTACAGTTAAATAACACCCGAGTCAGTCTGGATTACCAGCGTGAGAAAATCACACCCAATTTATTATTAAAGTTTCAAAAATCCTTTGAAAACAAAAGCATCTCGTAAGACCACGCCACAAATAAACATGTCGGTTTTTACCTTACGATAGCTAAAACAATTTTTATAGAAATCCTCAGATATTATAATAGGGTCTATATACAAATACTTATAAAATAGCCGAAATTGTTACATGATTAAATTCCAGCTACTAGCCACAAAGTGGGTAATACAAACAAAACTTGTACAAAGCTCGTAGGTAGAATGGATTTCCAACTAATGACTAGGCACTGGGGTACCACCTGTCACAGTACGGGGCCTAGATCACCGTACCAAGGAGTACGCCCGCTCCTGTGCAACACCAGGCCGGGACTATCCCTTACTGGATAATCCCGAGTGAGATCACCCCGCGGTTGGGATCAGCAACCGCCCACTAAGCCGAAATAATAAGGGACATCTAGACTGGAATGACATCACCCTGCTTGGGTGCTACCCACCCAGCCTTGCTGCATAACCCCTGATTTTCAGTCATTCCCGTTTGATGAGGCTTGAGGCTAAGCGTTACCTTTATAGAACATATTCCTTAGAATGCCCATCATCCACCTGACTATGTTTCGCAAGCATTCATCCATACAAGTCCATCCCGGGTTCGAACGGAACCGAAGGCACTATTCCTACTACATCCATTTTGGAAATATCCTCAGGATTAGTAGCGATTAGCCCTTGCACTTCACTGCTCCATCTTCGAATCCAAAATCGTTTACTCGAAACGTACAAACCGGATCGAAGTGGTTTTCGAGAAATTAATCTCGATCCCGGTCTCTTCGAAACAATCAACGCATTTGTCCAATATTGATAGTCGGTGATTTAACTATCAATTAATATTCACAAACATCCATCCAATAATAAATAATTTCCCAATTTATTTAATAACCTCAAAATATCCTCACAAGATATATTTCTATTTTCAATCCTTTGAAAACAGTTTTAAAACCATCTTTCTTTTCAGAATAAACTTTCCCAATTATTTTCTATCTCCTCTGAAATTACCAAGCACAAAACTAAATTTTTTAAAATAATTTAAAATACTTCACTTTGAAATATACTTTAAAACATTTATTTTAAAACTACTTCAATGATTTGTTAAAAATACATACTATATGAATCTTTGAAAATAAGGTTACTAAATAAAATATAAAACTAGATTTTCATTTTTTTTTAAAATAAAATACTAAGTCACTCTTTAACTAATTATTGCTATAATAGATTAAAAGGAAATACTTACTTTAGAATTTAAATATTTAGAAATAGTAAATTTTTCAAAACATACTTCTGAAAACAACTTTAAACTTTTAATTTATATTTAAAAGTTTACTTTGAAAACGTACTTGGTTATTCAGAGAGAAATTTCCAATCTCAATCACTTAAATCAATTTTCCAAGTTGATTCCCAATTTATTCCATTTGAAATAAATTTCTTTACTTATCAGTTTATTTCAAAATTCATTAATTATGGACTTATTATTATTTTCAGTTTGATTTTTAAATCCTTTAGCTGAAAAATACCAATTTCAGGTTATTCCCAATTTCTTCTTTATTCTTCTTAAATAATTTAAATTCTAATTTAAAATAAATGTTTTTTTCTTTTAAACAATAACATTGAAGTTTAAGTTTCATTTACTTTCTGTTTATTTAAATTTACCTTCCCATACTCAGGATTTTAAAGGCACTTCATTTCCTTTCCAGTTCATTCATAAATTTATTCAACTCTTCTATACTTATTTTACTTACAACTTCACTTCTTTTATTCTCATTCCCAAACTCACATTATATATTTGGTAATTCGTTATTGCCCGATTATAACAATCAAGCCATAACATTCAATATTTCCACATATTTCATTACAGAATATCAAATATTCAGAACATAGAATATTAGATAATTAAATAAAGTTGAGGGGTCCAGTTGGATCCCTCCAACCTGTTTTCCCTGCATCCACAGATGTTAGCACAGTATAAAATGCAAATTCCAAATATATACCACACTACAGCACATAAATCAATTCAACCATTTCAACAATTATTTAAATTTAATCATTTAAATTTAAATTTAACTGAGTGAGATTAACTCACCTTTGCATTATATTTGCAATCCATTCCAAACAGCTCGGTTCTTCATGATTTTGACCTTGAATAAACAATTTATATGTTTTATTAATACATGAATTAACCCACAATTTCTTCCTTTCATTTTAACTAATAATTAGTTTTAAGTGAACTCCCTTTAAAATAAATTATTTTCTAATTACTGAAATAATTTACATAAGTTAACTAAACAAATTTAGTACTAAAATAAATTAGTAAATTGAATTATTATTATTATTATTTTTTATTCCTTCTTCCTATAAACCTCCCTTTACCGTAACTTCTAATAACCTAAACAAACGATAAGTCAAATTAAACTTTTACTTAACATAATTTTAAAACATCAAATTAAGGTTGAGCAGCCCATAACTTACTGTAATATATTCTTCTGTTTTCTGCATATGTTTTTTTTTAAATCCTAATAAAAATATAAATCTCTTTCTTACCTATATACATATATAAATTAAATTAGATTTAAATTTGGCAATAGGTTGTTAGTATACCTTACTGTCTCCAGCCCAATCTGTTGCATACCCACTCCCCTCTTCTACTCCCTCCCTCTTCTCATCCAAAACCTTCTGGAACCATATAACCAGCCACCATTGCACTTGTACACCTTCTCCACTACGCAAATCAAAGAACCAACTTCACCAACCGACTCGCCATCTCCTCATCATGCCAGTACCCACACCACTACTTCCGATGCCCTCAACAAGAATGCGGTTGAAAAAAACTGGATCGACTACTACTAGGTTGCGAACCTCCTTTGGCATCTGTGCCTCCCTAAACTCCGCTGCTAGATGCCATTACGCACCATGAACCCAAAACCAGGCTCCGGTTTGCCTCATGACACCGGAACCACTTCAAGTCCAAAACCCTAGCTCCTAATGGGCTCGGTCATGGCCATTGTCGCACCTCCAAATCACCAATCCCATAGCCGAACAAAACCGAGCTCTATCGAACCGAAGATCTACCCGAACTCAAAGAAACAAGCTTTGCAATTAATAATGGAGTATTCGATTTTGATTCACAGAGGAAGGAGGATGAATAGATTGGGGCTTCGAACGAACTTCGTTGGATTTCGAAGTGGGATTTTTTTTTTAAGTTTTGAAACAATCAACTTCGGCCATTATCTAATTCGTTAGTACTCATATGAAGATGGATACTTCGGCCCTATATTCTTTTTTTTTTAAACCAAATGCGTGGATTCTCGAAGAAGCCTGACTGCAAAAGGAAAGCATTAGCTTCTAAGAGAATTCAGAGTATGTGATGCTAACTACATTACACAATGCAATATCAACGCGTTTATATAACGTACGCTCTCACAACAACTCTGATTGCTATGAAATTTTAAATCCGATAATAATTCAATATTACGGACCCAATGGAACTGGTTTCGTCTAATTCCGAGACTTCGCCTCGGAAGGCTATTTTTAAATTCAATTTGAACGATAAAATTTCAAAACTGAACAAACCATTGTTAAATTCAATTTTACAACTTCTATTACCTTCAGTGTTATCAATATAAATTTTTCTAGCCTTCAAATAATTTTTAACAGACTTAAAAGTCCAGATTCAATAATTTACCCAACTCCGATAATTAAATTCAGCAATTAATTATCCAATAAATATTGAGGATTGAAATTCAAGTTAAAAATTAACTTTTAAATATTCAAATCAATTGAATATTCCAATTTCAATTGCTCAAATTTTCGGGTCGTCACAATTTCAAAATAAAAACAGACTTGAGTAAAGATCTTTAAAAGAAATATGATGGCATAATCAAGTTTTAAGTTTTAGAAACAATTCTAAGTGATCAAGTTAACAGTTATATAAAAAAATAGAAAGTTACAGGCATGTTTAAATATAAGTTTAAAATCAATTGTCTGGAATTCTTGTTTTAAATTTAGAATCTGATTTAAACTTGCAAATGATGAATTTTAACATTTAAATCACTATTTTTCAGTTTGTATTTAATGATAAAATTCAAATTGATCAAAGTGGCTTAAAATGTCGATTTACAGTGATCGACGAGGAGTTGATCATCGAGCTTGGGCTTGGAGGTAGGGTGAGCAATGGGAATTAATGGAAAAATGGTGGTGGGATTTAACATCGCCGTGGCGTTGTCACGACGTCGAACTAGGGTTCGACGAGTTTCTTTTTTATCGATTGAGTTTGTGGTCACCGCGACATCGTCAAAATGATTCAGGAGATCGGACCTTGGGGATTTGTTGCGTCATCGTACGTTGAATCTTTTGACAGGGTGGCAGAGTTGCAGGTGGTCGAGATCATCGTTGTCGAGGCGATTTGTGATGATCTGTGATTGTTCCTGGAGTCGCTTATTCTTCTCATTTTCGGATTGGGGTCAGAATCCAATTCCTAGGTGGCAATGATGTTTGGGGGATGGTCGATGATGTGTTGATGGTTGGAGAGATTGCCGGAGTAACTCCGATCACGTGTGCAGGTGCACGGTGCACATCTGTGCCTGGTTGATCGATGTGTTGGAGAAGAAGCATTATTCTCCAACAGTTTAAGATTTTGCTCGAGTGGATGCTAGGGAAAATGCGTATGGGCTCGCGTGAGAATCTGAACATTTTGAAAATTTAAAACAAAACAGAGTTTGGAAAGAAGAGTGTTTGTACTCGAGGGTTTTCAAATTGGCTTCGGGTAAGATCGATTGGGTTTAGTTTGTTTTAATATTTTAAAATTTTAAAACAAAATTTAAAAAGCTAAAAATGTAAATAAAGTTTTCCAAGCTTAAAAGAATAAAGATGAAGTTTCAAAGTTTAAAAGGTTTAAAGTTAAACGTATTAAAGATCAATTATTTTGGTTTTAATATATATATATATATATATATATATATATATATATATATATATATATATATTAAGTGATTAATCAATATGATTCCTACTTGTTTTTAAATGGAATTTGTTAATATAATAATTAATTAAGATGAATGGGTTATCTTAAGATTAAGTGATCATTAAATTGAAAATTAATGATAATTACCTAATTAAAGGTTAAATTAAGTATTAATTTGTTAAGAGTTAATTTATCAATAATGAGTAATTGAAGAATAATTACTTAATGATAGCAATTAATTAAAGAATAATTAATCAATTTCTTAATTGATGATAAAAAGGTAAATAATTTGAGACTAATTAATTTAAAGAACAATTAAATAATGTAATTAATTAATTAAGGTAATTAATTTGAGAATAGTTAATTAAGTGAAGGTTAATTAATAAATGATTAAAGAGTAATTAATCAAATTAACTTGTAATTAATTAATATTAATTAACCTGGATTGGCAAATTATTCATAAGTAATTAACCTGATTTAAATTAATCATTTGATTAATAAATCTTACTTATGAATGTTTTGGATTCTTTTGAATGTTTGAATGGTTGATATTCGTCATATGTGATGCTTTGTGATATGAATTATTCTAATTTGTGTTGTGGAATAAGATGTAATTTATTTATCTGTGTTGTAATTTATCTATCTACGATGAACTTATATTATTCATCGGTGATCTGTAAGTGAAGATAAGCGTTATAGATTTATACCACTTATCGATGTTGATAGGATTGAATCTGTGATGATTGATGTTGTTGCACTCTTGTGTGTAAAACCCTTGGACTACACCATACACGCACAAATATGGATTTCATGAGGAAATCAGTTAAGTCACAGATATTTGAATTTTTAAAAATTGAATTTTTAAATCCAAATAGTTTTGGATATGGATTGGGTTTAAAGTGAAAAGCTTTTGGAAAGGAATTTCAAAGATAGAAGTTAATTTTGAATAACTTGATTTAGTTTTGAAATTTGATTAAAAATTGAATTCAAAATTTGAAATTGAATTCTATGTTGAGAATTTATGATGTAAAAAGGTTATACAAACTATAAATGTGTTTACATGGGTTTTTAGACCATTTTAAAAGTATGGTTTTGAGAATTTGAATTTAACCCAAGTTTATATTTGAGAGGCCTTAACTCATGCAAATAAAATCGGGTTTTCCGGAATGGAAACAAGTGGTTTCAAATAATAATAGATTTTATATAAGGAAAGGTTTTCCAAATTATGATGAAAAGATTTCAAATTTGAAATGGAATGGTTTTGAAAGCTATAATTGAATCTTTGTGGAAGACAGTTGAACCCTATTTTGGAATTGAAGAGGATTTTTAAATGGTGTATCTTTTATATATAAAAGATTGAAACGGGAATTGATTTGAAAGCTATGAAATGAGTCTTTGATTTAAAACCGGATGAGTTAATCCAATTTGAAATGGAATTGTTTTGAAAGGCTATGAATGAATCTTTGTTTAAAACATTGGTGAACCTTGTTTTAAATTGAAAGGGGTCTTAAAAGTGAATCCTTTGTTTAAAAGATTTAAATGTGGAAATTGTTTAAACCATTGAAGGTTTTTGGAATGAATCTTTTTGTTTAAAAGATTGTAAATGGTAATTTGTTTAACCATTTGAAAGAAAAGTTTTGTGTAATAAGTTGTGACTTAACTGAGATCCCATATCCATATGTTTTTTAAATATTGCGCTCATTATTCGGTTTAGCAGGGAGAGGACCTTTGTGTCATATAACCCATTCCGAATAGTGATACGACGTATATGGATAGCATTTGAAGACCGGTGGTGAAGACCGAATATTTTCAAAAACGAATGGATTTCTTGTCGAATGTCTTTGCAACGGCTGATCCCCGGTATAGAGATTTGAGTACCCTTTTTAATGGGGAGTCCGGACATGATTAGGAATTATCCGTATTTGCAAGGACTTCTTTGGAAGTGCCTTCAGTTCTGTTCGATCCCGTAATGGACTTGTTTGGATGTGTGTCTGACGTTACACTTTGAGATGTAAAACTGGTTTCTATCAAATACATTTCTGTTTGGTGGCGGAGATTTATTCTCTTAGCTTAACACCCTTCTCTGAGACGTACGAGTTTAGTGGTTATGTAGTTTATGGTCACTAGTGATACATTCCCAATTTGGTAATGTGGCATACGAAGTGCTGCTGATCATGTTGATCAAAGAAAGGCTTTGTGAAAAGCGTAGCTTTATGGACAAGACTGCATCAGGACTTCACACCCCGGAAATGGACGAAACAGGAAAGATGCAGCAAGGTTTCAGGGGTCGCGCCCCTAGGTCTGGATAAAGGTGATATCATTGTATGGAGCCCAGATATTTGACCTATGTGGTTACTGCAAATACATTACTTTGTGGTTGTTGGTATCGAGCGCTCGGATAAAGGTTGGGTACGACCGCGGATGGAATATCTTAGGTGATACTCCCAGGAAGGGGGTACACCGGCCTTGTGTTGGCAGAGAACTGAGGGAGGGTTCTCGGGGCATCCCTCCAGAGGCGTACCCATGTGGCAATGGGAAGTTCCTTGGCCTGACCATTTGTTGGAAAATCCAAAGAAACAATCACGCCCAGTGCGGTTTTAGTTGTATAACCTGCCACGGAATGTGGTGGTAACCTGCTATTAAACATGGTAGCTATAGTAGGCATACGACGAAATGTTGTATGCTGGCTAAGATTAATATTATACTTTTGAAAATGTTTTCCACTATGCACTAATAATAATATCAAATGGTTTTTGCGTATAAAGCATGTTTTACTATCATAAGGAGAAATCTCCTCCAATTCTGCGTTTGCATGGTGTGTGTGGCGGGAGGCTTTATGGTAGTTTCATTTTCCAAAAAAGCATTGCGGATTTCTTTTTAAAAGATAAAAACTATTTTTGTTTGCTCATACCAGTCCCATGACTGACCCGGAGTTTATTGTTCCCTTCCTAAACTCTGCGTGCCCACAATTTTCCACACGGGTAGTCTGGAGTTGGGTTTTTCATATAGTAGATATAGATATCGATTCGGTAGCTTTCGGCTTTCTCCTTGGTACTCTTTGGAGATCTTGGATATTGGAGTCCTTGGATTCACGGACGAGACTTGCTTTTCTTTGTGCAACGTGATGGTGGTTCGAGCTAGTGGTTTGGAGTTTTGGCTTTGGAGCATTGGATTGGAGTTGCAGTTTGATATTGGAGATATCTATTTTGCTATTCGTTTTCCGCTTTTGTTTATTGTTCTAATATTCTTGTATTTCTTATATTGATATCATTGTTGTATATCATTGGAAATTGTATTCATTGGAGTTGTCTATGATATTCATTCTTTCCTTCCGCTGTGTTGTTATACTTAATGTGTTATAAGCTCAGGCGAACCAGATTTGACGTTTGGATCTGCGGCATTTGAATATGAGTGTCTTATTCGATGTCGATTTTCGAAGGTCGAGTCGGAGTCGCTACAATATATATACACACACACATATTGATACATATATATATATCACCAATAACAAAGGAGCTGCCAACATGCTTGGCGTGTGACAAATCATAACATAGAAAAATAAAAAACCATAAGAAACTTCTTGAATGAGCTCCGGTAAGGCCACTGCCCATTACACCTCAATATTGAACTTCGGCAAGGCCATCGCTCGATAATGAAGTGTTAGAAGTACCCAAATAATCCATGGTGCGACCAAGTGCACAAATGAGATCAACATGCAGCTCCACCAGAGAATGAACGCCTCATAGCAAACGGGGATGAACCAGAATGAAAGCCTCGGTGCAAGTACGGATGACCCAGAATGAACGCCTCATGGAAAATGTGGATGATCCATGGTGGAACCAAGTGCCCAAATGAGATCAAAAAGCAGCTCCACCAGAGAATGAACGCCACACTGCAAACATGGATGTTCCTGAATGAACACCTCACTACAAACGTGGATGATCCAGAATGAACGCCTCACTGCAAATACGGATGATCCATATATAAAATATGAATTCTCTCCAAAAAATGATTCAACGACCACCAATCCTGCAATCCCGGTGACAACAACCCTGAAACCATGCAAATAGTATTCTAGCACCATTTTTGGCCTAAACCTGATATGCAAATGGAACTATACAATAATATATGAATAACAAACAAACATGTATATAAATGAAATTTATATGCATATATATTTGTATTAATAAAATTTATATACATATGTATGTATTGATGAAATAAAAGTAATAAAACTAAAGTTAAATTTATAAGACAGTAAAGAAACTAAAATAAGAGATAGACTAATAAAAGGATCAACTCATTATGCAACATCTTAGCTAACTCTAATGTATGAAATAGTGATCACGAAATCAAAAAGGCATAAAAATTTAAAAAAAAATTGCAGTTAAAAACTTCAAAACTGTAAAAATAAAAAAATATTAACATTATGCTCCTTTGATCAAAAGAACATTATGAAAATCTGTAAAATCATCATTTGAATTTCAAAAGATGTTATTGCTGTAATTATTAATGTTAAAAATATTTTTTTTGTTTAAATAACTTAATGCTATTTCTAACCTTATTAAGATATTCTTTAAAATGACAATTTTTAGCCATTCTATATTTTGGATTTGAGATCCAATTGAAACAAAATGATGTTATTGTAAATATCAACCTATTAATATAATTGTTATTATTATTAAATAGTCCCTGGTTTCTCTCAAACCTAATATACCAACATATTATAATGAATAAAGTATCTAGTAAAAATCTATTTTGCTTTTTAAACTTAAACCTTAATTTATTCCAGTATAAATCACAATTAGTAACTTTAGTTGTAAGGATAAAGTTAAGGATTTTAAGACAATTATTAAGAATGTAGCAAGTATCCATACAATCATAATATATATGATTATATCTTTAAAATACAATTTATAAAAAGTACATTTATTATCAAACTGCAAATTCTTTCTTTTGAAGTTCAATAGTATTTAGCTTCCCATGCATGATTAACCATATATGAATCTTAGATTTTGGTGGTGCATTTGATTTCTAAATAAGATTAAAAGTGTTATTAGTAACACACAAGAAATTAAGAAATTTATATAAAGAATTTGAAGTAAATTTATTACTCTTATCCCATTCCCAGTTAATAATATCATTTTCGTTATCAATATTGTATATATTCAATTTTGCATATAATAAAGAAAATTGTCTAGGAGTTATACCTTCTAAGATACTATTAAAACTAAGTTCCAAGGGGTCTCATTATCCAAAGAAGAAAAAAAATCTTTAATTGAAGAATTTTTAAAGTTACAAATTACAAAATGCTCTTTAAATTCTACCCAAAGAGGAATGACACATAACCAATGATCGTGCCAAATTGTACCAAGGTTATAAATCTCATGACATTTTAAAATAGATTTCCAAAAATTGGACAATTTATTCTTAACTAAAGGTGTAATTTGGTATAAATTGTTACTACCTTTATAATAATGTTTAGAAATAGTTTTCTTTCCAAATAGAATTATCATTTATATCCTTAAATTTCCATAACCACTTCCCTAATAAGGACAAATTTATGTTACATAAATGAATAACACCTAAACCTCCCTCCTTTTTTGATTTACAAATTATTTCCCAGTTAAATAATCATTTTAGGCAACTTATAGGATTATCTCATCTCCATAAGAAATGCCTTCTTATTTTATCAACTTTATTGATCACCCAATCTAGGAAAAGATACATAGACATCCAATCAATCGTAAGTGCAGATAAAACAAAATTGATGAGAACTAATCTATCTGCTCCCGATAAAAACCTCCAATTCCAATTTGAAATTCTATTTTTAATTTTACCTATAATAGTTAGCCGGTAGTCATGCTTAAGTTTAGTTGGTTTAATCAAAAATCCAAGATAATAAATAAGGAAATACATGGTTTTACAATTAAGCATTGCTACTAAACCTTCAACCTTATAAACATCATTTGATAATACAATTGAACTTTTATCGAAATTAATTTTTAGACCTGAAAGAAGTTCAAGTTGTATAAAACTAATTTATGGGTAATGATGTAGATAGGCAAATAAGAAGTAAAAATAAGCCATCATCCGCAAATTGAAAATAAAGAGACCATTACACGATATTTCACTACCAATGCACCCTAAATATAGCGAAAACATCTGCAGCTACATGCGATAAAGGATCACCTTGCCTTAAACCACGTTTTGATTGTATTTTATTTCCTAAAATTCCATTAACCATTACACTGGAATTACCAGTTTTAAGCAAATTCATAATCCAACCAATCTATTTGCGACTAAAACATCAAGCCAGTAAGATATCAATTAGAAAATCCTAATCTACCTAATTAAAAGCTTTCGCAAAGTCCAGTTTTAGAAGCATACATGTAATGTTATTCTTACAACAGTGATAAATGTATTCTTGAAAAGCAGCCACTCGATATGTGATATTTCTACCCTTAATGAAAGCGGCTTGTGAACAATCGGTTAGATCATTCATTTTGGTGCTAAGTCTATTCGCTAAAACTTTTGAAATAATTTTAATCGAACAATTAATTAAAGAAATTGGTCTAAAATCTTTTAAATTATTAGCACCGATATTTTTTATGTAATAGAATGACGTTTGCAAAATTAAATCTACCTTTATTATTTCCAATTATAAAATTCATTAACATGCTAATTAAATCAAATTTTAAAACACCCCAAAATAATTTATAAAATAAAACAGAAAAACAATCAAGGCCCGGGCTTTACCACTAGGCGTGTCATTAATAGCCTTCGAAATATTCTCTTCAGAAAAAGGATTATCGAATTCAATAAGGTTAATTCTTGATTCAATAGGATAAAATTTATTCCATCTAACATTTATTTTATGCTTGTTCTTATTGCCAAAAATATCCCTATAGTAATCAGGAAAGGCTTTATTAAGATCCCTTGGATCAACCAATTCAACATTATTCACGGAAATAGAATTTATTATATTGCTACGCTTTATACCATTAGCCATATTATGAAGAAACAAAAGTGTTATTATTACCTTCATTATTTCATTGAATTCTAGATCTCTGTTTCCAAATAACATCTTCTTTTTCTAAAATTTAATTAAGATCTTCTTTTAAACTAGCGAGTACATTACGCTCTCTAAGATTTAGTTGTCTAGTTTTTCTATCTTACTAATTTTATGCATTTCAAAAAGTAAATTTTATTTTTTAATTTTAATATTGCCAAATACATTCTTACTCCAATTTATTTTGAAAATTCCCAAGACCCTTGAGTTTTATAGCAATTTTTTTTGCAAAGTTATCCGTATTTCTGATATAATAAAAATTCATTGGTATTCATCTTTTTAATTAGATTAGGGAAAATAGATTTTAATAATCATATTTTTTTTCAAATTAAAAAGTTTTATTAACAATTTTATGATGATCATACGTACGAATGATAGGGCAATGATCATAATATGTATATGGCAAACCAAAGACTCTACAAATAGGAAATCTATCTTCAATTTCATCACTGATGGAAATTCTATCTAAAGGAGCAATAGAAGTGGACTCCCTAGTATTACTCCGAGTGAATTCTCTATTGGTTAGTGGTAATTCAATCAAATTGGTATTAATAATAAATTGGCCTAATTCTTCCATGGAAGAGAAATCACCTCCTTGGGGTGAACGTTCTCCTAAAAAACGCGTTACATTGAAGTCACCACCCATAATCCAAAATCCAGAAGTGAATGATCTAAATTCTAGACATTTTCCATTCATAGAACTCGACGACTAATTTTTGAGTTTGGTCCATAAACATTAGATATATTTAATAAAGAGTTGTCTTTAAGGTTAATGAGAATAATATGTACAGAGTGCTGGTTAATAATATTTCAAAGAAGTATAAAAGAATTATCACTCCACCATATAAGTAAACCCCAAGAAGTTCCAATTGAAGATAAACAAACTCAATGTCTAAAATGATAGCCACCTAATCTTTTATAAAAATGAATATTAGGATAATCTATTTTTGTTTCCAATAAAAGGGCAATATTAATAAAATAATCTTTAAAAAATGCTCTAATTTCATATTTAATTAAATCATGTAGACCCATAATATTCCAACTAATAATCCTCATAATCCATATGATCTAACCCTCTCTATTTACTTGCCTTAATGTAGGCGATATCTAGTTCATTATCGGTAAAAACAAAAGCATTATCTCTAGCCAACTGACATAACTCACTAGAAGATAAACTACCTAGAGCATAGGAAGAATAAATACTACCTAAAACAGAAACCATACATGAACCTAAATTTGTAGTGCCACTCATAGTACTCGAATCTGGAGACCCACCTGTAAATGAAGAATGACTGTTATGGACCACTGCACTATGTCGAACAGCACGATTGAAAGCAATTTATTTCCTACGCCTACTTCTCTTTGTCCATGAAGATAAAACTGAAGCTTTGTTGTCAATACTGCGATCACTAACAACAACTTTTGAATCACTTGATGCATGTTGTAAACTATCATCAAGGGTAATACCTAAGACGTTCTCTACTTGAAAACTGATAGAATCCATAGTATGAATACCATCATCACACTGAATCTCCACTGCCTCAGTTTGAAATATCACCACACCAGAATCTTTGTGCATGTCCTCCCCATCTCGTGAAATAACATAGCTAGTCAAACTTCTCTCAGACACTTCCGTGTGCATATAAATAACAGTATCTGGCCTTGCATTTATATCTCTTCTTTCTATGATCTCATCCATACCAACATTAACACCTATGCCAATCGCTACCTGAAAGTTGTCAGAAGTCACAATTTGATTACCGTCAACATACTGAATCCCCACTGCCTCAAATAGAAATTCCCCCACACCAGAATTCGTGTTCATGTCCTCCCCAACCAGTAAAACATCAAAGTTAGACAACCTACTCATAGCCATTTCCATGTGCATATCAACATCACAAGCCAAATCACCATCCAAACCTCCCGACTTCGTCGCATTTCCAACCATACCATCCATTACAGCAGTATCAAACCCATAAACAACTTCAGTGTTTAACTGCTTACACAATCCAAGCCTAAATTTATCATCTCAAAAACCAATAGAAATAGATTCTGACAACCTACGCAGTGCCTCTCCATCTAGCTCCCCATCCAACAGAGCACCATCTACAGAATAATCAAAATATGCCACTTTTCCAAGCTTTACGCACATGACATTCCCATAGCAACAAACTGACCTTCCTTGTGAATAGCATTAATACTATTATTAACTCCTATCAACATACCACCCCCGTGCAAACCAACTACTTCAAACAAAAAACCAGATCCTGCCAAACCATTCACCTCCACTCAATCTGGTTCACCGACCACACCAAAAGAACGATAACAATTACTAAACAAGCTATATGAGTTAACTTCATTAACTCTGTGCATATCTTTGTGCATATAAATACCCTTGTGCACATCCACACATAAATCACTACATCACAAAGAAAATAAACTTTCTCTAAATAATCGATTGAACTATTCTGGTCATCAGAAAAATGGATAAACAAGCGCTGATTCAAGCCATCATTAATATAACTTTCAGAAACTCCTTCATTATCCACCTTACTACCATCTACACCCTTAACATCCTCAAGAAAACTATCGGTAGCTATATTACATTCAAGAATCCTATTCACAAAACTATCCTCAATTATCGATGGTTCAAAAGATGAAAGAACATCAAAAATATTGCCATCTTTACATTGGCAATTCACATCTACACCTTTAAAAATATCAGATATCTATCTTGAATCTTCCAATGATTTCAGATAGTCAAAACGGTTAGCAGTTTCAAGCTCAAAATTCACCACTTTACATGATTTAGCTTTGGGTCTTTTACTATGAATATGAATGAAACCTTTGTTCTGTTCTCGCTATTGTTAAGAAGAACCAGTTTCAAGCTTGAAATAATGAATACTTCGAATGAACCATATGATTTAATTAGTTCATAATCGGTGTAAATAAATTAGGTTAATTAATTTTTATGAAATATTAATTATACAATTTTAAAAAATGTATTTTAATACCATTAGTATTTATGAACTGTGTATATAAAAGCTATAAACACGTGTATCGATATACGATGTAGGTAGATTATTTTAATTGGATTTAAATAAGATAAATACTAAGTGGGTTGTTAAATATATCAAAATTAAATAATATTTATAAAGTATTAGTTATTAAAAATTTATTTTATTTTATTGAATACTGTAATAATTTAATAATGTGTGTATATAGAAGTTATAAATGCACTTACCGATATACGATATCGTTAAAATATTTAAATTGGATCAAAATAAATTAAATACCAAATGATTTTGGAAATTTTTTAGGGCCAAGTGGCACCTATTATGGTTGGCCATAGAAGGTAAAGAGAGGCAGAGGATTTGATGACATTTCATTTAGAACTAAATAGACAAAGCTTTAAAGGAGGGAACTGAAAGGATTCAATTTTTTCTTTAAAAATATAACAACTCTCATTCATTTTAAAAGAGCATTCAAACAACTCACATTTATTCCTATCCTTTTCTGTTGCAGCCAAAAAAATGGATTTCAAAGCCTAAGAAATTTCAAAATCAAAATCAAATAAAAACCAAAAAGAAAAGGTGGTTCTCATCTCTTGATTCTTGCAAATTTCAAAGATTGATTCTATTGAGTCTAGGAGCTTTTGATTCATCATTTCAAGGTGTGAATCATATGGAACATCCATAGTAATTCTAAAATTTTATTTATCATACATATGCTTGGATTTTGTAAGATTAATCATGTGTTTAATGTAGGATCGATTTCACCCTTGAGGGGGGTGAATAGTGTGATACGATTAATTATAAAAATTTAATGAGGAAGTTTATAAAATATTTGCAACACAGATTTATCAGAATTATAGTAGCATAGATAATAGTAGAATAATAAAAATAGAACACATAGATTTACCCAGCTTCGGCAAAACCCTATCTACGTGTTGCCCCAAGGTTTCTACTAGAAATTAACTAGTCAGACGCTTACATACGTAAACTTGCGACACCCGCTATCGACTAACCTTAACTCTATGCTTAAAACCCTGCCACAACTCAGCCACTGTGATGCGAATTCTCGAACTACGGCACCGTTGTTCGTCCCCTAGTCACACGACTAGAAAATACAACTCTTTAAAAGAAGAATTCAGATCTAAAAACAAATTAAACAATAAAACCCTAATTTTAAACTAAAGTCGTTATATTATTAAAATAAAAACAAAGTCGGCCTCTTTCCTTTTATATTATTCGGCCTGCTTTTTCCTTATTTTTGAAAAATGGCGGCTCGTCGCTTCTTTCTCGTTCGATTCTCTCTAATGAAATCAGGGCTTGTGAAATTGAGGCTTTCGACTTCGATTTCTCGATTGAATGATGGTTTAGTGTCCCTTGCTTTGTCAATCGGCGATCTCTCTGCTTTGTACACGGCTGCCCCAATTTTTGATCAAGTTCATCTCCTAACTTGGGTATGTAATTTATGCCTTTTGCTTCTTCTAATTTTCTTGCTTGAATTCGATCCTAATTCGAGTTGAATGATTATTCTTCTATGTTTAGCTCGAACTCGAATGAATTATTGCATCGATGATGATTGGGTTTAAATAGGTTCGAATTCCTATTTCTTCGTTCATAAATAGCTGGTTTGAATTTGTCAGTTACTTAGGTTTGGCCGTTCGATTTAACTTGAATGCTGTTAATGTTCTCTGACATTTTCAATTTGTATATTCTCTTCCTTAAATATCACAGATTTGATTCTTGGTCACCACGACTTTGATTCTCTGACTTCGGTCAATTGATATAGTTAAAATTTGAACTTATTTGATTTTCTTGATTGACTTGCGGCATGACATTGACTCTGTTCGACTTTGATAAAACTGCTATTACATTTGACTTCGGTCATTTTTGAAACTTCCTGCTTGATTTTGTTTCTGACTGTACTTGTGCATTTACATCATATATATAGACATACGTCAGCTATGGGTTTCATGTACATTTCCACTACTCGACTCGAAGTCTGGTTGCTTCATGTTGTTAGTGCACTTGTATTTCATGGTGGTTGTTGCCACTGAAATATTGGTTCATGCTTCTTGTCACACTTGATTTGGTTTGATTGCTTTTGAATGATAGCCTTGAGCTGCTATCTTCACTGCAACCATATTATTACTGCATATTTATGTTGACTTCGGGTTGCACTGTTAAGCCTGAATAGTTTAACTGTTTGATGTACAACTTTGCATGTTCACTTGGTTGTGTTCATTATTAGTGTGATGTCCTCTGCCCTGTATCTTGTTTCATGTGATATTCATTTATTTGTTGTTGTCTCTGGTGCACTTGCTCATCCGAGCTTGCACTGGATAGATGCTCCGCGCATTGATGTATATGCACTCATCTTGAATTTCTTTTCTTCGAGTCTGTGCTGTTGAGACCTGATTGCATATGAATTTTGATGTTTGTTGCCACTGTTTTTGTAGTTATTTCATTGAGGTGGTTTGTTGTCAGTGCACATGTGCCTTGCATATCAGGTTCATGTCGTAGCATATTCACAGATTCATGTTTGGACTTCATGTAGTCTGATATGTGCATATTGAAGTTTGTTTTAGTTTGAATTATGATGAGTTTCTTCTTTACTTTGATATTGCAATATGGTCTTGGTCGAGTTGGACTGTCTAGCCTCGGTTTTCATGTGTACGACTTGAACTTTGGTCGAGGTTTGATTTTTGTGTCTTGACCATTTCATTTGAATTTGTACCTGTGTTTAATCCAGCTTATAGCCCGGGTTTGACCTTGTGCTTGTGTCGTGACTTTATTTGTATTGCATTTGAGTTGAACCCGGCTTTTAATTTGGGTTTGACTTTGTGCTCACCTGTCCCTATAATTTTATCAAGTGTATATCGGTGTGCATGGCCTTGTGGCATGTATAGTGATACACTGTCGATATCACAAGTCTTTTATGTTTGATGAATTCAGAATTAAATGATGATGAACAACCCAAATTACTGCAGCAAATAATATTTTCAAAAATTGTTTTATTTTAAACAGCAAAAATATTTCCTTTTCAATTTTACTGCCTTAGTGTTTATTTTGCAGATTACTCATATGCTGGATTCAATCTGGAATGAAGTTGAAGATCAATTTAGAGTGAATGAGTGATATGTAGTGAGGTGCTAATGTAAATGGAAATTATGATGTAATCAGATTTGTATTGTAACTGAAATTGTGTGTGTGTATATATAGTGAGGGCTTGAATTTTTACTATTCAAAATTGTAATAAATATTTGTTTGAATAAAATATTTATTTGAATTTAAATTCTGTGTTATTCATTTTATTCAGCAAATATTATTTAATTATGTGAAAATAAAATAGTATATTAACAAATACATTCAAATGAATATATATGTTTATTATCATAAAAAAAATCATATACTCGCATGTTCAATAGTCTCCCCTTTTGATGATAACAAACATATATTTAAGATTTCAAAGTTGTTAAATTTATTTGATCATTCAATTTGCTCCCCCTATTTGAATGCTCCCTCTATACACAAAGTTCCCCCTTCATATATGCACGAAAATAAAAATATGCAAATGAGCCTAGATGCATATAGAAAATAAAATATTTGACCCTTATTTCCTTTTATTTGACAAAGTCTTAACTTTTCTCTCCCACTTTTGTTATCAGCAAAAGAGTAATAGTGTTAGAAAAATAGAGATAAAGTGATCGACATTAATACAACATTAATACTCAATCAGGTATAAATATTAAATTTCAATAAAAAATCAAACAAAAATCATAAATACTATGTTTGATGCATATTCCACTTTAGAAGGATAGGGATGATGTCATCATATAAAACCACATAATTGTGTCTATTTGTGGTATATTTATATCAAGAATTAGAATATCTACTAGCCATGCATAACCGTTAGGACTTTTAAATGAGATTAGTAGTATTCCAAATTTATATTTAAAAATGAATTCAAATATTTTCTAACCACGCATAACTGTGAGGACTTTTAAATGGGATTAGAATCAACTTGTCTATTAAATCAATCAATTTTGATATGCATTCCATATATGCATAACCGTGAGGACTTTTAAATGAGCATGGAAACACATAATCAAAAATCCTAAGTAATCCACCCATGCATAACCGTGAGGACTTTTAAATAAGAGTGAATACTTTGGATGTTTTTATCGCTAAAAATATAATAAGACGAAAGCGCATAATTTATCGTTTAAAATAACACATATTGACATACTATATTGGATTATGATGAGTGATGGTCAATAGAAATATGATAAAAATAGAAATGATCATGGAATTTTTACCAACAAAAAGTGTTTATAACTATTATTTAAATTTCTAAAGTAATTTATTAATTATACCATCTCAAGCTATAATATATGATTAATATCAACACTCATCACTTTTTCAATCACTATTTATCTTTTTGATAATTAGTAGGGGATCAGATTAGTTAATGTAATCGTTTAAGCTCAAATTCAAAAAATAATTATCAAATTTTCTAAAAATGAATAATTTGAAACAAGGTCAAAAATGATTTTCTAGAAGGGGTTTTATAAGAAAAATTTCTGCTATTTGAAAATTATTTGAAATGAAAAATATGCAGATATTTTATTTGAAAAACGATGCAGCTACTGACTGTCTCAACATAATTCACGTTTCACTAGTAATTTTTCTATCAACTAGATTACAAGTATAATATGCATCTGAATTTTCTTTCAGTCGAGATTATCGTTAATTGAATGTTATAGACCAGACTGTGAAGTTTCAACAAATTTCTTAAAATCATTTTTGACACCTTTTAAATGAAGTTCTCTTGAATTTGAATTGAAGCCGTGTAAATAATCAACATAGTATCAGATTCAGGAAATAAATATATCCACTTGTATCATGAGTAATCATCAAGCAATAAAACACCATCATTTGACCAAATAAATTTATTAGTTCAAAGGTGAAATGGTGATTGGTCAACATTTTTACACAAATCAGAGTCAAAAATAAGAAAAAGTCAAGTAAGATCATATCAATTAAGAATAAGTCAGAACTAAAATCAACATTTATTTTTTCATCACATAACTGGCTGAATTAAATTCAGATTATGGTGTAGATTATCACATTTAATAAATCGTTCAAGATGAATATATCAATACCTGTTTTACCTTTACGGTAAATTTTAGTTATTGCCCATTGTGATTCTGCCACCTTTATACTAGGCTAAGGAATCTTTGCTTTTTTCCCGTTATGTGCTTGGAATAGCCAGAATCCAAGTAACACTATTGTAGTTCCTTAGCACGCCATCGCACCTACACGAGAAAAGTTTTTTGTGACCTATTTGTTTTTATAGGTCCATGATTGTTAGTGACAAATAATTTTAAATATTATGTTTGAGTAGACTCGAAACTATTTATATACATTCCTTTTGGCACCAAAATTTGTTTGACTTTGAGAGATTTTATATTTGTGCCTTTTAGAACCCAAATTGGTATGGTTTTCACGTGTTTGGATCTATACCAACAAATATTTTGATTGTATCCAAATTTTCTACAAATTGTGCGCATGGAATTGACTGGTTTAATTTCACCTCTATCATGTTCTGATTTATTATATCCAAGTCCTTTTCTATCTGCATTAACAATTTGTTTCCTAAAAACATATTCAAAGATCTTTCACTTTTCGAAAAATTTTCTAAAGTCGTAGACAATTTTTGGACTTGTGTTTTGGGGGATACATTTTCATTCAATAATTGTGTGCACTTATTAATAGAATTTTCTCTCCAAGTATTTTCACTTTTTTTCAAAATCAGAATTTCATTTTCAAGTGATTTAACTTTGATTTATGATTTTTTAATCTCTTCTTCGAATGTTGGATACTTGTTACACTTGGGGCTCTTAGTTTGATAGTTTTTAACCAATTGATTAAGGTGTTTATTTGATTCTATCAAACTATCTCTTTGTGATTCAATTTTTGCATATTTTTTCCTAAGTCGTTCAAAAAATCCATTTACTTCGTGGAAATACATAAGTAATTCTAAGTGAGTAAGTTTTGATACCTCGCTTGGCTCATCATCATCGTTATCAGTATATCACCTTGAAGGCATAGATCTCCTTTCTCACTCTCATAGCTAGTGCTTTTATAATCATTATCACCTTTATTCCACATGGCTGCAAAATTTCTCCATTTTGATTTCTTTTCTTCGCCGTGTCGATTTTGAGGACAATTAGGCTTGATGTGTCTGGGTTTGTTGCACTTATGACAAATGATCTTTCGTTCTTCTGGGTTGTCTAATGCTTTGACTGTTCTGCTTTTCAATTTTTGATTTAGAGCTGGATTTCTGTATTTACGGTTCCACTTTTTGAATCTCTTCATTAGTAATGCCATCTCAGCTGCTCCATCTTCATCATCATCACTGCTACTTTTTGTCAATCCTGTTAAGCATGTTTCTATGTCGGTTATGGAGGATTTCTCATTTCTATTGACTTTTGCACCATATATTGTATCAAAAGTATTCCATATTTCATATGCACTTTCACAATGAGAGATAAAGTTAAAATTCTCTTGATTAATACGAGAATATATTATATGCATAGAAAGAGCATTAATCAAGATAATTTTCTCATCTGTTATATTACACCCATTTTCAATAATATCCCATAATATTAACATATTTTAAATAAAATTCCATTTTCAATTTCCAATTCAAAAAATCTGTTCCATCAAAATTAGAAGGGATAATACTGGACCGACCCTCGGCAAAAGTAGCCATTTAAAAATTCAAATTTGCAAAAAAAATTGGTCTTTGAAAAATCAAACTTTTATAAAACAAAAATGGCTTTTGTTCCAGCTCTAATACCACTTGTAGGATCGATTCACCCTAGAGGGGGGGGGTGAATAGGGTGATACTATTACTTATAAAATTTAATGTGGAAGTTAATAAAATATTTGCAACACAGATTTATCAGAATTATATCAGTACAGATAATAGCAAAATAATAAAAATAGAACATATAGATTTACCCAGCTTCGGCTAAATCCTGCTTATGTAATGCCCCAAGGTTTCTATTAGAAATTAAGAAGTCAGATGCTTGCACGTGTAAACATGCGAAACCCGCTATCGACCAACCTTAACTCTACGCTCAAAGCCATGCCACAACTCAGCCACTAAGTTGCGAATTATTAAACTACACCATCGTAGTTCATCCCATAGTCACAAGACTAGAAAATACAATTGTTTAAAAGAAGAATTCAAATTTAAAAACAAATTAAACAATAAAAACCTAATTTTAAACCAAAGCCTTTATATTATTTTAAAAAAACAAGACCGGCCTCCTTCCTTTTATAGTATTCGACCTGCTTTCTACTTGTTTATGAAAAATGGCGGCTCGTCGCTTCTTTCTCGTTCGATTCTCTCTGATAAAATTAGGGCTTGTGAAATTGAGGCTGTCGACTTTTATTTCTCGATTGAACGATGGTTTAGTGTCCCTTGCTTTGTCAATCGATGATCTCTCTGTTTTGTACACGTTAGTGCAATTTTTGATCGAGTTCGCCTCCTGACTTCGGTATGTTATTTATTCCTTTTGCTTCTTCTGATTTGCATGCTTGAACTCGATCCTGATTCGAGTTGAATGATTATTCTTCTCTATTTAACTCGAACTCGAATGAATTATTTCATCAATGATGATTGGGTGTAAATAGGTTCGAATACCTATTTCTTCGTTCGTACATAGCTGGTTTGAATTCGTTAATTACTTAAGTTTGGTCGTTTGATTTAACTTGAATGTTGTTAATGTTCTTTGACTTTTTCAATTCATATATTCTCTTCCTTGAATATCACGGCTTTGAATCTTGGTCACCACGGCTTTGATTCTCTGACTTCGGTCAATTGATATTGTTAAAATTTGAACTTGTTTGATTTCCTTGATTGACTTGTGGCATGGCATTGACTCTGTTTGACTTTGATAAAACTGTTATTACATTTGACATCGGTCATTTTTGAAACTTCCTGCTTGATTTTGTTTCTGACTGTACCTGTGCATTTGCATCATATATATATAGACATACGTTAGCTTTGGGTTTCATGTACATTGTCACTGCTCGACTCAAAGTCTGGTTGCTTTATGTTGTTAGTGAACTTGTATTTCATGGTTGTTGTTGCCACTGAAATGTTGGTTGATGCTTCTTTTCACACTTGATCTGGTTTGATTGCTTTTGAATTATATCCTTCAGTTGTTGTCTTCACTGCAACCATATTATTACTGCATATTTATATTGACTTCTGGTTGCACTGTTACTAGCTTGAATAGTTTAACTATTTGACGTACAACTTTGCATATTCACTTGGCTGTGTTCATCGTTAATTTGATGTCCTCTGCCCTGTATCTTGTTTCATGTGATGTTTATTTATTTGCTATTGTCCCTGGTGCACTTACTCATTCGAGCTTGCACTGGATAGATGCTTAGCACATTGATGTATATGCATTCGTCTTGAGTTTCTTTTCTTCGAGTCAGTGCTATTGAGACCTGATTGCATATGAATTTTGATGTTTGTTGCCACTGTTTGTGTAGTTAATTCATTAAGGTTGTTTGTTGTCAGTGCATATGTGCATTTCATATCAGGTTCATGTCTGTAGCATATTCACTGTTTCATTTTTGGACTTCATGTATTCTAATATGTGCATATTGAAGTCTGTTACAGTTTGAATTATGATGAGTTGCTTCTTTACTTTGATATTGCAGTCTGGTCTTGGTTGAGTTGGACTGTCTAGCCTCTGTTTTCATGTGTACGACATGAACTTTGGTTGAGGCTTGATTTTTGTGTCCTGACCATATCATTTGAATTTGCACCTGTGTTGAATGCAGCTAATAGCTCGGGTTTGACCTTGTGCTCATGTTGTGAATTTATTCGTATTGCACTTTAGTTGAACCCGACTTTTAATGTGGGTTTGACCTTGTACTCACCAGTCCCTGTAATTTTATAAAGTGTATATCGGTGTGCACGGCCTTGTGGCATATAAGTGATACACTGTGCATGTCACAAGCTGTTCGTGTTTGATGAATTCAGAATTAAATGATGATGAACAACCCAAATAACTGAGGCAAATAATATTTTCAAAAATCGTTATATTTTAAAATCCAAAAATATTTCCTTTTCAATTTTACCGCGTTAGTGTTTATTTTAAAGATTGCTCAGACGCTGGATTCAATCTGGAATGAAGTTGAATATCAACTTTGAGTGAATGTGCAATCCGGTATTTCGTACCGATTAATTATCGTCTTTGGACGATTACTTTTCCTAGCTATTGCCAATTGAAGTTTTTAAATTTGAATTAAAATTCTTTTATAAATTGTTAAAAAGGTTGACGGGCTTTGAAAATTAGATAGTGGCCCATGTTTTTATGAGGTAGTGAAAATGTACAAAAGTAAATAGCCGTTCCTTTTTCTTCATTTTCGTTCGACCCGACCCCTTTCTCATTTTCGTTCGAAAACCCTAAACAAAAGAAAAATAATGGAGGCCCCTCTTCTTCGTTCCTCCGTGAAAACTAAGGCTTCGTGATTATTTTTGAAGCTGCGCCTTGGTCGATCGAGTGTAGTTCTCGTTGCTTGCTTCGGCAATCGGCAGCTCCTTCAACTTGCCCCTGGCCGCTTCTTTTTGGGTCGAGTTCGACTTCGCTTCGGACAAAGGTGAGATTGCTCACATCTAATTCATATCTCGAGTTAATTTAAGGTTCGAATTCTGTGATTTCGTTCGTATTCAATTGTTTTGCTTGGCCATTCGATTTTGTTTTAATATTGGAGATGATTTTGACTTGGTCGCCTTGGCCCTGTTTTTGTTCGATGTTGATGATTTCTGATTTATTCATATCGAATAAGTTTGTTTACTCGATTGATATGGTTTTGCTTTATTTCGTGGTCACCACGGTGTTGAATTCTTTTGACTTCGGCCATTTTTGATTTCGTGAAATTCTTTGGTTGATTTCGAATTGTTGTTGTTGATGATTTACGACACGTTCATACTTTGATTTCGGGCATATTTGGAATCGTGAATTTCGACTTCGGTAAGCTTTCACGACTTCTACACTTATTTTTGACTTCTTAAAATAAGACCTGGTGGTAATGTCGAACTGCTCCATCTGTTCCATTATGATGGATTCTGTTTCTTTGTTCATATTGTTGCTGTGTCACTTGATTCTTCTGAAGCTCGAGTTGCACACTGCTGTGATTATTTACTTGGTTATGTACTTGGGCTTTTAACATTGAATTGTACAGATGCATTAGTTCATCATTGTTGTATATTTGCTTGCTGTTTGGACATTTTTGCATGTTGTCGCTGCAGTGTGAACTGTTGAGTCATTTGCGACAGTTAGGGCACTGTCTCCATGCAATTCATGTAGTTTGGTTTATATCGTTGTTGCCTCTGTCTATAACCATGTATATGCTTCACTGCATCTTCATTTACCTGTAGTACATGTAGTGTATTGATTGTCTGCATTTTGGCTGCAGTGTTGCATGCTCACGTTAAGTGTTTTCACTTAGTAGTCTTCCTAGTACTGTACTTTGGTGTTCACCTGACATTCTTAGGGTGCGATTCATTGTCGCAGCCTGTTCCAGTTTCCAGTCATCATGTAGTTTAACTGGTTCATCATTTGTGTCCACTGCATACCATCTGTAGCTTGATATGCTAGCTCGTAGTTCACGTGTTCACATTGAAGTACATGCAGCTTGCTTTGATTTTTACCAGTTCACTGTTGAGTTCATTTGTATGATGTGCTTGAGTCTTAGCTACTGTGGTTGTTCCATGTCGTGACATTTATTGTCGATTGACCTATCGTGACCATTCATGTGTATTCATTACATCACCACTGTTGCATTCTTGTTTGTACTTTGAGTCACTGTTGCATTACCTATGACCTTTTGACACAAACATCATTTCATGTTGATCTTCACTGTGATATAGTGTCACATCCCCCATGTATTTGCAGTTTGCATTTGAGTTGTACTATGGCCTTGGTGCTTGAGTTTGATGTATTTGAAGCCTGGACTTGTTAGTCGAGTTTGCAATCTACATATTATGTTGACTTTGTTCTCAAGAATGATACTTGCACTTGTCTTGTCCACTTCCTTGATCGATTTTTGCCATGTTATTCCCTATCTCTGGTACCTTACTCGATTGGCTTCAATGTGTTGTTCCCTGCTGCATATCGCTGCATTTTAAGTACTGCACTGTTTAATTGCATATAATTTTGGATTGTTTGTGTACCAGTCTCTGTTTCGAGTGACACTTTTTGAAGTTCCCACCTGGTAGTTGGTAGTTCATGCGTTCACATTGATTATGTGCATTGTATTTCATTTGTTGCTGAGGTTGGGTTCAGTCTTGAACACTTGTGGTCTTCATATTTGTTTCTGACCATTCTTTGTGCTACCTGACTGGAATGGTCGTACACTTGTGATCTTGTGGTGGCTGCCGTTTTTGGTCGCAGTTGCCCTTGTTGTTTTGCATTGTATTAACGCAAATGGATTGTTTTCTGACTACACTTGAGTTGAATCCAGCTTAAACGCTTGGGTTTGACCTTGTGTTCGGTTGTGAATTTTCATTGTGTAATCACTATATTGGAAAGGCAGTGCACGCAAGTGTGAACTGCAGCAACACGGTATCGATTTTATTGGTATTTCTTTTACTCTTGATGTGTTGATCTTTTGCGTAATGCATGTGTAGTGGCGAGGCAGTACACGCTTGTGTGTGCTGCAACCCTACCTGAATTGATGTTTTTAAGTAATATTTCTATTACTTGAATTGTTTTGTTCAATTCAATATTTTGGGAATTTGCTGTTTTGTTCTTAACGCTGTTATGCATTATATTTACCGTTATCCTTTTCTTTGTTAAGGAATTGGATAGACGAGATTTATTGTGACCGTCATCTATTCGTTATTTAATTATTATTTCTTATGTGCATTAATAACTGAGTCTGAATTAGACTGACCCGTGTATTATTTTCTTTTGAATTTAATACTCGGGTCAGACCCGAGTTATTTCAGGTTGTAGATATCTTGCTTCGAGTAGCTGTTTGAGCTATGAAGACTTTTCATATCTTTTGGAGTTGTCGTGTCATAGTATAGGTTGATATGTGTTCATGTATATTAGTCGATAATGTACTTGTATATATAAATTCCAGAGTCGACTGTTGTAGTTGTATCATATGTATTGTGTCAAATGTATTGTAACTGAAATCAGTTATATATATATGTGACTTTTTGTTTTAACTGTGTTCCGCATTTATATTATCTGTGTTATTATTATATTTACTGTCCTAAACTATTATGAACCATCGTAGTTTGTTTTATACTGGAATTGTGGGTATGTCGATGGGAGTAAATAAATCAGAGATTAAAAATGAAAGAATATATATACCACTCCTATCGGGATAACCAATACTAGTGTAAGGCCTAACTACGGATGGCTGCTCCTCAACCGGCTTATTCTCCGCGCTAGTTGACAGCATTACACCGTAGTGTTCTTGGCTAGCATGGGTATAGAGGTGGGGCGTCACAGCTTGGTATCAGAGCTAGAAGTTTATGGACATAATATAAAACATAACTAGATGGAACATGTGATACAACTATTTGTCGATGTTTTATCTCTCATCTTTGCATATGATTATCTTTGATTGTTAGGTATGAATTCCTAACGCTTATTCATGTGCCTTTGATTTTGATTTCGATTTCGTGAAAGTATTTTGGCTTCGGCCTCCGTTTGCTTTACGAACTCAAGTTGGATTTTTGATGATGAGGATTTTGTTCTTGTGTTTTCGGCTTTGAATTGATTTAGCCGACGTTGATTTTGTTTGAATTTGGCCAATTAAAGCTATTTTGATCTCCATGCATTTTGTGGTAGTCCGCTACCTTCTCGAATTTGCAGTGTACATATTTCACATTCACTTGGTGGAAGCTTTTCACTACTGTCACTTGCTTATTGCATTTGTTTGCACTGTGAATTCTTGAGCATTGGCCTTTGTGCCTTGTTGTTATTTCTTTATATGCTATTGTGGCCATTACTTGTTGACTTCGGCATTGACTTGATTTTTATTTTTGTTGAAGTCATTTATGCATTTATGCTCGTTTTGCTTCGTTATTCCAAATTTAATCGATTCTTGTTAATTCCCCGATTTGTTGCTATCATTTATTAGCAACTTTGATGACATTTTTTTTGGGATTTTTGTGAACATACCTTTTGAAGAACTTAGTATCGATTTCTTTGGATTCTATTCACATCTTTGTATGTGAATTCTTGTGATTGATTGTTTCTACAATCATTTTTGAGATTGTCACTTTAAAAATATAAAGGTTTTCTATACTAGTAGTAAATATCATAACCTTTTTCTCCAAACGATTTCAAAACTATTTTACTACAAAGCTCTTTTCCTAAACCGTTTTCCAATCTACTAGTATATACAAACCTTTACCTCACTCGTATGAGAAATCTAATTAAACGACTTAGTAAAACGAGTGGTATAAAATGCTTGCGTTTACTTCGCCGGTTAATTCTTGGACTTATTCGATTGAATCTTTTGTGACAATTTTCTAGTGAAGATCTACAGTTTGTCCATAAATATTTGAGTTAAGCAAGTGGTTATGGGACATGAAGCTAAACTTTTATACTTACTAGCTTAGTGTAATTGACACTTCTCGTTGATCATGACGATCATTTTATGATTAAGACTAGAAATTGTGCGATGTCTCTTTGTTTGCTTCCTGGTTAGGCAAGACACCATTTGTGTGATTCCATTCACACATACCTTTTTTGCTTTCTGGTTAGCCTAGACACCATTTGTGTGATTCCACTCACACATATCTTTTTTTGCTTTCTGGTTAGGCTAGACACCATTTGTGTGATTCCATTCACACAAACCTTTTTGCTTTTTGGTTAGCCTAGACACCATTTGTGTGATTCCATTCACACATACTTTATTTTTATCTGCGAGGGAGACTAGACCCCGCTTTTGTGATGTTTCACCATCACATATGCGTTACACGTGTTGGTGAGTTTTCATGCTCACGTGTAGGTGAGTTTTCATGCTCCCGTTCTCGCTTTGCATTACACGTGTTGGTGAGTTTTCATGCTCACGTGTAGGTGAGTTTTCATGCTCCCGTTCTCGCTTTGCGTTACACGTGTTGGTGAGTTTTCATGCTCACGTGTAGGTGAGTTTTCATGCACCCGTTCTCGCTTTGCGTTAAACGTGTTGGTGAGTTTTCATGCTCACGTGTAGGTGAGTTTTCATGCTCCCATTCTCGCTTTGCATTACACGTGTTGGTGAGTTTTCATGCTTACGTGTAGGTGATTTTTCATGCTCACGTTCTCGCTTTGCGTTACACATATTGGTGAGTTTTCATGCTCACGTGTAGGTGAGTTTTCATACTCCCATTTGAGTTTTCATACTCCCATTTGGGTTTTCATACTCCCATTTGAGTTTTCATACTCTCATTTTGTTTTCTGGATTTCTTGTGATGATTTCTAGAATTTGTGCTTCACCAATTTTCGTGATTTCTATTGATAAGTTTTATCAATTTTTGTGCATTAGTGAATTTGTGTGTCATTGACTTGTTATGAATACAAGTTTAGGGTATGATACCCCTTTCTATCTTTGAGAAGATTCTTGTGACATTTTTGATTAACGAAAATTCATTGGTATTATGTTTTAATGCCAATTATATTGATGAGATTTTGACGTATAAAAAAGAAAAAACTTATTGTCTCTTTGACTTCAGTAACTGTCATTTTAAAATGGATTTCAAGCGGTTATCCCGCAATGCTAATTTTGTTGTCCGTTTTTACGGTATTTTGAGAAGTGCAATTTCCTTGTCGAAATTGCTACTGATGTTGCTGTTTTAATCACGTGTTTTAAAAAAAATTTGTTATTTTTAAAATTGTTTTCAAAATTTTTACAGTTTACGCTTTCAAAAGAATGAGGAAGCGATTTAAACGTTTCAGAAAAATCGAGGACTATGACCCCTTTCTTTTACTGATTCGCTTAATTCCGGACTTGTCCGTTTGAGAATGTGAAATGTTATTTTTAAAATACACAATTATGCACTTTCAAGAAAACGATGAAGTGAATTAAACGATTTAGTAAAACTCATGGTTATGGGTCATGTGCGTTTGCTATTTCGGTTAATTCCGGACTCGTTAATTGAAAAATTTGTGATTTCTGATTATCGTTTTTGATAATCAGATATTTGTTGTTTCTAATTATCGTTTTTGATAATTAGATATTTGGGATTTGATTATCATTTTTGATAATCGAATATTTGTTGTTTCTAATTATCGTTTGTGATAATTAGATATTTGTGATTTGATTGTCGTTCGTGATAATTAAATATTTGCGATTTAAGATTTAATTATCAATTGTGATCATTAAATATTAGTTGATTTGTGATTTCTGATTTCTGATTATCGTTTTTGATAATAAGATATTTGTTGTTTCTAATTATCGTTTTTGATAATTAGATATTTAAGATTTGATTATTGTTGTTGATAATCGGGTATTTGTGGTTTCTGATTTATCGTTTTTGATAATCAGATGTTTCTTGTTTCTGATGTATCATTTGTGATAATCAGATATTCGAGATTTAATTATCGTTTGAGATAATTAAATATTTGAAGGTTTAATTATCATTTGTGATAATTAAATATTTGTGAACTAAGATTTGATTATCAATTGTGATAATTAAATATTAGTTGATTTGTGATTTCTGATTATCGTTTTTGATAATCAGATATTTGTTGTTTCTGATTACCGCTTGTGATAATTAGATATTTGAGATTTAATTATCGTTTGTGATAATTAAATATTTGTGATTTGTGTTTTCTAATTATCTTTGTTGATAATTAGATTTGCTGATTTTGCTGTTTTCTAATTATCGTATCGATAATTAGATATTGCTGTTTTGTGATTTCTGTATTCTGATTATCTATTTGATAATTAAATTTTGTAGAGAATTTTTGAATTTCGTTTATGAAATTAAAAGATTTCCTTCGTGCTTATATTGTACTACGCCGGTGTACCGGCTCAATTTTCTGCTATTCATGACGTTTTTCACGTTTTTCAATTGCGAAAATGCCTTAGGAATTTTCGATTTTTATTCTTGAGCCCTGTGTTATTGAAGAAATTGAAGTTTCACCATATTTGACTTTGAGCAACATTCTATTCACATCATTGCTTCAGAGGTTGAGCACCTTCGAAATAAAGATGTTTCTCTCGTGGAGATTCTCAATGGTTCTCAAATTCTAGGGATTTCTCTTAGGAATCCAGAGAATTCATCGAGTAAACACGTTCAGGCTTTCTCTTTCACGCTCTATATGGTGAACTTCCTATTTCAAATTTCTTCATCATGTGATGATATGCTTTTATGATTGTTACCTTTTGTCCCTTTATTCCTTATGATTGCGATGACGCAATTTCTTTAAGGAGGGGAGGTCTGTAACAACCCGGTATTTCGTACCGATTAATTATCGTCTTTGGACGATTACTTTTCCTAGCTATTGCCAATTGAAGTTTTTAAATTTGAATTAAAATTATTTTATAAATTGTTAAAAAGATTGATGGGCTTTGAAAATTAGATAGTGGCCCATGTTTTTATGAGGTAGTGAAAATTTACAGAAGTAAATAGCCGTTCCTTTTTCTTCATTTTCATTCGACCCGACCCTTTCTCATTTTCGTTCGAAAACCCTAAACAAAAGAAAAATAATGGTTGCCCCTCTTCTTCGTTCCTCCGTGAAAACTAGGGCTTCGTGATTATTTTTGAAGCCGCGTCTTGGTCGATCATGTGTAGTTCTCGTTGCTTGCTTCGGCAATCGGCGGCTCCTTCAACTTGCTCCTGGCCGCTTCTTTTTGGGTCGAGTTCGACTTCGCTTCGAACAAAGATGAGTTTGCTCACATCTAATTGATATCTCGAGTTAATTTAAGGTTCGAATTTTGTCATTTCGTTCGTATTCAATTTTTTTGCTTGGCCATTCGATTTTGTTTTAATATTGGAGATGATTTTGACTTGGTCGCCTCGGCCCTGTTTTTGTTCGATGTTGATGATTTATGATTTATTCATATCGAATAAGTTTGTTTACTCGATTGATATGGTTTTGCTTTATTTCGTCGTCACCACGGTGTTGAATTCTTTTGACTTCGGCCATTTTTGATTTCGTGAAATTCTCTGGCTGATTTCGAATTGTTATTGTTGATGATTTACGACATGTTCATACTTTGATTTCAGGCATATTTGGAATCGTGAATTTCGACTTCGGTAAGCTTTCACGACTTCTACACTTATTTTTGACTTCTTAAAATAAGACCTGGTGGTAATGTCAAACTGCTCCATCTGTTCCATTATGATGGATTCTGTTTCTTTGTTCATATTGTTGCTGTGTCACTTGATTCTTCTGTAGCTCGAGTTGCACACTGCTGTGATTATTTACTTGGTTATGTACTTGGGCTTTTAACATTAAACTGTACAGATGCATTAGTTCATCATTGTTGTATATTTGCTTGCTGTTTGGACATTTTTGCATGTTGTCGCTGCAGTGTGAACTGTTGAGTCATTTGCGACAGTTAGGGCACTGTCTCCATGCAATTCATGTAGTTTGGTTTATATTGTTGTTGCCTCTGTCTATAACCATGTATATGCTTCACTGCATCTTCATTTACCTGTAGTACATGTAGTGTATTGATTGTCTGCATTTTGGCTGCAGTGTTGCATGCTCACGTCATGTGCTTTCACTTAGTAGTCTTCCTAGTACTGTACTTTGGTGTTCACCTGACATTCTTAGGCTAAGATTCATTGTCGCAGCCTGTTCCAGTTTCCAGTCATCATGTAGTTTAACTGGTTCATCATTTGTGTCCACTGCATACCATCTGTAGCTTGATATGCTAGCTCGTAGTTCACGTGTTCACATTGAAGTACATGCAGCTTGCTTTGATTTTTACCAGTTCACTGTTGAGTTCATTTGTATGATGTGCTTGAGTCTTAGCTACTGTGGTTGTTCCATGCCGTGACATTTATTTTCGATTGACCTATCGTGACCATTCATGTGTATTCATTACAACACCACTGTTGCATTCCTGTTTGTACTTTGAGTCACTGTTGCATTACCTATGACCTTTTCACACGAACATCATTTCATGTTGATCTTTACTATGATATAGTGTCACATCCCCCATGTATTTGAAGTTTGCATTTGAGTTGTACTATGGCCTTGGTGCTTGAGTTTGACGTATTTGAAGCCTGGACTTGTTAGTCGAGTTTGCAGTCTGCATATTATGTTGACTTTGTTCTCAAGAATGATACTTGCACTTGTCTTGCCCACTGCCTTGATCAACTTTTGCCATGCTATTCCCTGTCTCTGGTACCTTACTCGATTGGATTCAATGTGTTGTTCCCTGCTGCATATCGCTGCATTTTAATTACTGCACTGTTCAATTGCATATAAGTTTGGATTATTTGTGTGCCAGTCTCTGTTTCAAGTGACACTTTTTGAAGTTCCCACCTGGTAATTGGTAGTTCATGTGTTCACATTGATTATGTGCATTGTATTTCATTTGTTGCTGAGGTTGGGTTCAGTCTTGAACACTTGTGGTCCTCATATTTGTTTCTGACCATTCTTTGTGCTACCTGACTGGAATGGTCGTACACTTGTGATCTTGTGGTGGCCGTAGTTTTTGGTCGCAGTTGCCCTTGTTGTTTTGCATTGCATTGATGCAAATGGATTGTTTTCTGACTACACTTGAGTTGAATCCAGCTTAAATGCTTGGGTTTGACCTTGTGTTCGGTTGTGAATTTTCATTGTGTACATCATCACTATAGTGGCAAGGCAGTGCACGCAAGCGTGAACTGCAGCCACACGGTATCGATTTTATTGGTATTTCTTTTACTCTTGATGTGTTGATCTTTTACGTATTGCATGTGTAGTGGCGAGGCAGTACACGCGTGCGTGTGCTGCAGCCCTACCTGAATTGATGTTTTTAAGTAATGTTTCTATTACTTGAATTGTTTTGTTCAATTCTATATTTTGGGAATTTGCTGATTTGTTCTTAACGCTGTTATCCATTATATTTACCGTTATCCTTTTCTTTATTAAGGGATTGGATAGACGAGATTTATTGTGACTGTCATCTATTCGTTATTTAATTATTATTGCTTCTGTGCATTAATAACTGAGTTTGAATTAGACTGACCCGTGTATTATTTTCTTTTGAATTTAATACTCGGGTCAGACCCGAGTTATTTCAGGTTGTAGATATTTTGCTTCGGGTAGCTGTTTGAGCTATGAAGACTTTTCATATCTTTTGGAGTTGTCGTGTCATGGTATAGGTTGATTTGCATTCATGTATATTAGTCGATAATGTACTTGTATATATAACTTCCAGAGTCGACTGTTGTAGTTGTATCATATGTATTGTGTCAAATGTATTGTAACTGAAATCAGTTATATATATATGAGACTTTTTGTTTTAACTGTGTTCCGCATTTATATTATCTGTGTTATTATTATATTTACTGTCCTAAACTATTATGAACCATCGTAGTTCATTTTATACTGGAATTGTGGGTATGTCGATGGGAGTAAATAAATCAGAGATTAAAAATGAAAGAATATATATACCACTCCTATCGGTATAACCAATACTAATGTAAGGCCTAACTACGGATGGCCTCTCCTCAACAGCCTTATTCTCCATGCTAGTTGACAGCATTACAGCGTAGTGTTCTTGACTAGCGTGGGTATAGAGGTGGGGCGTCACAGAATGAGTGGTATGCAATGAGGTGCTGATGTAAATGAAAATTGTGATGTAATCAAATTTGTATTGTAATTGTAATTGTAATTGTATATATGTAGTGAGAGCTTGAATTTGTACTATTCAAAATTGTAATAAATATTTGTTTGAATAAAATATCCGTTTGAACTTAAATTCTATGTTGTTCATTTTATTTAGCAAATATTTATTTAATTATGTGAAAATAAAATAGTACATTAATAAATACATTTAAATGAATATATATATATATATATATGTTTATTATCATCGAACAAAAATCATATACCCGTATATTCAACATTTAATTGATCATTTTGTACATGCGAATCAAAACCCTCTTCCATTTCAATCGAATGCTTAACTATCGTAATGTTTTGATTTAGATCTACATATGCTCTTTATCCCTTCGTAATATATATTCATCTCAATTTGATATGTTTAGATTCTCTATAATCCTAGGTAATTTTTTGTTATTATATGTATCGTTTAGATCTATTTATTCTATAATGACCCGAAATTTTCGAAGCTGAAAATTCCAGATAGTTATGAAAAAGAAGAAAGAGATAGAAGAAGAAGAACAGAAACACCAAACATCTCCCATTCACAGCGGATAAAATATAATAATAAATAATAACAGTTTACAAAAGAATACTATATCTGTCGATTACATTCTAATACATAAGTGTTTCACATTATATACAGTCACTGAATATTTACAATTATCAGGTCTCGGATTAACAATAATATAAATACAGCGGAAATACTCTATACGCTCTTGCCATACAGCTCGTCTCCTGAGCTCCAGAACGTACCTACCTGGAAATCTGTAATACTCGGTATGACCCGAGCATTACACCAAAGTAACACCCGGGTCAGGCTGGAAACTAGCGTGAGTAAACCAAACTAACATGCAATACGCAAACAAATAACTTATATGAACCTGGGGTAACATATATCAATTTTACAAGTTCACCATATGTTATAGACATAACTAATTTCAAACACCCATTTCCTAAGTACCAAAGCTTAGGTTTAAATAGTCCAATTTCCTTTAAATCGCTTCACTCCAGCATATAGATTTCACATATCAATCCACAAAAATATTCGTAGTGGTTTTCGGGTATTTCCCAATACCCGATCCCGGCCTCTTTGAGTTTCACATCATCTTATTCCAATTTATCCATACGAAATACACAACATTCCATATTGGAGGTATCAACTCATTCAAGCATCCAATACCATTCAATCACCCATACACAAAGCTTAATCGCATACAAGCCAATTCAATTTATTTCAATTGAATTTCAAACCTCAATTACTTAGATTTCTTCATTAATTAATTTCCAAACCAATTAATTAATCAACTCTTCCATATCCATTCATTTTAATTAATCACCTTGGATTAATTGTCTTCCAATTTCATTCAAGTAATTATCTTTAATTCATTTCACGATATTAATTATTCTTAACCCAAAATCAATAAGTAATCTTAATTATTTCATAATTTAATTAACTATATTAATTACATTAATCCTTAATTTCTTATATTACTTAATTTCTCATAAGTCGCATATTATGGATTAATCAATCTTAATTTACCAATCTTTAATTACATCATTAATTATATAAATTATTGATTTCCAATATATTTCAATTTACCTAAATCTAAATTAAGTATATTAAATAAACCACAATACTACTCATTCTTGGTTTATCTCAACCTATAATTAACTATCCATTTATTTACTTCATTAAATAAATTAATTACTCATTTTATAATAGAAGCTTAAAGGAAATTAAACCAAATTTATTTTTAAATTCGGTTTACAGTTACACTCTGACATTCAAGTTATTCAAAACACTTCATATTTTAAAACTTATTCGTTAGATTTAACTTTGATTTAGGCCTTGTTTTAAATCTCTACTTTAAAATTCAACTCCAGTTTTTAAATATCACTTTATTTCTTTCCAATTCATTTTTATTTCATTCTGTAATTATTTCACTTTCTAATTTTTTGTCCACCCTTCTATTTCTTCAAAAATCCAATTTTTATATATTTCGATAACTCAGGTCACCGAAATATCCAAGCAACCCACAACATTTAATCTTCCAATTTCCAATAATAATCATCCCAAAACTACCAATCATCCTAATAGATATATACTAGAGATTACTATATAATATAGCATATCAATTCAATTCACCAATTCAACCAATCATTTAAATGGAACCATTTAAGTTTAAATAAAAAAATCCCAAAGCTTGCGGTTTACTCACCTTTGATTTTTTGCAATCCAAATCCGATCTCGACTTATTTCTTTTCAGATTTTAACCTTGTATAAATAGTTATACGATTTATTAATATACAAACAATTTGAATAATAATTCATTTGATAAATTTAATATAATTAACAAATAATTTATTTTAGCAAATCTTCCTATAAATAAATAATTCTTAGGAACCAAATAATTAAATTTCAAGTTACCAAAAATAATTTAATAAACAAGTTCTTTACTACATATATCTAAAATGGAACTTAAATTTATATACTTATTTCATTTTATCCTTGCAATTATTTAAATTTTGTTTTAAACAGTGAGTAAGTATGCAAATTTCTAATTTGAATCAATACATTAACTGAATTAAATTTAAAATAAAATAAATACATGCATCACTCTTCCCTCACGTTCACGACCTAGGAAAGTAGATCCAAGCGCGAAACCTCAACACCCACGCGCGATTCCACGCCGTGAAACCCCAAAGCCTCAGTCGAGCTTTCCTTACTTGCGCACCCTCACGAACCCCGTCGCCATCGAGAATCTCAGCCTCGAGCTCGCGCTGCATCACCACCCGACTCCACGTGCTCGTCGCCGACCGAAGACTTGTCGCAGCCTTGCCTCCAAACCCTAACCACGCACGAGCGACTCCTTTCCCCCTTCGGCCATGATTCCCCCTTCTTCTCGAACGAGATATCGAATTTTGTTAGATGCCGGCTTCGGCCAATTTTTTTTTCGATTCTGCTGTTGGCAGGAGAGAGAGAACGACGTGAAATAAAGATAGCAATGGCTTCTCGAATACACCTGTTTATTATAATTAAATATCGTAAATATCTTCGCGTTGTATAACGCGAAACCCCGAACCCCAAATCAGACATGCCGACAGACGTCTATAATGTTTTACCCGCATTCCGAACTCAATGGAACGTGTTCCAGAAGCTAATTCGATTATATGAGCGAGTTACGGAAGTAAACGATCAATTTTAAATCAAATCGATTAAAATAGTTCGAAGCGTTTTTAGCTGCCAAGGTCAAACGAAAACTCTGATTGCTACGAAAATTGAAATCCGATAATAACTAACTATTACGGATCCCATGGAACTGGTTTCGTCGAATTCCGAGACCGTGCCTCAGAAGGCTATTTTTAAATTTAATTTAAACGATATTTTTTTTAAAACTGAAAAAACACTTCCAAACTCAATTTCAACACTTTCACTACCTTCGGTGTTATCAATATAAATTTTATAAGCCTTCAAATTATTTTTAACAGGCCTAAAATTCCAGATTCAGCATTTTACCCAATTTCAAATTATATGATTCAATATTTAAACTATATAAAATTTAATGATTTAATTCCCATGTAAATATTGATATCTTGAACTCAAGTTAAAAATTAACTTTTAAATATTTTAAAATCAATTAGCTATTCAAATTTAAATTGTTAGAAATTCCGGGTCATCACATTCCTCCCCCCTTAAAAGAATTTCGTCCCCGAAATTACTAGTTAGGAAGAATGGTCCAATACCCGTTTATTTTTTTCCAAAACTCACAATTCAACATCCTACCAACTAACTTTTATTAAAGACCCACTATCACCTTATCGAACTTCCCAAAACCTTCTATAGTTTCAAACAATACCCTTTTGCTCAATCATCTAAATTTCAATTTAAAACAAAATTTTGCATTATCAAAATTTTCTCAAAATTTTTCTAACTCTCTAAGTTTTCGAAAAAATTCGCCAGCGTCTCCTTTGCGCGGCTAGCTCGGTACAACCACAAAAGGCCTCTACGGGCTCCCAAATTCCAAAAAGAAAACAGAAAGCCAAGTGGCTAGATCAAAAATCCAATCCAATTCATACAGAAATTAAAATACATACCTTTTTGTCGGGCAATTCACATTTATCTTTTGAAATCAAATCCAATTTTCTTTTCCCCCTTTTAATACTTGCATAACCTATTTAGCAATAATATCCAATCATAGCCCTTTCAAATCTTTACATACTTTTCCTTACAGAAGTTTTCATATCCATTTCTATTCAAACTAGTTTTCCCCATTTCATACGAATTCAATTTACTTTAAATTTTGAAGGTTGAATTTTATCTTTCACGTATATCTGATTCATATTAGTTTCATTTACTAATTTACTTTAATTTCAAATTTGAAGTTGTTTTGTCGTTAACAAAAATTTTCCCAAAAATTTCCAAAAATTTTCTAACTCCCAAAATTTTCGAATTTTTTTGGCAGAGTCTCCTTTGTACGGAGGAGCTTTTGCAATTTGAAAAGAGATATAAATATATATACATCGACCCACACAGTCGGAAAAAGCAAAAACAGTTCATATTTCCTATTTTTATTGCGTAGACCTACCTTATTTAGCATTTTAAGAAAGCGGCTTATTTATTCTAGCAAATAGCACAACCAAATCCAGCCAAACGGCTTCTTGGTACATGTACTTACTCAATTTAAATATGTAAGTGCCATATATAAAGAATTTATTAGCATTTCACTTACTTTAATAGCAAAACACAAGCATTACAAAAGCATCAAACGACAAATGCTTACCATAAGTGATTTATATGATTTAAAGCCAATCCAATTGCTTCCAACCAAATTTATATGCCATTTCATTCAATTTTAATGGTTTAATACTCAATTGCTTGTGTTCAATTTATTTTTAATCCAAACAAGCTCATATTCACTTCAAATGATTCAGAATCAAATTTATTTAATCTCTATCAACTCATAGCATTTTAATTACTTTTATTTACGCCGAACGACAACCATTTTATGCAATTTCGACGATATTCGTTTAATAGAGTATCTATTTCAGTTTATATCTACTCTAAATTAATTTCAACCCATTCTGCATTTAATTCCATTTCTTTTCTAAATTATTTACGAACCATTCATTGCATTTATCTCAGCCTTGGATTCATCCAAAACAATTTATTAGGCTTTGCTCATTCAAACTTATAAATTAATGACCATTTCCAACTTAATTTAATCCAAGCTTTCATTGATTTAAGTAATTTTACTTCATATTTATTCGTCTCATAACTTAAGTCTATTCTGACAATCCAATTCCAACTAAACCTTTATTTAATTTCCATTCAATCAAACTTCATCCATTTATTATTTAATTCAATTAACCAATTTATCCACCCTATTTTAAATTTTAAATTCACCTGCTTAACTCGTTTCGAATTTATTTTATTAATACAAAGTCATTCTCAATTTATTTCTATTCACTTGGGTTTTATTTGCAACGCAAACCATTTCAATTATAATTCAATTTCATCTCATTTGAAAACACTTCCATTATATCTAATTTACTTGCAATTTACGTTTAATATTATTTATAACACACTTGAATTTTATTTGTAATTCAAACCATCACTATTTCGATCAAACTCTATTTATTTTTACAGCATCTCCACTTATTTATTTCATTATCAAATCTAAGTCGAATTCTATTTACAATTCGAATTCATTCCCAAACCCATTATCAACTTACAATCCATTTATTTTCCCAAGTTAAATTTTATTAATATACTCAATCAAATAATTATTTAGCCAATTAGCTTACTTTTAACTTCTAAATCAATATTCGATTTTAATTACAAATTCACTTCATTAAAATTCCAGTTTGGATTTCCTTGATTTTCCAAAATTCCAACATCTTTATTTAAAATTTCTAGAAATTCCTTTTAAATTCACATCATACTATTAAAATAACTCTTTATAAAAATACTTTTTATAACTCGATGTCTCAACCAGTCCATCCTTGTTCTCATAGAAATTCAGTTATACGTTGATCAAGCGTAGGACTGAAAATCTATAAGTACTTGGTAAACCCGTTTTCAACACCCAATGAAAATACTTGGAAAATAATTTTATTGAAAGTATAGAAAACAGTTTTTGAAAATAGTGGAAATATCTTTGGTGAGAATGCTCTGGAAATCATCACCTCCATCCATGGTCGCAGTTACATTCCATGGTTACGTTGCCATCGCAGCAAAAGTCCATGCAACTGCAGGCTCTCTGCGGCCTCTCGATTATGCCATGGAACCCACAACAGATCACAGTTACATTTAGGGTTACGTTGCCGTCACAGCAAAATTCCATGTAACTGCAGGCTCTCAGGGGCCTCTGATTTTCGTTGTCGAAATGAAACCTCTCCACTCCTGCATAGGCCGCAGTCTGCCGATATAAAATCAAACGCAGACTGTTGGCTCTCAGCGGCACACACGACTTTCACTATGTTATACCATAGGTCGCAGTCTACCGATATAAAATCAAACGCAGACTGTTAGCTCTCAGCCGCACATGCGACTTCCGCTATGGTATACACTACTCATAATCCCCAGGAACTAGTTTTGTCCGGACTCCTCACAGGAACAACTTTAGAACCCCCTTTGGGCTCAAGGCAGCACCACCCGGTGGCACTCCTGAGAAGTTCATTTCAAGGGAGCGCCTTTTCCCCCAGAGCCATCATCAAAACATTTTATACTATACACATATAGTATCTTCAAATCATACACCTAGTATGATCTCATACAAAGCTCCTTTACACAAAATCGATTATTCCAAAAGTCGATAATTCTCAAACTAGGCTTTTCAAATTTCAATATTGATTTAACCCAAAAATCAAAAGCCTTTCCAAATCCAAAGGTTCCCAAAACCTTTTTCCAAAACCCTCATAGATCCTTTATATATATATATATTAATATACAAATATATATAATTTTAAAACTTCGGATCATTTCAAACTTGTATAAAACTCCTTTATACCTCAAACACTTTCAAAAATCCTTTTCTTCCGACAATAGATTTAACAAGGGGAGATTTATCTTATATAACAAAGATATATGACTTGTTTATTCAAAATCAAATATTCCAATTCGATTACTCTTTTCAATATCAATTTCATTCAAATCCGTACGATGTACACATATCATCCGTATGCTATACCAACCTGATCGCTCACTCGATCATACAATTTCACTTCCGAACTAGCATCGTCCACCCGACTTCCTAGTGCGGACACAGATCTGGTTTCTTGATTAGAAACCATCATTCCCCTTGCATAGCCATAACTATGATAGAGAATATCCAGAACCAATCAACCATCCATATCCAGGTTCGCCGTCGAAAATCGAGCGAAAAAAATCTCAACTCGGATCGATAAACTATCTCGAAATTCTGTGTTCGAATCTGGATCAAATCACTATGCGAATAGAATAATATACGTATATCCTACGTATTTAACTTCATTGATTATTAGCCAAATCAATTTCCTTTCTATTCACATTTCCATTAATTCCCTCTCACTTATTTACAATTGCCTTAAATTCTCATTGAATTATCACTTCAATTCTTATCTCAGTTGGGTATTTAAATCAATAACATTTTGAACTCCGACCAGTATATATTTAAAAAATAGCTTGAAAATTTTAAAAATATATTAGTTGTTGAAAAATAATTATTAGTTTGCAAAATAGCTATAACATAGTTAACTAATCGTAAAATAGTTGGAAAATAGTTAAATAGTTTCAGAAATTTTTAAATAATTGCCAAATTGTTGTAAAATAGAAATTAGTTTGTGAAATAGTTGAAAAATAGTAATTATTTTAGAAACAATTGAAAAATGGTTAAATAGCTCCAAAAATAATTGTAAAACAAGAATAAAATAATTTGGCTTTAAGAAAGAAAGATTGTACATATTTAATAGCTTAGAAAAATAAATTTATATTAAAACAATTCATATTGAAACTAGTCAAGAGTCAACTGTTCACTTCCTCAACAATCCAATGTAAATTTACACTTTCATTTAAATCAATTTGAATAACTCCAATTTCCATTGAAATTTATTCAATCCCAATTCAAGTTGAATCAACCCTGATTCCCTTCCCAATTTAAATCAAATTCCATTTGATTTTAATCCTGCTCACTTTAATTATAATTTCAAATTATTCCAATCAATTTGAATTATTATCAGTTGAATCCATTTCAAATTCAAATCATTTCAATTTAATCCAACTTGATTTCCCATTAAAATTTTTAAACTTATACATCTTCAATCACCAATCTAATTACTTCAAACTAAATTCAATTTTGAACTAATTCAATTTCAGTCTTGAATTTAAACTATCTTGAATTATAGAAATTTGAGTTAAATTCTCAAAGGTTGGTTTATCCTTTTAAACCAAATTAACTTTTATTCAAAGTTTTTAATCAATTTAACTTCTGAGTTCAATTCTCAAAATTCCATTTTAAATTTTCTTAACTTATGTATTCAAGGTTCAAATAAGAGTTCAATACGATTTTATTTAACAATTTAATTTATTACTAAATTTTATCTTCCAGTTAAAGCCAGTTCTTAAACAATTTTAATTTTCAATTATTCAAATTTTAATTTTAAAGTGATTCCATATTCTTAATTTCAAATTAAAGTTATATTTTCCTTTTATCTTAATAGTGGATATAATACCAAACTTCATTTCTCATTCATTTTCAATTTCTAAATCTCAAACCCGTTTTGAGATCACACAAATTCCCAATTCAAATTAACCATTTAACTTTCCAAGTTAAATTCCAATTTACTTAATCCAATCAACCTCATTCAATCATTAAACTTCACAATAATAATCTTCCCACTTAAAAAAAACTTATTACTTTAGGTATCACATTCCATTCCCAATTTCAAACTCAACATGTAGAGTTTATTCAAACTATTTTTGATTTATGTATATTCATTATTCATACATATTATTTCCTTTACACACCGGGTCATCCTTAAATTTTAGATAACTTTTGGTTTTTAATTCAAATCAAATTTTCAAACAACCAATTGTTTGCAACAAGTCCCAGTTATCCAAATAATATTTATTTATTATTTTTCATTACTTTGAAACAAAATTTTCAAATTCCGTGTCCAGATTTAGAATTTCATTTTCAATCAATTAAATTTTAATTTGGATGTATTTCTATTTCTACTTAATTTAATTCCAATTCAAGATTTTAAATTTGGTTGTATTATATTACTTCTAAATTTTAATTCCAATAGTTTAACAACCAATTACCTTAATATTTATTAAAAGGAAATATTGCTTTATATATCAAAATATATGTTTTATATAAAATCATTTAAAATATTTATATAAGAAAATAACAAGTACGCGCTCATATATATATATATATATATATATATATATATATATATATATTCTCAACTCATTTTAGAGTACTACAGACTCTATTAAATGAGTAATCCCCACCAGAGCCAAGGTTCTCGCTTAGCCTTTCAGCTCTGATACCAAATGTAACGACCCAAAATTTCGAAGCCGAAAATTCCAAATAGTTATGAAAAAGAAGAAAGAGATAGAAGAAGAAAAACAGAAACACCAAACATCTCCCATTCGCAGCGGATAAAATGTAATAATAAATAATAACCGTTTACAAAAGAATATTATATCTGTCGATTACATTCTAATACATCAGAGTTTCACATTATATACAGTCACTGAATATTTACAATTATCAGGTCTCAGATTAACAATAATATAAATACAGCGGAAATACTCTATACGCTCTTGCCATCCAGCTCATCTCCTGAGCTCCAAAACGTACCTACCTGGAAATCTGTAATACTCGGTCTGACCCGAGCATTACACCAAAGTAACACCCGGGTCAGGCTGGAAACCAACGTGAGTAAACCAAACTAACATGGAATACCCAAAAAAACAACTTATATGAACCCGGGGTAACATATATCAATTTTACAAGTTCACCATATGTTATAGACATAACTAATTTCAAACACCTATTTTCTAAGTACCAAAGCTTAGGTTTAAATAGTCCAATTTCCTTTAAATCACTTCACTCCAGCATATTGATTTTACATATCAATCCATAAAAATATTCGAAGTGGTTTTCGGGTATTTCCCAATACCCGATCCCGGCCTCTTCGAATTTCACATCATCTTATTCCAATTTATCCATACGAAATACACAACATTTCATATTAGAGGTTTCAACTCATTCTAGCATCCAATACCATTCAATCACCCATACACAAAGCTTAATCGCGTACAAGCCAATTCAATTTATTTCAATTGAATTTCAAACCTCAATTACTTAGATTTCTTCATTAATTAATTTCCAAACCAATTAACTACTCAACTCTTCCATATTCATTCATTTTAATTAATCACCCTGGATTAATTATCTTCCAATTTCATTCAAGTTATTATCTTTAATTCATTTCACGATATTAATTATTCTTAACCCAAAATCAATAAATAATCTTAATTATTTCATAATTTAATTAACTATATTTATTACATTAATCCTTAATTTCTTATATTACTTAATTTCTCATAAGTCGCATGTTATGGATTAATCAATCTTAATTTACCAATCTTTAATTACATCATTAATTATATAAATTATTGATTTCCAATATAATTCAATTTACCTAAATCTAAATTAAGTATATTAATCAAACCACAATAATACTCATTCTTGGTTTATCTCAACCTATAATAAGCTATCCATTTATTTACTTCATTAAATAAATTAATTACTCATTTTATAATAGAATCTTAAAGGAAATTAAACCAAATTTATTTTTAAATTCGGTTTACAATTACACTCTGACATTCAAGTTTTTCAAAACACTTAATATTTTAAAACTTGTTTGTTAGATTTAACTTTGATTTAGACCTTGTTTTAAATCTCTACTTTAAATTTCAACTCCAGTTTTTAAATATCACTTTATTTCTTTCCAATTCATTTTTATTTCATTCTGTAATTATTTCACTTTCTATTTTTTTTCACCCTTCTATTTCTTTAAAAATCCAATTTTTATATATTTTGATAACTCAGGGCACCGAAATATCCAAGCAACCCACAACATTTAATCTTCCAATTTCCAATAATAATCATTCCAAAACTACCAATCATCCCAATATATATATACACTAGAGATTACTATATAATATAGCATATCAATTCATTTCACCCATTCAACCAATTATTTAAATGGAACCATTTAAGTTTAAATAAAAAAATCCCAAAGCTTGCGGTTTACTCACCTTTGATTTTTGCAATCCAAATCCGATCTCGACTTGTTTCTTTTCAGATTTTAACCTTGTTTAAAAAGTTATACGATTTATTAATATAAGAACAATTTGAATAATAATTCATTTGATAAATTTAATCTATTTAACAAATATATTTTTTAGCAAATCTTCCTATAAATAAATAATTCTTAGGAACCAAATAATTAAATTTCAAGTTAACAAAAATAATTAAATAAATCAAGTTCTTTAATACATATATCTAAAATGGCACTTAAATTTGTATACTTATTTCATTTTGTCCTTGCAATTATATAAATTTTGTTTTAAACAGTGAGTCAGTATGCAAATTTCTAATTTGAATCAATACATTAATTGAATTAAATTTAAAATAAAATAAATACCTGCATCACTCTTCCCTCACGTTCACGACCTAGGCAAGTACATCCAAGCACGACAACCTCCACACCCACGCGCGATTCCACGCAGCGAAACCCCAAAGCCTCAGTCGAGCTTCCCTTACTTGCGCACCCTCACGAACCCCGTCGCCATCGAGAATCGCGCCCTCGAGCTCGCACTGCATCACCACCCGACTCCACGTGCTCGTCGCCGACCGAAGACTTGTCGCGGCCTTGCCTCTAAACCCTAACCACGCACGCGCGACTCCTTTCCCCCTTCGGCCAAGATTCCCCCTTCTTCTCGAACGAGATTTCGAATTTTGTTAGAGGCCGGCTTTGGCCAATTTTTTTATTTTATTTTTATTTTTCGATTCTGCTGTTGGGAGGAAGAGAGAGAGAACGACGTGAAATAAAGATAGCAATGGCTTCTCGAATACGCCTGTTTATTATAATTAAGTATCGTAAATATCTCGCATTGTATAACGCGAAACCCCGAACTCCGAATCAGACATGTCGAAAGATGCTTATAAGGTTTTACCCGCGTTCCGAACTCAATGGAATGTGTTCCAGAAGCTAATTCGATTATATGAGCGAGTTACGAAAGTAAACGATCAATTTAAAATCAAATCAATTAAAATAGTTCGAAGCGTTTTTAGCTGCCAAGGTCAAACGACAACTCCGATTGCAACGAAAATTGAAATCCGATAAAACTAACTATTACGGATCCCAAGGAACTGGTTTCATCGAATTCCGAAACTGTGCCTCGGAAGGCTATTTTTAAATTTAATTTAAACGGTATATTATTTTTTAAACTGAACAAAACACTTCCAAACTCAATTTCAACACTTTCACTACCTTCAGTGTTATCAATATAAATTTTATAAGCCTTCAAATTATTTTTAACAGGCTTAAAATTCCGGATTCAGCATTTTACCCAATTTCAAACTATATGATTCAATATTTAAACTATATAAAATTCAATGGTTTAATTCCCTAGTAAATGTTGATATCTTGAATTCAAGTTAAAAATTAACTTTTAAACATTTTAAATCAATTAACTATTCAAATTTAAATTGTTAGAAATTCTGGGTTGTAACATATTTTCATCATGAATTTACATACGTCTGACTTATATAATTTCTTTTCTTTTGTTTCGATAATTTTGAAAGAAAAAAACTTGAAACGTAATGTTTTTTTAGATCTATATTATACTTCTATAAAATTTACGTACATGATTGTAAATGAAATGTATATGACAATTACTTATTATTCCTTGAAAATTGATTTCTACAGTTATATGGCTATCTTTTGTCAAAAGCATTTTGAATATGGTTCTTGTAAGAATGAATTTTGTTTTTGGATTAAAATTTTTTGAATGGAATTTCTGTACGTATTTAAATCATTGTCCTCTTTTTATAAGTATATTGTTTTAAAAGAAAATTTCTTAAACTGTAGTTTTAGGTCTAATTATAAGTTTAATCTAAATTGTTTATTTTCCAATTAAACTTACTTAATGTATATATGTTTATACGTATCATAAATTTAAATGTCCACAAATACATGTTGTCATAAATCTAAAATTATAAATTGTAATTTCAACGACATGGAAATTTCCTTGTGTTGCTTTAATTCAAATTTTTACAATAGATTTTATGTAATAATGTAACATTTAATATCAAATGTTTCGTTAATTGAAATCAAATTCATTAATGTTAATTTTTGGTTTCAAACCATATAAAATTATATAATTTAATTTTAATACATATATACATATATATATTATATAAATATTATGGATAACAAAGGCACATGTAAAGGGGAAATGAGTTCGTTGTGGTGTAAATCCCAGCACCATATACATTCCCATTAATAATGTACACATGTTATCTATAGCATGTGCACTTCAAAAAAACAAGTGAATTAGTGAATTAGAACATAAAAAATCCTTTTGAATATTATAGAAAAAAATGAAGGTCTTATTCAAAACTTTTAGATTGGATCAAAAATCCATTTAGGCTTCATAGACTTAGTTAAGATTAAAAATGGGAAAAAAAAATAAAATTCACCCATTCAACCTACTTCTGAATGGCCCAATTCCTTTAGTTGTTTTAGAGTCAAATAGTCTATGCGGTTTAAATTAGCAAGTTAGTGCTAACAGGTTAAAGCCTACCTATTATGTAGGATGTCAAGAAAGGTAGTGTCAAAGGATTGGGTTTTGGTAACCAAGTACTCTACCCTACTAATGTACTAGCCTGGCCTGAAGGATGAAGTAAGCCTAAAGGTTATCCTCAATATAAAGGTTATTTGCACTAAAATTGGCATAAAAACTCCTAATTGAGGTAAAAGTTATAAAAGAAAAGAAAGAAATAGAAAGAAAAGAACATGAGACTTTTATAGCAGTTCGGCGAGTACTCGACTTATGTCCACTTAGTCAATTTTTAAATTGATTATCCTTTGTTTTTTAAGAGTTATTCTTACAACTCGGTAGTCATAACTCGAGAATCCAAACTGGTAATTTTCAAAGTTATGATTTTTGTAACGACCCGTAAATGTTTGACAATTAAATTAGTTAATTTAATAGGATTTGTGATTTAATAATTGAAAGAAATAAAAATTTGAAATTTATTTATGAAATAACAACCAAAATTAAAGATGACAATGTTAATTTAAGTTAATTATTAACAATGTGAATGAAATTCCAATTAATTGAAATGATTTTAAAATGTTTGCTTGGCTATAAAGTGAGTATAAGAAAACAAATGTGAATATTGCATTAATTAATGGATAATATATAATTGATGGGTGAATATTGCATTAATTAATGGATAATATATAATTGATGGTAATTGAATGAAATTAGTGTTATATAAGTAATTATAATATGTATTTGTAACTAATAAACTTATAAATGTAATTAAGGGAAAATGGTGACAATTATTATAAGTTACCTATTTAATTAGTCCGTTAAATTTACTTTGAACTAAATTGCAATTAATTCACTGAATTAGTGATTAAATTGATAACCGTGGAATGTTAATTCAATAAGATGCAACCAATGTAAATTCTATTCATAACATGATAACTGAGTGAATAAAAAGAATGGAAATCAAAATTTATGGGAATTTAAGATATAATAAGTGGATGAATGTAGTTTCATGAAAGTAAATATTATATTTATTGAAATTAATATGAATTGCAGAATATTAAAGTACTAAGATATAAACCAATGTTAATTTTGTATATATTATGAAAATTGATTGAATAAAAAGAATTGGAATCAAGTTTAACCAAATTAATGGAATATAAATTACAATAAGAGAATTTATTACAATTAAATGTTATTAAAGATTACATTAATGAAAAGTAAGATGAAAATGGTAAATATTAATGTAATAAAATATATAATAATATTAACTTTGTATGTAGGAAAATAATTGATTGAGTATAAAGATTGAAAGCAAATAAAATCAATTTATTGAAATTAAATTTTAATTAATTGGATTTAATCACAGTTGGAATTAAACATTGCAATTGGTAAATTTATCTACTTTAAATTGATATCTAAGTTTGTTTAAATTATTGTAATTGTTTAAGAAATCAAAAAATGATAAAATCAGTCAGTTATAGAATTAAAATTTGAAAAATCGATTTAATTAATTTAATATTAATTTATTTAATTAACGTGGAAATAGACATTTTAGCATCTGTCTCGAAAACCAGTTTCATCAGATCCATAACGGTGAATTATTTTAGAATTTCAAGTTTCGTAGCGATCGGACTTGTCGTTTGATCGTACGGGCCTGAAACGCCTAGAAATCAATTTACTTGAAATCAGTTTGAAATAAGCTGATTTTAACGTAACTTCTTCATACGATGGAATTAGGACATGAAACTTATTGCACCGAGTTTAAAAATATTGAAAACATCTATTTTGATATGTGGGTTGACCCATTTTTATTCCGACGGCAGAACGGGCTTTTTGGGTCGTTTAGCGTTCCAATCCAAATCAATCGAGTCCATTCGTTCTATTTTTTTGATATTCCTATAAATACCATGTTATAAACCCTAATTATTTCTTATTTCTCAATGACAGTACGTACAATTCTTTCTGCTCCTCTCCTCCTCAATGGCAGAAACGTCTATTTTGATATATGGTTTCGAAGCTCTCGACGAGCGCAAGTCAATTTTGGTGTTTGTTTTTCGATTTGGATTTCTGTGTGATCGAAAATCGATGATTAATTCTCGGCCATTTGTTGGTGGTTGATGATCTTCGACTAATCGTCAAATCGAGGGTACAGTATGGTGGAGAGGACCAAGGGGAATGCATCTCTGTGGTTGGTATCGCGAGTTGATGGTCAGATCGCCAGGTTTAATTCGATTAGGGTTCAAGATTATAGGGGGCGGCTGCGTGCTTTTGGCAGGGAGATGGTTGTCGTGATGGCCATGAGGATGATCGTGTGGGTTGACGTGGTCACGTGGTGGGTGGCCTTGGGCAGCGACGAGGTTGAACGGCGTTTCAAGATGATAGGAGGCAGCTTCATTCCGGTATGCACATTTTTTTTGCGGCTAGGGTTAGCTGGGTTAAGGGATGGTTGACGTGGAGATTTAAGGAGGTGATGTTTTTTCATTAAATTTAAATTTTGAGATCGTTCTAACGTAAAGAACTTTTTCATACGAGGTCCGTTTCGTGCACGGTTTCTTCCGCTGGGATCGTATCGAAATTCAGGAAATTTTGTCGCTGGCTTAGACGAATTCAGAGACTGTTTGAATTATGGGCTTAAATTGGATTTCAATTCAATTTAAATTCTAATGTCAGTATTTTAACCCACTCATAACTTCTAAAACTTCTTATGTTTGTTAAATTAAATTTTTGATGTGATTGAAAATTTATTATGCCTGTTTGGTACATTTTAAATCGTCATTTTAGTAAATTTGAATTTATTTGAATTAAATCGTTATTTTTATTATTGAATATAAATTGCCAGTTAAATACCTGTTATTGATTATCAGTTCTATATTGATATTTATTGATTGGTTTGGATGATTATTGTGATGGACGTTTGATTGTTGATATTGGATGAATGGATGTTGTATTTTATATCGTTATAATACTGCAAGTTCACTATGGGTCGAAATGATACATGCCCAAACGATCTGATAGATTATTGGAAAATCGTTATGGGTTGAAATGATAAACCCAAACAGTTTTCATTGATTTGAAAATGTTGATTTTTGGTACTGGTTGAAATGACATATATCCATATAATTTCTTGAATTTGGATTTTATTTGGAGCTGAATTATTTGAATGGTTTAAGTAAAACAAACTTCGAATTTTTTTTAATTAGATGATTAAAATTGATATTTCGAATTATTTGAAACCGTTTAAATAAATATATCCACATTGTACACTTGAAAGGAGATGAATAATCCCATAACATCTTTGAGGCCATTGTGTTCATATTTTTATTTAGATTAATTTGACTTATATAAGATCTTTTAGTTCTGACTCGAATGTTTTGTTTTCATTACGCTCGGGTCAGTCTAAGCTTTTTCTAGTGTGTTGAAGACTATTTTCTGGTGCACGAAGACGAAGATTCGGTATTTTATTGCTATTTATGATTCCGCTACATTTCGTGTTCCGTTGCAATATTTGTTTATTTATGATGTATGTATAACTCGGATTTGAATTTGTAAAAGTGCAATTAAATGTTATTTATAAAACAACTTCATGAATTAATTATTTTATTATTATATTTTGTCGTTTCGCTGCGAGATTCTTTGTTTTGTTTTTCCTTCTTTTTTTAATTTTCTTATTCACCCATTAACACTCCTTCCTTTTGTATGGTTTGGGTTTAATGTGTGTGGTTTGTCAACGATTTAAATCGTCCAAAAAGGCAGGTCATTACAACTTTACAACTTTTCACTCTAAGAAGTTCAAAATAGAGAAGAAAATGAATAGTCCTTTTCCAAGTTCCCTTTACCTCTATTTATAAGCTAAAATCTCTTAGATAAGATTCAAAATTAGCTCTAGAACATTCCCTAATGTCATGCACATAGTCCCTAATAAGACTGTTACCAAATTAACCCAAAAATCACAACTTGGTACCTAAGTAGTGACCTACAACTCAGTACGAGTTTGACTCGGGTCTGACCCGGGTTTGACTTGGGTTTGACTTGAGTCTGATTCCAAGTCACATAGTCTTGCCTTGCTATTTCTTGACTCGGGTATTTCTTTTTCATTTTAGGTTTAGCTCAGGTATGACTCGGGTGTGACCTAACGCAAAGAGTGGGAATATTGAGTTGAATCTTTTAGATCCATATCTTGGTATCTCCTTTCTATCTTCTTATTTTATTGTTTTATGATTTCTTTAGGGGTTTGCATCCATTTATTCTTATTGCACTCCAAGGTTTTAAGAAATTTCCCTTGGTCCGGGCTACGCTTGGCTCAAGTCCGACCCAAGGCACTAAACTTTTGAAATTAGGTTTCATTTTTCAGCTATATTTTTTGCTAAGGCTCCTCTCTATCATCTTGTAATGTTTTTCAAGTTGTCTTTACACTTCTTTGTCATTTCTTCGCCCATTTAAATCTTTTGAGTCACTTGCCCTCCAAAATATTCCTTGTGAATATAAAGCGTTCTTTGCCCAAGAACAAATCTCGAAAATGGCAAATCATTAGTACTTGAGCTCTCTGGCTATCGACTAATCGAACTATAATGAATCATCTAGTTCCTTCGGATTCACCTGTAAATCAAACGTAGTTACAAATATATCATAACTAAAGACTCAAGTCCTTGCTTAAGTTGTAGGTAGAGATATCATATTACCCAGAATTATCATATCATATCGTATATTGTAAACCAAAATCATCCCATGTTCTCCCGCAGGTTAACTATCAAATACCAATATCGTCACATGTTCACTCCGGATTTCATTGTCATGGGAAGATCATATATCAGCAATAAAGAATCGATAACTGTGAAAGTTCATTGCCATCGGTTTGACTGTCACTTATAAATCATCCAGTATCGCATAGTATCCTAATATCAAAATGCCTACGCGAATCAAAGTGACTTTCATTATCACTTGGTTATCAGTTAGGGTAGTGCATTTCCACCGATTGGAGCATCATTTACAAATCAACAGGAATCGCCCAATATCCCATTATAAATGAGTCCGACCAAATCAAGGCAATGAAAAAATCTAGTAATCATCATAAAATCTTTTCAAAGTTAAGTGGCATTCAAATCCAGAGTATACTCTTTGATCCCTCTAGATTGCACAATCAATGTCTAGTCTAGGGTCGGATCTCTTCGGATTGCATCCTCTACATTCGATTTTACTTTCGATCTCTGTGGACCATATAACCAATATCCAATCCAATTCTAGATCTATCTCGATCATATTTTCATATTGAGTTCACTCACTCTTCGACGAGGGGGCCCAATGTCCGTGCAAGTTCATTTGTTCACTTTCCGATGAGGGGACCTACTATCCAAGCGAATCCATCCGCTCACTCTCCTTTGAGGGGATTAACTATTCTTTGCAAGTCTAATGCACTTGCTCTCTGGAAAGAGGACCTCCACCTTATGGCTCATTGTCCTATCTCTCCGATCAGAAGAACCATGTCTAGTCGGTTCATGAATCGGTCTTGGGGATAACCAATCTCTATTGGTATTTCACAATCAATATCAGCCATCTTGTTCAAATGGTTTTCAAATATCCATCTTAGAGCATGCATAGAGACCCATCGAGTTCCGTACATGTGTAAGTGGTCTGAGAGTAACACTACATAATTTATTTGCAAAGGAAAGCAAGGTGTTAGAATTGGACCTAACTTCCTTCCATCCCATTGATGTGATAACCATTTTCGACCTAGATCTAATTTTGTTCTAGATGCATTCTTTGCAAATGGTGTTTGCTCCTGCTACAACACTGCAGTTTGGTTTCTCATGTATGGTTGTAGTTGGTTATTCTGAACCAGCTTCTCAATCAAATCTTAAAAGTTCCTACACTCATTTTTCTTATGCCCAACCCAGCTCATGGAATAGGCAAAACTTTCCAGACCTCTTCTCCAGATCCGTAGGCTCTCTTTTCATTGGTTTTCGGAAGGGATTCTGCCCTCGGTATCCATGTAAATCATCTTTGGGGTATTGGTTCAATCAAAGTAGGATGAAAATTTTGGTTCCTTTCTTTGTCGCTTCAGTCCTCCGAAGCCATCTTCAACTGTCTTCTTTCCTTGTCCTTTCCATATCTTGTTATAGATGGTCCTCTATCATTCGCGATAATAACTTTAGCATTTTCGACTTTAGTGCCCTCTTAATGCAAATATCTTTCAGCCTGATGATAAAAATCTATAAGATCCATCGGTGGATCCCTCTCCAATGCAATCTTAAAGTTAGTCTTACTCGCAACTCCAAACACTACTGCCATTAGCACTATTAAAGGATCCGGGTTATGAACTGTAGTTCCTACTATATTCAATCTAGTCAAGTAACTTCTTTGGGTCTCTCTGCCCCTCTATTTCACCCTTGAAAGCATCGTCACATTCTTTGGTGGTGAAATAAGAACACTAAAATATATTATGAATTTATCTTATAATTTGGTCAATGTGACGATGGACCCATTTTCCAACTATCTCAGCCGCATTGCTACTAGCTCCATTAAGTATAATGGGAAACACCATCCCATCACTATTTCAAAAGCACCTAACACCTCCATATATTTGATATATCTAATTAGAGGATGTTATCCCGCTTTTTGACAAAGCCGTGATATCAAAAGACTGGTCAAAAACAGAAGACAGTTCACCTCAGTGATTGATCGCACTCCCCTTCGCTATGGATAACAATGAATATTGTCCGAGCCCAGATTGGGCCAAAATCGACAAGACATGATGAGCAAAGTCATAGGAACCAGATTTTCAAGTTTCAAGTCAATCCGAGGTCGTATGCTCAAGTTATGATGGCTTCAAGATTGAAAGAGAGGAATGTTGCTTGGTTCGAACCCATCACCTCCACGTTGATTCGAGTTCGTCCAGGTCGAACCCACGTAATTCGAAACCATCCCCTGACCTTCCTTCGAATCCATCAAGACGCATGTCGCCTCGAACCCATGAGAAGTGCATTTGCTTCGAGTCCATCAAGCAAGCCTTCACTTCGAATCCATCTAAAGCACTCCCTACTTCGAATCCATCAGGGGTGTGCCTCCCTTCGAATCCATCGGAGGTGAATACGCTTCGAATCGACGACTTTACCTAACCTCGAATCCATCAGCCAGTACATACTTCGAACCCATCAACTTCGACTCCATCGGCCTCGCATCCATCGGCTTCGAATCCATTCACACAGTACACCACGTCACTGCCTTCGCATACAAAAGCATGGACTCGAACCATATGGATTCGAAACCATGGATTCGAACCGTATGGATTCGAACCTGTGGATTCAAACCATATGGATTCGAACCATATGGATTCGAATGAATCAATAGGTGGGGTCGAAGCAAACAGGGTACACGAAGACGCAATCTTAAATCGATCATATCTCTCAATCCCATGATCCAAATGCCATGAAATTTTCACAGAAGCTTGCATACATGTTGAAGAATGTCCACACCAAATTTCGCCTCGATTGAATGCATTTTTGATCGATTCGAAGTTCACTTCGAATCGATCCCAAACTGGGCACGGACTCCGAGAACGCGGGCTTATGGTCCCCCCTCACATGCCAGGCAACCTCCCTGAGTTTTAGGTGGGATTTTGGCCTTCCACACCTATAAATAGAGCCCCTGGTCATTCAGAAAAGGGGTCGGAGAATTTAGAGAAGAAGAATAAGCCTAAACGCTGCCAGAATCACTCCATACCACCTCCTTGGCTGCTAATTTCGAATTTAAGTCCATCTACTGCTGTAATTTGCTTAAAAACACTTGTAATCTTCAAGTATTAAGGAATAAAGTGATAAAACTTCATAGTGGACGTAGGCGCATAGCCGAACCACTCTAAATCCTTGTCTTCTGTGCAATTTACTTTCCTGTGACTTGGAGTTTTTGTTAGATAGTCCTTATTTTCACTTCAAGTTTTTCATTTATTACCTCTTCAAAAACTCCCAAAGGGTGTTGCCCAATTTTGGTGCAAACATTTTGGTGCTTTCACTGAGAAGAAAAAAAAACCAGCTCTTTCTCCTGCTCCGTGGATCTATCTTCAATACCGGATTGCATAAATCTAAGAGGGGGATCCAGACCTCAAATTCAGATTCCTTCCATTCTTTTCAGATTTGCAAAAAATCTAGGACAGGAATCCAACCTTCAGGATGGTTAGTACAAGAACCACTTCCAACGTTGGTAATCAAGAAGGCTGTGATAGGAAAAATCCCGCACAGCTACTGTCAGCCAATCAGGATGCCGCTGGACAAACGGATCAGTCAGGTCCGGTTACAAGACAAGAGTTCCAAACGTTACTCCAGGAATTAACTCAAAGCCGACAACAGCTTACTGAGCAGTTACGTGTCAATGCTGAATTGACTAACCAACTAAACCGTCAGGGGCAAAGAAGATTCAAGAGGGACCACGCTTCGCATTCTTCCACGGAAAGCTCTGCCTCATCCGACTATGACGGCAGATCTACGCGCCCCAGGTTAGACGGAAGTCATGCGCATGCTTCTGGTCTCCGGCAAACGTTAACTGTTGGACAAATAAGGGTTGGCCCCTCTGCCAGTTTTCATACGGGACATTCCTCTCGAGGAGGCACTGTTCCACAGCACACCGCGGATAACCAAGCCACCGCAGTTGACACGGGAGTTGACACCCGAAATCACTCCAGTCCAAACTACCGCCAACAGGAACGTGTCCCCGAACCGAATGTCCCAGAAGACATCGAGCCAAGGAGGCGAGGTTCGGATCGTCGACAGCGCCCGATCCCACCTCGCACTGTGGAACCCGACCACACTTTGGCTCGACACCCTTCGAATATGGCAATGCCTGATCTCTCAGCTATGGTCCGCCAAATGGTTCGCGAAAGTCAAGGCTTAACAAATGACGATTGGGGGATCTCTCGAAGTCACAACCCGTTCACTAATGACATATTATATGCTGAGCCTCCCCGGCGATTCAGGATGCCAGCTTTGCCCATGTATGAAGGAAACTCCGACCCTAGCCAGCATATTCTGAAATACGAATGGTCAATGACTGCTGCTAGAGCTGATGATGCAGTAAAGTGCCGTAGCTTTCCTATTTCCTTAGGGGGAATTGCGACAATGTGGTTTACACGTTTACCACCACGGTCTATCTCCTCGTTTGACCAATTGGCTACCAAATTTATTGAACAATTCCGTATGCACATCGCCAGGCCTAAAGACGTAAATACTTTATCTAGTGTCACTCAAGCCCCCGGGGAGACACTCAGGCGATACCTGGAAAGATTCAACGCTGCCTGCACAGAAATCACTAACCCCAATGATAATTCAATCTTGATGGCTCTGACTAAGGGGATTGACCCCGACTCTGATTTTGGAAACCGACTAGCTAGAAAACCTCCCGCGTCGTTGGATCGTTTCTATTCCAAAGCCGCCCAATTTTTGAGGCGTGAGGATGCGAAACAATCTAGGAAGCAGGACGATGCGAGGCCTAGCAATGAAGGGGTTCAAAGCAATGTAGCGGTTAAACAGTCAGGGGAAGGCTCAGGAAGAGTGCAGCTGAATATTCAGAACAAGCAAACCCAGCCAAGGAACGGCGATAATAGGAGTAAGAAGCAGGATCAGAATCGTGGCCCGCGACGTAGGGCGCAAATGTTTGAAAGCTATACACCGCTAAATACGACACTGGAAAACCTATATCTACAAACCTGTAATACGATTCAGTATAAGAAGCCGACTCCGAAGCCATCATCGGAGAAACAGATTCAAACGGGGAAGTTTTGTAGATTTCACGAAAGCTATGGGCACAACACCAATGACTGCAGGCATTTGCAAGACCTTATTGAAAAGCTGATCAGAGAAAGGAAGTTGGATCAATTTGTGCGGGCATCGCAAGCCGGTGGTGTGGGCCCGTCAAACCAAAATCGTGCACAGAACCAAGAAAGACAGGAGGAGCCCGCTCGTACAAGCGGAAGGTTGGTCATAAATACAGTCAGTGGTGGCCCTCATCCAGCAAATCGAAGTTGGAAGGAAATGGAATCATACGCCAATTCGATCAGGCACGTGAGTTTTGAAAGCTGCAGTACACTTGATGAAGGGGCTCCGGCTAAGCAACAGAGGACGATGGCGGATGATATCGCTTTTAGAAATCGAGATGCTGATAAATTCGAAGCCCCGACTATAGACCCACTAGTCATATCCTCCCAGGTTGGTCCTGCTTGGATGAAGAGGATCCTGGTAGACAGTGGAAGCTCAATGAACATCTTGTTTAAAAGGGCATATGATCAGATGAAGATGGAAGCTAAAGATCTAAGGCCTTGTCAATATAGGATCCACGGCTTCGATGGAAGTGCTAATATACCCACCGGGATGGTAGAATTGCCAGTAGAATTGGGAAACGGAGAACGCCGCAGAGTCCGAATGTTACAATTTGTTGTCCTGGATATCCATTCACCCTATAATGCCTTTTTGGGCCGACCAGCCCTTGCCGAATTTAGGGCAGCAATTGCCCCGTGGTATTTGACTCTAAAGTTCCCTACTGACCACGGTGTTGGGGCCATTCAAGGGGACCAGGCTGCCGGGAGAGCCTGTTATGTTGCTGAACTACGAGAAGCACAGAGGAGGGAGAAAGGAAAGGGCGTAGAGGAATCTCTCTGCGTCCGCTTTGCCGATGATTGACAATTAGCGCCTGGGCCTCTGCCCGGGCACCACGACCAATTCCAGAAGGATCTTGACCCTAGAGACACTGAAGATAATGATGAATCCAAAGAAAGTCAAGCTTCCCCAGCCGAGCTGACGATCGATGTTCCAATTGATGACAGTAATGATTCGAAAATATTGAAAATTGGGTCTCAGCTAAACCTGCAAGCACAACAGGAATTGGTCGAATTTCTCCAAGCGAATCTAGACGTATTCGCCTGGACGCACTCCGATATGTGTGGAATCTCGTAGGACATCGAGAGCCACACTTTAAATATTGACCCGCGGTACATCCCGGTCAAGCAAAAGAGACGCGGTATGGATCCAGAGAGATCTGCCGCCCTCAAAGAAGAAGTCGATAAGTTGAAGACGAATGGGTTTATCCGAGATGCTTTGTACCCGGAGTGGGTATCCAATCCTTTACTTGTCCGCAAACCAAATGGAAAATGGAGAACGTGCATCGAATACTCTGACTTAAATAAGGCTTGTCCGAAAGACTGTTTTCCACTTGCTCGAATCGATCAACTTGTGGATTCGACGGCCGGACATGAATTATTATCTTTCATGGACGCTTACTCTGGGTACAATCAGATACCCATGCATGTGCCCGATCAAGAACATACAAGCTTCGTAACTGACCTGGGACTATACTGCTACAAGGTCATGCCTTTTGGTTTAAAGAATGCCGGAGCAACTTACCAACGCTTAGTCAACCGAATGTTTGCCAACCAGATCGGGAAAACCACGGAGGTCTATGTGGATGACATGTTGGTAAAATCACGATACTCCACTGATCATGTCAAAGACTTAGAGTCAATGTTCAATGTCCTCCGGAGATATGGGATGAAGCTCAATCCGCTAAAATGTCATTTCGGGGTCGCTTCCGGAAAGTTCCTTGGGTTTATCGTCAACGCCCGGGGAATAGAGGCCAACCCCGAGAAGATCTGGGCGATCAGGAATCTTCAAACCCCAAGGACTATAAAACAGGTTCAGAGTCTCAATGGGAAGGTTGCAGCGCTGAGCAGGTTCATCTCGAAATCAACGGATAAATGCATACCCTTCTTCGATCTGATCCGAAAGGGGAAAAGAAACTTTGAATGGACTACGGAATGTGAGGGCGCGTTTCAATCGCTAGTTCAGCATCTTTCCACACCACCGATTCTTTCAAAACCTGTTGATCACGAACAATTATACCTTTATCTGGCTGTATCTGAAAACGCTATTAGCGCTGCATTAGTTCGAGAGGAAGACCGAACACAGAAACCAGTCTATTATGTCAGTAAACGATTAACCGGGGCCGAGAGAAATTATCCAAGGCTAGAAAAATTGGCATACTGCCTAGTCATCGCCTCGAGGAAGCTCCGACCATATTTTCAGGCTCACCCTATCATTGTGTACACCGACCAACCGTTACGACAGGTCCTCGCACGACCTGAGACGTTTGGCAGGTTACTAAAGTGGAACATTGAACCGAGTCAATTCGACATCACATATGTTCCGAGGAGAGCCATACGCGGTCAAGTCCTAGCAGATTTCATTGCCGAATTCACTGTTCCTGAAGACTTACCTGAAACTAGTAACTCCCCCGAATATATATGGAAGCTATACACTGATGGTGCATCCAATGATCGGTGCTCGGGCGCAGGGATAGTGCTTGAGACTCCCGAAGGCCGATCCATCTGCTACGCCTTAAAGTTTGATTTTCGGGCAACCAACAACGAAGCTGAATACGAAGCCTTGCTCACCGGGTTGAAGTAGGCCCGTGACCTGAGAATTATCGCTGTGGAGATCTACTGCGATTCCCAGTTGGTGGTATGCCAAGTTCGGGGTGAATATCAGGCCAAGGATCGAAGACTAGCCGCTTATCTAGCCCAGGTCCGAGAAATACTGGGTCAGTTTGATTATTATACCATTTTCTACATACCACGAGAGCGCAATCAGAAAGCCGATTCGTTGGCAAAGTTGGCAAGCACGGGCGAAACTCAACACTTGGGACTCGTTCCCGTCGAGACTTTATCCTCTCCAAGCATTGATCGAACGGAGAATGAACTCATATTTGAAGCTGCCTCCGAGAGGGAATCATGGATGACCCCCTACCGAGACTACATTGAGCATGGCACACTGCCGGAACGACGAAGTAAAAGAAGACAGATTCTTCGAAATGTTTCACGATTTGTCATTCAAAATGGAGTTATGTATCGGAGGGGATACTCTATTCCTCTTCTCTGGTGTATCGCACATGACGAAATCAAGCGAGTGTTGGGTGAGGTGCACGAAGGAGAATGTGGCGATCACACTGGGGGGCAAGCACTTGCCAAGAAAATACTTCGATACGGATATTATTGGCCTACCGTTAACCGCGATGCTATGGATTATGCCAAAAGATGTGATAAATGCCAGAGACACGCTCGGATCCCTAGAGCCCTGCCTTCTGAAATAACCCAAATGGTCAGTCCGTGGCCATTTGCAATGTGGGGGATGGATATAATCGGTGCATTGCCTTTAGCTAAAGGGGGTGCAAAGTACACCATAGTTGCGGTTGATTACTTCACCTAATGGGCTGAGGCTGAGCCTCTTGCAACAATTACAACAAATAAGGTAATCAACTTCGTGGTACGCAACATCATCTGCCGGTTTGGTCTCCCGCATACTATTATCACCGACAATGGAGCCCAATTCGACAGTGCTGAATTTAGGGACTTCTGTCAGCGATTTCACATCCATAAGAGATTCTCAGCAGTAGCGCACCCACAAGCGAATGGTCAGGTCGAGGCCGTCAATAAGGTTATCAAGTCTATATTGAAGAAAAGACTGGAGAAAGCCGGGGCAAGTGGGTTGATGAACTACCAATGGCTCTGTGGGCGTACAGAACGACTCACAAAACTGCGACCGGACACACCCCTTTTTCTCTATCCTATGGCTCTGAAGTAGTTATTCCATTCGAAATGGAAGTTCACTCTCACCGTGTGACATACTACAACCTGAAAACGAACGCTATATTACTTGCTGAATCCCTAGATCTGCTTGATGAGAAGAGTGAAGAGGCCGATGTGAGGGTAGCTAAATATCGAGGACGAGTCGCCCGAATATACAACGCCAAGGTCCGCCCACGAACTTTTGAACCCGGCGACCTGGTACTCAATAGAGTTTACCCGGTCCCTTCGCACATAAACCCAAATTAGGAAGGGCCGTATATGATTTCACAAAAGCTCGGAGATGGCACATGTTGGGCGGATTCTCGCCCAGAAGGCCACGAGACCGTGAAGCGTCATGTCCCATGCACATTTGAAACAAACAGGCACAGTAGGCGTCATCTCCTTGCACTCAAGTGCTCATGTCCATTCGGAACCTCCTTGTACCATGGTCCATTCGGCATCCATGAACCCAAGTTCATTCGGCGTCCATGCCCTCAACTTCATTCGGCTCTCTCCTCTCATGTCCATTCGGCACCAGCTCAACACCGGACCACACAATGCCGGTCCAATACTCCACATCTCCACCGGACCACACAATGCCGGTCCAAGCTACAACTCCCACTCCACTACCGGATCAACCCCCTACCGAGCCAACCTCATTCGGTCCCCCACTCCATTCGGCAAGGCACAACCACCATTCCATTCGGCATGAACCATGGCCGAACCAACTCCACTGCCACTCCAACACCACCACCGGACCAAGGGATGAAGTAACCATGAAGTCACCATCACCAGTCCAAGCTCCATGCCGAATGAAGCCTCGCCAAACCAGAATGCTACCAGGCCAGATTGGTCCAGCCCAGGCCCGCTAGCAGCCATATACTTCCAAGACCCCTGCCCCCTACCTCACTCTATAAATAGAGGGGCAGGGGTACAACAATGGCAGACAAGTTTGAGAGCTCAAGCAAGGAAGGAACTTTCAAACTACTTTCATATACTCATCTACGAAGCATTGTACTTGTAATCTGAAGGAAAAAAGATAATAACATATAAAGTGGACGTAGGCACATTCTGGCCGAACCACTATAAATCCGCGTGTCTTTTACATTTCAGCCCCTACTTCTTTTATATTTATATACTCATCTAAAATCATTGAAAATCACATATAATCAACTAAATAATACGACTTGGAGGTGTTTGTCCATTTTTTGTGCAAACATTTTTGGTGCTTTCACTGAGAATTGAACTCAGGCTTCATCTTCAGAACTCAAGCTTCATCTTCTCCCACTCAACCTTCTTCCTAACAACATCACTCGTTGCTTAGAAATCATGCCTTCCAAACAGAGAAGGGATGTTAACAAAGGAAAGAACATCGCAACTAGCAGCCTTCCAGATCCAGCAATCACAGATCAGCCCACTTCAACAGCAGTGCCAGATGAAAATCAGGAAAATCCAACTGGTCCCGCAACGGAACAACCAATCACTAGGGCAGATCTGGACAGGGTTGTGGCTGAAGTAACTAACCGCTTCACATCCCAACAAGAAACTTTGGTGGACCAACTCATGACACGCTTAAGGGATGCTGAAGAGTCCAACCGCAACACTGAATCATGGGGTGAATCCCAATCCGGAGGATCCCGGAGGCAACAAAGGTCTTCACTCTTCGAACAAGCTATCAACAGGAAAAACGATGATAGGGGCCGCGCCCGGACTCAGCCCGAATTCCGACTCGAGGAAGCCCTTGGAACCGAACCTAGTGGGGGAGGCACCAGGCGAGGGTCGGATGTAGCTGAGCCAGTCATGCCACCTAATCATAGAAACCCCGCTGAACGGAGCCGAGCTAGAACCCAGCCCGAAGTTGACCCCATGGATGTGCTCGAAACAGAACCCCACATGGGAAGATCAAGGCAGGGGGCAACTGTAGCTGGTCCTAGCGTGCATCCAAGCAGCCAAAGACAACCACTGGATAATGCTAGAGGTAATAGACTGTACCATCCCTACAGGTCATCTGGACGAGATAGATCCCGCAGGGAAGAACCGAGCTCATTTTTGTCCGCTCCAAGTTCTGACGAACGAATGGCACGATTATTCAGAGAATGTGTCCAACGGGAGCAAAGGGACCGGGGAATAGGCGCTAGGGTCACCAGTCCCTTTACCCGAAATATCGAAACTGCCGTCACTCCCCGGGAATGGAAAATGCCAACCATGGAACCTTACAAAGGAACTTCCGACCCCATCGTACACCTGCAGAGATACACCCAGCATATGCTCATGAGTGGAGCAACAGAAGGAGTATTATGTAAATGCTTTCCGCTATTCCTATCAGACCTAGCAACCTCCTGGTTCTGCCATCTACCCCAAGGATCCATCAGCTCATGGGAGATGTTAAAAGAAAGGTTTATTAGCCAGTTCCGCATCCATGTGGAACAACCCAAGGATGCTTATTCTCTATCCAATGTCAAACAGAAATCCGGAGAGACGCTGCAACAATATCTAACACGGTTCAACGCCGCAGCGGCAGCAGTTCAAGATGCCGATGAAAAACTCACTCTAATGGCCCTCTGTAGTGGTGTACATCCAGACACCAAGTTTGCCAGAAGATTAACTAAGGAAAAACCAGCTACCTTGCCTGATTTCTTCCATGAAGCTGGAAAGTATATGAGACTTGAAGACGCTGCTACGGAGAGGCAGTCAGGGCAACAAGGCAAGATAGTTCGGGACAAGGTTCCCACTGCAGCTAAGGACGCTCGAAGAAATGAATCTAGAGACAATGCTGGGGGCAGAAAGGTTGAGAAGCGCCAATATCGACCAGGGCCAAGATTTGACTCCTACACTCCTTTGAATGAAACAATCGAAAACATCTACCTAGCCACTCAGGGCGAACTCGGATACAAGCGCCCCCGCACAAGAAAGAATCAGATAACGCACTCAAGTCCGGAAAGTTCTGTCGCTTCCACGAATCCCACGGACATGACACCAATGAATGCCACCATCTTCGGGACTTGATCGAAGAACACATTAGAAGAAGAAGACTGGAACGTTATGTGAAAGGTCAGAACAGGACTCCAACTCCTGCCAATGAGAACTCAAAGCAACCCCTCCCAGAAGTAGGCGGAGGGAATCGCAACAATCACAACACCAGTGGCTCTAGTCAAGAGAAGATAGTGGTCCTTACCATCTCAGGAGGACCACACATCGCCGACAGAAGTTGGGCAGAGATGGAAAGGTACGGCAAGTCGCTTAGAAATGCCGAAGGATATGTTAACTCCATTACGGAGGAACGCCACCCGAAACGAAAAGAAAACAATGACATTGTATTCAGTAGGCATGATTTGGAAGGAAGACAGTACCCACATATGGATCCCATGGTCATCTCTGCCTGGTTTGGTCCAGCTAAAGTTTTTCGGATTCTAATAGACACGGGAAGCTCCGTAAATATCCTGTTCAAACATGCTTTCGACAAAATGAAGTTATCAATGAAGGATGTATCCCCCTGTGACAAACCACTGCACGGTTTCACTGGAGATGCAAAAATGCCCCTCGGGCAGCTTGACCTCTTCGTCGAAATAGGAAGTCATCCCCGCTCCGTTGTGCGAAAACAAACGTTCGTACTAATAGAAAACCACTCGGCTTACAACGCTTTCTTGGGAAGACCAGCCTTGTCTGACTTTCAGATTGTATTAGCCCCCTGGTGCCTGAAAATGAAATTTCCAACAGACAACGGAGTAGGAGAAGTAGAAGGAGATCAAGATGCTGCCCGAGACTGCTACGTAACTGAACTTCGCAATAACCGCAGAAAGAATAAAGGAAAAGATGCAGAGACTACTCTCTGCATGAAAAGCTTGGAGGCATAGCAACTAAAGAAAGCCCCTCCTCTTCGATACACAAGCGATCCCTTCAATGAACTAGACCCCAGGGATAAAGAGGAGGAGGCTACCGCCGAGCCTGCAGAGGCTATGGAATTCGTATCGGTAGATAAGCATGATTCAAGTAGACTATTAAAAATCGGATCTCAGCTGGAAACGGAATTGAAGGATCAACTCATTGACTTTCTCCGCCACAACTTAGATGTATTTGCGTGGACTCATGCCGATATGACAGGAATCTCCCCAGACATAGCATGCCACATGTTGAACATCGATCCCACCAAGGTACCAGTAAAGCAGAAAAAGAGGAGCATGGGGGCAGAGCGATCGGCAGCCCTTGATGAGGAAGTAAAGAATCTACTTGCTAATGGCTTCATACGGGAAGCCATCTACCCAGAATGGATCGCTAACCCAGTGCTAGTAAAAAAGGCCAATGGAAAGTGGCGAACATGTATTGACTTCTCCAATCTGAATGACGCTTGCCCGAAAGACTGCTTCCCACTTCCCCGAATTGACCAACTCGTAGACAGCACAGCTGGGCACGAACTCCTATCTTTTATGGATGCATACTCCGGATATAACCAGATCCCCATGCACGCCCCCGATCAGGACCATACTAGCTTCATCACCGACCGCGGATTATATTGTTACAAAGTCATGCCTTTTGGACTCAAAAATGCTGGAGCTACCTATCAACGCCTCGTCAACAAAATGTTCGCAGAACTGATAGGACGAACTATGGAAGTATATGTGGATGACATGTTGGTGAAGTCCAGGAAAGCCAACGACCATGTAAGCCATCTGGACGATATGTTTCAGGTACTTCGCCGATATGGAATGAAGCTGAATCCTCTAAATTGCTCCTTCGGAGTATCATCGGGAAAATTCTTAGGATTCATCGTCCACGCCAGAGGAATTGAAGCAAACCCTGAACAAATCCGAGCTTTAAAAGAAATAAGGATACCTTCCACTCGAAAAGAAATGCAGAGCCTAAACGGAAAGGTGGCCGCCCTAAGCAGATTCATTTCCAAGGCAACTGACAAGTGTGTCCCTTTCTTCGAAGCACTCAAGAAAGACAAAGGGAGGTTCGAGTGGACCGACGAATGCTTAAAAGCCTTCCTCAACCTAATCGAACACCTTCAGAGACCACCAGTACTCTCAACTCCAAATGAAGGTGAAGTGTTATACCTATACCTCGCTGTATCATCTCATGCTCTAAGCGCCGCCTTGGTAAGAGAAGAAGACCGCACACAACGCCCGGCTTACTTTGTAAGCAAGAGATTTACAGGGGCAGAAGCCAGATATCCTAAACTTGAGAAGTTAGCATATTGTTTATTGATCGCGTCACGAAAACTGCGACACTACTTCCAGTCTCACTCCATCAGGGTTCTAACCGATCAACCACTAAGACAAGTGCTCCATCGTCCTGACACTTCTGGGCGACTCCTCAAATGGTGCATCGAACTAAGTCAGTATGATATCACCTACCATCCCCGCACCGCTATCAAAGGACAAGCCATGGCTGATTTCATTGCCGAATTCACTACCAACGAAGGCAAGGAACAATCCGAAGTAGCAAAAAACATCAAATGGAACCTCTTTGTAGACGGAGCATCAAACGAACAAGGCTCGGGGGCAGGTATTGTGATCATCACCCCCAGGGGAAGAAAGTTGTACTATGCATTAAGATTGGAGTTCACGGCCACTAACAACGATGCTGAATATGAAGCAGTAATAGCGGGATTGGAACTGGCCCTAGAAATTGGAATCAATTCCTTATGTATTCATAGTGATTCTCAGCTTATCGTAAACCAGGTACTAGGAGAATTCCAGACTCGAGGAGAACGACTCACAGCATACCTAAAGAAAACCAGACTGCTGCTCGATCGATTGGACCATTATCTAATCAAACACATTCCTCGAGAAGAAAACCAAGAGGCAGATGAACTTGCAAAGCAAGCTAGTATGAAGGACAGCACCATTTCCGGAGCACTAGCAATCTCAAGGCAGCTAGCCCCGAGTTTCGAACAAGCGAATCTGATAACTGCAATCGAAGAAGGAACCTGTATGACTCCTATCCGGAAATATTTGCAAGATGGCATACTACCCGACAGGCGTGACGAAGCCAAGAAGATCTTGAGGAAAGTTCCCCACTACACAATACAAGAAGGCATCCTCTACCGGCGTGGCTTCTCTAGCCCCCTATTAAGATGCGTCGCCGGAAGGGAAGCCAAGGAGATATTAACAAACATCCATCAGGGAGGATGCGGAGATCACACTGGAGGACAGACTTTGGCAAGAAAGATACTCCGATATGGATATTACTGGCCCACACTAAACAAAGATGCCTTAGACTTCGTTAAGAAATGCGACAGATGTCAGAAGTTCGCCAAGATCCCTCGACTACCCACAAACGAAATTACTCAAATGACCAGCCCTTGGCCCTTTGCTGTATGGGGAGTTGACTTAATTGGCGAACTGCCAACGGGCCGAGGCGGAGCCAAATATGCTATAGTAGCAGTCGATTATTTCACCAAATGGGTGGAAGCGGAACCTTTAAATAAAATATCTTCAGCAAAAGTTATCAACTTCTTGATCAAAAACATTCTGTGCAGGTATGGAGTCCCCCTCAAGATCGTATCAGACAACGGGCTCCAATTTGACAGCGAAGAATTTGCCGACTGGTGCCAAGAGCATGGAATTCATAAAAGTTTCTCATCAGTAGCTTACCCTCAGGCAAACGGACAAGTTGAAGCTGTCAACAAAATTCTCAAAACCCTAATCAAGAAGAAACTTGAAAAGTCAAAAGGCGCTTGGGTGGACGAACTTCCTACGGCACTATGGGCATACCGCACATCTTTCAGAACATCAACGGGACATACTCCTTTCTCTTTGGCATATGGATCGGAGGCAATGCTCCCAGTTGAGACTATTGTGCCTTCCCACCGTAGGATCCACTACAACCCAGAAGAAAACGAAGAACTCCTCCTCATGTCTTTGGATCTGATTGAGGAAAGGAGAAACGATGCAGCACTCAAAGCAGCAGCTCACAAACAAAAAGTGGAAGCACTATACAATTCCAAAGTCAAGCATCGCAGCTTACAAGAAGGAGATCTTGTCCTCAGGCGAATCTTTCCGCGCCCCGGGGCACTGGACCCCATCTGGGACGGACCATATGTAATTCACAAAGATCTCCACAACGGAGCTTACATTTTGTCAACAGTGGACGGAGAGGTGTTCCAGAGGGCATGGAACATCCGACACCTCCGTCGATACTTTTCTTAACTTGTACTGCCCATATGAAGTGAATTAACAAAGAGAATCAGTGGACGTAGGCATTTTCGTGCCGAACCACTTTAAAAAAATCTTGTCTCTTTTTAACTTGTTCCTTTATGTCTTGGCTACTTGTTAAGTTTTATCCCTTTCTGTTGAACAAAATCCTATGGCATCTCCACTCAAGACGCACCACGGCCTCATCTGGACTAGGCCTAACAGGTACGCTACGATTCTATGCACTCGCCAATGAGACACTTTTGCTCCAGCATCCCTCTGCTGCGGGTTAACTCATTGCGCGCCTGCCCTCAAAGCCAACTGTAATGAGCCGATTATAAGTCATCATAAAGGCCGACTATAGCCGATGGCAGCTCATTACGGCGTTCGGCTCGCCGGCAACTGTGAACCTACTTTAAGCCCCAACATAAGGTGTGGCCAGCCAGGGGTAGTTCACGGCCAACGGCACCCACGCTAGCCGGCCACGGTAAATCGAATAATACCCACGATTACGGACCATAATGGTTCGGGTAGTTACCGTGCGCGATCTCGGCTCCGATGTGTCTTAAGTGCGGCTGTGGTAAAAAAGAAAACTCCCCGCAGAGGCGTAAGATGGGTGACAAATGTCTCCAAGACCCACAGCTAGGGAAAGTGACTACAAAACCCGTTTGCCACGAACTTAAGCACATCGACGACCTTCCGTGACTGGAAGTTTTACTTTTACTATATTTCCATTCCATTTAAATATTTTTCTCCTATCCTGTATAACAAACTCTAAAGTAAAGGAAACCGAATAGGAAGCATTCACTCATGAGGCTCTAAGCCTGCGTACTGGGTGGCAGGGCGCTCGGCTATACCCGTGAACAGTTACACAAGACACTCAAAGCTACCGCCTGCGAATAAAACATAAAGGGCGGTACTCTCTTCTCTTGTACATAAATGCGTAACTATAGCTTATTCATACACTGACATTGCAAAACGTGAAATTATATTTCAAGCAAAAACTTAACATCAAACACAACTAGAATCACAGGCATATACATAATTATACTTCTCACACGGCACATAAAGATAGCAACAACATTTAAACATGACAAAATCAGCTTATATTATAAGATCACACGAAGTTATTCTTTGCAAATAATTTTATTACAGTTGCATATCGAAGACTAACATAAACAGTGATAAAAAAGAAACAAAAAGATGGCAGATGCATCCACACTCCATCACCAACTCCCCCAGCCTACTTAGCCGCAGGATCAGAGCCCCCAGCATGTGGATCTGAAGTCCCACCTGTCCAGATCAGAGGAGGAATTCATTAAACGAACGATCAAGTTATGAAAACACGGAAAGAAAAGAAAGGGAAAAGAATAACTCACCAGCATCCGCCGCTTGATCCTCATCATCCAACTGCACGCCCGCTTCCTCTGCAGCGAGTAGCCGCATCCCCTCCTTCACCGCCGCTTGCTCCTCCTTTGAGAACTGAGCAGTAACCGCACTCAAGTTGAAAGCCTCTCCGCCTTCCTTACCCGCATTCACCCTGGCCTCCTCTAAAGCCTGGAGATACACCTTGGCCATGACCCGAGGGTAATCGTCCATCCAAGACAAGCCGCCCTCCTTCCAAGTGTGGAAGTACATATCCTGCAGCATCTCATCCATCATCCCCTCGTTTTCCTCAAACTCCCTCACCCGGGCCTCGGAAGCTTGCAACTTGGCGATGGCAACGTCCCTCTCTGATTGGTATCTCAAGCAGTCAGCCTGGAGTGACCTCCTCATTTCCTCTTCCTTCAACTTGAGGGACCTCCTCATCTCCTCCATCTCCTCCTTCAACTCGGCCTGAGCCATCTCCGCAGCCTCGAGCCTCCCTGACAACTCCTCTACCCGCTCGAGATCCACATTTCGAACCTCATCCACCGTTGCGATAGCTATGTTAATCCGTTCCCTGCAAGCGACCTCCATCTTCCGTAATTCCGCCCTACTGGCCTTCTCCATGGTCTCTTTCAGACGCTTGGAGGCTTCCTCATGCTGAGAAATCTGGATGGCTTGGTCGGCGAGTTGCTTGGCCTGATCGGCAACCTTTAACCTCAACCGAATGTTAGCACTCCCGATCTCTTCCCCGGCCTTGACCAACTTAGCATGATGCTCCATTAACTTCTTGGTCTCTGCGGCCACCCGGTCGATATTAGCCTTGGCCTCATCCCCCATGGTGACTACCCGTGTAGTAAGTAAATCAAGATATAAAGATTTGGCCTCGTCCAGCACTCTTACCATGGGGTTGCGGGGAAGGAGGTGCTCGCCCGTGGTCTCATCGAATGAAATGTCCCGAAAACTTGGGTCTAAATCAGGATGACCGGCAAAAGGGTCATGAGGCACGGGGCGAGGCACATCGGGACGCCTTATATGAATGACAGTAGAACTCTTGGAAGGAGGAGGAGGGGGGCAGGGCTCCGTGCTCTCCTCCGTAGTATCACGAGGAGGCTGAGTAGGGGGAGGCAGAGTAGGAAGCTGCGAAGCAGAAGAAGACTCAAATAAGGAACGGCTCCGCTTCCTTTTCTGAATACCCTCTTCGATGACCCCAAGAAGAGGGCGGTAACTGACTACATCCCCAGTGCGATCAGTAGGAGGTTTCGCGGAAGCTCTCCTCGACTTAAATTGTTCAAGGCGGTGTCGAACATCCGACGTTTTACCCGCCTGGCCTGCCCCTGGAATAAAGAACAAGTGTTACGAACATACAATAATCCGCAATTCAAAGAATGTGCTAAGTTAAAAAGAAAGAAAAGTGAGGAAACACATTTATTATACAAACCCGGCGAAGGAGTGGGATACTGCAATAAGTCCTGGATCTCATTCCAGGACGGAAGTGAACCGTAAAAAATTTCTAAGTCCCTATCGAAAATGGAATCGGCAGAAGACAAAAGTTCACCTTGCATCGCCGGAGTCACCCTAGCTGAAGCCACAGCTTTGCCGTTTTCCTTTGCCTTCTCCGTTTCCTTCTCCTTTCCCTTCTCCGTTTCCGACTCTCCCTCCGACTCCCCGAAGGCCCGACGGAGAGCCTCATCCAGTTCGAGGTCTTGTTCAGAGGTTAGAGCAGCAACACCACTACCACCTTGACCGTCGCCATCTCCTCCACCCTCCGACCCTTCTCCAACTTCGCCTCCTTCCTCCTCTTCTACACCTTCCTCCTCCGGGACAGTCGGGCAAGTACTTGGAGAAGGGCCATCAGACTTCTTCAGTTTCTTCCCCCCGACCGCAGGACGCTCTGCGAAAGGCTCCCTCTTACCGCTCTTTACCGTAGCACCCTCCTTAGCTTTAGCAGCCCTCTCCTCAGCCGTATCCCTTTGCTTAACCACGGACTGGCGCGGTAAGATCAAATTATACTCCAAGAGGGTTGCGTTCCTGATCAAGAAAGAGGCCGACCGGTCCCGTGCCGGAATAGCCTTTAGTTCAGCAGCCATTCGCACTAAGGAATCGTCCTCCACGACTGCAATACCACCTGTCGCTAGCCAGGAATAGAAGCATGTCAGAAAAAACACTACAGTCAAAACACATGAAAAATATAAATGAAATCAATCTTACAGCCGGAAGTGAAAAGGCGGAAAGAAACAGCATCGTCCTTGACGAAGAACCACTCTTTCTTGAACATGGTGAACTTGGAATACAAGTCCAGGACTGGTTTGAAGGGCACGGCCGCTTCCAAGCTAATATACGGAGACCCCTTCTTATAGTCTCTCAGGTTGTACAAATATCGAATTTCTCGGTTAGAAGGAGGACGCCCGTACCTCCTCTGGAAGATAACAAAGAGGCTCACCAGGATGGCGTAAGAGTTAGGCTGAAGCTGGAAGGGAGCCACCTTCAAGTATGTGGTGAAGCTTACTATCCAAGCGTTGATAGGAGGAATGGCCCCACACATGCAATGATATCGGCTATAGGCAAAATACCCCTCGGGAGGGTTGTACGGCATGACACCGGCCTCCGGCAGTAACATAAGCGCTCTGTCAATCCCGAAGGAACGGGATATGACATCAAGTTGCTCCTCTTTCAGAGAGCTAGGATAGCAATCAGGAGGGGAGACGAGAAGCTCCTGGGGACCATACCCATCGACTAGTGACCTCGGAGCGGGTCCGTGCTGTGCTGGATCTGGCTGAGCTGGGGGCACGGTAGAAGTTTCTCCGCTATCCCTGGATTTCTTCTTGCCCGATCGGGTTTCAACTTTGCGAGACATTTATCTGCATACACAAAAGTAAAAAGCATGATGTTAGAACGACAGTATAAACAAACAAGCATACATAAGTCCGGAGTTCCACTCAAAGTCCAGACACAAAGTTCGTTCGGCACTGGAGGTTCAAGACCATTCGGCACTAGGGTCTTACGTTCATTCGGCAGTACAAGTTCATGTTCATTCGGCAATGGGATCTGACTTCCATTCGGCAATGGAATCTGAGGTTCATTCGGCAAAACAAAGCTTTCGTGCCCATTCGGCATAAGCACATTCGGTTATAGAGTTCATTCGGTAAAAGAGTATATACCTGATTCGGCGAATATTTGATTCGGCAAAGATTTGGTTCGGTGGACTTTTGATTCGGCTTCCTCTTGTTCGGTAGAGAAAAACTAAGGGGGGTGTAGCCTCTATATATAGGCGAGCTCTGGAATACCGGACGAGAACCTACTGCCGGACCAACCCCATGCCGAACGAGAACCTATCACCGGGCCAACAACAACCGGACCAACAACAACCGGACCAACTATGTACCGAATGAAACCTTCCATACCAAACCAACCTCCAAACGAATAAGAATATATGCCTACTCGAAACCGAATGAAACTGTCTCTACCAGCAGAAACCAGAAACAGGGGGCATGTAGGGCGCCTCACTCAGATAAGTCCCGAACTCCAGATCTTACTAATAAAATAAAGAATATGATAACAATGGATAAGTCGTGAATCTCTCACTAACATGGGTTAATCATTCACACGTGCACGCGACCACGAACGGTCCATAGGCACGCTCTGAATGGCTATTAACCCTATCACCGTGAGAATTTACACTTTGACATCCCTTTTTAAGCTCACCGGTTAAAAGGATCCTTGATTCTGATAATTATGAAATGGCTAAGCTACTTACACATGTACGGGGTCGAGAACAATCCTTAGGCATGCTCTGAGCCGGCGATAAACCACCTTAACAAACGATCCAGGAACCCACTCGAACGTGAACCTGGCATCGATAATGCTAAGCCCCCTCGGGGCACACTTACTCACCCCGAACGGCACAGTTCGCTTCATCTCGAATATTTCGATCATGAACGGCCGTTATTCGAAATCACACTAAAACTGTAAATTCCTTTGCAGGACATTAACAGAATACGAACGTCCAATCACTGGCGTTACAAAGCCAATCTTCCTGCCACAAGAAAAACAAAGCGCGGCACATGCAAGCACGCGCCCCACTTTGGGGGGCAAATGTTGGGCGGATTCTCGCCCAGAAGGCCACGAGACCGTGAAGCGTCATGTCCCATGCACATTTGAAACAAACAGGCACAGTAGGCGTCATCTCCTTGCACTCAAGTGCTCATGTCCATTCGGAACCTCCTTGTACCATGGTCCATTCGGCATCCATGAACCCAAGTTCATTCGGCGTCCATGCCCTCAACTTCATTCGGCTCTCTCCTCTCATGTCCATTCGGCACCAGCTCAACACCGGACCACACAATGCCGGTCCAATACTCCACATCTCCACCGGACCACACAATGCCGGTCCAAGCTACAACTCCCACTCCACTACCGGATCAACCCCCTACCGAGCCAACCTCATTCGGTCCCCCACTCCATTCGGCAAGGCACAACCACCATTCCATTCGGCATGAACCATGGCCGAACCAACTCCACTGCCACTCCAACACCACCACCGGACCAAGGGATGAAGTCACCATGAAGTCACCATCACCAGTCCAAGCTCCATGCCGAATGAAGCCTCGCCAAACCAGAATGCTACCAGGCCAGATTGGTCCAGCCCAGGCCCGCTAGCAGCCATATACTTCCAAGACCCCTGCCCCCTACCTCACTCTATAAATAGAGGGGCAGGGGTACAACAATGGCAGACAAGTTTGAGAGCTCAAGCAAGGAAGGAACTTTCAAACTACTTTCATATACTCATCTACGAAGCATTGTACTTGTAATCTGAAGGAAAAAAGATAATAACATATAAAGTGGACGTAGGCACATTCTGGCCGAACCACTATAAATCCGCGTGTCTTTTACATTTCAGCCCCTACTTCTTTTATATTTATATACTCATCTAAAATCATTGAAAATCACATATAATCAACTAAATAATACGACTTGGAGGTGTTTGTCCATTTTTTGTGCAAACAGCACATTCAAGTTATCAACCGTTGATGGTCTCACTTTACCAAGAGCCTGGAATAGCGGAAGCCTCCGTCGCTACTACATCTGACAGGCTTTATTTATCTATCTTTTATCAATTTCTTCCTTAGCATTTTGTTTTTGCATTTTGAAATTTGAACTTGTAATAAGGCAACTGATTTTGCCATGTTTCTTTCGTTTCAGCAATAAAATGCCATCTCTTCGAGCCAAAAGTTGCGATTCACTGAAAATAACACATAATATCACGTTGCACGAAGGGCTAAATTCCATCGCACGGTGGGATTTATTCAAATAGGGAGTAACTGTGATACGACCAGTCGCTCACTAAATGAAACCCGAGCTCGGGGACAAAACACAATACCAGCATTCACAGGGATTGATAAACGACAATCCTTTTTCTAACTCCAACTTCCCACAGCATAAATTGGAGTATAAACATCAAATCCGTCGTTCCCAGAGTGTGAACGAATTCCTAAAAAGCCCAAATAGGTGTGACTGACCACCTATCGGCTAACTCCAACTTCCCACGGCGTAAATTGGAGTATAAACATTCCATAATTCGTTCCCGGAGTGCGAACGGACTCCAACTTCCCAGAGTGCGAACTGGAGTATAAACATCAAATCCGTCGTTCCCAGAGTGTGAACGAATTCCTAAAAAACCCAAATAGGTGTGACTGACCACCTATCGGCTAACTCCAACTTCCCACAGCATAAATTGGAGTATAAACATCAAATCCGTCGTTCCCAGAGTGTGAACGAATTCCTAAAAAGCCCAAATAGGTGTGACTGACCACCTATCGGCTAACTCCAACTTCCCACAGCGTAAATTGGAGTATAAACATTCCATAATTCGTTCCCGGAATGCGAACGGACTCCAACTTCCCAGAGTGCGAATTGGAGTATAAACATCTGTCCAGATTCCCGGAGCGCGAATCAAAGCACGAACAACAATTCGAAGTCCCCGAAATACGGGCCGAGATGTCAACATCAACTCCCAATTCCTATAGCGTGAAGTGGAGTATGAACATCAATTCCAAGTTCCCAGAGCGCGAACCGTGTTCCAAACATCGATAACTCTCAGATTCCTGGAATGCAGGACAGATTATCGATCTCAAATTGTCATAAGTCCCCAGAAGGGGGGGCATATGCCCAAGACTTGCAACAAACGCAATCAGCCGCCAGAATATGAATATTATTCCCCGCAACTAAGGGGCAAAAAGCTGAGTGTTAATCACTGGCCTAAGCGATAATGTAATCAGAGTCCAACTCATTCATTAAATCACGACACGAAGCTATATTTAAAATATTAAGCGGATAGAAGACAAATGCTGCAAGGCATTTAGGTAAAAGAAAAGAATAATTTCCCATTTCATCAGCCAACAAAAACAGGTTTGATTACAGGGCAAGTAAAGATGTTTCGATTAAGTAGAGGTCGAATCCACACATATACACGACCCAAAAAGAACAAGAGAAAAGATAAAAGAATTGTTATCCGTAATCACATGACGAAGCGAAGGGCTCACTCTTTCTTCCTCCGGTGCTTCTTCCTCGGAGTCGAGCCGCTAGACCCACTGCCTGGCTTCCTGCGAGACTTTTTGCCTTTCTTGGGAACATCCTCCGGGTCTGGCATAATATCGACGTCTTCCTCAAAACTAGAAGGGATAGAGATCCTTCTGTGGGGGTGAGCCGAGGGCATGGGAGCGGTAACATGTACTTGTTCAGCAACACTCGAGACGGTTACCGTGCCACCAGGAGAAATCATCATTAGAGAAGATAAGCTTGAGGGAGCAGCGTCACAACCGGGACCAACTGTCACTGTCGTAGCCATCTCGGCACTTATCTCGGCTAAAATCTCTTCCTCTCGAGACAGTTGGGCCGCGCTAGATACGCTAGTGGTCATCACAATCGAGCTAGAAACTGGAGCAGCTCCACTCGTCGCAAAAGGAAGATTGGGAATGGGGTCAAGAGGGTGACCAAATAGCTCTTAAAACATTTGAACATCGAATGACATTGAGCCTCCCTCTCCCATATCACCAACCATGGCGGCAGTTGAAATCGCCTCGGTGACAATAACTCCACGCGTAGGATATAAAGCTGAAGAAACAGGGAGCACAGGTGTGACACTGTCGGTCACTAAACAACAAAAATTAGAGCTATCAGACCAAGAAGTTCCCTCGAAAATCAATGTTTTAAGACGTAAGAAGAGTAATCAAAATACCTACTTTACCTTGCCTTGGAGCTTGAACAAGCTCGGGGACGAGAGTCTTGCCCGAAGACAGTTCCGGTTGGTCCGGATTGTAGGCTGGAATGGCTTGTGGATCAACCGCAGCAACAGCTGCGGACGAAGTCGAAACAGGGACTTCAGTGTTCTCGCTATGATGCATAATACCCGAACCTTCGCCGACCTCCGTTTGTTGGACGCCAAGTCTTTCTTTTTCAACAAAAATTACTGCTTCATGAAGGGTTCTCCTCTCATCCTCGCTAAGCAGACGTGACTCAAGCTCAAACTCATCTAATACCCCATCCGGACAAGACATCCTCTTGTTTTCCACTAATTTCTTCCAAGCATTGTAGAGAGGCATCGAGTAATCCCCTAGCCAGGAGAGATTTCTATGTTCTAATACATTGGCATTATATGTGTCCAAGAGATCGTCGAATTCGGCCTCCATCTTGAACCTCTCTGCTTGGACTCTCTCCTCCACCTCCGATTCAACCTCCTTAACCCTTGCAATTGCCGCATCACGCTCAGCTCGAAAAGATACAGCCTGCTCACACGCTTCCTGCGCGGCCATGTTCGCATCATCTTTTTCTTTATTCATGTCAGCAAACTTAGCCTTTAAATCCTCTAGTTCCTTGACTGCCGCATCCCGCTCAGCTTCAACATTCTTGTGTCGATGGCCTAAGTCTTCAACTAAAGTACAATGTGCCCGTTGCATCTTCGCCATCTCAACTAATGTCTCATCAACCTTTTTTAACGACTCGACCTCGGCCTTGCGGGAAGATTCCGCCTCAGATTGGAGTATGTCGACAATGCGACTCTTTTGAGCCAAGTCGGCTTCCAGCTTCTCAATGGTTTGGGCCCGGTCGAAGGCAGCTTTGGAAGCCTTAACAGCCGCCCTGTACCATTCTTTGTACTGAGCATAAAAGTCACGGGTATAGCTGAGCGCCGTGGTCGCAGCATCTTCGGGAATTCTTTTAAGATTGGGAGGAAAAATACAAGCGTCAAAGCAAATCTCTAGAAAATCATTCCTCAATTGAGCAAGCCTGATAGCCCCTTCGCCAGAAGACTCAATAAGGGTCTCCTCCGCGGACGTAGACGTTGCAACCTCAGTTTGAGGATGATGTGGCTCGAGCCTCGAAACTTGCGAAGACGGTTGATGTCGCAGAGCCTCGGATACCTGGACATTACTTCGGGATGGCGGAGGAGATCGAGAAGGGCTACGATCCCTGTCCGATCGTTCCTGGCTAGAGTAACCGCGGTGATGATCCTTTGCATGATACTCCTGGCCATGATGCCTCCGGTCGCGATCACGATCGGAGTCTCCACGTCGAGATTCGTAATAAGCTGATGGATGATGCACTCTTCGGAGTTTGTCCAATGTAGACTGACGGCCAGCCATATTAACTGGAAAAGAGATGCGGTTCAGTTAAGTACCAGGCAAAATCGATATGGCATGAGAAGCAGTCATGTAGTATTATGAAAGTGTATGCAAATGCGCAAAGCCCCCGACCAACAAGAAGTATCGACTGCACTAACAGGTAAAAGCTCGCTTATGTCTAACGCTTCCCGGAGCTCAACCAACCCGGACTTGTGATAAAGAGAAACGCATTCCGGGATGGGAACGTCATCCAGTCCTATGAAAATGTTTCCTGCTTGACAAAGAGATAATTCCAGGGATCAAGCGAGACATGACTACAGACTACCGTCTCTTAAATTTAGGAACAACAGCCTTGCCTTTCCGCTTTTTTCCTGCTCGGGGAAGGTCAGCCGCTAGCCCAGTGTCAGTAGGCGTCCTCTCATCATCGCTCATTTCTCTTATCACTACACCGGTTTTCCTCTTTGCCTTCGGAGCCGATTTCGCCAATCCCTCAACGACAATACTCTGGTTCGTCTCGATTAAACCCAGCATCCTTAAGTTATCATCAGTTAAGACCAAGTCAATGTTCCGCAAATCACACGGGATCTCTTGTAAACTTCGAATGACGTTTCTGTATCGACCACCGTCTGGCCTTGATATGATAGCTGTAAGAAAAATGCCTGACGTCAGTTCGAGTGTCAACAACGACTATTAAAGAAGGCTTACATGTTTTACGGCACTCACGTCTGGACAGCCATCGCCTAGCGAATCCTGGGGGGCATCGGACAAAAAACCATTCATTCTTAAAGTAACTAAGTCTGGTCCAGGCTCCCGTCACAATCTGGAAGTTTCTAACTGCCTCCAGAAAGGTGAAAGACGGACTATCACCACTGCTCTTGAAATTGAATATATGTCTAATCTCAGCTGGCCTAGGCGGACGAAAAAGGTGATCCACGAATAAAATGAAAACACTGTTCAGCAACGCGTGCCCGTTGGGATGAAGTTGTGCGGGAGCAATTCCAATGAACGATAGCATCTCCCTGATATATTGGTTAAACGGGGGGAGAGTTCAGCCGCACAGGCATGGCGATAAAAAGCAGTGTAGCCTTCGGGTGGATTGTGAGGTCTATCATCAATTCCCGGTAGCAAAACGTCATCCGGAGATAAGTTATGTTTCAAACATATCCGACCCAATAATGCTCCAGAAATATTGGATCGGACGGAGTCTATGGGATCTTCGATAAGTGAGGCCTCCGGCAATTCGTCCGGAGCAGGATCTATTACTTCGGGAAGGATCTCTGGAATTTCTAGCACCGGAGGAGGCAAGCATTGTAACTCTTGTTGTTCAGAACCCGAAGACTCCATAATTAACTAACTCACGAGAAAGCAGCGTTAAAATACAAGGAAAGCCCGTATATTCCCCGGTGTGAGTATATGAATATGCCGTGCAGTGCAAGTGCACAACTAAAGCAAATTTTACAAGATTGGAACACGGTGTCCGAACGACGAAACATTGGAATTGGAAAACGAAAACGACCGTCGTCACTGACCGTCACTTTCACGTCACTCAGATGCTACTGACCAATTCAAGTATGAATTCGCTATATGTGTTTAAGTCATGGTGCCATCGACGAGCTCCAAAAGACAGGCCAGGTCAACTTTGATCATGCAAGGCCGAAGCTCGTCGGAATCAAATATGCTAAAAAAATTAGTGAGTTCGTCAGAGTTCAATTTAAAGTTGGTCGTAGTTCAGATATTGGAACAAATCAAAGGAGTGGAAGTTCCAGAAGCGAGAACGTTCGAATCGATCGACTCGATTCGACACGAGTTGAATCGATAAACTTCGAATCGGCGCGCCCCAATGCCACGTAGTTCGACTCGATGAGACCTGGGAACATAGAGCGGTTCGAATCCATGGAACTCCACCTGACTTCGAATCGATCGAAGTTAAACTCCTTCGAATCGATCAACGTATCATCGCTTCGAATCGATCGGAATATTGCTGTTTTGAATCGATCACCGCAAGCCTTTTTCTTGTTCATCTGCAATCATCGATTCGAAGCCACACATTCGAAACCAACTCGAATCGCTCACCCCTGCATCGATGCGAAACAGTGAAAGACAATACTCTGAATGATACGACTCGAATGTTTTCATTCCTCGGTTCCATCGAGTCGACCCACTTTGTTCATATCTTATCACACTTCAAGATTTCCAGAAGAAAGTGTTGAATCAATGCCAAAAAATTGCATTGTTATCATTTTCAACTCGAATCAATCCCTTGGTTACCTGGCTTGGTTCGATTGCAAATAGAAGCTTGGAGGAATTTGATCAACTCGTGGAAAAGAACGTTTGATTTGGCTCTGAGATCGATTCAAAGAAGCAGCTAAAGCAATGGTAAAAAGGTAAAAAGAGAAAATGGAGTCGGCCTCGTGTATTTATATGGATTCCAAGGGGGATTAGTGGCGCTTCAACTCTCGGTCATATTGACCGCTTACCACTGGTCACAACCCCATCGATTCGAACGACTACTTTCGAATCCTTTCTAAGATTCGAGTCCATCACTGCTTCGAATCCATCACAGCTTCGAGTCCATCACTGCTTCGAATCCATCACAGCTTCTAGTCCATCACTGCTTCGAATCCATCACAGCTTAGAATCAATCACAGCTCCGACTCCTCCCCTAAGCTTCGAATCCGGCAAGGCAGCATCGATACGAGGCATCATCGATTCGAAGAAGCACATGAGCAAGGGCTGGATCGAAGGTCCAATCGATTCGAAGCACGAGGTCCATCGGGCCATCGATTCGAAAGCCACCTATTTACGCAAACATAACTTCGAATCCATCGAAGGCCACTGACGAAAACGGACGAGATCGCCTCAAATGTAAAAAACTACTCGTCTACCTCATATAACGATTCAGGAGAGGATCGATACAAAAGGATAATCATAGACAACCATAAAAGCAATACTTTGACTTGAATCTTAAATCGATTCAGGAGAAAATCGATACGGAATTCAGCAGCAAACAAGAACCAACATAACTCGTGAACGCACGACGTTAATAGGGATCAAACTAATACATATGCACACATATCAAACTAACATTCGATTTTGAACTTTTACAGGGATCAAACACTCATCCTGTTACGACTACAACAGCCAACGACTAAGCGCAATTATACAGCAATCAATCATATCGAGGCAAAGTTACAACAATATGGCGTATGAGCCTCAGCGAAAAGAGAGCAATGGTTTTTCAGAAAGAGATGGCGACTATTCAAAGCACGTCATGTTCCCACAAGACATACTTTGGGGGGCAAAATGTTATCCCGCTTTTTGACAAAGCCGTGATATCAAAAGACTGGTCAAAAACAGAAGACAGTTCACCTCAGAGATTGATCGCTCTCCCCTTCGCAATGGATAACGATGAATATTGTCTGAGCCCAGATTGGGCCAAAATCGACAAGACATGACGCGCAAAGTCATAGGAACCAGATTTTCAAGTTTCAAGTCAATCCGAGGTCGTATGCTCAAGTTATGATGGCTTCAAGATTGAAAGAGAGGAATGTTGCTTGGTTCGAACCCATCACCTCCACGTTGATTCGAGTTCGTCCAGGTCGAACCCACGTAATTCGAAACCATCCCCTGACCTTCCTTCGAATCCATCAAGACGCATGTCGCCTCGAACCCATGAGAAGTGCATTTTCTTCGAGTCCATCAAGCAAGCCTTCACTTCGAATCCATCTAAAGCACTCCCTACTTCGAATCCATCAGGGGTGTGCCTCCCTTCGAATCCATCGGAGGTGAATACGCTTCGAATCGACGACTTCACCTAACCTCGAATCCATCAGCCAGTACATACTTCGAACCCATCAACTTCGACTCCATCGGCCTCGCATCCATCGGCTTCGAATCCATCCACACAGTACACCACGTCACTGCCTTCGCATACAAAAGCATGGACTCGAACCATATGGATTCGAACCCATGAATTCGAACCGTATGGATTCGAACCTATGGATTCGAACCATATGGATTCGAACCATATGGATTCGAATGAATCAATAGGTGGGGTCGAAGCAAACAGGGTACACGAAGACGCAATCTTAAATCGATCATATCTCTCAATCCCATGATCCAAATGCCATGAGATTTTCACAGAAGCTTGCATACATGTTGAAGAATGTCCACACCAAATTCCGCCTCGATTGAATGCATTTTTGATCGATTCGAAGTTCACTTCGAATCGATCCCAAACTGGGCACGGACTCCGAGAACGCGGGCTTATGGGCCCCCCTCACGTGCCAGGCAACCTCCCTGAGTTTTAGGCGGGATTTTGGCCTTCCACACCTATAAATAGATCCCCTGGTCATTCAGAAAAGAGGTCGGAGAATTTAGAGAAGAAGAATAAGCCTAAACGCTGCCAGAATCACTCCATACCACCTCCTTGGCTGCTAATTTCGAATTTAAGTCCATCTACTGCTGTAATTTGCTTAAAAACACTTGTAATCTTCAAGTATTAAGGAATAAAGTGATAAAACTTCATAGTGGACGTAGGCGCATAGCCGAACCACTCTAAATCCTTGTCTTCTGTGCAATTTACTTTTCTGTGACTTGGAGTTTTTGTTAGATAGTCCTTATTTTCACTTCAAGTTTTTCATTTATTACCTCTTCAAAAACTCCCAAAGGGTGTTTCCCAATTTTGGTGCAAACAGAGGAATCATTGGATTTGTCCTACCATTGTGCATTTTCATCGTAGGTAGCTTGAACTTGAGTGGATTCTTTGTTTTCTGAATGTTAGAGGTGAATGGATTTTGTTCACCTCCTCCAAACTCTGTTTTGATGGTCTATCTCTCAATGAATGTCTAATCATTTTAGTAATTCTACCATTATCATCTAATGAAAGTCTCTAAACAATATCTTCATTTTGTCCCTAATTCCTACGGCGAGCATTTGGTTCCAACTTCTGTTATTTACATTTGCGTTTTAATCTCTGATCCATGGCTCCACATCATCTCTTGGACGTGCTCTATCTCGTCCCAAATCCATGCCAACTGTGCCCCTCTATCTTCTCAACTTAGTGTCGAGTTGTGCATATAGGTTGGTACCGAGTTGTGATGTTCTTAAGGATTGGCTCCAACTCCTTCTGCTATATTTCATGATGCATTCATTCCATCTTTCGGCCTTTGATTTGGGTTTTCAGTAACTTTGGTTAGTCCCTATTGCGCCATTCTTTTGAAGAATCCTACAATGATTTTCTCTTGGTAAGTTTTCATTCTCTTTTATATTTTTATTATCATCCTCTTCATCTTCTCTCCCGTTATGTAGATGGATGTGGAGTTTGATCCTGGGGACACCTCCTGGCTAGCTCCTTGTTCATGTTTGTGAGAAATGCGGATTACGGATCTTAAGGCTAGAATTAACACTAGAGTGGGGTGAATAGTGTTTTAAGGAATTACTAAATCTTTTTGAGTTCATGTTAATTTGAACATAAATGTATGCAATATTCAGATACAAATATGATCACAGAATCAAACACAATGCAGAAATAATGTAAAAGCAATAAAGGAAAGATCATAGTGGATTTTATACTGGTTCCGAGTTATCCTACATCCAGTCCCGCACACAAGTAAGGATTTGCTTTCATAATCCATTATATAATTACACCCTCAATTTCAAGGCCACGAGGTACACCACTCTAGATTCACAATCCTCTGGATAGAGATACTTGATTTTACGGGCAACAAGTTCACCCAATTGATTTCATAGGCTGTAATCACACCTTTTCTCGCTTGATTGATTTCTTAGGCTCTAATCACACCTTTTCTCGTTTAGTTTATTACAAAGAAGCCTATAACTCTGAATAGCACTGAGATCTTGTTAAGATAATGATAGAGAATCCAACCAGAAATGATCTAATTAGATTCAATGTTGATTTTGGAAGAGTAATGGTCTTTTTTAAAGAAACGGGTGTGTAGCGCATTGCTACACAGCCGATTAGATAAGTTATAATATAGCTAATAGGGGTCAAAGCCGATCAACAAGCCTAATCGCTGGCTAAAAAGAGTAACCATCAATAGAAGCAAACCCAAAAAGGACTACAGTAGCACATTATATATACAGCACTAGAACTATAGTAGTAGTCAAAACAAATAAAGTAGGGGACTAGCTAATCACGGCCTGTATTGCGATCTTTTAAGAAAGCAGCAAAAGAAACCACCAAGAGGAGCAAAAAGAACTTCAAACTTTAGCCGTTAGCGATTTGACTCGGGGTATGATTTTAGTAATGCATCCCCAGAATGGGGATGTTGAAAGACGTGGAGAAGTATGGACAACCAAATGTGGGTTAGAGAAGTAGTGATGTTGCAGGATCCAAGCCTTCCAGATGAAGTGCCCAGGAGTGATGATATGCCATAGCCATTTGGATAAGAGAGCTTGGTTGAAGGAGCGAAGGTTAACTATTCCTAGTCCACCGTGGTCTACAAGTAGGCATACTAACTTCCAATTATTTAAGCATTTACCTTTAGAACCATTCCAGAGGAAAGCACACCTACAAGAATCCATTTTATTAATAACCCATTTCGGTAGCACATGAAATGACATCCAGTATGTGGGAAGAGCAGATAGCACCGATTTGGCGAGAATTAATCGACCAGTAGAAGAGAGGGAGTTTGCTTTCTAGGATGATATGCGAGATTCGATCTTGGAGATAAGCGGGTACCAGTCTTGTCTAGAAAGTTTGGTGGGATGGAGAGGGATACCAAGATAGGTGATAGGGAAGTGACCAAGTTTACAGTTGAGCAGAGATGCAGTATAGGGGCCGAGCTTATGAGCACCACCGAGCATGATGACAGAACTTTTATGGAAGTTGACAAAGAGACCAGAAATGAGTTCGAAACAATATAAGAGGACTTTGAGACAGTGGAGGTGGTCTGGATTAGGGGAAATGAGTAATATGGTGTCATCGGAAAAGTGTAGGTTGGAGACCGACAGTTCAGAATTGGGTAGGTTGATGCCTGCTAGGAGGTTATTGGATTTGGCAAGATGAACCATGCGATTGAAGACATCTGAGATGAGCACAAAATGGAGTGGCGAGAGGGGATCACCTTATCTAAGACCTCTAGCCGATTTAATATGGCCCCTACAGCACCGTTGATAGAGATTGCTGAAAAGCTTGTATCAAGGATACCTTTTATCCAATTGCACCAAGTATCTGAAAAGCCTCTATGTTTCATTAGCTCAATCAAGAAATCCCAGTTGATAGAATCAAATGCTTTGGAGAAGTCTAATTTGAGGAGGACCCCTGGAGTGGAAGAATGTTGGAAGTATGAGATAACCTCTTGGGTAGCAGCTACACAATCGAGGATATATCGGCCTAGAATAAATGCCGATTGTTCAATACCTACCAACGAACCAATAACCTGTTGAAGACGCTTAGTAAGGAGTTTGGTGATAATTTTAAAGGTTGTGTTCAGAAGACTGATTGGGCGAAATGCAGGAAGGGTGGTGGAGCCCGGGGATTTGGGAATGAGGATGATATTGGCATGGTTTATCCTAGCGATCAGAGTTGGATTCGAATGAATTCCAAACACGTATCAATAATATCGAATTTGACTGTTGCCCAAAAGTGTTTGAAAAAAGAGGTCCAAAGCCATCTGGACCAGGGGATTTTTCTTCAGCCATATCATTCAACGCAGCCTAGATTTCATCCTCGGTAAAGGGAGAATCGAGAGAGATAGGATCTGGGTTGGGGTAGAGGAGGTTCCAGTCAATATTGGGAAGCCGAGGAGAGGTTTTATCTAGGATATTGCGATAGTATTCTATGAAGAGATTAAGGATATCAGATTGATTGGTGTAGATGGAATTATTGTGGTTGATTTCCGTGATGAAAGACGATCTGCATCGGCTATTGGCGATATGATGGTATAAGCCGTGTTCTTGTCCCCATCCACAATCCATTTGGATTTTGACCATTGCTTCCAGCCAATTTCTTCTTGTTTGATAAGCCTTTCAAGATCGATTTCTAACTCTTTGAGATGAGCAGCTTCTGAAACCGATAAGGGACGGGATTCCTCTAAGATATTGAAGTGAAAGATTTTGTCCTGGATATCCGCAATCCAGTTGCGGAGCGAGCCCCATATAGATTTGGCCCAAGGTCTAATGAGCTTACGGAGCGAGCGAAGTTTGAAGATCATCCCAGGCTGGATTGATCTAGCGAGCTTACAAAGCGAAGCGAATCTGACGAACTCATCAAAAGAAGGTTCAAGGAGCCATAAGCGTTCAAATCTGAATTGTTTATGTGGGGTTGGCATGGATCCTGAATCTAGGAGAAGAGGGCAGTGGTCAGATAGAGTCGAGGCAAGGCCCGAGATAAGCGTTAATGGGTGAAGATCATCCCAGGATGGATTGAATAGGAAGCGATCTAACTTAGCCAGGGATGGAGTTGAACGGCGGTTCAACCAGGTGAAGAGGCGTTTACTGATGGGTGGGTCAATGAGCGCGCAGGAGTTGATAAAGGCATTGAAAGCATCTGATTCATTCGAATAGGAATATGAGTTTCTATCAGAAGGGGATCTGGTTTTATTGAAGTCTCCTCCAATAATCCAAGGAACATTGAAACGCAAGGCGGTTTCCAGACAGTTAGACCAAAGAGCTTCTCGCTCAAAAGGGCTTTGAGGACCATAGACGTTAGAGATGAGATATACTATGTCGGAATGAATGTGACGAAGGATTATATGTAAAGCTGCAAGTGTTGGATGACTTGACACATGTTCTAATTGGATTCATTCCACATAGTGATTATGCCACCACATGAGCCAATGGAACCAATGTGAGCCGACCCCGACAGATAGGGCCCACCTACAAGTCTAATTAATGAAGGGGACGGATTTGTTATTTTAGTTTCTTGCAGAAGGAGGATGTCAATTCTTTGGGGGACCGGTAGAAGATTAATTGCGTGGCATTTAGAGGGGTCACCCAAACCCCTAACATTCCACGTGACAATTTTCATTAGGATAAAGATATACGCTCAGACTCTAGTCTTTGCATGGCTATGTGGTGTTCGTTAGTTAAATTAATTCCCATGCAATGATGTTATCACGCTTTTTGGCAAAGCCGTGATACCAAAAGATTGGTTGAAAGCAAAAGACAGTTTGTCTCAGAGATTGGTTGCACTTCCCTTCACTATGGATATCGATGAATTTTGTCCAAGCCCGGATCAAGTTACAATTGATAGGACATGACAAGCAAAGCCATGAGAGCCAGTGTTCCAAATTTTAGGTTAATCGGAGTTCGTATGAATGAGATATGATCGATGCAAGTTAGCTAAAGTACACAGTTCGTACCCATCAAACTATTGAGAAGGTGTCCATTTTGAACCGATGGGTTCGAATCCATCAATGATTGCCCTGTTCGAATCCATCAGGATCCGTACAATTCGAAACGATCGAGTTCGAATCGATCAGCACTCTTGATCACTTCGAATCGATCAGTTTCGAATCGATCAGATGGACGTCGTCTCAGCATGTTCGTATCCATCGGCTTCGTATCGATCACCTAACATCAACTTCGCATCCATCATAGACTCGCTGCTTCGTCTCCATCCCAAGGCCGTGTTCGAATCCACGAACAGAGGCTCGTTCGTATCCATCATGAATCTTGGATGACGCGTCCTCCAATGATACGAACAAGGCGAAATCTACAGATTCGAAACGGTCAACTCGGAGTGTAAACCGGATCGAGGCGAAGTGTGCGCACCACGTTTTCACAAGACCACATGAGGTGATCGATTCGAAGGAGTCGATTCGAACCGATGGATTCGAACGCAACAGCCCTCACGAAAAACCACAACTTGAATCGATCATATCTCCTAAACCACTGATCCAAATGCAATGAAATTCTCACAGTAGCTTCCATACAAGGTAAAGATTGTCCCTGCCAAGTTTCTGTCTGATTGGATCATTTTTTGATGGTTTCGAAATCGCTTCGAATCGATCTCAGATCGAGTCGAAACTTGGTGGGGTCGGTCGCGTGGACCCACTCACGTGTCGGAAAAAGTCTCCCGAAGTTTGAGCGAGATCTGGGCCTCCAACGCCTATAAATAGCACCCTGAAGCCTTCAGAAAAGGGGGATCTTTTGGCCATTCAACGTCCAGACTCTGCCGGATTCAATTCCACACTTCAGTGTTGCTGTTGTAATCAGATTTGAAAGCTATCACCAGTTGTAATTTGCTGTAATCGATTGAAATCATCAAGTGAATCAATAAAGACATAAACTTCACAGTGGACGTAGGCAAGATCGCCGAACCACTATAAATCATGTGTTTGTGATCGTTATTTGTGAATTATTGTGATTGTTGTTGCTTAGATATGAGTTTTATATTGATTGTTGCTGATCGGTGTTCATAAACTGGTGCTTTCACTATATTGGGTGTTTGTGGTCAATTCCTACCGCAAACATTTTGGTGCGTTCACTGAGAAGGCTAATTCAGGAGTTCTACCAATTAGAAGTTGATTCAGAAAGTTTGGAAGTTCAGATTTGAGAAATTATGACGAGACAATCGAGCAAAAGGCCAAGGCCAGTGCAAAGTCAGCATGAAGGGAGTCAAGAGGCTTCTTCAGGTGCGAACCAAGCTTCAATCTTCATCACTAGGGACGAGATGGAGACAATGATGAAGAAACAGGAGGAGTTGATCCAGAGTTTGTTTCAACAGATAGGACAATTTCGAGCACAGAATCAAGGAGTAACCGGACTTCAGAACGGAGCAGGACCATCCGGCGTAGCACCTAGAGTAGGGGTCACACACATGGAGAATGTTGACCCAATCCCAGAGAGAGAGAGAGGGGAACATCTGTACAACCTGGGAGTAGCAGAGGAGTGAACTCTCGGTCAAGGGGGCAGATCCCAGAATTCTCTCGTGAACTCGGGGGGAAGGTTGAAAGTAATGAACGAAGATTGCATCTCAGAGACGATGATAGATTGGCGGAGATGGTTAGAAGAGTTATGAGAGGCGGTTTGGTAAACAAAGATTTGGAGGATGTTAATAGGAGTCCTTTTACTCCAGCAATCAGGCGAGCTAGGAACCCACCGGATTTCAAGTTGCCATCGTTGAACATGTATGACGGGAGAACGGACCCCACGGTTCATCTAACAAAGTATATGAGACATATGGAAGTGCTGGGGGCATCAGAGGGGGTTATGTCCCGGTGGTTTCCATTGTACTTGGCGGATATTGCGGCGTTGTGGTTTAGACAACTAGAGAGTGTATCCATCGGAACATGGAATAATTTGGTTGAGAGATTTATGAAGCAATTCGGGGTTCACATCACAAGACCCAAGAATGTGATGACTTTGGCAACTTTAAAACAGAAGGCTAGAGAGACGTTGAGGAGTTTTCTGACGCGGTTCAATGCGGCAGCAGCTTCGGTGGATCGACCAGATCTATCCATGGTTATGATGGCGGCTGTGTTCGGAATAGCTGACGGAACGGAGTTAAAAAATTCATTAACTAAGGATCCACCCTTGGATTTAGGAGAATTCTATCATGAGGCAGAAATGTTTTTACGATTAGAGGATGCGAATGCAGAAAGAGAAGAAGGAGAGGGGATAGAAGTTTATGCGCTTAAAGACAAAAAGCCTCTCGAAAAGGACTCGGACAAGGATAAAGGTAAAAGAAAGACTGAGAATGACGGGGGCAGATCAAAGCGGCAACGGAGGGAGCCGCGATTCACCACATACAATGAGCTGAATGAGAGTCTGGAACGAATTTATCAGGATACCAAAGAGCAGGTTCCGTATCGTAGGCCAATGCCAATGGATCCAACCTCTGACGAAAGGTAATCAGATAAGTGTTTTGTATTCCATGAATTAAACAGTCATAACACTAATGATTGTAGGCATCTGAAGGACGAGGTGGAAGGGCATATCAGGAACGGTATGCTCCTTCGATATGTAAGGAGGCGAACTCCAGCGGCGGAACCAAAGGGACCACCGTGCACATCAGCTAGAGGCGACCCTGAATCAAGGCACCGTTTGGTTATCAATTGATTGAAATAACGATGAACAAGTCGTAAGCTTCCACTAACACAATTAAATCATTTACACATGTGCGAGATCGCGAACGATCTCCAGGCATGCTCTGAATGGTCATTGACTGTTTCGCAGTGGGAACTTAAACTTTAACATCCTTGCTTTGCATTTGTTTCGTTTTGATTTGGGCATTTGAACTTGGTTGAATAGATATTTGATTTTGATAATTCCGAAATGGCTAAGCTATTTACACATGTACGGGGTCACGAACGGTCCTTAGGCATGCCCTGAGATGGCGATAAACTGCCCTGACAAACGATCCAGGGACCCACGCGAACGTGAGCCTAGCATCTATAATACCAAGCCCTCCCGAGCACACTGTCTGCCTCGAACGGCACCCGACCGCGAGCGGTCACAACTCGCCCCAAACGGCACAACTCACCTCACCTCAAATGGCTCGATCACGAACGGTCGTCACTTGAGGTCCACCACCCGACCTCGAACGGTCACAACTTCTCCTCGAATGGCACACGATCGCGAACGATCACCATTTGCCTCGAACGGCACCCGACCGCGAACGGTCACGATTCACTTATTATGTCCGACCTCGAACGGTCACGATCAGCTTTGAACGACACTCGATCGCGAACGGTCGATACCCGCCGCAAACGGCGTTCGACCACGAATGGTCCCATCTCTTCATTCACCGCGAACGGCATCGACCGCGAACGGTCCCACTCCATCCTTTGCCGCGAACGATATTGACCGCGAACGGTCCCGATTCACCTCAAATGGCACACGATCTCGAACGATTGCCATTCGAGGTCATATGAAATTATCAAGTTCTTTACAGGTCGTTGACAGGATATGAACATCCAGCCCATGGCATTGCAAAACACGCCTTCCTACCGCAAGGCATATTTTGGGGGGCAAATATTATCCTGCTTTTTGGCAAAGCCGTGATACCAAAAGATTGGTCGAAAGCAAAAGACAGTTCGTCTCAAAGATTGGTTGCACTTCCCTTTACTATGGATATCGATGAATTTTGTCCAAGCCCGGATCAAGCTACAATGGATAGGACATGACAAGCAAAGCCATGAGAGCCAGTGTTCTAAATTTCAGGTTAATCGGAGTTCGTATGAACGAGATATGATCGATGCAAGTTAGCTAAAGTACACAGTTCGTACCCATCAAACTGTTGAGAAGGTGTCCATTGCGAACCGATGGGTTCGAATCCATCAATGATTGCCCTGTTGGATCCATCAGGATCCATACAATTCGAAACGATCGAGTTCGAATCGATCAGCACTCTTGATCACTTCGAATCGATTAATTTCAAATCGATCAGATGGACGTCGTCTCAGCATGTTCGTATCCATCGGTTCTGTATCGATCACCTAACATCAACTTCGCATCCATAAGAAACTCGCTGCTTCGTCTCCTTCCCAAGGCCGTGTTCGAATCCATGAACAGAGGCTCATTCGTATCCATCATGAATCTTGGATGACGCGTCCTCCAACGATACGAACAAGGCAAAATCTACGGATTTGAAACGGTCAACTCGGAGTGTAAACTGGATCGAGGCGAAGTGTGCACGCCACGTTTTCACAAGACCACGTGAGGTGATCGATTCGAAGGAGTCGATTCGAACTGATGGATTCGAACGCAACAGCCCTCACGAAAAACCACAACTTGAATCGATCATATCTCCTAAACCACTGATCCAAATGCAATGAAATTTTCACAGTAGCTTCCATACAAGGTAAAGATTGTCCCTGCCAAGTTTCAAGCCGATTGGATCATTTTTTGATGGTTTCGAAATCGCTTCGAATCGATCTCAGATCGAGTCGAAACTTGGTGGGGTCGGTCGCGTGGACCCACTCACGTGCCAGAAAAAGTCTCCCGAAGTTTGAGCGAGATCTGGGCCTCCAACGCCTATAAATAGCACCCTGAAGCCTTCAGGAAAGAGGGATCTTTTGGCCATTCAACGTCCAGACTCTGCCGGATTCAATTCCACACTTCAGTGTTGCTGTTGTAATCAGATTTGAAAGCTATCACCAGTTGTAATTTGCTGTAATAAATTGAAATCATCAAGTGAATCAATAAAGACATAAACTTCAAAGTGGACGTAGGCAAGATCGCCGAACCACTATAAATCCTGTGTTTGTGATCGTTATTTGTGAATTATTGTGATTGTTGTTGCTTAGATCTGAGTTTTATATTGATTGTTGCTGATCGGTGTTCATAAACGGGTGCTTTCACGATATTGTTTGTTTGTGGTCAATTCCTACCGCAAACAAATGACTCATTTTTTTGTTTAATTTAGTATTAGCTGATGAAAAGATGACTGGTTTAAGAAAACAACCGGAGCTCCCTGACGTGGCCGCACCATGGTTAAGCATGTTGCTCTGTCGAACGAGGGCAAGAAAGAGCGAGTCCAGATGTGGCGGAGCTGAAGTGGAGACATAAGGCGACTGTGACATAGCTGGAGGAGGCAATTCATCTTGTGGTTGTGGAAGCTTCAAGTGAATAGGGATGGATAGGTCGAAGTTAGCCATGGGTCCCAGTGAGGTTCAGGATTTGGTATGTTAGCAGCATTGGGTGGACTCATCACCTCTGGGGAGTCATCTTGGATACGTAACTGGGGCAAAGGGGAAGTTAGGCGGTGACAAGACAGCCTCAAAGTTCATGGCATCAAAAGGGGCTACAGAGTCTGATTGATCATAGGAGATTACGAGGGGTTCATTGAAGCATTTCCAATCCCTTACGAAGTCCATGCCTAAGATGAAAGTTTCTGGTCGCCTATTAGGATGCTCGTGATCACAGCGGACGACAGTGAGGAGATGGTCTGAGTTGTTGAGGCGAACAACAAAACTGCATGGGGAGGTTATTCCTTCAAAGAACTGAATTCGTATGTACAGAAATCTGTGGTAAATATGTATATAATGAAATGTGGAAGAAGAAGAGGAGTGAAATCAGAGAAAATATAAATATAAATTCGTTTAAAACTTCCCCTATTTATAGTAGAACGACAGCCATGTCCATTCGTGAAAGGATATGACGAATAGACACTTCTTTTGTAATTCAAATTTTTAAATTCAACTACCAACTTGTCGACAAGGGTATGTTGGGGTTGTCGACAGGCCTAAGCAATTTTTGGTAATTTGTTTTTCTTTGTAAATAACTTCTATCTTGTATTAAAACTATTTTAAACTTTATAAATATACTTAACTATAGTTAAAATACATAATTAAGTATAGAGAATAATATTACGTTATATAGAATAATATATATAAAATTTTACTATAATTTTATATTTAAATCTAAGTATAAATACTAAAAGTTATATATAATATTATTAAAAGATAGTTTAAAACCAAGGATAATTTGATTTTGAAGATAAAGATTATTTTGAGGCTAAAAGTATTTTAAAACTAGGACAGATGTTTTTGATCTTTTTAAAAGGAAGATTTTGAAATCATTTTGAAAACAAGATATAATTTTGTAAAAGATTTGAATAAAAGTTAGTGGATACAAAACAATGTTCCACTAGATTTTCGTAGGTTCCATCCAACTTAGAGTTCCATCCCTTTAACAGGCTAGAAGTGGATTCCATTCTATGAATAAATTGGATTTTAACATTCCAGTGCTTTTCTAGGAGTTTTAACATAATTCCTAATCAAATTACATATTATTGAAATCTTGAACTCTTGATAATCTTGATACTCATGAGTCTTCAATCTTGATATCTTGAATCTCTATACTGTACAGTGTTCATTCTTAGTACCTGCATGGTTAAATCCTGCATATACATATATATATATATATATATCTAAACTATAATGTTAGTATTTATATTTTATAATCTTATACTAAGGTTGTTGTCATCAAAACCATCTTCTCAAGGACTAAATATCTCCCCCTTTTTGATGGTGAGAACCTTTGTTTATAAAATATTACTTCTATCCTAATAACTCCCCCTAAAACTAATAATTCCTCCTTAATCTTTGCCTAACTATCCTATTTTATACTTCTCTCCCTTTGTCATCAACAAAAACTAACTCCAAACTATATAACTCCCCCTTATTCTTATCTTAAAATAGCTTCATTAATATAATATTCAATGGAGTATATAATAGATAGATTAAGAGATAATTATATCGATAGACTTGATAACTAATCAAAGATCATATAAATATCAATGTGTTTTTATAGATGTTTTGCACACCAAATATCAACAAATCAAATCAAATCAATCCAAGCAATCAATTAAAATAAAACAAAGCAATCAAATAAAATCAAACATTACGAGGAACTTCCACCCATCCTTCATCTCCAAATATAGGGTCTGCTTTACTGGCATCCCAATTTTCATTATCATTGGTGAGAGAAATAGGAGGATGTGCTTCATTATCATCTTTGTGTAGGGAGGAAATCATCCATCATATCGCATAGAAATGCTTTTCTTGCTCCTTGATCATCTGCGTTTGACTCAACTCTAAGTGTCGCCGGTTACGAAGAATGAAAGAAAGAATATTCTTGAAAGAATTAAGGGTTTCTTCAAGTTTCTCGGTCAAATTATGAATTGGATTGGCCATATTTGAGTTTGTGAGAAGAATTAGAGATAAAGTAGATAAGAAATAATTTTGAGTGATGAATTCCGGAAGAAATAGGTATTATAGTTATAGAAATTCGTTTGAAATGAAGAGACATAAGGTAGTTATTCAAATTTCAAATTTAAAATGAAAAGTCATTTCTGACCATTACATGTCGACACAGTCAGGGGGGTTGTCGACAGGGGTTAGTCAATTTAGATGACTTATTTCGATTTTGTGAATAATTATGTATATATATTTATATAATACACTAACATTTATTCTGGAGATAGGATAAGCTAGATAACAGAAAAGTAATTCAATTTCATTTCATAATAGAACGATACAATGATTAAACATTAAAAACTGCACGAACATTAAAATAATAACAAACTAAAACTAATACAACAAGACATGAAAAGGTAGGACTAGTTAGAGGATGACGAAGATGAAGATAATCCAAGATTTTAGCTGACTTTGGAGAAAAACTTGTTCATCTCGGATGACATTTTATCCAATTTCTTACAAACGACCGTTTACGAATCCATTGATTCTCGACAATAGTCTTTTGATTTTTGAGTAAGGTTTTGTTGGTTGGATTAAGAGAATAGTCCATGCTTTCCAAAGAGGTTTCACCTTCTTCTTCTTTTCTATTTCCATTTTTTCCCCTTCTACTTCTTCCTCTTCCTCCTCTTCCATCTCCTCATGAGCCAAACGCACTTCCTTTTCGACAAGAATCTCATAAGGTTGAAAAACAAATGGAATTTTCATAAGAGAAATGTTTGAGTGATTAAAATCCTTTCTTGAAACAAATTCTTCTCCTTTGAAATCTACTCCAAAATAGTTAAAAATCTAAGTGAGATAGATTCCATGATACAAAGTGTTTTCACCCATTTCAAGATTTTTGGGATGAAATTCATCCAAAATAACTTGCGCCCAATTAATATCATAATTTAGAAAAATGGAAAAAAAATGCTTTTCAAATTTTGAAGTTGGATTGTTAAAACTCCCCGATCTTGGGGTCAAAATATGTTGTAAAAGAGGATTAACAATTCTAGCTTTTAGTCGAAAGTTTCGATATTTGAACTCAAAGTTATAATTTCCTTCAAAAATGTGATGAAATGTCTCACGATCATTTTCATCGATATTAAAACTAGAAAGATTCATTCCCGTGCTCTTGCATTTGAGAATGGTACCCAAAAGATCACAATTTAAAACGATTCTAGTGCCTTTGACACTACTCCAAATTTCATCATCATTTCCATTATAAAATCCACGGTTGAGATTTGCATATAAAATTTTAAGAAGATTTGGATAACAAACTAAATCATTTTGAGAAGCATTAACAAGACTAAGAACCGGATTATTTGCAAAAAGAGAACCGATTTCATAAGTAGAGAAATCTTGAAATAAAGCAAACTTCCCGGGATGGACTTTTCATAGTTAGCATAGTTGATATATGCTTTTATAGCCTCCGGATCATTGTAGAGTTGCTCTTTTATCTTTCTGGAAATTCTCATTATGGAAGGGTTGCTTGAAGAAGCCATTAGAGTAGAGAGTAGAGAGCTTGAAATTTTGAGATAAGAGTTTGAATTTGAAAATGAGAGTGAAAAGTTGTGATAAGAGATAGTGAATAAATAGATTCTCAAAGGACTTATTCTCTGGTCAAAAGGTGACTTTTCAGAGAATTGAATGAGTGAAAAGATGGAGGAAATTCAACATTTTGAATTCAAATTTTGAATTTCAAATTTTTGTACCCTTGTCGACATCATGGTGGGGACCTTGTCGACGGGTGTCTGTGACTTTTCATGATTTATTTCTATTAAGTATTTAATATATATATATATATATATATTAATTTTAATGTGTATATATATATATCTCTGGAATATTACTAGAATTATAATATGTTCCATAAAATATTATGATACTATTAAGAATAAAATAATAGTAAAAATAATAAAAATAAAAATTTGAAAATTCAAACAACACACCAATTCAAAATCAATCAATCAAGCATCCAATTCTAAGCATGCAATTTCAACCAATGTATTATAAACGTGTAGCCTTTTCTGAGTCCGTTTCTCTGAATTCGTCGGAGTCGTGAACTGGTGTAAAACACATATTTGAATTATCTATTTCTGATCATCTTCGCTTGAAGACGAGTCTGAGTCATCTAGAGTAGCAGTAAATGCACGTTTTCGTTTCTTTGTGAAACCATTGTTTATAGGAAGATTTTGCCTATCTGGATATGGACAGTCTCTTTTGATATGGCCTGGTTCATCACAGTTGAAACTTGAAACATTTGATATTGTTTGGCACTACATTCTGATTTTCAGAGTTCTTATAGTTGTTTCTCCTGAGATTATTCATCTTTCTGTATTTCAGGAATTTTCGAAAATTCTTGGTCATAAGGGCTCTCTCTTCATCAATATAGTTGTTTGAGTCTGATCCATCGGTCAATGCATTGAACGCCATTGATTTTTTTTTCGGATGCTTTGCTTTCTCCTTTGTCAATCATTTTAACTTCAAACAACATTATATTTCCAATTAACTCTTCTATCTTTAAGGCACTGATGTCATTTGCCTCTTCGATCGCAAGTGTCTTTTGATCCCATTCTGGAGTAAAAGAATTTAAGATTTTTCTGACTTGATCTTCGTTCGTAAATTCCTTTCCCAAGGATATTAGAGAATGCATAATGTTCTGAAATCTACTTTACATATCTGAAATTGACCCATTAGAATTCATTTTAAATAATTGAAACTGATTTGTGAGCATGGAAATTTTGGTCTGTTTAACTTTGCTTGTTCCTTCATGAGTAACTTGCATAGTTTTCCAGATTTCATATGTTGACTTACAAACTGACACTCTATTAAATTCATTTCTATCAAGTGAACAAAACAGAATATTCATTGCTTTAGAGTTATTTTGTGCAACAGTCTTTTGCTCAGCAGTGCACTGTGCAAAATCAGTTGTGGGGTCGGAGTATTCAGTCTGTGTGACATTCCAAGCGTCTAGTCATATAGATTGTAAATATATTTTCATTCTACATGCCCAATATGCATAGTTACTGCCATTAGAAAATGGTGGTCTGACAGTAGACCGACCTTCTACAAATGAACTAGTGACAGGGATAATAGAACCAGTGTTGGTACTATTAACAGTACAGCCATTTTGAAAAAAATTCAAAATTCAGATTATAAAACTTTGAAAACCTTGCTCTAATACCAAATGTGGGAAATGCGGATTATGGATCATATGGCTAGAATTAACACTAGAGGGGGGTGAATAGTGTTTTATGAAATTACTAAATCTTTTTGAGTTTATATTAATTTGAACACAAATAAATGCAATATTCGGACACGGATATGATCACAGAATCAAACATGGATGCAAAAATAAAGTAAAAGCAATAAAGGAAAGGATACACCAGATTTTATACTGGTTCGGAGTTACCCTACATCTAGTCCCGCACACAAGTACGGATTTCCTTTCGAAATCAATTGTACAATTATACCCTCGATTTCAAGGCCATGAGGTACACCACTCAAAATTCACAACCCTCTGGGTAGAGATACTTGACTTTACGGGCAACAAGTTCACCCAATTGATTTCACAGGCTACAATCACACCTTTTCTCGCTTGATTGATTTCTCAGGCTACAATCACATCTTTTCTCGTTTAGTTTATTACAAAGAAGCCTGTAACTCTGAATAGCACTAAGATCTTGTTGAGATAGTGATAAAGAATCAAACCCGAAATGATCTAGTCAGAATCAATGTTGATTTCGGCGGAGTGATGGTAAAAATGTATATAAAGAAATGTGGAAGAAGAAGAGGAGTGAAATCAGAGAAAATATAAATATAAATTCGTTTAAAACTTCCCCTATTTATAGTAGAACGACAGCCATGTCCATTCGTGAAAGGATATGACGAATAGACACTTCTTTTGAAATTCAAATTTTTGAATTCAACTACCAACTTGTCGACAAGGGTATGTTGGGGTTGTCGACAGGCCTAAGCAATTTTTGGTAATTTGTTTTTCTTTGAAAATAACTTATATCTTGTATTAAAACTATTTTAAACCTTATAAATATACTTAACTATAGTTAAAATACATAATTAAGTATAGAGAATAATATTTTGTTATATAGAATAATATATAAAATATTACTATCATTTTATATTTAAATCTAAGTATAAATACTAAAAGTTATATATAATATTATTAAAAGATAGTTTAAAACCAAGGATAATTTGATTTTGAAGATAAAGATTATTTTGAGGCTAAAAGTATTTTAAAACTAGGATAGATGTTTTTGACCTTTTTAAAAGGAAGATTTTGAAATCATTTTGAAAACAAGATATAATCTTGTAAAAGATTTGAATAAAAGTTAGTGGATACAAAACAATGTTCCACTAGATTTTCGTAGGTTCCATCCTACTTAGAGTTCCATCCCTTTAACAGGCTAGAAGTGGATTCCATTCTACGAATAAATTGGATTTTAACATTCCAGTGCTTTTCTAGGAGATTTAACATAATTCCTAATCAAATTACTTATTATTGAAATCTTGAACTCTTGATAATCTTGATACTCATGAGTCTTCAATCTTGATATCTTGAATCTCTATACTGTACAGTGTTCATTCTTAGTACCTGCATGGTTAAATTCTGCAAATACATATATATATATATATATATCTAAACTATAATGTTAGTATTTATATTTTATAATCTTATTCTAAGGTTGTTGTCATCAAAACCATCTTCTCAAGGACTAAAAATCTCCCCCTTTTTGATGGTAATAACCTTTATTTATAAAATATTACTTCTATCCTAATAACTCCCCCTAAAACTAATAATTCTTCCTTAATCTTTGCCTAACTATCCTATTTTATACTTCTCTCCCTTTGTCATCAACAAAAACTAACTCCAAACTATATAACTCCCCCTTATTCTTATCCTAAAATACCTTCATTAATATAATATTCAATGGAGTATATAATAGATAGATTAAGAGATAATTATATCGATAGACTTGATAACTAATCAAAGATCATATAAATATCAATGTTTTTTTATACATGTTTTGCACACCAAATATCAACAAATCAAATCAAATCAATCAAAGCAATCAATTAAAATAAAACAAAGCAATCAAATAAAATCAAACATTACGAGGAACTTCCACACATCCTTCTTCTCCAAATATAGGGTCTGCTTTACTGGCATCCCAATTTTCATTATCATTGGGGAGAGAAATAGGAGGATGTGCTTCATTATCATCTTTGTGTAGGGAGGAAATCATCCATCATATCGCATGGAAATGCTTTTCTTGCTCCTTGATCATCTGCATTTGGCTCAACTCTAAGTGTCGCTGGTTACGAAGAATGAAAGAAAGAATATTCTTGAAAGAATTAAGGGTTTCTTCAAGTTTCTCGGTCAAATTATGAATTGGATTGGCCATATTTGAGTTTGTGAGAAGAATTAGAGATAAAGTAGATAAGAAATAATTTTGAATGATGAATTCTAGAAGAAATAGGCATTATAGGTATAGAAATTCGTTTGAAATGACTAGACATAAGGTAGTTATTCAAATTTCAAATTTAAAATGAAAAGTCATTTCTGACCATTACATGTCGACATAGTCAGGGGGGTTGTCGACAGGGGTTAGTCAATTTTGATGACTTATTTTGATTTTGTGAATAATTGTGTATATATATTTATATAATATACTAACATTTATTCTGGAGATAGGATAAGCTAGATAACAGAAAAGTAATTCAATTTCATTTCATAATAGAACGATACAATGATTAAACATTAAAAACTGCAAGAACATTCAAATCAAAACAAACTAAAACTAATACAACAAGACATGAAAAGGTAGGACTAGTTAGAGGATGATGAAGATGAAGATAATCCAAGATTCTTGCAGACTTTGGAGAAAAACTTGTTCATCTTGGATGACATTTTATCCAATTTCTTACAAACGACCGTTTACGAATCCATTGACTCTCGACAATGGTCTTTTGATTTTTGAGTAACGTTTTGTTGGTTGGATTAGGAGGATAGTCCATGCTTTCCAAAGAGATTTCACCTTCTTCTTCTTTTCCATTTCCATTTTGTCCCCTTCTACTTCTTCCTCTTCCTCCTCTTCCATCTCCTCATGAGCCAAACGCTCTTCCTTTTCGGCAAGAGTCTCATAAGGTTGAAAAACAAATGGAATTTTCATAAGAGAAATGTTTGAGTGATTAAAACCCTTTCTTGAAACAAATTCTTCTCCTTTGAAATCTACTCCAAAATAGTTAAAAATCTAAGTGAGATAGTTTCCATTATACAAAGTGTTTTCACCCATTTCAAGATTTTTGGGATGAAATTCATCCAATATAACTTGCGCCCAATTAATATCATAATTTACAAAAATGGAAAAAAATGCTTTTCAAACTTTTGAAGTTGGATTGTTAAAACTCCCCGATCTTGGGGTCAAAATATGTTGTAAAAGAGGATTAACAATTCTAGCATTTAGTCGAAAGTTTCGATATTTGAACTCAAAGTTACAATTTCCTTCAAAAATGTGATGAAATGTCTCACGATCATTTTCATCGATATTAAAACTAGAAAGATTCATTCCCGTGCTCTTGCATTTGAGAATGGTACCCAAAAGATCACAATTTAAAACAATTCTAGTGCCTTTGACACTACTTCAAATTTCATCATCATTTCCATTATAAAATCCACGGTTGACATTTGCATACAAAATTTTAAGAAGATTTGGATAACAAACTAAATCATTTTGAGAAGCATTAAGAAGACTAAGAACCGGATTATTTGCAAAAAGAGAACCGATTTCATAAGTAGAGAAATCTTGAAATAAAGCAAACTTCCCGGGATGGACTTTTCATAGTTAGCATAGTTGATATATGCTTTTATAGCCTCCGGATCATTGTAGAGTTGCTCTTTTATCTTTCTGGAAATTCTCATTATGGAAGGGTTGCTTGAAGAAGCCATTAGAGTAGAGAGTAGAGAGCTTGAAATTTTGAGATAAGAGTTTGAATTTGAAAATGAGAGTGAAAAGTTGTGATAAGAGATAGTGAATAAATAGATTCTCAAAGGACTTATTCTCTGGTCAAAAGGTGACTTTTCAGAGAATTGAATGAGTGAAAAGATGGAGGAAATTCAACATTTTGAATTCAAATTTTGAATTTCAAATTTCTGTACCCTTGTCGACATCATGGTGGGGACCTTGTCGACGGGTGTCTGTGACTTTTCATGATTTATTTCTATTAAGTATTTAATATATATATATATATATATTAATTTTAATGTGTATATATATTTATCTCTGGAATATTACTAGAATTATAATATGTTCCATAAAATATTATGATACTATTAAGAATAAAATAATAGTAAAAATAATAAAAATAAAAATTTGAAAATTCAAACAACACACCAATTCAAAATCAATCAATCAAGCATCCAATTCTAAGCATGCAATTTCAACCAATGTATTATAAACGTGTAGCCTTTTCTGAGTCCGTTTCTCTGAATTCGTCGGAGTCGTGAACTGTTGCAAAACACATATTTGAATTATCTATTTCTGATCATCTTCGCTTGAAGACGAGTCTGAGTCATCAAGAGTAGCAGTAAATGCACGTTTTCGTTTCTTTGTGAAACCATTGTTTATAGGAAGCTTTTGCCTATCTGGATATGGACAGTCTCTTTTGATATGGCCTGGTTCATCACAGTTGAAACTTGAAACATTTGATATTGTTTGGCACTACATTCTGATTTTCAGAGTTCTTATAGTTGTTTCTCCTGAGATTATTCATCTTTCTGTATTTCAGGAATTTTCGAAAATTCTTGGTCATAAGGGCTCTCTCTTCATCATTATAGTTGTTTGAGTCTGATCCATCGGTCAATGCATTGAACGCCATTGATTTCTTTTCAGATGCTTTGCTTTCTCCTTTCTCAATCATTTTAACTTAAAACAACATTAGGTTTCCAATTAACTCTTCTATCTTTAAGGCACTGATGTCATTTGCCTCTTCGATCGCAAGTGTCTTTTAATCCCATTCTGGAGTAAAATAATTTAAGATTTTTCTGACTTGATCTTCGTTCGTAAATTCCTTTCCGAAGGATATTAGAGAATGCATAATGTTCTGAAATCTACTTTACATATCTGAAATTGACTCATTAGAATTCATTTCAAATAATTGAGACTGATTTGTGAGCATAGAAATTTTGGTCTGTTTAACTTTGCTTGTTCCTTCGTGAGTAACTTGCATAGTTTTCCAGATTTCATATATAGACTTACAAACTGACACTCTATTAAATTCATTTCTATCAAGTGAACAAAACAGAATATTCATTTCTTTAGAGTTATTTTGTGCAACAGTCTCTTGCTCAGTAGTGCACTGTGCAAAATCTGTTGTGGGTTCGGAGTATTCAGTCTGCGTGACATTCCAAGTGTCTAGTCATATAGATTGTAAATATATTTTCATTCTACATGCCCAATATGCATAGTTACTGCCATTAAAAAATGGTGGTCTGACAGTAGACTGACCTTCTACAAATGAACTAGTGACAGGGATAATAGAACCAGTGTTGGTAGTATTAACAGTACAGCCATTTTGAAAAAATTTCAAAATTCAGATTATAAAACTTTGAAAACCTTGCTCTGATACCAAATGTGAGAAATGCAGATTATGGATCATAAGGCTAGAATTAACACTAGAGGGGGGTGAATAGTGTTTTATGAAATTACTAAATCCTTTTGAGTTTATATTAATTTGAACACAAATATATGCAATATTCGGACACGGATATGATCACAGAATCAAACATGGATGCAGAAATAAAGTAAAGCAATAAAGGAAAGGATACACCGGATTTTATACTGGTTTGGAGTTACCCTACATCTAGTCCCGCACACAAGTACGGACTTCCTTTCGAAATCAATTGTACAATTACACCCTCGATTTCAAGGCCATGAGGTACACCACTCAAAATTCACAATCCTCTGGGTAGAGATACTTGACTTTACGGGCAACAAGTTCACCCAATTGATTTCACAGGCTACAATCACACCTTTTCTCGCTTGATTGATTTCTCAGGCTACAATCACACTTTTTCTCGTTTAGTTTATTACAAAGAAGCCTATAACTCTGAATAGCACTAAGATCTTGTTGAGATAGTGATAGAGAATCAAACCAGAAATGATCTAGTTAGATTCAAAGTTGATTTCGGCAGAGTAATGGTAAAATGTATATAAAGAAATGTGGAAGAAGAAGAGAAGTGAAATCAGAGAAAATATAAACATAAATTCATTTAAAACTTCCCCTATTTATAGTAGAACGACAACCATGTCCATTCGTGAAAGGATATGACGAATAGACACTTCTTTTGAAATGCAAATTTTTGAATTCAACTACCAACTTGTCGACAAGGGTATGTTGGGATTGTCGACAGGCCTAAGCAATTTTTGGTAATTTGTTTTTCTTTGAAAATAACTTATATCTTGTATTAAAACTATTTTAAACTTTATAAATATACTTAACTATAGTTAAAATACATAATTAAGTATAGAGAATAATATTTCGTTATATAGAATAATATATAAAAAAAATTACTATAATTTTATATTTAAATCTAAGTATAAATACAAAAAGTTATATATAATATTATTAAAAGATAGTTTAAAACCAAGGATAATTTGATTTTGAAGATAAAGATTATTTTGAGGCTAAAAGTATTTTAAAACTAGGACAGATGTTTTTGATCTTTTTAAAAGGAAGATTTTGAAATCATTTTGAAAACAAGATATAATCTTGTAAAAGATTTGAATAAAAGTTAGTGGATACAAAACAATGTTCCACTAGATTTTCGTAGGTTCCATCCTACTTAGAGTTCCATCCCTTTAACAGGCTAGAAGTGGATTCCATTCTACGAATAAATTGGATTTTAACATTCCAGTGCTTTTCTAGGAGATTTAACATAATTCCTAATCAAATTACTTATTATTGAAATCTTGAACTCTTGATAATCTTGATACTCATGAGTCTTCAATCTTGATATCTTGAATCTCTATACTGTACAGTGTTCATTCTTAGTACCTGCATGGTTAAATCCTGCAAATACATATATATATATATATATATATATCTAAACTATAATGTTAGTATTTATATTTTATAATCTTATTCTAAGGTTGTTGTCATCAAAACCATCTTCTCAAGGACTAAAAATCTCCCCCTTTTTGATGGTGATAACCTTTATTTATAAAATATTACTTCTATCCTAATAACTCCCCCTAAAACTAATAATTCTTCCTTAATCTTTGCCTAACTATCCTATTTTATACTTCTCTCCCTTTGTCATCAACAAAAACTAACTCCAAACTATATAACTCCCCCTTATTCTTATCCTAAAATACCTTCATTAATATAATATTCAATGGAGTATATAATAGATAGATTAAGAGATAATTATATCGATAGACTTGATAACTAATCAAAGATCATATAAATATCAATGTGTTTTTATACATGTTTTGCACACCAAATATCAACAAATCAAATAAAATCAATTCAAGCAATCAATTAAAATAAAACAAACCAATCAAATAAAATCAAACATTACGAGGAACTTCCACCCATCCTTCATCTCCAAATATAGGGTCTGCTTTACTGGCATCCCAATTTTCATTATCATTGGTGAGAGAAATAGGAGGATGTGCTTCATTATCATCTTTTTGTAGGGAGGAAATCATCCATCATATTGCATAGAAATGCTTTTCTTGCTCCTTGATCATCTGCGTTTGACTCAACTCTAAGTGTCCCTGGTTACGAAGAATGAAAGAAAGAATATTCTTGAAAGAATTAAGGGTTTCTTCAAGTTTCTCGGTCAAATTATGAATTGGATTGGCCATATTTGAGTTTGTGAGAAGAATTAGAGATAAAGTAAATAAGAAATAATTTTGAGCGATGAATTCCGGAAGAAATAGGTATTATAGGTATAGAAATTCGTTTGAAATGAATAGAGATAAGGTAGTTATTCAAATTTCAAATTTAAAATGAAAAGTCATTTCTGACCATTACATGTCGACATGGTCAGGGGGGTTGTCGACAGGGGTTAGTCAATTTTGATGAGTTATTTTGATTTTATGAATAATTGTGTATATATATTTATATAATATACTAACATTTATTCTGGAGATAGGATAAGCTAGATAACAGAAAAGTAATTCAATTTCATTTCATAATAGAACGATACAATGATTAAACATTAAAAACTGCACTAACATTCAAATCAAAACATACTAAAACTAATACAACAAGACATGAAAAGGTAGAACTATTTAGAGGATGACGAAGATGAAGATAATCCAAGATTCTTGCTGACTTTGGAGAAAAACTAGTTCATCTTGGATGACATTTTATCCAATTTATTACAAACGACCGTTTACGAATCCGTTGATTCTCGACAATGGTCTTTTGATTTTTGAGTAAGGTTTTGTTGGTTGGATTAGGAGGATAGTCCATGCTTTGCTAAGAGGTTTCACCTTCTTCTTCTTTTCTATTTCCATTTCGTCCCCTTCTTCTTCTTCCTCTTCCTCCTCTTCCATCTCCTTATGAGCCAAACGCTCTTCCTTTTCGGCAAGAGTCTCAAAATGTTGAAAAACAAATGGAATTTTCATAAGAGAAATGTTTGAGTGATTAAAAACCTTTCTTGAAACAAATTCTTCTCCTTTGAAATCTACTCCAAAATAGTTAAAAATCTAAGTGAGATAGTTTCCATGATATAAAGTGTTTTCACCCATTTCAAGATTTTTGGGATGAAATTCATCCAAAATAACTTGCGCCCAATTAATATCATAATTTACAAAAATGGAAAAAATGCTTTTCAAACTTTTGAAGTTGGATTGTTAAAACTCCCCGATCTTGGGGCCAAAATATGTTGTAAAAGAGGATTAACAATTCTAGCTTTTAGTCGAAAGTTTCGATATTTGAACTCAAAGTTATAATTTCCTTCAAAAATGTGATGAAATGTCTCACGATCATTTTCATCGATATTAAAACTAGAAAGATTCATTCCCGTGCTCTTGCATTTGAGAATGGTACCCAAAAGATCACAATTTAAAACGATTCTAGTGCCTTTGACACTACTCCAAATTTCATCATCATTTCCATTATAAAATCCACGGTTGAGATTTGCATACAATATTTTAAGAAGATTTGGATAACAAACTAAATCATTTTGAGAAGCATTAACAAGACTAAAAACCGAATTATTTGCAAAAAGAAAACAGATTTCATAAGTAGAGAAATCTTGAAATAAAGCAAACTTCCCGAGATGGACTTTTCATAGTTACCATAGTTGATATATGCTTTTATAGCCTCCGGATCATTGTAGAGTTGCTCTTTTATCTTTCTGGAAATTCTCATTATGGAAGGGTTGCTTGTAGAAGCCATTAGAGTAGAGAGTAGAGAGCTTGAAATTTTGAGATAAGAGTTTGAATTTGAAAATGAGAGTGAAAAGTTGTGATAAGAGATAGTGAATAAATAGATTCTCAAAGGACATATTCTCTGGTCAAAAGGTGACTTTTCAGAGAATTGAATGAGTGAAAAGATGAAGGAAATTCAACATTTTGAATTCAAATTTTGAATTTCAAATTTCTGTACCCTTGTCGACATCATGGTGGGGACCTTGTCGACGGGTGTCTGTGACTTTTCATGATTTATTTCTCTTAAGTATTTAATATATATATATATATTAATTTTAATGTGTATATATATATATATATCTCTGGAATATTACTAGAATTATAATATGTTCCATAAAATATTATGATACTATTAAGAATAAAATAATAGTAAAAATAATAAAAATAAAAATTTGAAAATTCAAACAACACACCAATTCAATATCAATCAATCAAGCATCAAATTCTAAGCATGCAATTTCAACCAATGTATTATAAACATGTAGCCTTTTCTGAGTCCGTTTCTCTGAATTCGTCAGAGTCGTGAACTTCTGTAAAACACATATTTGAATTATCTATTTCTGATCATCTTCACTTGAAGACGAGTCTGAGTCATCTAGAGTAGCAGTAAATGCACGTTTTCGTTTCTTTGTGAAAGCATTGTTTATAGGAAGATTTTGCCTATCTGGATATGGACAGTCTCTTTTGATATGGCCTGGTTCATCATAGTTGAAACTTGAAACATTTGATATTGTTTGGCACTACATTCTGATTTTCAGAGTTCTTATAGTTGTTTCTCCTGAGATTATTCATCTTTCTGTATTTCAGGAATTTTCGAAAATTCTTGGTCATAAGGGCTCTCTCTTCATCATTATAGTTGTTTGAGTCTGATCCATCGGTCAATGCATTGAACGCCATTGATTTCTTTTCAGATGCTTTGCTTTCTCCTTTCTCAATCATTTTAACTTAAAACAACATTAGGTTTCCAATTAACTCTTCTATCTTTAAGGCACTGATGTCATTTGCCTCTTCGATCGCAAGTGTCTTTTAATCCCATTCTGGAGTAAAATAATTTAAGATTTTTCTGACTTGATCTTCGTTCGTAAATTCCTTTCCGAAGGATATTAGAGAATGCATAATGTTCTGAAATCTACTTTACATATCTGAAATTGACTCATTAGAATTCATTTCAAATAATTGAGACTGATTTGTGAGCATAGAAATTTTGGTCTGTTTAACTTTGCTTGTTCCTTCGTGAGTAACTTGCATAGTTTTCCAGATTTCATATATAGACTTACAAACTGACACTCTATTAAATTCATTTCTATCAAGTGAACAAAACAGAATATTCATTTCTTTAGAGTTATTTTGTGCAACAGTCTTTTGCTCAGCAGTGCACTGTGCAAAATCTGTTGTGGGTTCGGAGTATTCAGTCTGCGTGACATTCCAAGTGTCTAGTCATATAGATTGTAAATATATTTTCATTCTACATGCCCAATATGCATAGTTACTGCCATTAAAAAATGGTGGTTTGACAATAGACTGACCTTCTACAAATGAACTAGTGACAGGGATAATAGAACCAGTGTTGGTAGTATTAACAGTACAGCCATTTTGAAAAAATTTCAAAATTCAGATTATAAAACTTTGAAAACCTTGCTCTGATACCAAATGTGAGAAATGCGGATTATGGATCATAAGGCTAGAATTAACACTAGAGGGGGGTGAATAGTGTTTTATGAAATTACTAAATCTTTTTGAGTTTATATTAATTTGAACACAAATATATGCAATATTCGGACACGGATATGATCACAGAATCAAACATGGATGTAGAAATAAAGTAAAGCAATAAAGGAAAGGATACACCGGATTTTATACTGGTTCGGAGTTACCCTACATCTAGTCCCGCACACAAGTACGAATTTCCTTTCGAAATCAATTGTACAATTACACCCTCGATTTCAAGGCCATGAGGTACACCACTCAAAATTCACAATCCTCTGGGTAGAGATACTTGACTTTACGGGCAACAAGTTCACCCAATTGATTTCACAGGCTACAATCACACCTTTTCTCGCTTGATTGATTTCTCAGGCTACAATCACACTTTTTCTCGTTTAGTTTATCACAAAGAAGCCTATAACTCTGAATAGCACTAAGATCTTGTTGAGATAGTGATAGGGAATCAAACCAGAAATGATCTAGTTAGATTCAATGTTGATTTCGGCAGAGTAATGGTAAAAATGTATATAAAGAAATGTGGAAGAAGAAGAGAAGTGAAATCAGAGAAAATATAAATATAAATTCATTTAAAACTTCCCCTATTTATAGTAGAACGACAACCATGTCCATTCGTGAAAGGATATGACGAATAGATACTTCTTTTGAAATTCAAATTTTTGAATTCAACTACCAACTTGTCGACAAGGGTATGTTGGGATTGTCGACAGGCCTAAGCAATTTTTGGTAATTTGTTTTTCTTTGAAAATAACTTATATCTTGTATTAAAATTATTTTAAACTTTATAAATATACTTAACTATAGTTAAAATACATAATTAAGTATAGAGAATAATATTTCGTTATATAGAATAATATATTAAAAAAATTACTATAATTTTATATTTAAATCTAAGTATAAATACAAAAAGTTATATATAATATTATTAAAAGATAGTTTAAAACCAAGGATAATTTTATTTTGAAGATAAAGATTATTTTGAGGCTAAAAGTATTTTAAAACTAGGACAGATGTTTTTTATATTTTTAAAAGGAAGATTTTGAAATCATTTTGAAAACAAGATATAATTTTGTAAAAGATTTGAATAAAAGTTAGTGGATACAAAACAATGTTCCACTAGATTTTCGTAGGTTCCATCCTACTTAGAGTTCCATCCCTTTAACGGGCTAGAACTGGATTCCATTCTACGAATAAATTGGATTTTAAGATTCCAGTGCTTTTCTAGGAGTTTTAGCATAATTACTAATTAAATTACTTATTATTGAAATCTTGAACTCTTGATAATCTTGATACTCATGAGTCTTCAATCTTGATATCTTGAATCTCTATACTGTACAGTCTTCATTCTTAGTACCTGCATGGTTAAATCCTGCATATACATATATATATCTAAACTATAATGTTAGTATTTATATTTTATAATCTTATTCTAAGGTTGTTGTCATCAAAACCATCTTCTCAAGGACTAAAAATCTTCCCCTTTTTGATGACGACAACCTTTGTTTATAAAATATTACTTCTATCCTACGAACTCCCCCTAAAACTAATAATTCCTCCTTAATCTATGCCTAACTATCCTATTTTTTACTTCTCTCCCTTTGTCATCAACAAAAACTAACTCCAAACTATATAACTCCCCCTTATTCTTATACTAAAATACCTTCATTAATATAATATTCAATGGAGTATATAATAGATAGATTAAGAGATAATTATATCGATAGACTTGATAACTAATCAAAGATCATATAAATATCAATGTGTTTTTGTACATGTTTTGCACACCAAATATCAACAAATCAAATCAAATCAATCCAAGCAATCAACTAAAATAAAACAAAGCAATCAAATAAAATCAAACATTACGAGGAACTTCCACCCATCCTTCTTCTCCAAATATAGGGTCTGCTTTACTGGCATCCCAATTTTCATTATCATTGGTGAGAGAAATAGGAGGATGTGCTTCATTATCATCTTTGTGTAAGGAGGAAATCATCCATCATATCGCATAGAAATGCTTTTCTTGCTCCTTGATCATCTGCATTTGACTCAACTCTAAGGTTCGCTGGTTACGAAGAATGAAAGAAAGAATATTCTTGAAAGAATTAAGGGTTTCTTCAAGTTTCTTGGTCAAATTATGAATTGGATTGGCCATATTTGAGTTTGTGAGAAGAACTAGAGATAACGTAGATAAGAAATAATTTTGAGTGATGAATTCTGGAAGAAATAGGTATTATAGGTATAGAAATTCGTTTGAAATGAATAGATATAAGGTAGTTATTCAAATTTCAAATTTAAAATGAAAAGTCATTTCTGACCATTACATGTCGACATGGTCAGGGGGATTGTCGACAGGGGTTAGTCAATTTTGATGACTTATTTTGATTTTGTGAATAATTGTGTATATATATTTATATAATATACTAACATTTATTCTGGAGATAGGATAAGCTAGATAACAGAAAAGTAATTCAATTTCATTTCATAATAGAACGATACAATGATTAAACATTAAAAACTGCACGAACATTCAAATCAAAACAAACTAAAACTAATACAACAAGTCATGAAAAGGTAGAACTAGTTAGAGGATGACGAAGATGAAGATAATCCAAGATTCTTGTTGACTTTGGAGAAAAACTTGTTCATCTTGGATGACATTTTATCCAATTTCTTACAAACGACCGTTTACGAATCCGTTGATTATCGACAATGGTCTTTTGATTTTTGAGTAAGGTTTTGTTGGTTGGATTAGGAGGATAGTCCATGCTTTCCAAAGAGGTTTCACCTTCTTCTTCTTTTATATTTCCATTTCGTCCCCTTCTTCTTCTTCCTCTTCCTCCTCTTCCATCTCCTCATGAGCCAAACGCTCTTCCTTTTCGGCAAGAGTCTCATAAGGTTGAAAAACAAATGGAATTTTCATAAGAGAAATGTTTGAGTGATTAAAAACCTTTCTTGAAACAAATTCTTCTCATTTGAAATCTACTCCAAAATTGTTAAAAATCTAAGTGAGATAGATTCCATGATACAAAGTGTTTTCGCCCATTTCAAGATTTTTGGGATGAAATTCATCTAAAATAACTTGCGCCCAATTAATATCATAATTTACAAAAATGGCAAAAAGTGCTTTTCAAACTTTTGAAGTTGGATTGTTAAAACTCCCCTATCTTGGGGTCAAAGTATGTTGTAAAAGAAGATTAACAATTCTAGCTATTTTTAGTAATTTGTCTTTCTTTGAAAATAACTTCTATCTTGTATTAAAACTATTTAAACTTTATAAATATACTTAATGTAGTGAAAATGCATAATTAAGTATAGAGAATAATATTTTGGTATATAGAATAATACATATAAAATTTTACTATAATTTTATATTTAAATCTAAGTATAAATATAAATGTTAAATATATTATTATTAAAAGATAGTTTAAAACAAAGGATAATTTGATTTTGAAATAAAGATTATTTCAAGGCTAAAAGTATTTTAAAACCAGGATAGATGTTTCTGATCTTTTTAAAAGGAAGATTTTGAAATCATTATGAAAACAAGATATAATTTTGTACAAATTTTGAATAAAAGTTAGTGGATACAAAACAATGTTCCACTGGATTTTTCGTAGGTTCCATCCTACTTAGGGTTCCATCCATTTAACAGGCTCGAAGTGGATTCCATTCCACGAATAAATTGGATTTTAAGATGCCAGTGCTTTTCAATGAGTTTCAACAAAATTCCCTATTAAATTACTTATTATTGAAACCTTCAACTCTTGATAATCTTAATACTCATGAGTCTTCAATCTTGATAACTTGAATCTCTATACTGCACAGTCTTCATTCTTGGTACCTGTATGGTTAAATCCTGCATATACATAAATATCTAAATTATAATGTTAGTATTTATATTTTATAATCTTATTCTAAGGTTGTTGTCATCAAAACCAAATTCTCAGGGACTAACAATGTTGACTTCCTTCAATCGCAGATGTCATGTTAGGCCTTTTCATCTTGTTAAATTAAATTTTCAAATTGTTAAATCCAAATTTTATCAGTGAAAGAATCAAAATGTTTGCACCAAAATTGACGCAAACATCCAGCTAAGTAATAAAGGTCAAATTATAAAAAAAAGGAAAGAAATAACAAGAAAAGAACATAATATTTTTATACTGGTTTGGTGAATACTCCGGCCTACATCTACTTAGTCGATTTTACTGATTGTCCTCTATTTTTACAAATCTGTTCTAATAATTTGGTAGTTGCAACTCGATGAGAATCTAACCCAGTAATTTTTAGATTTATGTTTTTTAACTTACCACTCCAAGAAGTCCAAAATATAAAATAAAATTGAAATTCACTTGCCAATTTGTCCTTCACCTCTATTTATAGGTAAAAATCTCATAGATAAGCTTCGAAATTAGCTCTAGCATGTTCTTTCACGGCATTCACGTCGTCCATAAAAAGACCATGCCTAAACTGACCTAAAAATCATAATCCCGTATGCGAGTTGTGATTTACAACTCGGTACTAAGTTGGCTTGGAACTGACCTGGGTCTCACTCGGGCTAAGTCACAATGTCATGCCTTTCTATTTCTTGGCGCGGGTTCCTTTTTTGTGCCAGGTTTGGCTAGGTATGACACGGGTTCAACGTGAAGCACCGAGTTGAGTTGAAGCTTTTAATCCATCTTTTTTGCATCTTCTTACTTTATTGTTTGATGATATCATTAGGGTTTTCATCCATTTCTTCTTATTCTTTAAGTATTTAAGCAATTTCCTTAGGTTGCAACCACGCTTGACTCAGGTCCGACACGAGGCACCCGACTTGAAAAATCAAGTTTCATTTTTCAACTATCTTTTCTTTTAAGGCTCCTCTCTAACATCTTGGGATGTTTTTCAAGTAATTTTACCAATTTTTTAGTTATTGCTTAGCCTAACTAATTCGTTGTTCAAAGATTGGAAATTTAGCTTATAACAAAGGTACAAACTGATTTTGCGCCTTGGGTTAAATTTTCAAAATATGTTATGAAATTTCAAAATTTCTTACAAATTGAAAAGCTTAATTTTAAGTATTACATGTTATATATGTTTTAAAATTTTCAAAAATAGTTTTGAAACGTAACAAATTAAACTATTAAAATGTTCATTGTGATTATTTAATTAATTGGATTGGTTAATTAAATAAATAAATAAATACATGTTAACTAACTAAGCTAAAACATTAATAACGATATGTGTACATTCAACTTAACATATTCAAGGTAAATGACAATAAAATTTTGAATTTAATTAATATTATTTTTAATAAAATATTGTTTAAATAAAGTGGATTGATTAAAAGTTAATTGATTAATAATGTACATGTATAATGATATATATACGTAATTACAATAAATGTTATAGTCTATGTTCATCTTTAAGTTGTTAAGGATGAATAAATTTAAAATTCAGTAGTTGAAATTTAAATTAAATTGATTAAAATGATAAATAAATAATTAATTAAACTTGATTTAATTAATAAGAGTTAAATTAGAATTAATTAAATAAAATTTAGTTAATAAGATACATGTATACATTATGTAAGCAATAAATTATAAAAGTTGTACCTTATTTATATTTGTGTAAAATTGAGTGGAACTATAAAAAACCAAAACGAGGTTTAAATACATACGTAAAGTATGTATACCATAATTTTGGATGTGTCTGACACTTTATTCATGAGGGTATTTCAAAAGAAATACATTATTCCCTAAATTGATATAACTTAAATACATATATTAAAGATAATCACTACAAGAGAGACAGGCTATTCCAACGGCTCCCAGCCATTGGCGGCCATTGGAAAAGCTGTTGGGATAGTGTTCACACTTTCCAACGGCTTTCAACGGAAGCTATGGGGATATTCCAACAGCATTTCCAAGGCAACTAGCCGATGGAGGCCGTTGCAATAAAATGACCAAACAGCTGTTTGTAGCCGTTGATAGCCGTTGCTAATCTGGGTGAATTTTTTTTTATAACAGCGAGCCATTCACCTTCCAGCCACACATAATCAATATATATATCCATTTCCACTCCGTTTCCACTGCATTTCACATATATATATATATATATATATATATATATATATATATCACATATCCAACACATTATACCACAAATAATATAAACAACCAAAAATTAACATCAAACATTACATTTTCAAACCAAACTTCAAGTCAATATGTACATAAACAACAAAACCCTCACCAACACCAACTCCAATCCATATTCAGGTCAAAATATACAATGCAGATAGTTAAACCTCACCACCTCAAAGTCAATATATACACAATAACCATCAAACACAATCCTCACCACCTCAAAATAAATATATACAATAACCAACCACAAAGACAATAATCACCATACCTCTCAAGCATCATCCTCGCCTCCGTAAGCACCAGACGGCGAAGGGAAGGAACCATGCCTATGCGCGTACTCCGCTAAACGTTGATTCAGCTGCTCCATTTGTATAGCGCGAAGACGGTCCTGCTCTTGCAGCTGCTCAACCATGGCTCTAAGCTCTTTTATTTCTACTTTGTCACACGCCTTTTGAGATGCCCGAACCTGCTAATAGAATGTGAGATGTTCACATTTGTATTATAATCATTTTCTTAAGTAATGCATATTTTAAAATATAGAAACGTAAATGACGTGATCTTAAGCAATGCATATACCACAAGGAAATGCATATTTTATTAAATGATAATGGTGCAGGATGGTAAATCACATATATGTTAAATTTAACTCAGGTAGAAATCATCATATGTATAGTGTGTCTATAGGTTAATTAATTAAATATAATATTGCAATGTTTATAAGATTACCGCTTGGTTTCCATAGCCATAGCACCTATTCTGTTGCATCGAATCCATGATAACGTTGAAAATATTATCTTGCTCCTCTACCGTCAACTCATCGCGATCCGATTCTAAAAGCAGCTCTGCCCGTTCCTCCTGAAACTTTGCCTAAAATAAAAAACAATTACAGGTTAAAAGTAATAGAATAGGATTTAAACTTATCAATATTAATAAAATAAGATTTAAAATATGCATACGTATGCAACCGTCGCCTTATCATCGTCATCCTACTGATATGTAATATTGCCAGCATTGTGTGCTTCTCTTGATGCATGGGTGTGGGTAAATACCTCCATCATAGACATGAGACGTCCAAGCGATCTTTTCTGCAAAAAATAATTTATATATTATAATTTTTCATAGCTATATATACAAAATGTAATAACGGTTTAGATTCGTAATTGATAAATTTACCAAGTCCTCACGGTGATGCTAAAAAGACTTGGATCTGCCACGATGCATTACAGGATTCCTACTTCTAATGGCAGAGTTCCTCTCCGACTCCACCTGCAATTTAAATTGAATATTATATTTACTAATTGCGAAATAATTAACTATATATTTGGTAGATTTACCTTGAACTCGTCGGTCTCCCACCAACTCATCCAAGAATCCTATACAGAAGCGCCCATCCAGTTCGGTTTCTTTCTCGATTTTTTAAGAGCTGACATTACCTCCTTGTAATTTTTGGCGACCTTCGAATTCCAGTGGCGCTGAACCATGGCGACATCGGGCTTCGCCAAGTCCACTTGCCCCTGTACAAAGAGAAAATATTACTAATTGTTCATTTATACTTATTCATATAGTAAAGTGGTATAAACTCACCAAAAAATCCTGCCAGATGGCCTCCCTTACTTGGTCAGGGATCTTACTCCTCTTGGGCCAGCAATCTGTCATCCTGCTCGTATATGATTGCTTGGAAATCCCAAGCACAACTCCTGAGGATTCCAAATCAAATCCTCTGTGTTAATTATAAAACAAAGCTTTAGACAAGTATATATATGTGTGAAAAAATTTATATTGTTATCATTTTAATTTTGATACTTACACTCCATCAACCTTCGGCTGCAATTATACAAATGGTCGAGCTGGAGGCTCACCAGTACTCTCGCCGGTCGAGCAAGAAGAGCTACGACGTCTGGAGCCTGACATAATACCGGTTGAAAGTTTCATTTTTAATTATAGACATAGATAAAATGATGATGATATGTGGTGCATGTAATAAAGTCATTTTTAATTGGTAGTGCATGTAATGATGATGATGTTATGTGATGCGTATGCGTGAATAATTGTAAAAATTACCGGATATTACTCAGTCCTTGTCGTTTTCTGATTCAGACTCGGTCTCTTATTCTATATCGTTTTCCTCTACACTCTCAAATGCTTCGACTAATAAATTTGTTTCATCACCGAAAAATCAGTTTGATCGTCTGTAATTGTGATTTCAACATTTTCCTCGATATCTGCTTGATAGGCTTGTTCTTCTGGAATATTCTTTCCATCGAATGTAAATCTCGCCTTGGTTTTAAAAACCACAGACCAATCCGCTTTATCTCTTTTTAGAGATGGATAAGAGGCATAATAAACTTGTGGGCTTGTATGGCTAGTGCAAAAGGATCGTACTGCTGATAACGGGAGGTATGTTTTATTCCTATAAGATTATAATTTGGATGCATGTTAATACCAGAACCTGGAACATTGCTGAACCAGTTGCATCTAAACAAAAAACTTCCTCTGCATGTCTTATAAAATATGTCAATTGCAAAATCTGGGTTAACACACCATAAAAATCATATATATGATTATTAGGATCATCACTGCCTTTAACAAATACACCGGTATTGTTTGTTAATTTTTCAGCATCGTATTCTTTGGTGTTGAGTTTATATCCATTAAAGAAAAATATTGGATACGTTTTAACTTTCCTTTTCGGTCCCAACGCCCAATGTTTTAATCCTTCATCAACCACATTATTTGTAGGATCACAAACGTAGTTCGAAAACCAAGTAGCGAAATTTTTGCTTAAATCACCTTTTGGATTTTGTGATTCATAAATTCTGCAAACAAAAACATAATATATTGCTTTATTATTAATTTACACATGTAGTATTAAATTAAATTTATCAAAACTTGTAATCTGATAATTACTTAATAAATGGTGCAACTTTTGGACAATTAAGAAGAATATATGTGTGTGCTACATGGTAATCTCTATCATCTAACCATACTTCTACACATTTTCCAGCATGTCGACCATGTTGTTTAAAAATAGTTAAAATTGCTTTAGAAGAAGAATCTTGTTCAATAGCCTCATCATTACGCGCAACACTTTGAAATGATAAATTCACATGATCATTGAAATAACGCGAGAAAAAGAACGATGCTTCTTCTTCGATATATGATTTTCAAATCGAACCTTCAACTCGAGCTTTTTGTCTCACTTTTTTCTTTAAATGATTTAAGTACCTAATAAAAAATATTCCATATCAATATTGATTTTTATTTATAGTTAAATTAACATTTACATACTCAATATTAATAACATACCTCTCGAATGGATATATCCATCCATATTGCACAGGACCTCGAAGACATGCTTCAAATGAAAGATGAACAGGTAAATGCTCCATTACATTGAAAAAAGCTGGAGGAAATATTTTCTCCAGTTTGCAGTGCAGTATAGGGATTTCTACCACAAGTTTACGAAGACGGTCAACTTTTAACGTAGTTGGACAAAGCTCCTTATAAAATAAACTAAGTTCTGTTATAACCTTCCAAACTTTTACGAGCAACAATTCTTTGAAAGCGACGGGTAACAAATTTTGCATCATTACATGACAATCATGGCTTTTCATCCCACTCAGTCTTCCGTTCTTATAGTCGACACATCTACGAAGATTAGACGAAATTCCATCAGGAAATCGTAATCCCTCCACCCATTTTAACAGTACTTTAACTTGGTTGTTATCTAGTTCATAACATGCTTTGGATTTTTTAGTGTCATTCGGCTTCATATGAAGCTCAGGACGATTACATATTTCTTCTATATCACGTCTTGATTTCAGATCGTCCTTAGTCTTTCCCTTAACATTCAAAAGTGTATTAAACACATTATCAAATACGTTTTTCTCATTGTGCATCATGTTAATGTCATGATGGATTAAGAGATTTTTTCAATAATGCAACTCCTAGAATATACTCTGTTTGCACCAATTATGAAACGTCGATTTACCTTGGATTTCAGTTTGCTGCCCGGTTTCATGTATCTTTGGATAATCTTTTACAAGTTCATATATATCTTCACTTGACCAAATCGTTGGTGGTTGTAAAGTCTTATGTCTATTAGCTATGAAGTTTTTTTGTCCCTTCTAAAAGTATGATTAATATGGAGAAAACGTCGATGACAATCAAACCAAGAAATTTTCTTCCCATGCCGTAAAGAAAATGCTCGTGTTTCTTCCATACAATAAGGATAAGCAAAACGACCGACCGTAATCCAACGCGAAAGCATTGCATATGCAGGAAAATCACTAATATTCCATAAAAAAGAAGCGAACATCCGAATTTTTTTGATACGTCGTATGTTTCAAGTTCTTCATACCACAATGTTTTCAACTCTTCGATTAGTGGTTGTAAGTAAACATCGATACCCTATGTCGGATCATCAGGGCCAGGGACGACAATTGTGAGAAACATATATGGAGTTTTCATACACATCCATAGGGGGTAGATCATAAGGTGTAGTGTTTATAGGCCAAGATGAATATTTAGAACTAAACTGAGAAAACGGTGAAAATCCATCAATACACAAAACCTAGTCTTATGTTACGGCTCTCCGCTGCTAAATCGGGATATTTCTTATCAAAGTACTTCCATGCTTCTCCATCAGATGGGTGTGTTAACGTACCTTCTTCAGGTGTTCTCACACTATGCCATCCCATATGATGCGTTGTTACAGATGATGCATATAACCTTTGAAGTTTAGGAGTGATAGGTAAATAATGCATACGCTTGTATGGAACTTCTTTTCCTTTTTTTCCTTGGTTTGTATCTGTAACGACCCGTATTTTACGTATCGATATATCGTAAATAGGTGCCACTAGGTCGTTTGTATTGTTTAAGACATCCAGAGTTAGCTCGTGTGGAAGTTAGGTCGTGTGAGCGATTTAGGGGAAGCTAGCGACCTAAGGAGTTGGAGCGAGTTAAGGAGATAGAGCAACTAAGGGGTTAGATCGTGTAGTGCTTAGGTCGGTGGAGCGACCTATAGGATTTGGAGCGACCTAGGGTATTGACCGACCTATAGGAATGACCGACCTACAGACTTGACCGACCTATAGAGTTTGACCGACCTATAGACGTTAGCGACTTAGTGGAGTAAGCAACCTAAGAGGGTGAAGCGAGTTAGTGGCTAGCGGCTTAGTGATAGGTCGGTCGAAGCGAGTTAATGAACTAAGGAAGCTAGGTCGTGATCGCTTGGCCGTGTGTTTAGTTAGGTCGGTTATGCGTTAGGTCGGCAATATAGTTAGGTCGTTGAACGACCTAAGGTAGGTCGTTGAACGACCTAAGGTAGGTCGTTGGGTTTGTTAGGTCGTAGGTGGTCTGTTTCGTTAGGTCGGGACTTGTGTTAGGTCGTTAAGCCGTTAGGTCGCGCAGCTGCGTTGAGTGTTAGGTCGTGTGCGTGCTAAGCCGTGTGTGTGTGTGTTGGGTCGTGACTTTTGTTAGGTCGCGGAACGACTTAGAGTTAGGTCGCGTGAGTGCCTAAGCTGTTGGGTCGTTAGGTCGGCTATATAGTTAGGTCGTTAGGTCGTGACCGACCTAAGAGCGACCGACCTAAAATCGAGCGACCTAAATTTCTGCCTATAAATACACGGCTTTGGTTCACTTTTTGGCACCGGATTTTGGAGCGACGAAGTGCTGCTATTTTGAGAGCTCGACTACAACACTTCTTCACTTCTTTTCTCCACTCTAATCCAGTGCTTCCTTCCATCCAAGATTGAAGATCAAATCGAAGATCCAAGAGCCAAAGTTGAAGATCTCCATCCATTGAAGAGAGATTTCATCGTTTGAAGGGAAACCTTGTCGGATCAAGCTAGATCCTTTGCTGTCCAGATCTGGAGTTTGTTGTTTTTGAAGTATTTAGGTGATTCGATGAGTGGTTGTTATCTCTCACACGGACCCAAAGGAGTATATTAGATCGGTGGCTTGTTTGTGTGTTAATGATAGTGATTTCATGCATTTTCCTTAAGTCTGCATGTAGATCCATCGTTCATAAAGTTTTGATATCCATTTTATTATATGTTAACCTATGCTAGTTCATTCATCCAGAAATTACTTAGAATTCACACTTATTAGATATGGACTTTTTATTCACGAAATTGTCATTATTGTTATAATTGTTTACTTAGATCTTGTTTGAATAGTTGATTTTTTGGATTAATGATTGATTTGATTGATTGATAGAAGTTAGTTGATTTATGGATTTGATATGGACAAGTTGGTCGAAGATGATGCAAAAGCTAAGTGGAAAGGCTCTTGAATAAGGAAAGCTGCTTGTGGCATATGAAGCGGATGAGAAAGCTCATATGGATAGATTTGATGATGATGTTGGGATGGGACTTTGCTATGATACGAAGAAGCAAAGCATGATGTGAGATAGCCTTGGTTTAATCCAGACGGGATCATCCCAAGCATGTTGATAACTCGGTGATATGATTCGAGTTTTGTTGATAGTGGATGGCTCGAGAGGCGCTTGAGCTAGTATGAGAATAGTCGTCGAGGAGGATGACTAGGAGGCTGAGATTTCATCGTTATTGGAGGTTCTAGCATGCTCAAAGCAAGAGTACGCTGGGTAGATTCGATAATCCCAGGCACGGGCTGCGACGACGTGCCAAGCACTCTGGGCAGATTCGATAGTCCTAGGCACGGGCTGCGACGACGTGCGGAGTTATGTCTAGAACCGGGGTTACCATTAGCCCTTGACGGACGGATGAAAGAATGAGCCGGTCATTCAATTAACGGTGATATCGAAGCAATGATAACAGTGATAGCTAGAGTCATAGATGTTTGGTTGTATCATCATTCGGGCTCAAGAGCGATGTTTTCTGGGTGCTTATCTGATCTTGGTCTAGGCCTTGGGGGTCTGTACTCGGAAAACACCGACCTTAACTCGAGTGATAATAGCTTTACTTTAAATGTCTGATTTATTATGTTTGTCTTTCTTTGTGTGTCTGAGGGCTATCACTGTAGAAAGAGGTGGAGTGGGATGGTTGGGTTCCTATTCCTTTTTACCCTTTATGCTATTTTGGTATGTTTGATAGTTGATTTACTGCTCACTAAGACTTTTGTCTGACTCAAGGTTTTATGTTTAACTCTTATTACCTTGGGCTGTTCATCCATGTTGAGATGGGCAGACTAGGTAGTAGGTGGCAGGTGCTGTTCTTGGTGACCAACGCTGTAGATGACGAAGACGAGCTGAAGGCTTTTGCATATTGTTTTCTTACTATATGTACTGGATGTTCCGCTGCTTATATGATTCTCTGAGTGATATGTAGTGAGGCTTGATGTTTTGACTTTTCAGATTGTTGTACCAAACTATTATGAGGTCCTATGATGAAATTCTGTTTTATGGAGCTTCACTATGTATATTTTTCTATTGTATTTTACCCATGCGCTGTGAGTAATAGATAGACTATTGTGTTTACCCTACCCTGATGATCGTCCATGGCGGCCTGGCACACTTTTCAGCGCACTATTTCCTTGTTTAAGTGCAGGAGTCATGGGCGGTCGTCACATTTGGTATCAGAGCCTTGGTTAAATGATTTTAGCCAACGCTCATCGACGTAACTACGTATGAGAGACGTAATTGTAATTTTTGTGGATGATTACTGTATATAATATAGTAGCTTAGAAGGATTTGAACTTATTATGCAGTTGTTTCTCAGGGTATGTTAATCATTTCTTTTAGATATTAGGAATGAGTCGAAGAGGGAGACCAGCTGCTAGAGGAGGCCATGCTGTTGAGGGGGCTGCTGATTATGCTTCTATGTTCGAGGCCATGATGACTTCGATCATGAGAAGGATGCCAGCTCCGGGGCCATCAGTAGATGTTGGAGTTCAAGTTCAAGCCCCAAGACCAGTGGATTTTTCTAAGTTGTGTAAGGACTATACTTCTCTTGGAGGAAAGGTTTTCTTGGGAACTGAATCAACCATAGAAGTCCGGAGATGGATAGATGCTTGTAGAAGGATTTTTGGTGACTTGGGAATTGAGGATGCAACTAAGAGGAAGCTTGCATCAAGACAGCTTCAAGGAAGAGCTTCTGATTGGTGGAACTCTGTCACCATTGATACTCCAGAGGAAGAGATCACTTGGGAGAAATTCTAAGCTAGATTTGAAGCTATGTTCATTTCTACAGCTCAGAAATCTGTTCTGTTTAAGAAGTTTGTGGAGCTCAAGCAAGGTGGAAGACCAGTTCTTGAGTATGTTTCGGAGTTTGAAGCTTTGCCCAAGTATGCTCGGTCATATATTGAATCTCCCTATCAGAAGAATGAGAAGTTTGTGACAGGTTTGGACAGTTATCTTGGGAGGCAGTTGGTGGATCATCTGGACGATCCATTTGAGAAGCTTGTGGAGAAGGCTCTCAGGCATGAGAATCTGTTTCCTAAGGAAGGATCTATTGTTGCTGTGACCAAGGAGCAAAGTGGAAACAAGAAGAAGCAGCAACAGAAAGGTAGGGATGGCCAAAAGAAGCCGAAGGGCGAAGTGACCTGCTACAACTGTCAGCAGAAGGGTCATCGCTCCAGAGATTGTAAGAAACCGAGAGTGCCGGCGAAGTGCCACAATTGTGACAAACCGGGGCATTTCAAGAAGAATTGTCCGGAACCGAAGGTGGACAAGCAGATTGTGCAAGCTTATGCTTTAGAGGCTGTGCCATCGTCTTCGAAAGCTCCTATGGCAGAAGAGAAAGGAAAGAGTGTGGTGGTTCAAGGTATTCTCTCCATTTGTGGTATTCCAGTTAGGGTGTTGTTTGATACTGGAGCGTTGCATTCTTTTGTTTGTAATGAACTAGTAGGCCGGTTGGGTTTGGAACCGGATATTGTTAATAGACCATTGGTTGTGACTAATCCAGTTGGGGGTTCGTCTTGTTTGTGTATGGTATGCCGTGGTCTAGTTGTATCGAGTCATGATTGCTCTTTTGTTTGTGATTGTTTTGTTCTGAACTTTGCGGGGTTCGGAATTATTTTGGGGATGGACTGGCTTAGGAAGTATGCGGCAAAGGTTGATTGTAAGAGGCTGGAGGTGACAGTCGAGAATGTGGAGGGGCGAAAGGTTGTGATACGATGTAAGCATGAAGAAGGCATCTTCATGAGCTTCATGTATTCGCTGGTTGTTCCACGGGATGGACTGTCATCGGTGCCTATTGTGAATGGATTTGAGGATGTCTTTGACGAGGTCAAAGGGTTACCGCCGCATAGAGAGATCGAGTTTCGTATCGATCTAGTTGAGGGAGCCAAACCTGTTGTGATGCCTCTTAGGCGGATGGCGCCTAGGGAACAGCAAGAGTTGAAGGTGCAAGTTGATGACCTTTTACTGAAAGGATTCATTCGGCGTAGTGTGTCCGAATGGGGTGCACCAGTTGTGTTTGTAACCAAAGCGGATGGGTCGTTGAGGTTGTGTGTGGATTATCGTGAGCTGAATAAAGTGACTAAGAAGAACAAGTATCCATTGCCGAGAATAGATGACTTGTTTGATCAGCTTCACGAAGCTAAGGTGTTTTCTCAAATGGATTTGGCAACGGGATTTCACCAGTTGAGAGTGGCTAAGGATAGTGTTCCAAAGACTGCTTTTAGGACACCATCCGGATTCTATGAGTGGCTGGTAATGCCGTTTGGATTGACTAATGCACCAGCATATTTTGTAGATCTTATGAATAGAGTGTTCAGAGATCAATTGAACAAGTTTGTACTTGTGTTCGTGGCTAATATTTTGATTTATTCCAGAACTGAAGAAGAGCACAAGATGCACTTGCGGATTGTTTTGGAAATCTTGCTGAAACATCAGCTAAAGGCTAAGTTTTCGAAGTGTCACTTCTGGAAGAGCAAAGTGAGGTTCTTAGGCCATGTTATTTCTAGAAATGGAATAGCGGTTGATCCCGCTAAGGTGGCAGCAATCCAGGATTGGGTTAGACCTAAGAATGAATCTGATGTGAGAAGTTTTCTTTGATTAGCAGGATATTATCGACGGTTTATCAAAGACTTTTCCAAGATAGCAGCACCGTTAACAGGATTGACGAAAAAGAATAAAGTATTCAGATGGGAAGCTAAGTGTGAGCAAGCTTTCGGAATCCTGAAAGAGCGATTGACAAATGCTCCTGTTTTGACCATTCCAAGTAGGAATGATGAGATGGTGGTTTACACCGATGCATGTGGTACTGGACTTGGAGCAGTGCTGATGCAAAAGGATAAAGTTGTTGCATATGCAAGTCGACAAATGAAGCCGCATGAAAGGAATTATCCTACTCATGATCTGGATTTAGCGGCGATTGTATTTGCTCTAAAGATGTGGAGACATTACCTATTGGGAGTTCGATTCGAGTTTTTTACAGATCATAAGTCGTTGAAATATCTGTTCTCCCAAAAGGATTTGAACCTTCGACAGCAACGATGGCTGGAGTTTTTAGCATCATATGATTTTGATATAGCCTACACTCCGGGAAAGGGTAACGCAGTGGCAGATGTGTTAAGTCGAAGACATGCAGGATTGGGAGCCATGTTTCTAGAATGGAAGAATCTCGAGTATTTAGCTGCATTTGACTTCAGGCCCAGATGTGAATTGGAACCTGAGATGTTGGCAAACTTATCGATAAGACCTACTCTTGTGGAATGAATTGGCGAGAGCCAAAAGCGAGACGATAAGCTTGTCAGGATTATCCGAGATTTGGAATCTGGATTAGACCTAGAGAAGGATAAAGGATTCGAAGTCGATCGAGAGGGTTGGCTTCGGAAGCAAGGACGACTAGTTGTTCCCGATATAGATGGACTGAGAGATGAAGTTCTTAAGGAAAGTCATCACTCGAAGTTGACAATTCATCCAGGCGGAAATAAGATGTATCGGGATATGAAGAGAACCTATTATTGGGAAGGTATGAAGAAGGATGTTGGAAATTTTATTTCCAAATGTATGAACTGCCAGTTGGTAAAAGCCGAGCAGAAGAAGCCAAGTGTATTGCTTCAGCCATTAGAAGTTCCTACATGGAAGTGGGAGCGAATATCGATGGATTTTATTGATGGGTTACCTAGAACCAGGGCAGGAAATGAAGGGATTTGGTCATCGTAGATCGTTTGACTAAGTGTGCAAGATTCATTCCTGTTCGATCAACTAGGACTGCATCGAAATTGGCTGAGTTGTATGTTAAGTGGATAGTTCGATTCCATAGTATTCCGAAGAGTATAGTGAGCAATCGAGACCCATTGTACACTAGTGGATTTTGGAAGAGCTTCCAAGAAGTTTTGGGGACCGAGTTGTGTTTGAGTACAGCTTATTACCCCCAAACAGATGGTCAGACCGAGAGAGTCAACAGAGTTTTGGAAGATCTCCTTAGAGCATGTGTTTTAGAATTCGGAGGATCATGGGAAGATCATCTTCATTTGGTGGAATTTGCATATAATAACGTTACCAGTCAAGTATTGGTATGGCACCGTATGAAGCATTGTATGGAAGACCGTATAACTCTCCGACATGTTGGTTGGAAACTGGAGAAAAACTGATACTTGGGCCAGAAATGATTCGATAGACTTCAGATTGTATAGAGATCATTCGACAACGAATGAAGGCAGTCCAAGACCGTCAGAAAAGTTATGCTGATAAGTGTCGTAAGGATTTGGAATTCGACGTAGGTGATATGGTTTTTGTGAAGATTTCTCCTCTGAAGAATGTTATTAGATTCGGGAAGAAAGGAAAGTTGACTCCGAGATTTGTTGGACCATCCCCGATTATCGAGCGAATTGGAAAGCTCGCTTATAGATTGGAGTTACCAGAAAAGATGTCGAGCGTGCACAATGTTTTTCATATATCGTATCTACGGAAGTATGTGCACGACTCGAGTACATTGGTTTCTGCTGATAGCTGTGAAGATTTAGAGGTTGATCCAGTTGCCACGAGACCTCGTAAGCCGCTTCGTGTTGTTGAAACCGACACGAAACAGCTTAGGAGGAAGACGATTACGTTGCTCAAGATACAATGGAGTGATGATGTTAACGACTGTACATGGGAGGAGGAAGAGAGGATGAAAGCAGCTCATCCTGAACTCTTCGAGGTATGGCCCTAAGGTGTCGTGGCATCTCATGAACTTGTAACTTGTCCTAGTCTTAGAATTTTGCATGCTAGGCTAGTAATTGAATGCATGGTTTGTTGATTGCTATGGATGGTAGGCATGCTGAATAGTTTTGGTTGCTCTTGTTTGTTTGGAATTTCGAGGGCGAAATTCCTAAGGAGGAGAGAATGTAACGACCCGTATTTTACGTATTGATATATCGTAAATAGGTGCCACTAGGTCGTTAGTATTGTTTAAGTCATCCAGAGTTAGCTCGTGTGGAAGTTAGGTCGTGTGAGCGAGTTAGGGGAAGCTAGCGACCTAAGGAGTTGGAGCGAGTTAAGGAGATAGAGCAACTAAGGGGTTAGATCGTGTAGTGCTTAGGTCGGTGGAGAGACCTATAGGATTTGGAGCGACCTAGGGTATTGACCGACCTATAGGAATGACCGACCTATAGACTTGACCGACCTATAGAGTTTGACCGACCTATAGATGTTAGCGACTTAGTGGAGTAAGCGACCTAAGAGGGTGAAGCGAGTTAGTAACTAGCGGCTTAGTGATAGGTCGGTCGAAGCGAGTTAATGACCTAAGGAAGCTAGGTCGTGATCGCTTGGCCGTGTGTTTAGTTAGGTCGGCTATGCGTTAGGTCGGCAATATAGTTAGGTCGTTGAACGACCTAAGGTAGGTCGTTGGGTTTGTTAGGTCGTAGGTGGTCTGTTTCGTTAGGTCGGCACTTGTGTTAGGTCGTTAAGCCGTTAGGTCGCGCAGTTGCGTTGAGTGTTAGGTCGTGTGCGTGCTAAGCCGTGTGTGTGTGTTGGGTCGTGACTTTTGTTAGGTCGCGGAACGACTTAGAGTTAGGTCGCGTGAGTGCCTAAGCTGTTGGGTCGTTAGGTCGGCTATATAGTTAGGTCGTTAGGTCGTGACCGACCTAAGAGCGACCGACCTAAAATCAAGCGACCTAAATTTCTGCCTATAAATACAGGGCTTTGGTTCACTTTTTGGCACCGGATTTTGGAGAGACGAAGTGCTGCTATTTTGAGAGCTCGACTACAACACTTCTTCACTTCTTTTCTCCACTCTAATCAAGTGCTTCCTTCCATCCAAGATTGAAGATCAAATCGAAGATCCAAGAGCTAAAGTTGAAGATCTCCATCCATTGAAGAGAGATTTCATCGTTTGAAGGGAAACCTTGTCCGATCAAGCTAGATCCTTTCCTGTCCAGATCTGGAGTTTGTTGTTTTTGAGGTGTTTAGGTGATTCGGTGAGTGGTAGTTATCTCTCACACGGACCCAAAGGAGTATATTAGATCGGTGGCTTGTTTGTGTATTAAAGATGGTGATTTCATGCATTTTCCTTAAGTCTGCATGTAGATCCATCGTTCATAAAGTTTTGATATCCATTTTATTATATGTTAACCTATGCTAGTTCATTCATCAAGAAATTACTTAGAATTCACACTTATTAGATTTGGACTTTTTATTCACGAAATTGCCATTATTGTTATAATTGTTTACTTAGATCTTGTTTGAATGGTTGATTGTTTGGATTAATGATTGATTTGACTGAATGATAGAAGTTAGTTGATTTATGGATTTGATATGGACAAGTTGGTCGAAGATGATGCAAAAGCTAAGTGGAAAGGCTCTTGAATAAGGAAAGTTGCTTGTGGCATATGAAGCGGATGAGAAAGCTCATATGGATAGATTTGATGATGATGTTGGGATGGGACTTTGCTATGATACGAAGAAGCAAAGCATGATGTGAGATAGCCTTGGTTTAATCCAGACGGGATCATCCCAAGCATTGATAACTCGGCGATATGATTCGAGTTTTGTTGATAATGGATGGCTCGAGAGGCGCTTGAGCTAGTATGAGAATAGTCGTCGAGGAGGATGACTAGGAGGCTGAGATTTCATCGTTATTGGAGGTTCTAGCATGCTCAAAGCAAGAGTACGCTAGGGAGATTCGATAATCCCAGGCACGGGCTGCGACGACGTGCCAAGTGCTCTGGGCAGATTCGATAGTCCTAGGCACGGGCTGCGACGACGTGCGGAGTTATGTCTAGAACCGGGGTTACCATTAGCCCTTGACGGACGGATGAAAGAATGAGCCGGTCATTCAATTAACGGTGATATCGAAGCAATGATAACAGTGATAGCTGGAGTCATAGATGTTTGGTTGTATCATCATTCGGGCTCAAGAGCGATGTTTTCTGGGTGCTTATCTGATCTTGGTCTAGGCCTTGGGGGTCTGTACTCGGAAAACACCGACCTTGACTCGACTGATAATAGCTTTACTTTAAATGTCTGATTTATTATGTTTGTTTTTTCTTTGTGTGTCTGGGGGCTATCACTGTAGAAAGAGGTGGAGTGGGATGGTTGGGTTCCTATTCCTTTTTACCCTTTATGCTCTTTTGGTATGTTTGATAGTTGATTTACTGCTCACTAAGACTTTTGTCTGACTCAAGGTTTTATGTTTAACTCTTATTACCTTGGGCTGTTCATCCATGTTGGGATGGGCAGACTAGGTAGTAGGTGGCAGGTGCTCTTCTTGGTGACCAACGCTGTAGATGACGAAGACGAGCTGAAGGCTTTTGCATATTGTTTTCTTACTATATGTACTGGATGTTCCGCTGCTTATATGATTCTCTGAGTGATATGTAGTGAGGCTTGATGTTTTGACTTTTCAGATTGTTGTACCAAACTATTATGAGGTCCTATGATGAGATTCTGTTTTATGGAGCTTCACTATGTATATTTTTCTATTGTATTTTACCCATGCGCTGTAAGTAATAGATAGACTATTGTGTTTACCCTACCCTGATGATCGTCCATGGCGGCCTGGCACACTTTTCAGCGCACTATTTCCTTGTTTAAGTGCAAGAGTCATGGGCGGTCGTCACATTTGGTATCAGAGCCTTGATTAAACGATTTTAGCCAACGCTCGTCGACGTAACTACGTATGAGAGATGTAATTGTAATTTTTATGGGTGATTACTATATATAATATAGTAGCTTAGAAGGATTTGAACTTATTATGCAGTTGTTTCTCAGGGTATGTTAATCATTTCTTTTAGATATTAGGAATGAGTCGAAGAGGGAGACCAGCTGCTAGAGGAGGCCATGCTGTTGAGGGGGCTACTGATTATGCTTCTATGTTCGAGGCCATGATGACTTCGATCATGAGAAGGATGCCAGCTCCGGGGCCATCAGTAGATGTTGGAGTTCAAGTTCAAGCCCCAAGACCAGTGGATTTTGCTAAGTTGTGTAAGGACTATACTGCTCTTAGAGGAAAGGTTTTCTTGGGAACTGAATCAACCATAGAAGTCCAGAGATGGATAGATGCTTGTAGAAGGATTTTTGGTGACTTGGGAATTGAGGATGCAACTAAGAGGAAGCTTGCATCAAGACAGCTTCAAGGAAGAGCTTCTGATTGGTGGAACTCTGTCACCATTGATAATGCAGAGGAAGAGATCACTTGGGAGCAATTCCAAGCTAGATTTGAAGCTAAGTTCATTTCTACAGCTCAGAAATCTGTTCTGTTTAAGAAGTTTGTGGAGCTCAAGCAAGGTGGAAGACCAGTTCTTGAGTATGTTTCGGAGTTTGAAGCTTTGTCCAAGTATGCTCGGTCATATATTGAATCTCCCTATCAGAAGAATGAGAAGTTTGTGACAGGTTTGGACAGTTATCTTGGGAGGCAGTTGTTGGATCATCTGGACGATCCATTTGAGAAGCTTGTGGAGAAGGCTCTCAGGCATGAGAATCCGTTTCCTAAGGAAGGATCTGTTGTTGCTGTGACCAAGGAGCAAAGTGGAAACAAGAAGAGGAAGTAGCAACAGAAAGGTAGGGATGGCCAAAAGAAGCCGAAGGGCGAAGTGACCTGCTACAACTGTTAGTAGAAGGGTCATCTCTCCAGAGATTGTAAGAAACCGAGAGTGCCGGCGAAGTGCCACAACTATGACAAACCGAGGCATTTCAAGAAGAATTGTCCGGAAACGAGGATGCACAAGCAGATTGTGCAAGCTTATGCTTTGGGGGTTGTGTCGTCGTCATCGAAAGCTCCTATGGCGGAAGAGAAAGGAAAGAGTGTGGTGGTTCAAGGTATTCTTTCCATTTGTGGTATTCCAGTGAGGATGTTGTTTGATACTGGAGCGTTGCATTCTTTTGTTTGTAATGAACTTGTAGGCCGGTTGGGTTTGGAACCGGATATTGTTAATAGACCATTGGTTGTGACTAATCCAGTTGGGGGTTCGTCTTGTTTGTGTATGGTATGCCGTGGTCTAGTTGTATCGAGTCATGATTGCTCTTTTGTTTGTGATTGTTTTGTTCTGAACTTTGCGGGGTTCGGAATTATTTTGGGGATGGACTGGCTTAGGAAGTATGCGGCAAAGGTTGATTGTAAGAGGCTGGAGATGACAGTCGAGAATGTGGAGGGGCGAAAGGTTGTGATACGATGTAAGCATGAAGAAGGCGTCTTGATGAGCTTCATGTATTCGCTGGTTGTTCCACGGGATGGACTGTCATCGGTGCCTATTGTGAATGGATTTGAGGATGTCTTTGACGAGGTCAAAGGGTTACCGCCGCATAGAGAGATCGAGTTTCGTATCGATCTAGTTGAGGGAACCAAACCTGTTGTGATGCCTCTTAGGCGGATGGCGCATAGGGAACAGCAAGAGTTGAAGGTGCAAGTTGATGACCTTTTACTGAAGGATTCATTCGGCGTAGTGTGTCCGAATGGGGTGAACCAGTTGTGTTTGTAACCAAAGCGGATGGGTCGTTGAGGTTGTGTGTGGATTATCGTGAGCTGAATAAAGTGACTAAGAAGAACAAGTATCCATTGCCGAGAATATATGACTTGTTTGATCAGCTTCACGAAGCTAAGGTGTTTTCTCAAATGGATTTGGCAACGGGATTTCACCAGTTGAGAGTGGCTAAGGATAGTGTTCCAAAGACTGCTTTTTGGACACCATCCGGATTCTATGAGTGGCTGGTAATGCCGTTTGGATTGACTAATGCACCAGCATATTTTGTAGATCTTATGAATAGAGTGTTCAGAGATCAATTGAACAAGTTTGTACTTGTGTTCGTGGATGATATTTTGATTTATTCCAGAACTGAAGAAGAGCACAAGACGCACTTGCGGATTGTTTTGGAAATCTTGCGGAAACATCAGCTAAAGGCTAAGTTTTCGAAGTGTCACTTCTGGAAGAGCAAAGTGAGGTTCTTAGGCCATGTTATTTCTGGAAATGGAATAGCGGTTGATCCCGCTAAGGTGGCAGCAATCCAGGATTGGTTAGACCTAAGAATGCATCTGATGTGAGAAGTTTTCTTGGATTAGCAGGATATTATCGACGGTTTATCAAAGACTTTTCCAAGATAGCAGCACCGTTAACAGGATTGACGAAAAAGAATCAAGTATTCAGATGGGAAGCTAAGTGTGAGCAATCTTTTGGAATCCTGAAAGAGCAATTGACAAATGCTCCTGTTTTGACCATTCCAAGTAGGAATGATGAGATGGTGGTTTACACCGATGCATGTGGTACTGGACTTGGAGCAGTGCTGATGCAAAAGGATAAAGTTGTTGCGTATGCAAGTCGACAACTGAAGCCGCATGAAAGGAATTATCCTACTCATGATCTGGAGTTAGCGGCGATTGTATTTGCTCTGAAGATGTGGAGACATTACCTATTGGGAGTTCGATTCGAGTTGTTTACAGATCATAAGTCGTTGAAGTATCTGTTCTCCCAAAAGGATTTGAATCTTCGACAGCAACGATGGCTAGAGTTTTTAGCATCATATGATTTTGGTATAGCCTATACTCCGGGAAAGGGTAACGCAGTGGCAGATGCGTTAAGTCGAAGACATGCAGGATTGGGAGCCATGTTTTCAGAATGGAAGAGTCTCGAGTATTTAGCTGGATTTGACTTCAGGCCCTGATGTGAATTGGAACCTGAGATGTTGGCAAACTTATCGATAAGACCTACTCTTGTGGAAAGAATTGGCGAGAGCCAAAAGCGAGACGATAAGCTTGTCAGGATTATCCGAGATTTGGAATCTGGATCAAACCCAGAGAAGGATAAAGGATTCGAAGTCGATCGAGAGGGTTGGCTTCGGAAGCAAGGACGCTTAGTTGTTCCCGATATAGATGGATTGAGAGATGAAGTTCTTAAGGAAAGTCATCACTCGAAGTTGACAGTTCATCCAGGTGGAAATAAGATGTATCATGATACGAAGAGAACCTATTATTGGGAAGGTATGAAGAAGGATGTTGGAAATTTTATTTCCAAATGTATGAACTGCCAGTTGGTAAAAGCCGAGCAGAAGAAGCCAAGTGGATTGCTTCTGCCACTAGAAGTTCCTACATGGAAGTGGGAGCAAATATCGATGGATTTTATTGATGGGTTACCTAGAACCAGGGCAGGAAATGAAGCGATTTGGGTCATCGTAGATCGTTTGACTAAGAGTGCAAGATTCATTCCTGTTCGATCAACTAGGACTGCATCGAAATTGGCTGAGTTGTATGTTAAGTGGATAGTTCGATTCCATGGTATTCCGAAGAGTATAGTGAGCGATCGAGACCCATTGTTCACTAGTGGATTTTGGAAGAGCTTCCAAGAAGTTTTGGGGACCGAGTTGTGTTTGAGTACAGCTTATCACCCCCAAACAGATGGTCAGACCGAGAGAGTCAACAGAGTTTTGGAAATCTCCTTAGAGCATGTGTTTTAGAATTCGAAGGATCATGGGAAGATCATCTTCATTTGGTGGAATTTGCATATAATAACAGTTACCAGTAAAGTATTCGTATGGCACCGTATGAAGCAATGTATGGAAGACCGTGTAACTCTCCGACATGTTGGTTGGAAACTGGAGAAAAACTGATACTTGGGCCAGAAATGATTCGACAGACTTCGGATTGTATAGAGATCATTCGACAACGAATGAAGGCAGCCCAAGACCGTCAGAAAAGTTATGCTGATAAGCGTCGTAAGGATTTGGAATTCGACGTAGGTGATATGGTTTTTGTGAAGATTTCTCCTCTGAAGAATGTTATTAGATTCGGGAAGAAAGGAAAGTTGACTCCGAGATTTGTTGGACCATTCTCGATTATCGAGCGAATTGGAAAGCTCGCTTATAGATTGGAGTTACCAGAAAAGATGTCGAGCGTGCACAATGTTTTTCATATATCATATCTACGGAAGTATGTGCACGACTTGAGTACAGTGGTTTCTGCTGATAGCTGTGAAGATTTAGAGGTTGATCCAGTTGCCACGAGACCTCGTAAGCCGCTTCGTGTTGTTGAAACCGACACGAAACAGCTTAGGAGGAAGACGATTACGTTGCTCAAGATACAATGGAGTGATGATGTTAACGACTGTACATGGGAGGAGGAAGAGAGGATGATAGCATCTCATCCTGAGCTCTTCGAGGTATGGCCCTAAGGTGTCGTGGCATCTCATGAACTTGTAACTTGTCCTAGTCTTAGAATTCTGCATGCTAGGCTAGTAATTGAATGCATGGTCTGTTGATTGCTATGGATGGTAGGCATGCAGAATAGTTTTGGTTGCTCTTGTTTGTTTGGAATTTCGAGGGCGAAATTCCTAAGGGGGAGAGAATGTAACGACCCGTATTTAAGTATCGATATATCGTAAATAGGTGCCACTAGGTCGTTAGTATTGTTTAAGTCATCCAGAGTTAGCTCGTGTGGAAGTTAGGTCGTGTGAGCGAGTTAGGGGAAGCTAGCGACCTAAGGAGTTGGAGCGAGTTAAGGAGATAGAGCAACTAAGGGTTTAGATCGTGTAGTGCTTAGGTCGGTGGAGCGGAGCGACCTAGGGTATTGACCGACCTATAGGAATGACCGACCTATAGACTTGAACGACCTATAAAGTTTGACCGACCTATAGATGTTAGCGACTTAGTGGAGTAAGCAACCTAAGAGGGTGAAGCGAGTTAGTGGCTAGCGACTAAGTGATAGGTCGGTCGAAGCGAGCTAATGACCTAAGGAAGCTAGGTCGTGATCGCTTGGCCGTGTGTTTAGTTAGGTCGGCTATGCGTTAGGTCGGCAATATAGTTAGGTCGTTGAACGACCTAAGGTAGGTCGATGGGTTTGTTAGGTCGTAGGTGGTCTGTTTCGTTAGGTCGGCACTTGTGTTAGGTCGTTAAGCCGTTAGGTCGCGCAGTTGCGTTGAGTGTTAGGTCGTGTGCGTGCTAAGCCGTGTGTGTGTGTTGGGTTGTGACTTTTGTTAGGTCGCGGAACGACTTAGAGTTAGGTCGCGTGTGTGCCTAAGCTATTGGGTCGTTAGGTCGGCTATATAGTTAGGTCGTGACCGACCTAAGAGCGACCGACTTAAAATCGAGCGACCTAAATTTCTGCCTATAAATACACGGCTTTGGTTCACTTTTTGGCACCGGATTTTGGAGCGACGAAGTGCTGCTATTTTGAGAGCTCGACTACAACACTTCTTCACTTCTTTTCTCCACTGTAATCCAGTGCTTCCTTCCATCCAAGATTGAAGATCAAATCGAAGATCCAAGAGCCAAAGTTGAAGATCTCCGTCCATTGAAGAGAGATTTCATCGTTTGAAGGGAAACCTTGTCGGATCAAGCTAGATCCTTTGCTGTCCAGATCTGGAGTTTGTTGCTTTTGAGGTGTTTAGGTGATTCGATGAGTGGTAGTTATCTCTCACACGGACCCGAAGGAGTATATTAGATCGGTGGCTTGTTTGTGTGTTAAAGATAGTGATTTCATGCATTTTCCTTAAGTCTGCATGTAGATCCATCGTTCATAAAGTTTTGATATCCATTTTATTATATGTTAACCTATGCTAGTTCATTCATCAAGAAATTATTTAGAATTCACACTTATTAGATTTGGACTTTTTATTCACGAAATTGCCATTATTGTTATAATTGTTTACTTAGATCTTGTTTGAATGGTTGATTGTTTGGATTAATGATTGATTTGATTGATTGACAGAAGTTAGTTGATTTATGGATTTGATATGGACAAGTTGGTCGAAGATGATGCAAAAGCTAAGTGGAAAGGCTCTTGAATAAGGAAAGCTGCTTGTGGCATATGAAGCGGATGAGAAAGCTCATATGGATAGATTTGATGATGATGTTGGGATGGGACTTTGCTATGATACGAAGAAGCAAAGCATGATGTGAGATAGCCTTGGTTTAATCCAGACGGGATCATCCCAAGCATGTTGATAACTCGGTGATATGATTCGAGTTTTGTTGATAATGGATGGCTCGAGAGGCGCTTAAGCTAGTATGAGAATAGTCGTCGAGGAGGATGACTAGGAGGCTGAGATTTCATCGTTATTGGAGGTTCTAGCATGCTCAAAGCAAGAGTACGCTGGGTAGATTCGATAATCCCAGGCACGGGCTGCGACGTCGTGCCAAGTACTCTGGGCAGATTCGATAGTCCTAGGCACGGGCTGCGACGACGTGCGTAGTTATGTCTAGAACCGAGGTTACCATTAGCCCTTGACGGACGGATGAAAGAATGAGCCGGTCATTCAATTAACGGTGATATCGAAGCAATGATAACAGTGATAGCCAGAGTCATAGATGTTTGGTTGTATCATCATTCGGGCTCAAGAGCGATGTTTTCTGGGTGCTTATATGATCTTGGTCTAGGCCTTGGGGGTCTGTACTCGGAAAACACCGACCTTGACTCGAGTGATAATAGCTTTACTTTAAATGTCTGATTTATTATGTTTGTTTCTGCTTTGTGTGTCCGGGGGATATCACTGTAGAAAGAAGTGGAGTGGGATGGTTGGGTTCCTATTCCTTTTTACCTTTTATGCTCTTTTGGTATGTTTGATAGTTGATTTACTGCTCACTAAGACTTTTGTCTGACTCAAGGTTTTATGTTTAACTCTTATTACCTTGGGCTGTTCATCCATGTTGGGATGGGCAGACTAGGTAGCAGGTGGCAGGTGCTGTTCTTAGTGACCAACGCTGTAGATGACGAAGACGAGCTGAAGGCTTTTGCATATTGTTTTCTTACTATATGTACTTGATGTTCCGCTGCTTATATGATTCTCTGAGTGATATGTAGTGAGGCTTGATGTTTTGACTTTTCAGATTGTTGTACCAAACTATTATGAGGTCCTATGATGAGATTCTGTTTTATGGAGCTTCACTATGTATATTTTTCTATTGTATTTTACCCATGCGCTGTGAGTAATACGATAGACTATTGTGTTTAACCTACCCTGATGATCGTCCATGGAGGCCTGGCACACTTTTCAGCGCACTATTTCCTTGTTTAAGTGCAGGAGTCATGGGCGGTCGTCACAGTATCTTTCTTGATTACATATACAATTCCGAAGACTGACATCATCTTTCCAAAACAACATGCAACCATTTAGACATGTATCAATTTTTTGATATGGCAAACCGAAAGATGACATAAGTTTTTTCACTTCATAATAATTTTCACACATTAAACTGTCCGATGGCATATGGCGTTTAGCAGCTTGTACAACAGCCGTAAATCTGGCATCTGTGAGGTTGTACTTTGATTTCATTGCAATGTACTCTGCAGTTGCCGATAATTGAGTGTCGCTAGTACATCCATTCCCAAGAGGTTTCTTAGCAGCATCCAATAAATCATATATATTTTTCGCTCCAACATTTGGTTTCTCTTCGACGTTAACATCGTCGTTATTAATTCAACAGTAGGGAACATTGATCGTGCTGCATCTTCAACCATATGTTCTATGGGATTCGTCGTACTAACTTCATCACTAATGACCTCTATTGACTGTTCTTCGTTACGTGTTATAATTTCTCCATGACGATCCCACACCAAATGATTGGTTACGAAACCATATTGGCGCAAATGAATCCTAACCATATTCGGTACTAAGTGCTTCAATAATTTTCACCTACTACACGGACAACGAATTTCTACATCGTTTTCAATATTACTTAAAGCAAATTCGACAAACACATTTACCCCGTTAAGAAAATGTTTACTTATTGAGCCTCTCATTTCTCTTCTTTGATACATCCAGCTCCGATCAATAAAATAATTGACCATTTTTCCTACTGTAAAACCTATGATCAATAGTAAAAAAATTATTAATCAAATTCGATAAACACATTTAGAATTTACTGTTTTTTATAATCCATTTTCGTTTATATACAAAGTTATATTTCTTGATATTTTGTTCACTTTTTTGTATCTTTTGTGATGGTCGGTCATCCTACTTCCCATTACAAACACAATAGTAATTACATTTCTTAAATCATATCATTATAAATGATTTTACAAAATTTCATCAGCACTTCCCCCATGTTCCATGTATTGTACACGTATGCATGTACACAAGGAACGAAAAGAAAATGCCATCGAAATTTTGTGAACCGTATATAACGATATGATTTACGAAACGTAATTACTTTATAGTGTTTGTAACTTGTCCAATACAAGGACAAATCCAATAGATATTGTATCAGATGAATATGAATATCCGTTTTGCAATAAAAACGAATATTCATACAACGATCATGTACAACACTTGTCAGACGGGGCCAAAAATTCACTAAGGGATTTACATTTTGTTTATATGTTATCGTTTTATTAAATATATAAAATAAAGCATATTATGCATTATTTTATTTATACTCTACTATTTTACTAAATATATAGTAAATTGTACGATCTTTACTATTTCACAAAATATAAATTCATGTGTATATATATACTAAATTATGTACTTATCTAATGCTAATATATTTTGTAAAAGATATAATTTATGTTCGTAAAATATTTATGTTTACCTAATAATTTACAAAACATACACAAATTAATTTAAATCAATCCTAACTAATCTAACTGATGTGCACGTAAATGTGCACATTTTTACCACCATATTTATTCTATTTAAATTAAATAAATGATCATATTGGGTATTTTAACTTGTTTTAACCAAAATTCATATTAATTCCAAATTTTCACATATTCATCTTCATATAGGGGCAAAATGGTTATTTTTGTGCATATATCAAATTGACAAAATTTAATGGGAAATTTCTATATTATTTTACAGGAATTTAAACTCAATTACAAGTGGTTTCATGAAGGAATATGAATGCACAAAGAAGATACAAAAGAATGAAGATGGAAATAATTCAATGTGAAGAACATGGAGGACCCCACCTACCCACTACCTAATGTACAAATTAAAGGCTGACATTTAAAGCTTCATGTACATTTAAGTGGGGGATTATTAAAGCTAATGATAACTTGGCCACCACACTTCCTCCAGGGGCATTTTGGGTACTCCCCAAAAATATGCATTAGGGTTTCTAATTTGTATAAATATCCCTTATGTTTCATGTAGCCATCTTCCTCTTAGTTAGTTAGTTTTAGTTTAGAAAATAAGTCAAATCTCTCTTTCTTTCCATGGCTACTTAGTCATTTTATTTCATGTAATTTTCTTTTCTTTTATGCAATGTTAATTGTATTTTATTTACATGCTTATTCTCTTCTTATGTAATAGTGTAGATTTACCTTTATGCAATTAGATTAGTTGTCTTTTCCACTAGCTTTCATTTTCCTTTCTTTTTTGCTTTCATGTTGCTTTCTACATTTGTTGATTTGATAATAAATATGAGAGCTTAATCCCTATAATTTAGGGGTAATGAAGCTCTCTAGTATGTAGATGCAACATTTTGATGTTTATACTCTCTTTTTGTGCTTTAATGGAAACACTTGAAGTGGTTTAATGATGTTGTTTAGCTTTGAATTTGATAGTCTATTTTGTTCATAACAAATAGGTTATGCTTAAACAAACATAACACAAATTGCCTCTTATCTAAATATGATTATGGCAAAGAAGTGAATGTTGAAATTGAAATTTGATAGCCTATATTTCTAAACAATAGTTAATAGGCTATGCTTAAAATAGATTTTTATTTCAACTTTGTTGTCATATTTCATGAGAGTTAAATGTGTATTAATGGTTGTGTTATAGTTTGATTGTTTATATTGGGCTAATTAATAGCACAAATATATCATACTTATGATAAACACATGAACTAATTACACTAATGAAAAGAAACGAGAGACCATAACTTCATTTTGTTGATTTGTATGATCTAGAGAGTGGATTTATCTCTAAATTGTTCTTTTAACTCTCATATTTTTATCATTTTCTTGTGCTAGTTTTTGTTAGTTTCTTACATTTCTAACTATTCACTCTCGACTTCGATATAATTTGATTGAATAGAATTTTTAAAATCATCAATTCCCTGCGGATCGACCCATATTCGCCGCGTGCTACATTCGTACACCGTGCGCTTGCGGTATATATTTTATTTCAAAATTCGTTCGACGGTTTTCTAAACCGATAGAATTTCATCGACGAACAAGTTTTTGGCGCCGTTGCCGAGGAATTTGATTTGATTTTGATTTTCTATCCTTCGGATTATTTTTCTTTTTTTGATTTTTGTGTGTTTGCATTTAAAAAAAAAATTGTGTAATTGTGTAATTTTTGTTTACAATTTGTTTGTGTGCTTGTTTGTTGGTTTATAATTGTTTTGTTCAATTGCATTTGGTCATTTGCATATCATTGTGAAAGAGTTTGTTTGCGTGCATTTGCTAATTTCAGTTTGCAGTTCAATTTTGTCATTTCCTCAATCTCATTTTATTTCACTGTGTTACTGCATTTCATTGTACAAACACAAGATCATTTCATTTCCTCTTCAAATTTTGCCCAAAAAAAATACATTTCGATTTTCAATTACAATTCAATTTATAGTTTTCACTGTCTACTGTTGCATTGCTCTTCTTCAAAACTGCAGCAGTTACCAACCAAATACCACATCTTCATATACCCCTTCTTTCTACCCCTCCACCACCATTGTCTTGCATAAACACTTCAAACTCCTCATTACAGCTTGACCCCTCTGCCATATACATTCACACATCCACCTATAACTGTGCCACACTTTCCTGTTCATCCACCATCTAAACTACTCCTAGCAAATGATCTTCGCTTCCGCCTTCATTTACGCTTCACTCCTTAAATTCACCAACAATCAACCTCTGCATTTGTGCTCTGTCTACAAACACGTCACACTACAAAAGTCACTGCAGTCATCTTCTACTCTCACACAATACAACCAACTCTATCGACCACTTCTCATATCCACCCACAGACCAAACTGCTACATACAGCAACAAACTTCATCCACTTCAAATCACTTCAGACAACCAGACTTCCACCCGCAAGCAAATACAATCACTTCTTTAACTTCATCATACACCTTCACAACGCTGCTGTGCCACCACAAACATTCCACTGCCCTTCCTCCTCCAACATCCATCACATCAATTTACAAACCATTACACTCCCTCGGCAACATCAACCACTTCACATAGCACTTCTCACCCAAGCAGTCCCCTACAGACTGTCACAATACACTACATAACCATCAGTTCATATTGCCTTTACCTCTGCAAACTGCTTGCCTTCCCACAAAAACATTCACCACAAACCATCCACAACCGACAATACCATACTCCTTCGACCTCCCCCACCATCAACCAAACCAACAGCAGCTTCCCTCCAACACCAATCACCGAACCACAAAATTCCAAGCTTCACATGCCCAATCGAACAAACTGCAGCAACCACGAACTCCTGACCTAGTCGCATTCACCACGAATCCAATTACCTGAAACCATCATTTACAATTGGCATCGCGATCTCCATCTCAAATCGACAATCTCTCCTTTCAGAACAGCATCTACGCAATACACTAACCTGACAAGAACTGCCTTGCTTTCGTCCTCCCCCTACCAGAGCTACAACAGCCATACCCAAGCATTCAACATTCCAAAGACCAACCACCACCGCTTCGAACCATCCAATCACCCAATTCCTTCCTAAACATCTTCTCCACCATTGCTTCCACAACCTCCTTGAACAAAATACCAAAGAAAAATTCAACCAGAACCACCTGCGGCCATCTCAAACTGAACCTCGCCTTTGCCACAAGACATCCATGCATAATCCAAAACCAACCCACAACTCCAATCGGCTCAGCCTGCCATCGACATCGCAAATCACAACCGCAACGAACTACTCCAGCAAACATCTTGCAACTTGATTTCGATTTGATTGCAATTTGTTTTTATTTTGATTTAGTGAGCCGATTTGAGAAGGACTGGTATAAGTTGAGATTTTTATTGCGTTTGTTTGTTGATTTGTTTTATTCCACTGCTTTTAATCGAGAAAGAGGAACGTATTTCAATTTCTTAAGTGGGTTGTGGGCTGTAGTGATTTTGTTTTTATGAAATAGGGTCGGGTTGGTTATTGTGTGTTTGTTTGGAGAGTTATTTGTGTTGTGTTGTGTTTAGTTTTTTTTTCCTTTTCTTTTCTCTTTTTTTTTGTTTACTGTAGTGTTTTGTTTAAGTCCTTTGTTTTGTTTTCAGTGGCATCTTTGTTTTAAGTTTAGTGTTAATTATTTTGTTTTGTTTTACAATTTTTTTTTTAAGTAAAACCCTACTTTTAAGTTTCCTTTCAAAAAAAAGGTTGTATATATCTTGCTTTATTTCAGGTTGCCAAAGCAGAATTACAGAAAGAGCAGAAGTGCTTGTTAAAAAATTACTCGCTTTGTTGAGCTTGCCAAAAAAAATATAACTACTTGCTTATTTATAATTTTCTTTTTATTTGCCTTGCATTGTATATATCTATTGTTTTTGTTTGTCTTGCATTGTTATTTACTTGCATTTAAAAAAAATTCAAAAAAAAAATCCATTTGTGGTTGCATTATTAATACACGTTTAATTTCTGCTTCCATTTCATCTTAGAATTTTGATTAATAATAACGGTTAGAAATCAATAACACTTAATTGTATATTGACAATTTGTCTTCTTTGAACAATTTATTTTCTTGGTGTCTAGGCTACGGCAGAGCAATAATCAGTTATAAATATTACGGTGATTCGTAAATATTATACTGAATTATTTCTCTGAAGGTACTTAAACCTTCGGCTGCATTGCTACGGTGATTCGTGGTGCACCGATAAATCCTGCCCGTCACCTGGCTGAGAACTATCTTGTTTATTTAAGGCAGTTTGTGATTATACAATTTTGGGTTAACTTAGGATGAATCATTTGTAATTAGACCCCTGCATTCATTTAGTTTCATTAGTTCATGCATATTTAAAAAAAATTCAAAATTCAAAACTAAAAAATTGTAAATATTCCTTTTCCTTTGAAATTTTTAAATCCTTTTCTTTGAAATTTCAAAAAAATCCAAAAAAATTTAGAAAAACCAAAATTCAAAAAAAAATTGAAAAATAAAAACAAAACAAAAATCAATTTCACTTTTCAAAAATTAATTTTCTTTGTAAATATTTTTCGTTTATAAAAAAACCAAAAAAAAATCATTCTTGAAAATGTCTGAATATCCACCACTTGAATTTTACAATAGTTGTGAAAATCAATATAATCCATATGATTTCAGTCCAAATTCATATGGATATTTTAACAACAACTATTTTGTAAATAATTCAAATTTCGAACAGCAAAATTTTCAAAACGATGACCAACGTTCGACTCTTGAAAATAGCATTGAAATGATTTCATCTTTACTCGAACTTTCTGCACGACAAAATCAAGAGATAAATGATTTATGTAATTCTGATTTGTGTAATAACTCGAGTCAAGGATTTCAAAATTTGAATTCAATTAAAAATTCAAACGATTACGATTATAACCCATGCCAATTTAATTTCGAACTCCAAAATGAATACCAAACTCAACATGAAAATGGGAAAAACTTTTCAAACGAATTTGGCAATGTGAATAATCTTAACCATGTTACTAGTGAAAATTTTTGTTCTCAACAAATCCTAATCGAAAATTCTCAATTTAATAACTATAAATTGGATTTTGTTGAACAAATGAATGAAATTTACGATGATCACACGGATTTGTTGTTGGAAACTTATATGAAACAATGTGAACAACAAAATCAAATATCAACGTGTGATGAGTCAAGTGATAATCCACCTTTTACCCAAATCGATGATTTTCAAATAACAACTTTTGAATTTGATAATGACGATCTTAATCAAGTTGTTGAAAATACGGTAATTGAGTAGGATTTCAATTCTTTTGAGGGTGCGAAACTCGATTTAAACTTCGATCTTCCTTTTTCTGAAAATTTGAATACGACAACTTTGAAACTCGATTTACATGATGAAGTTGTTGATAATCCAACAAATGAAGTCGAATTTAACGAACATGAGTTTTATGGACTTTTTGTAAACGAGTTGTTGAATTTTGAATGGGAAAATTTCGATCACCATTTTGGTTTTGAAATCGATACTTTGAAAGAAATTGAACTTCAACCAATTTTTCTATCTACCCCAAAAATCATCGAAAATAAAACAACTCGTATGATTTTCAATAAAATGACTTTCGTTTTTCCAAATCCACATACAACTGCGAAATCTTTTACGATTTGGTTTTTCGTGCTTAAGCTGTGTCTCGCACATTTGACGAGACAAATGAATCGGTCTTTAGAAGACCGTTTCATTTACTTTTTGACTGTATACTTTCTCATCTCTTGTAAATAATAATCTTTCATGTAAATATTAGATTTTTATTTTATTTTTCTCCTTCCACTTGGGTTGACTGTGGGGACACAGTAAAAATCAAGTGTGGGGGCGAGACTCATCTTCAATTTTTTTATTTTTCATGGTTTATTTTTGCTTTAAAATCACAAAAAAAAAATTTAAAAAAAATCCCAAAACCAAATTTTCTTTTGATTTATTTTTAAAAGAAACACTATAAGATAAATATATGGCTTTGGTTTATTAAATTGAAATTTTTGAAAATTTATTAGTCTTAACAAAAATAAAAATGAAGTTTGATTACAAATAATAATGGTTTAACTAGTATATAGGAAGATTCATACGTGTTAATTACGAAGTACATCCTAATTGAAAATCTTTGTTTTAAAAAGTGGTTGATTAAAAGTAAAGGAGATAACATTTTTTTTGTCTTCTAAGTTAAATGGTGCTAAGATGATTTTGCGAAACTCCCTCTCAAAATAATAATAATAATAATAATAATAATAACATCCAAGTATTCACTCTCATTTAAAAGTCCTCACGGTTATGCAGGGGTGATTACTTGGAATTTTTGATTATGTGCTTTCATACTCATTTAAAAGTCCTCACGGTTCTGATGTATGGAACACATGTTAAAAAAAAGACTTAATAAAAACCACCTATGGTCGATAGTGTATGCACGAAGGTGTGTGCACTCGCCATGCTCTGTACTCCGCTCAAAAAAGCCCGAAAGGCAGTGCATGGGTGGTATATCTGGCCTCAGTTTACCTGAGCTAGGTGTGTAATTTTTCTTGCAAATAATGAGAGTGCAAGCAATTGAAATCCCAGCACTATTTTTACTTATTTGATTTGATTTGTTATTGAAAAGAAATGAAAATACCACTTTGATAAACTTTGATAATCAACTAAGGATCCATTTTATAATTACACTTTGTTATCAACCGAAACAACAAATTAAACTATTGTCTATTTGTTATGATAACTTGATTTTTGTCGGAAAGTTTGACGAGTAAATGACATAAATTTTCAAGATAATAACCAAAACCTATATTTAACTTATTCGTGTCAATTTAAAAATAAATCCTTCATTTGTAAATATTTTCAAAAATTTGCATTCATCTCTTTATAAATAAATCTTGCATTTTGTAAATATTTTCATCCTGCATTTGGATTTTGTGGGTAGTATCCGCTGAAAACCCTCACGAGACAACACTCATCCTACTGGGGACACCCAAAGGTTTAACGGCTTGTTGCATACGCTCAATGCAATCGTGCTCCCTACGAAAACGGATTTATCTTAGTTTTAGTTTATTCGAGGACGAATAAAAAGATAAGTGTGGGTGTGACGACCCAACTTTCTACGCCCAGAAAGTCGTGTCATCAATAAGAAAGAAAGGGATAGAAATAGAAAAGAAAAGAAAAGAAAGAACAACAACATCAGAATCTCACAGCGGAACGGAATAGAATATAATATATCAACATAAATATTACATAGTTATATATACATCAGAGTTAAACAGTATCATACAACATGACTATCATATACATATCTGTCAGAACATACATCTCAAATATCATAAACTAACACAGCGGAACTATATAGATATATATGTCTGCAACGCTGAAGCCTCCTGCTCCATTGCTCCTCCAGAAATCGTCAAAGCTAACCTGAATCCCTTGGCTACCCGTAAAAATTTGGGTACCCGAAAGTTTATGAAAAACAAAAATAAACTCCGGGTCAGACATGGGTCTGGTATGAGCAAACAGGTTAAAGTTGTTTAACTTTGAAAATCATTTAAAAGAAAGGTATCACGTAAGACTCCCCACAAATAAATACGGGTAAGTTTTTACCTTACGCTAACCAAAACATTTTATAGGAAATCCAATGATATTATAATAGTGTCTAGGGTTTTCAAGTAAAATACAGAAATAGCTGAAATGCTTACATCTCACATTTCAACATAGTTGGGCTCAATCAAAACGTACGGCGCTTATTGGAAATTGGATCCCATACAATGGCAGGGCTACTGGGGTACCGCCCGTCACAGTACGTGGTCTAGATCACAGTACCGAGGAGCCACCCTAACTCCCCTGCAACAAAAGGCCGGAACCATTCCTTACTGAACAGTCCCGAACAAGATAACCCCGCAGTTGGTGTACATCCAACTGCCCACACAGCCGAATAAAGGGACATCTAGACAGGGGTATATCTCGTCCTGCTTGGGCATGACCCACCTAACCTTGCTGCACCTCCCCTGTTTTAGCCATTCCCGGTGAGATGAGGCTTGAGGCTGCGATTACCTTTATAGAACATATCACTTAGAATGCTCATCGTCCGCCTGACGATGTGCTGAAAGCATTCAATCCATACAAGTTCGTTCCGGGTTCGAACGAAACCGAAGGCATTATCTCGTTATACTCGTTTTGGAATCACCCTCAGAGTTAACGACGATAACCCTTGCATTCTGAAAGCACCATCTCGATCTTCACTTGAGATTACACGACCTAACGTTTAATTTGGATCGATGTGGTTTTCGGAATATCAATTGGATACCCGATCCCGGTCTCATCGAAATCCAAACGCCATTTTAAAGTCCAAGTTGTCTAATTAACTCAACAGTTTAAATTTAACAATTGATTTCATATAGCAATTTAACACAGATAATTAACATCAGATAAATCATATAGCAATGAAACACAACATAGTATACACAACCATCACAGATATATCTAAAATATCACAGAACATCACAGAAATAAATAATCATCAGAGGCAATCAATATAATCATCGATTCATATCGACATGTCATTTGATTTATTTTAAACTTAATTGCATACTCAAGAGTAAATTATAACTTATTCTTTAATTAATTAACTTATTTTAATTCATTAATTACTTATTAATTATTCACTTGATTAATGAATTAATTATTAGTCAATAATATTAATTATTGATTATAAAACTTAATTTTATTAATCATTAATTATTAATTAATTAACTTATTTCGATTCATTAATTACTTATTAATTATTCACTTAATTAAGTAATTATTAATCAATAACCTTAATTATTAATTATAAAACTCGGCTACCCAAGTCATTGTTACTAAATATTGAATTAATCATTAATCATTAATTATTTAATCGTTCAATCATTAATTATTTATTTAATCAGTTATCTATAATTTGTTAATTAACCAACTTCAAATGATTAACTAAATCTTGATTACAAATGGTTTACACAAGATTATTATTAAAATCTTTAATTATTAATTTGAATTAAGTTTGAACTACTTATGAAATTACAATTATAAATTCTATTACATTCGTAATTAACTTCTATTTAAATTAAGTATGTACTTTGTTTCAACAAAGCTTTGAAGATTATCAGAGTTTAAAACAATTTGTTTAATACTTAATATACTTAACTTAATAGCTTTAATTTTCATACCACAGCTAGCCAACTTCTGCAATCTCAAACCCGAAGATAACATCGTGCTCGCCTCGGGTAGGACTCGTGACTGCCCAGCTTTTTCACGCGATCCCTCCTGTACTTCTTCTTCTCCCCTATTTCTTACTTCAACTGTTTCCCTTTTTTTTAAAAGCTTAAAAGTTTAGACTGCAGAAAGCATAAAAATACATACGCGAATAAGACTCGACCCAGCAAAACCCGAAGAAATGAACGACAATACTCGAGTTCTACTCGAGTCGACCCCAAACGTGATCGTCTCCGCCGCCGTGCACGTGCACGGCGGTCCAACACCGCGACAACTCCTTGCGACGCCACCATCACATCACAAAGTCTCCCCACACACGGAATCGAAACCCAGATCAACCCCAACGTCAAGCAATCAAAATTCGACCAAAATGTCGAACTGAAGTTCAAACACAGAAGGCCAAAAACACCTCGTCAACACTATCGCAATCGCTTGAGACGACGTACCTTCGTCCAAACCTTGCCAACACCTCTTTCATGCACCTCTCAAAATCTCAGATCACTCGGTCAAGCCGGGGCGTCGCGCGAGTCGAATGAACATAACCCCAAAGTACAGACTCCTAAACCCTACTTTTCATAATTCCCACAAATTCTTGCAATTAAAAAAAATTTCTCACATTTTTCTGTTATTCATACATAATCACTTAAGCTTCGTGTAAAATTTCAATAATTATAATTAAAGGAATTAACAGAACTCCATGAAAATGCACTTTCTATTCATTATCAAACTGCACTGCTAATTATTGACTAAAAATTATAATTTTTGTCTTAAAAATCATATTATAGTATGTTGAATCAATATATAAACTCAAATTGACAATTTAAGATATTTGAATCTTGAGTATAAATTTACTTTATACTGTAATTGTGAGTTTACAGTTCTATTCTTCTTCTTTTTTCTTTTTACAGCTTCTAAAAATGTAATCCAATCCTTAATTCTAAACTTAAACAAATTTATTTAGTTAAGTTACTACTTAGGGACAAGGATTTATATAAAAACTTTGATATACTAACTGATTTGTTTGCCTCGGTAAAACAAATTAGATCCTGAAAGCATATGATATGCAGACTTTACAGTATTTAACAACCATTACAGAACTTAAGTCAACCACAAAACAAATCTTCATATACTACATAAATAAGGTTAGGTTAGAAATAAGTTTACTCACCCAGATTGCAGTAGGAACTTGAAACAGAGGATAGTAAGAAAACTGCAGTTGCAAAATTTGAATTCCAGTAACTTCTTTGTTCTCTGAACTTTATTTTGAACTTGCAAATATAAAGTTTGGTTTGTATTCTTTTGCTTCTGCTCAGTTTTGTGAAGTTTCTTTTGTTTTTGAAGATACAGATGAATTAAGGTATAAGAAATGATGTATACAAATATATATAACTTGAACAAAGCGTCTTCTTGCATAAGCTTGACATAATAATTATCTTGTTTAATTTCCTATGTACTAAAGCCTAAGATATTTCAACCATTTCGGCTGAGATATTTTTTTATCTCAGACAAATATGTATGCTACATAATATTTATGTCTTCTTTAAGTTAACATAGATTAAATGCTTTGCTGACCAAAATTATTAAGTACAAAGATGTTTACAGGCTTGGTTGTACTAATGTGCTTTATTTATGCTATCACACAATTAATGTTGACTGACATAAAGATTTTTTTAAAGATGTTTTGCAGATTTGTTTTCTTAAGCACTAATATGTTTACAAAGATATTCGCAGTATTTGTACTAAGATGTATTCCATTTCATACTTGCAAATTCCTTTTTATTTTATTTGAACAAACTCATGTGAACATATAACAAAAATGTGCTGCAGGTTTTGTTTTTAATATTTATACTAGCATATACAGTTTGCAGATTTTTCACTTGTGTTTTGTGCTAAATTCTTTCATTTCTATTTATATCTTATACCTATTATATTTGTACTTATGTTTGTAATCCTACCTTTATGTTATTATTTATGTCAAATATAAAGAAGTTTATGTTTATAACCATAATTATAAGTATTTATATTTATATAGGAACTCATGTTAAATAGTTATAAGCTTATGTTATTTTAGTTATAAAAGTTATTGTTAGAAACATTGCTTAAATCTTATTTTTATTTAAAGTTAAATATTACAAATATTTCATTTGTATACTTATATGTGCATGAATGTATTTATGAATATGATTATGTTATTGAGCTTGTTCTTATTATTAACTGCATACATTAGATATTAAATGTCATTCATACTTAACTTTTAATTTAAATAAATAAAACAGATTTAATTTTTTTTTTTTTGAATATTGTTAAAAGAGTCTACTTTATATTTTGAAGTTATATTCCTTTATAATCAATATAAAACTAATAATATTCAAATTCTTATTTATTTATAAATGAAAATCTTATATTTTAATTAAATTAGATTAAAACTTATTATAATAATAGGGTCAAAATTCCGGGATGTCACATTCCTCCCCCCTTAAAAGAATTTCGTCCCCGAAATTTAAACAACAGTGAATTCAAAAGCTTAATTATTAACAATCCAAACATACACATCATCCATACAAAACAAACAATCAAACAGTTAATCCTAACAACATTACTAGCTATCCGGACATAAATCTGGATAAGCTTGCCTAAAACAATCAAGAGTTTCCCAGGTACAGTCTCTGGGATCATCACTCCATTGTACCTGGACGAGTTTCACCACTTAGTTCCTAAGTTGCTTCTTGTTTTGATCTACAATCTGAACAGAATTTCTAATTACAGTCAGGTTGGGTTCTACTTCTAAATCTTTCAGAATAACTGGTTCTACTACTAATGATGGTCATGAATAAATTTCCTTAAATGAGACACATGAAATACATTGTGAATCCCAGACATCCGTTCTGGCAATTCAATCCTATAAACTACAGTTCCAATTCTTTCCAATACTCAGAGTGGACCACTATATCTCAGTGCAAGTTTTTCCCGTTTTTCCAAATCTTATAGCACCTTGATTGAGGAAACTTTAATAAAAACTAACTCTCCGATCTCAAATTCCAATGGTCTTCGTCTCTTATCTGCATATTCCTTCTGACGATCTTGAGCAGCTTTCATTCTTTTCTTTATAAGCTCACCTTCGCAAAAGCTTCTCGAATTAGATCGGGTCCAAGTACAAGTCGTTCATTCGATTCAATCCAACAAGATGGGGATCTACAGGGTCTTCCATACAGAGCTTCATAAGGAGTCATCTTAATACTCGCTTGATAATTATTATTATAAGAAAAATTCCACTAGATGAAGATGGTCTTCCCATGATCCACCAAAGTCCAATACACAAGCTCGAAGTATATCTTCCAGAATTCGATTAAGTTTTTTCCGTCTGTCCGTCCGTCTGAGGATGATAGGCTGTACTTAATCTCAAACTAGTTCCCGTTGCTGATTGCAGAGCTTCCCAAAATTTACTAGTGAAAATAGAATCACTGTCACTTACTATGCTGATATGAATACCATGCAATCTGACTATCTCCTCTAGAAAATTTCCTCCAAGGAAACTGCAGTACGAGTCGCCTTAACTGGAATAAAATGGGCACTCTTCGTTAAACGATCAACAATAACTCATACTCCTTCATTTCCTTTCCTGGTCCTAAGCAAACCGTCAATAAAATCCATCGAGATCATTTCCCCTTTTTCAATCTAGAATTCCCAAAGGTTGCAATAGTCCAGCAGATCTTTGTTGATCTCCCTTCACTTGCTGACAAATTGCACAACCATTTACAAAAGCAGCTACATCCTTCTTCATATTCGGTCACCAGAAAACTCTCCTCGTATCTTTATACATTTTCGAAATTCCCGGGTGAATATTCGATTTGGAACGATGACTCTCAGCTAAAACTTCTTGTTTCAGTCCATCAATATTAGGCACACACAAACGACTATTAATCCTTAGAACACCTTGAAATCTGAATTCAGATCGTCTTTAGTTCCAAGAATTATTTTCTCAAAAGATTTATCTTCCATTTGCTTACTAACAATCCTTTCTTGGAGAGATGGAACTACTTCCAAAACAGATAAAACAGTATTTCTACTAAGAGCATCAATACTGCACCCAATCTAACTAAACATGTGTCCGTATATACTTCAAATTTTCTCTTCTCATCCAGAATAACAAGTACTGGTGCACTAGTTATCCTTGTCTTCAATTCCTGAAAAGCTTCTTCACACTGAGGTGTCTATTTGAATTTGGTTCCTTTTCTTGTTAATTTGGTCAGATGCGAAGAAATCTTGGAATAATCCTTAATAAATTTCTGTAGTAGCCAGCTAAACCCAGAAAATTACGAACTTCCATCAATTGCTTCCATTCTAGAATAGATTCTCCTTTCGTCGGGCTACAGAGATATCTTCACCCAAAATATTGTGCCCCAAACAATTTAACTTCTGATTTCCAGCAATGGCACTTTGAGAATTTTGCCTTCAGAGTCTCCAATACAATTCTCAAATGCCGTCTGTGCTCCTCTTCAGATTTGGAGTAATCCAAAATATCATCAATGAATACCAGCACATACTTATTCAACACAGAACCTTAGCGAACCATCCGATTTGATGACAAACACAGCAGCAGAGCCCCAACAAGCAAAACTGGGTCTTATCATACCCTTCCCTAAAAGATCTTGCGTCTACTTAACCAACTCTTCTCTCTCTCTAGGAGGCATTCTCCTACTGGACTGCATTACCGGCACAGCTCCTGGAATCAAATCAATACGAAACTCAATCTCTCGATGTGGCGGTAGACACATATCTTCCTCGAAAACATCAGGAAAGTCTTGAACCACTTCGATTTCCTCACTTTCTCTTGAGAAGTCTCAACTCCTTGCAAAAGATTACACAAACGAATTCCAGAATTGTCGCACAACGCTCTAGCAATTCTACCCAAATAAGTTTGTTCTCTCTTCATAATCCAGAACAGCCATATACTGTTCAGGTCAATCCATCGAAGAAATGAATCCACTCTGCTACTTCTGAAATCACTTCAAGAAAACTGCTAACCAACAAACCTTCTCAACAGCACACAGAACACTTCTAGCTATATGACTAATCTTAATGTCCAAAGACATCTATTAAAAGCTTTTCGAGAAACTCGGGCCTCACTCAAACAAAATACCCTACTGAACTTGGTCACAATTCCGAAACGGACTTACTTCCTTAACTTGTTCCAAAGAAACACCTTCAGAGATATCCAAACTCACTGTGTCTCATCACACAGCTACAACACCTTGAGATATCAAGATATCAGGATTTGGTCACTTCCAACCGATAGATCCAAACTCAAGCTCATCCAAAATCACATTCCAACAATGAAATTCTCACATCATCCAAAGCTCACTCGAGACGGTAATAGGTCTACAGTCTCAACAGATACACTCCAACTACCAATATTCAAAACTCCAACCATCGGTAGTCGTGTTTCACACACCACTACCCTATCTACCTTATGACTTATATTGGAATACCCGAACAGGTAACCCAATAAATAGGTAGAAATATATATATATATATATATATATATATATATATATATATATTACAAATACGCTATCTCAAGAAAGAAATCACTCAAGAGCCTAAGTATTCACTTAACCTAGCGCTCTGATACCACCTGTGACGACCCAACTTTCTACGCCCAGAAAGTCGTGTCATCAATAAGAAAGAAAGGGATAGAAATAGAAAAGAAAAGAAAAGAAAGAACAACAACATCAGAATCTCACAGCGGAACGGAATAGAATATAATATATCAACATAAATATTACATAGTTATATATACATCAGAGTTAAACAGTATCATACAACATGACTATCATATACATATCTGTCAGAACATACATCTCAAATATCATAAACTAACACAGCGGAACTATATAGATATATAAGTCTACAACGCTGAAGCCTCCTGCTCCATTGCTCCTCCAGAAATCGTCAAAGCTAACCTGAATCCCTTGGCTACCCGTAAAAATTTGGGTACCCGAAAGTTTATGAAAAACAAAAATAAACTCCGGGTCAGACATGGGTCTGGTATGAGTAAACAGGTTAAAGTTGTTTAACTTTGAAAATCATTTAAAAGAAAGGTATCACGTAAGACTCCCCACAAATAAATACGGGTAAGTTTTTACCTTACGCTAACCAAAACATTTTATAGGAAATCCAATGATATTATAATAGTGTCTAGGGTTTTCAAGTAAAATACAGAAATAGCTGAAATGCTTACATCTCACATTTCAACATAGTTGGGCACAATCAAAACGTACGGCGCTTATTGGAAATTGGATCCCATACAATGGCCGGGCTACTGGGGTACCGCCCGTCACAGTACGTGGTCTAGATCACAGTACCGAGGAGCCACCCTAACTACCCTGCAACACAAGGCCGGAACCATTCCTTACTGAACAGTCCCGAACAAGATACCCCCGCAGTTGGTGTACATCCAACCGCCCACACAGCTGAATAAAGGGACATCTAGACAGGGGTATATCTCGTCCTGCTTGGGCATGACCCACCTAACCTTGCTGCACCTCCCCTGTTTTAGCCATTCCCGGTTGATGAGGCTTGAGGCTGCGATTACCTTTATAGAACATATCACTTAGAATGCTCATCGTCCGCCTGACGATGTGCTGAAAGCATTCAATCCATACAAGTTCGTTCCGGGTTCGAACGAAACCGAAGGCATTATCTCGTTACACTCGTTTTGGAATCACCCTCAGAGTTAACGACGATAACCCTTGCATTCTGAAAGCACCATCTCGATCTTCACTTGAGATTACACGACCTAACGTTTAATTTGGATCGATGTGGTTTTCGGAATATCAATTGGATACCCGATCCCGGTCTCATCGAAATCCAAACGCCATTTTAAAGTCCAAGTTGTCTAATTAACTCAACAGTTTAAATTTAACAATTGATTTCATACAGCAATTTAACACAGATAATTAACATCAGATAAATCATATAGCAATGAAACACAATAAAGTATACACAACCATCACAGATATATCTAAAATATCACAGAACATCACAGAAATAAATAATCATCAGAGGCAGTCAATATAATCATCGATTCATATCGACATGTCATTTGATTTATTTTAAACTTAATTGCATACTCAAGAGTAAATTACAATTTATTTAATTAATTAATTAATTAATTAACTTATTTTAATTCATTAATTACTTATTAATTATTCACTTGATTAATGAATTAATTATTAGTCAATAATATTAATTATTGATTATAAAACTTAATTTAATTAATCATTAATTATTAATTAATTAACTTATTTCGATTCATTAATTACTTATTAATTATTCACTTAATTAAGTAATTATTAATCAATAACCTTAATTATTGATTATAAAACTCGGTTACCCAAGTCATTATTACTAAATATTTAATTAATCATTAATTATTAATTATTTAATCGTTCAATCATTAATTATTTATTTAACCAGTTATCTATAATTTGTTAATTAACCAACTTCAAATGATTAACTAAATCTTGATTACAAATGGTTTACACAAGATTATTATTAAAATCTTTAATTATTAATTTGAATTAAGTTTGAACTACTTATGAAATTACAATTATAAATTCTATTACATTCGTAATTAACTTCTATTTAAATTAAGTATGTACTTTGTTTCAACAAAGCTTTGAAGATTATCAGAGTTTAAAACAATTTGTTTAATACTTAATATACTTAACTTAATAGCTTTAATTTTCATACCACAGCTAGCCAACTTCTGCAATCTCAAACCCGAAGATAACATCGTGCTCGCCTCGGGTAGGACTTGTGACTGCCCAGCTTTTTCACGCGATCCCTCCTGTACTTCTTCTTCTCCCCTGTTTCTTACTTCAACCGTTTCCCTTTTTTTATAGATTAAAAGTTTAAACTGCAGAAAGCATAAAAATACATACGCGAATAAGCCTCGACCCAGCAAAACCCGAAGAAATGAACGACAATACTCGAGTTCTACTCGAGTGGACCCCAAACGTGATCGTCTCCGCCGCCGTGCACGTGCACGGCGGTCCAACACCGCGACAACTCCTTGCGACGCCACCATCACATCACAAAGTCTCCCCACACACGGAATCGAAACCCAGATCAACCCCAACGTCAAGCAATCAAAATTCGACCAAAATGTCGAACTGAAGTTCAAACACAGAAGGCCAAAAACACCTCCTCAACACTATCGCAATCGCTTGAGACGACGTACCTTCGTCCAAACCTTGCCAACACCTCTCTCATTAACCTCTCAAAATCTCAGATCAATCGGTCAAGCCGAGGCGTCGCGCGAGTCGAATGAACATAACCCCAAAGTACAGACTCCTAAACCCTACTTTTCATAATTCCCACAAATTCTTGCAATTAAAAAAATTTTCTCACATTTTTCTGTTATTCATACATAATCACTTAAGCTTCGTGTAAAATTTCAATAATTATAATTAAAGGAATTAACAAAACTCCATGAAAATGCACTTTCTATTCATTATCAAACTGCACTGCTAATTATTGACTAAAAATTATAATTTTTGTCTTAAAAATCATATTATAGTATGTTGAATCAATATATAAACTCAAATTGACAATTTAAGATATTTGAATCTTGAGTATAAATTTACTTTATACTGTAATTGTGAGTTTACAGTTCTATTCTTCTTTTTTTTCTTTTTACAGCTTCTAAAAATGTAATCCAATCCTTAATTCTAAACTTAAACAAATTTATTTAGTTAAGTTACTACTTAGGGACAAGGATTTATATAAAAACTTTGACATACTAACTGATTTGTTTGCCTCAGTAAAACAAATTAAAACCTGAAAGCATATGATATGCAGACTTTACAGTATTTAACAACCATTACAGAACTTAAGTCAACCACAAAACAAATCTTCATAAACTACATAAATAAGGTTAGGTTAGAAATAAGTTTACTCACCCAGATTGCAGTAGGAACTTGAAACAGAGGATAGTAAGAAAACTGCAGTTGCAAAATTTGAATTCCAGTAACTTCTTTGTTCTCTGAACTTTATTTTGAACTTGCAAATATAAAGTTTGGTTTGTATTCTTTTGCTTCTGCTCAGTTTTGTGAAGTTTCTTTTGTTTTTGAAGATACAGATGAATTAAGGTATAAGAAATGATGTATACAAATATATATAACTTGAACAAAGTGTCTTCTTGCATAAGCTTGACATAATAATTATCTTGTTTAATTTCCTATGTACTAAAGCCTAAGATATTTCAACCATTTCGGCTGAGATATTTTTTTATCTCAGACAAATATGTATGCTACATAATATTTATGTCTTCTTTAAGTTAACATAGATTAAATGCTTTGCTGACCAAAATTATTAAGTACAAAGATGTTTACAGGCTTGGTTGTACTAATGTGCTTTATTTATGCTATCACACAATTAATGTTGACTGACATAAAGATTTTTTTAAAGATGTTTTGCAGATTTGTTTTCTTAAGCACTAATATGTTTATAAAGATATTCGCAGTATTTGTACTAAGATGTATTACATTTCATACTTGCAAATTCCTTTTTATTTTATTTGAACAAACTCATGTGAACATATAACAAAAATGTGCTGCAGGTTTTGTTTTTAATATTTATACTAGCATATACAGTTTGCAGATTTTTCACTTGTGTTTTGTGCTAAATTCTTTCATTTCTATTTATATCTTATACCTATTATATTTGTACTTATGTTTGTAATCCTACCTTTATGTTATTATTTATGTTAAATATAAAGAAGTTTATGTTTATAACCATAATTATATGTATTTATATTTATATAGGAACTCATGTTAAATAGTTATAAGCTTATGTTATTTTAGTTATAAAAGTTATTGTTAGAAACATTGCTTAAATCTTATTTTTATTTAAAGTTAAATATTACAAATATTTGATTTGTATACTTATATGTGCATGAATGTATTTATGAATATGATTATGTTATTGAGCTTGATCTTATTATTAAGTGCATACATTAGATATTAAATGCCATTCATACTTAACTTTTAATTTAAATAAATAAAACAGATTTAATTTTTTTTTTGAATATTGTTAAAAGAGTCTACTTTATATTTTGAAGTTATATTCCTTTATAATCAATATAAAACTAATAATATCCAAATTCTTATTTATTTATAAATGAAAATCTTATATTTTAATTAAATTAGATTAAAACTTATTATAATAATAGGGTCAAAATTCCGGGATGTCACAGTGGGGGTATTTGATGTGCACGTAAATGTGCATATTTTTACCACCATATTTATTCTATTTAAATTAAATAAATGATCATATTGGGTATTTTAACTTGTTTTAACCAAAATTCATATTAATTCCAAATTTTCACATATTCATCTTCATATAAGGGAAAATGGTTATTTTTGTGCATATATCAAATTGAGAAAATTTAATGGGAAATTTCTATATTATTTTGTAGGAATTTAAACTCAATTGCAAGTGGTTTCATGAAGGAATATGCATGCACAAAGAAGATACAAAAGAATGAAGATGGAAATAATTCAATGTGAAGAATATGGAGAACTCCACCTACCCAATACCTAATGTACAAATTAAAGGCTAATGCACATGCTAAAAGACATTTAAAGCTTCATGTACATTTAAGGGGGGGATTATTAAAGCTAATGATAACTTGGCCACCACACTTCCTCCAAGGGCATTTTGGGTACTTCCCAAAAATATGCATTAGGGTTTCTAATTTGTATAAATATCCCTTATGTTTCATGTAACCATATTCCTCTTAGTTAGTTTTAGTTTAGAAAATAAATCAAAGCTCTCTTTCTTTCCATGGCTACTTAGCCATTTTATTTCATGTAATTTTCTTTTCTTTTATGCAATGTTAATTCTCTTTTATTTACATGCTTATTCTCTTCTTATGTAATAGTGTAGATTTACCTTTATGCAATTAGATTAGTTGCATTTTCCACTAGCTTTCATTTTCCTTTCTTTTTTGCTTTCATGTTGCTTTCTACATTTGTTGATTTGATAACAAATATGAGAGCTTAATCCCTACAATTTAGGGGTAATGAAGCTCTCTAGTATGTAGATGCAACATTTTGATGTTTATACTCTCTTTTTGTGCTTTAATGGAAACACTTGAAGTGGTTTAATGATGTTGTTTAGCTTTGAATTTGATAGTCTATGTTGTTCATAACAAATAGGCTATGCTTAAACAAGCATAACACAAATTGCCTCTTTATCTAAATATGATTATGGCAAAGAAGTGAATGTTGAAATTGAAATTTGATAGCCTATATTTCTAAACAATAGTTAATAGGATGTGCTTAAAATAGATTTTTATTTCAACTTTGTTGTCATATTTCATGAGAGTTAAATGTGTATTAGTGGTTGTGTTATAGTTTGATGGTTTATATTGGGCTAATTAATAGCACAAATATATCATACTTATGATAAACACATGAACTAATTACACTAATGAAAAGAAAAGAGAGATCATAACTTCATTTTGTTGATTTGTATGATCTAGAGAGCGGATTTATCTCTAAATTGTTCTTTTAACTCTCATATTTTTATCATTTTCTTTTGCTAGTTTTTGTTAGTTTCTTACATTTCTAACTATTCACTCTCGACTTCGGTATAATTTGATTGAATAGAATTTTTAAAATCATCAATTCCCTGCGGAACGACCCGTATTCGCCGCGTGCTACATTCGTACACCGTGCGCTTGCGGTATAAATTTTATTTCAAAATTCGTTCGACGGTTTTCTAAACCGATAGAATTTCGTCGACGAACACTAACGCTAACTCAAATGCGCATTTACACTAAATTATCAACATATGTATATATGTGCATAATATATATACACAAACAATTTGGATATTTGGATGCTAATAATTGTAATTAGCACTTAGTTTGGTATAATAAACAACCAATAGGTCATTACATACAACTATAACAACAAATTAACACAAAATTAGAAAAACTTAAAATTTTAGGTTTTTAGGCAAAACCTGATTTCGGAGATGTATGTGGATGGAGAGAGGCTACTGGCGTTGATTGATGGCATCGAAGTGGCTTCCGGTTGCGTAGGGAAGTTGGAAGTAAGAAAAGAGGAGGAGTAGAGGAGGGTTTTGGTGTTTTTGGGTAGGAAGAGAATAATAATTCAGCTCTCGGCTTCGCTTCAGGTTTACACGAATATTTCCAACGGCTACCAACGGCATGTTAAAAAATAACGAGCTGTTGGCGGCCATTGGAAAATCCCGTTGGCGGTCGCTGGAAACCTGTCGTGGATATATACTGTATTTCTAGTAGTGAATGATTATATAATATAAAGGTTGTACTCTACCATTTTAAAATTAATAAATTACTTGCATAATCTTTAGTTATCGATCTTTCTCAAGTTAGTGATTTTATGTGTAGTAGTATTAAGATACTGACTAGACGAGGTAAGAAGCATGCATGTGTTTGTTGATCTTCCTCGTGTTATATGCATTGTACATAGGTCATCATGAGTGGTAGGTATGAGTGAATAATCTATCTTGATTTGTTGATCTTCCTCAAGGTCAAGATGATATTAGGAAAAAGACCACATGTTAAGAGTAGTATATGATATAATGAAAAAGTGTTATCAATCGCTTGTGGGCCTATGATATATTAATCTTCCTCAAGGTCAGAATCCCAAGACACGATAGTCCTAACACCCACTTGAGAAACTAAAAGATTTCTATGTTTTCTTTTGGTCTTCAGAAACATAAAAATCTAATAAATTCCTCATTCAAAAAAACCGAAATGTTAAAATTTTTCCATTCAAATATTATGAACATAAGATATAAAGAGTTAAAATAATCCACAAAGATAAATTTGTGCAACTAATAAAATTGATAAAATGTTTGCTAGCTAAGATACTAATGAACAAAATTAATAATTGATAAAGAAATGTAAAATGTACTTACCTTAAATATTTTGGCATGTTATTGCTTCAAGGCCCACACAGGAGCCTAACTGTACACTATTAAACACATTCATAACTCAGTTGCTCAAGTGTTTATTTGCCCAAGACTTTGTGTTGTTTCAATGGTTTTAAACTCTTTACAATACATGAATATAGATTTTTGATCTGTATTCGATCACATATAAATGTTATAGGATGAACAATCACAGTTCATAATGTATTAAATTTTGATGAAATTAGTTTATTGGAAACAAGCAAATAAAGCATAATGTGAAATCATGTATTCAATACGATTGACTATAGTAAGGATTTCCTTTCGAATGGTTTAATCTGGGTAAGGAAAGTGAATGAGAGTGCATGTAACTTATGTGCAGTTGTGATAAAGAGAATGAATAGTCAACTCTACTTCATGAAATCATATCAAAAATAAGAACGGTTTAAAATACTAGTAGGTACTTAATATAGAATGAGGAATATAATTTTTATTAAATTGTGTTTTTCATATAGAAATTTTTTTCTATAAAAGTCATGTCTATGAGTTGAAGATATTTAATTGAAGACTATTGATTGTAAACTAGTAATAGTAAAAGAAATTACTATCCCATAATATGTAGTTGAATGGAGCTTTGTATTTCATAAAATAGTGGGAACATGCCATATAATACTTATTAGTGGATGGATCAAGATATGATTATTTTCATAAATATACCAAATATTATTTATGAAATAATAATTAATTTCAGTATTGACTGGAAGTGAATATAGTTTTTTTTTGTTATGAATGTTTTGAATATTTATTGTGAAATAAATCTATTAGAATAAGGGTACTTGATGAAATATCTAAATAACATAGAAGTATTTATAATTTATTGCAATTATTTTGGAATTAAGGGAAAAGCATCTATCTAGTGGGAGCGACATAAGAGTTGATGAACTCTGCAGATTGATACCTAAAAATATATGCAGTTAAGTATTACAATGATACCAAAAACAATTCCACATACTTCGTTCAATTCACTTATGAATTAATAGAAAATGAACATGCGTATTTGATACATAACTGATTTTCTATGATAAGTTCATTGGTGCCAGGTAAATAAGGAATTCGATTTGATTGAATATGTGTGTGTATAGGAAAATGGTTCCAAAAGTACCAAAAAATGAATAAATATTCAATCTCAAAACACATATCTCCTAGTGATACATAATGATGTATCAATAGGAAGTAATCAGACTTTGCTGAACAAAGTAAGAATAATGATGTGTAATGTTGAGTTAATTTCTTTCTATAAGGTCGAGTGCTTAAAAGTAAGTACCTAAGGTTAAGTTCAACTCATCCAAAACAAATTTTATAAAATTATTCAAGATAAGATTTGATGAAACAACTACTACAAATCTTAAATCAAGGAGTTGATAGGTCGTATGTGGTGGCTGGACGTAATATTTACCTGTGAGGGATTTTGTGTGAATCATCCTAAAGTAGTTTTAGACCTATCAATGTTGACTTAACAATTTATGTTATGAATATAAGTTCGTAATCATAAAACTGTATCAGTTTTAAACATATATATAGGCAACTCATTAAATGTTTATGAATACCTATTCCATTGCATAGAGAAACAATTGTTGTTTCAAGAAACACCAGCCTTATGGTGAAGGAATAACTTTTAGAAATTATTGGTTATGAAATGGATTTGGATATGGTCAAAGATAAAACTGATTACAAATGTGGAATGAAATTAACCAAATCTAAATGGACACAACTAATTAGAATGTCTAATTAGATCTCTCGCACATGAAAGAGAAACTATGATTTCTTATCAATGTCAAGAAAAGAATTCCCTTGGTTGTTATTAAACTATTAAGAGGATTGACTCTACCATATGTAATAATGCATGGATTCGAAATGGATTCTAAGTACATTATCAAAATATGATTTTTATAGTTGTAACCGAATGGATATGAACCAACGACAGTAAAACTATTTTTGAGAAAAAGAACAATGCAGTTGGAATATTGTAAGCTATGTTGAAAAGAATAGTAGCATAAGTTTCAATCATTGAAATTAACGTAATAGATTCAGCATTCAATGGACTTAGTTAATTTGGATTATACTTGCAAAATTATTGATTGGTATGTTTGTGAGTTTGGTATATCTACGTTAAAATAAAAATTATAAATAATGATTATAAATATGTCATTTACGCTTAATAACCAAAGTATTTGGAAATTAGTGCGAGCAATTCAAAGTTTATTGGACATTTGATATGATTCAAGAAATGATATGAAAATATTATTCTACTAGCATCTGAGTTAAGCAAGTATTTTGACAAAGCAGTCAAATAGTTTAGTATTTAGACAAAATGCAGATGAAGCATGTATTCGTAAGAAAGGATATTAAATGATACAGATTATTCCTTAAACTATAAGCGAACAACAAACTTATTACTGTTAATGATGCACTTAAGTTAAATTCATAGTTGTTTGGTTTTTTAACACTCAACATTCGATTTGAAAATGAAATTTTTTATGATCATAATAAAAGTATATTGGGATTGTTCCAACTGATATATGCAGACATGATATTAAAATTGTTTAATATTGAGCATGTAAGGTGATTCCTTATGTATTGGCAATAAGTATTATCATACATGCTATATTGTATACAATATCTCATTTCACTTATGTATTCGATAAATAAAGCAAGTACCAAATTCAAAGTAAGATCGCTAAATGATAGTTTAGAGTGCTCTCAAGAATTTATGAAAATACTAGGGAATTATTTACAAAAACAATGAACTCCTTATGAAGGAGTGCACGAACTCGAACTTTAAAAGCAATATCGAGTGTAGCATGTCAATCTTAAGTTCATATTCAATCTTAAGTTAAGAACTTTAAGTTAGAAATGTTCCAAACAATAAGTGGTGGATGATTTAACCAAAGGCTAAGCATACCGCCTTGAATAAGTGCTACATTAAATGCAGTATAAATAAAGGCACAAATTTATAACTGAGCTGAGCTAGGGATGATTTTAAATGTTGAGAATCTCATGATATTGTTATATGATAACAATACAATGATATAGTTTGTAAAAGAACTTAGAGATCGCTAGAAGTCAAAATACATACTTCAAAAGGTTCCATTTAATAAAGGTAGTTTATCAGCGTTGGAGAGAGTTAACTGACAAAGTAGATAATTAAAACAATATAGCATACGGTTTCACTAACGGACAGACCCAATTAGTTTTGAGAAAACTAGCCGGAGGAGTTGGAATAGGATTTCATAATTGACCCTAAGTGCAAGAGGGAAATCGATAAAGTTAGGGGTATGGCGTACGGTAATTATATAATTTGTTGCATAAATCTAACTCAATAACCAATCTTGTTCAAAATAAAAGGTGTTTTCTTTCTATTATATACTTATTATATTATGATATAATTTAGTAATTAATTTAAAGTATAACAAATAGAAAATTCTTTAATGATATGTTATGTGATAGTAATTACAATGTGTTATTATCGTAAGGAATTTATCAAATTAAAACTTTTTAAATATCCTTATTAAAGTTATTTCGAGATGGGATATGAATACATCCATTAAGACTGGAGAGGGTAATTCTCTCCCAATGTTGGGTAGTCTAGTACTCATGGCTACTTGAGGCACCGGGGGTTACATACTAATAGTTTCTAGATAACTATGAAATCACTCACCCAAAAGTTTTCTATAAGTAATATGACTAAGGTTAAACTGAGAATCTCAGAGTAACGATGTTACACAGTCCTCTAGACTTAGAAATACTATTGAACTTTAATGTGGAAACTCCTATTTGATTATAGTTAAATCATGGCATGGCGTCCATCAAATGGTTATTGTTGGTTCTGAGTCGAAGCATTAGAAGTGAAATACAATTTTTTAGGGGATTCGTGTAACGATCCGTGATTTAATCGCTATTTAAATGAATATTTAATTATACTTTAAATAATTAAAAAATGGATTTTTACTAACAAATAAAACTATTTTAAATAATAATTAATGATGATAAAATCGTTTTCAAAATTTGTTGACCAATATACACAGTCCATAGAGAAATAGAAAATATGACCGGAAATAATTTTTCGAAATATCAACTTTTCATTGGTTAAAAGTTATTCATGAGGTTATAACACTATGTTAAAAAATACACACATTACAAACTATCTTAAACATGTTGTGTGCATGTATATATGCATATACATGTTTCCTCCTTAAGCATATTAATATATAAGGATAAAAGAAATTAGTTTATAAAGTAAAGTGTGTGTGTATACATATAAAAATACATATTTTTCAACATATGTGCACATGAAATGTGTGACGACCCAAAATTTTGAGCATTTAAAAATGAAATATTTAATTGATTTTAAATATTTGGAAGTTATTTTAACTTGAATTTCAGTTTTTAACTACGAATTTGGCAAATAAATTATTGAATTTACTTATAGAAATTTGGGTAAAATTTTGAATCTTCAATTCTAAGCTTGTTAAAAATAATTTGATGGCTTAGAAAATTTATATTGATAACACCGAAGATAATGGAAGCTTCCGAATTAGATTTGGAAATGTTTTATTCAGTTTTGAATTTATATTGTTAAAATCGATATTTAAAAATAACCTTCTGAGGCACAATCTCGGAATTCAACGAAATCAGTTCCATTGGATCCGGGATATTGTATTATTATTGGATTTCAATTTTTCTAGTGTTTGGAATGTTCGTGTGATCGTACGATGAGCAAACGTGCTCAAAATTTTATTGAAATTTAATGTTTTAACTGGTTCAAAAGGCTATTTTCTCCATACGATCGAATTTGGACTCGAAACCTCTACCATTGCGTATGGAGTAGGTGCATAACATTATAAACGCCTGGCAGCATGTATCTATTGGAGATCGAAATTTTGTGTTATGGATATCAAGACGATTCACATTTGAATTTAAATTTGAATATATAATATAATTGAATTACTGCCCAGACATTGACACGTTGAGAAAATTTGATACGTGTTTAGTTTCCTTCGATGGATGTTTACAAGCGTCTTTGAAAAAATAATAAGAGAAATAGAAAAAAATGAAAAGGGGAATGAAAATTTTTTCTCTTTCGTTCGAAAATGGCACAGGTGCTTCACAAACAAAAAATCATGGCTGATACTAATAAATTCCCTTCTCTTCAGTTATTAAAAAATCGAAATTCCTCTCTTTTTTAAAATGGTCGCGTTTTATTCCTATATTTCGAAATTGAATTCCTTGTTCGATCATGAACGAAGCCTTTTCCTCAAATATATATATATATATATATATATATATATATTTATTTATTTATTTATTTATTTATGTATGTGTGTATGTATGTATGTATGTTTGTATATAAACCTCGTCTTCCTCTTCCTCTTCAATCAGAGAACGATATTCTTCAAATATTTCGCATAAAGAAAAAAATAGAAACAACGACCATCTTAGTTCGATCCATTGATTTCAGATTTATGGAAAAAAATTACATGCGTAAATCTACACAAATTCGAAAAAAGATTTGGTTGAATTTAAAGCAGATTGATGACTCCTTAAAATTCGATTCTGCACGATTCCTCAACGAAGTCTGTTCTTCCATTTTGCTTAACCACGATTTTGAGATTGAAGCATATCATTGATGAAATGGCGATCGAGATGCATGCTGGGTTTGCCTCTGATGGTGGCAACAAACTGGAAGATGCTGACGGAAATAATGATAGCAATCTGTGTTTGGTGAAACCAGTAGTTCAAAGCAGTTTTCAATCGGGAAGGTGTCCTCTAATTTCATAAATAACGAAGGGATTTGAGTTGTATTTGATAAGATGCTTGATGAAATAAGTGTTGCTGTCTTTCCCGTGTTTTAAAATGGACCGGAGATTATTTTTTCATGTCATTGCGAACACCAACAAAGAAGGCATCATGTCTTTTGGAAGAAGAGTAGATTGTGAGGGGTTCGATGTCGCATGTGGCTCGGCAGTCAGATCATGGCAGCGGCAACTTCGGCAAAGAGGCCGAGCTAGGATTTTAATAGTAAGGCAGTAAGGTATAAAAATTTGTTTATTTGACTTATCTAAAAACTATTTAAGATACTAAAAAGATTTATTAAGGGAAATTTAGTTTTAAATTTAATTTTTAGTTAAATAAATTTATTAAAAGGGATTGGTTTAAAATTAAAAATATTAGTTTTGAATAAAATAATTAGTGAACTGAATCTATTAAATGGGAATGTATTTTTCGATTGAATCAAATATTAATAAAATAGTATAATTGTTATACAAGGTCAAAATCATGGAAAAACAACACGAATTGGAAATGAATTGCAAAATAAAGGAGCAAATGTGAGATCTTCTCACTCAATTGGAATTCCCAGTTTAATTTTAAATAGTTAGATTTAAAATTATTTGATTGTGTGTTTTAATGATAAATGATTATCAGTTGTATTGAATTAGACCCTATGTGCCACAAATAGCGGATGATATTATATTACACCCATATACCATGATATTCCACCTCGAAGTGGAATTGGTATTATATATGTATTTGGAGTGATTGATTTCCTGCATTATATAGCGAATGAGACCCTATGCGCCACATAATAACGGATGATATTTTATAAATCGCATATACCGCGATATTCCACCTCGAAGTGGAATTGGTATTTAATTGTTGTGCTAACGTCTGTAGATGCAGGGAAACAGGTTAGAGGGATCCAACTGGACTCCTCAAAACATTTGAATTTGTTTCAATGTTGTGTGTTGAATATTTATAATCTGTGTGTGATCATATTTGTGATTGAAATCGTTGAAGGCTATGCTTTAGTTGAATATATTTTTGGTATCATAGGATACCAAAAATAAATAAAAATTGGATTTTTGAAATTTAAGTAGAAGTTTTTTAGTAAATTAATTTTAGAAAAATAAATTCAAAAGAAGGAATTTGTTTCAAAAGATAATAAATTTTGTGTTTGAAATAAATTTGAGAATCAATTTGAAATTTGATTTGGTGTTTTGAAAATAAATTGGAAAATCAATTTGATATTGATTTGGTAAAAATAATAAATATTTGGAAAATCGATCTAAAATTGATTTGGTGTTTAAAAATAAATTTTGGGAATCAATTCTGAAAATAGATTTGGTGTTTTGAAGTAAATGTTTGGAAAAATCATTATGGAATATGATTTGGTATTTGAAATAAATTTAGAAATAAATTTGAAAATTAATTTGGTGTTGAAAGTAAATATTTTTGAATCGACTTGAAAATCGTATATCTATGGATATTTGAAAATTTAAATTCACAATTGGAATTTTATAAAAGAAAGGGAAATTTGTTTTAAAAATAAACATTGTTTTATGTTTTAAAAAGTGTGGAAAGGAATTTACGGATTTGGAACGTAAATCTGAAATAAATCCATAAAGATTTATAAATTGGTTTGAAATGATCCACTTTGAAAAGGAAGGTGTATTTTCCCTGAAAAGCCGAGTATGTTTTTAAAATAGCTTTTGAAATATAAATTAAAAGTTCTAGAATTGGTTTTAAAAGAATATTTTGGAGAAATTAGTTTCTTAAGTTTTTTTTGTAAATCTTTAAAGTAAAGATTTATTTATTTAATTAATTATAGAAGGGATTATTTTAAAGATTAAAATTGATAATTGATTTTGAAAGTGGATATTTATGTAGTTATACGCTATCTACTAATTTTGTTTAAAAATTAGTGTGGAATTGAAGTTTTATATTAGATATTGATATAAAGTTTTCATAGCTAATATTTAAAATAAGTATTTAAAATATTTGAACTTGGCAGATTTTCAGTGGAATTAAATAAATATTTGGAAATTTATTCCATGTAAGGGAAGTGATTTGAATTTTTTTTCAAAAGATTGAAAAGTGAAAAGTGATTTGAAATTTGTTTTCAAATGGTTGAAGTGTTAAAATTATATCTAACGAAGATATTTTGAAAGTAATAATTGGGGGAAAATTATTTGAAATCCAGTGACTGTTGTGAAATTTGATTAAGAGTTAAATAACCGATTATAAATATTGGCCTTCAAATGGCATTTGAATTTCGATGCGACTGAGAGTAGGATTCCAAATGGATATCCGAAAACCACAACGAACCTTTGTGATCGTGATGCATCTTTATTTAAAAGATCAAAGTGGAAATTTGTTGTGATCTGTTTGAAATCTGAATGAACACTTTTTTTTTAAATAAGCGCTCGTTATTCGAATTTGCCGGGAGAGGACTTTGTGTCATAAAACCCATTTCGAATAATGATACGATGAAATGGGATTGCATTTGAAGATGGTGTTGAAGACCGGGTATTTTCGAAAACGAAAGGATTACCTATCGAATGTCTCTGCACCGCGTTGCTCCGGTATAAAGATTTTATCACCCTTTGTGATGGGGATTCCGAACGTGATTAGTCACTATCTGTATTTGCAAAGGCTTCTTTGAAGTGCCTTCAGTTCCGTTCGATCCTAGAATGGACTTGTATGGATGTGTGTCTGACGTTACACTTTGAGATGTAAAGCTGGTTTCTATCAAATACATTTCTGTTGGTGGCAGAGAATTTATTCTCTTAGCTTAACACCATTCTCTAAGACGTATGAGCTTAGAGGTTATGTAGTTGATGGTTACCAGTGATATATTCCTAATTGGTAATGTGGCATACGAAGTGCTTCTGATCATTTGTTGATCAAGCATGAATTTGTGAAAAGTGTAGCTTTGTGGACGAGACTTCATCGAACCTCACACCCTGGAAATGGTCAAAACAGGTAGAATGCGGCAAGGTTATGAGGGTCGTTCCCTTTAGGGTATGTCATTTCCTTATGGAAAAGGGTAGTATCATGGTATGGAGCCTAGATATTTTACCTATGTTGTTGCTACAAATTTATTACTTTGTGGTTGTTACTTTGTGGTTGAGGATCCTCGGACAAAGGTCGCAAACGACCGAGTGATGGCATAATCGTGTAGTAGTTACCTAGTTACAGAGGAAACGCGGCCTTGTGTTGGTAGAGAGTTGATTAAGTTCTCGGGACGTCCCTTCATAGGTGTACACATGTGGCAGTAGGAAATTCCTTTGTCTGACCATTTATTGGAAATCCAATCTCCAATACACGCCTTGTACGGTTTTAGTTGTATAACATGCCATTTACTTATGGTGGTCACCACTGTTTAGATGGTACGTATAGCAGGCATAGTTCGAAATGTCCATGCTGGCTAAGGTTAATATTATACTTTCGAAAGGTTTTCTGCACTATGCACTAATAATAATACCGAAAAGAATTTGTGTATCAAGCATGTTTGACTATCAAAAGGAGAAATCCCCTCCAATTATGCGTTTGCATTGTGTGTGTGGCGGGAGGCCTTATGGTAGTTTCATTTTCCAAAAGCATAGCAGATTTCTTTTTATTTCTTTGTGAAAAATAACTGTTTTTAAGATCTCACACCAGTCCCACGACTGACCTGGAGTTTATTGTTCCCTTTTTAAACTATGGGTGCCCATAATTTTCCATACGGCAGCCTAGAGTCAGGTTATCAGTTATTCTGGAATGAAGTCAGAAAAGAGATGCTATGGAGATCAGGAGCAAGCTGGATGGCGAAGCGTATCATTATACTATGTAGTGTCCGTTGCGTTTGTGTTGGTGCAAGTCAAAATTTCAATGTAAGAAAAATAACTGCCAGTGTTGTATTGTGTCGTTGTTAACTCTGATGATGTAATGTAAAACTGATATAGTTCTTTGTTTTAAAGATTATTTATTTATCTATTATATGTTGTTCCGTTGGGAAATGTGAGATCCTGTTGTTGTTTCTTTTTCTTCTTCTATCTTCTTCTTCTTTAACCCTAACAATTTGGTTTTCCAGCATTCGACTGTGCAGCATTTGATACAGTGGACATATTGATGTCGACTTTCGAAAGTCGAAAAAATCGGGTCGTTACAAATAGTGGCATCAGAGCATTTGGTTAAGTGACAACCTTGGCTTTGGTGGGTGTTACTCATTAGAGATATAGTCAGCAGTACTCTAGAATGAGTGTGAGTGTAATAATAGATACGAGCGTGTATTTGTTAGTGAATATAAAATTGTTTTATATTGTGTGGCTTATCGGTTGATTGTTTATAAATTCTGGTCGGTGCGGTTCGGCCAACTGTATCGATAGGGGTTTCTAAACTCTTAAACAAGATAAGCCGACACGGTATTGTTTTAAAATCGGGTAAATGAAATAATTTTACCCAAACTATTTTCGTATATAAAAGGAAATGATTTTCAATAAAATTTTATAGTATATGGTTGTTTGGATGTTAGGAAGTGATCATATTAATTATTATTGAATAAGGAATTGAAATCATAGTCGAAAGCTGAAAAATAAATTCACATACAAATGGGATTTGTAAATGAAAATTGTAAAAGTGATTTATAATATGAAAGAGAATTCCAAAGAATTATTTGGAAGAATTTGAAAGGATTTGAACTTTGAAATTTTGGTGGAAAGTTTAAATCTCTTTTTTGGTTTGGAAATGGTTTTTAAAGGTTTTGGAAAAATATTTTTGAAGGGATGAAAGCACTAAACTTTTTTCGGTCACTGAAAAATAATTCCGATGATGATCGCAACATCATCGATGTTCATTTTCGAGTTTCTTGGAGAGGAATTGTTGCCAAATTATTTTAAAAATTGAAATTGTTTGAAAACTGGGTTTGGTTTTGGAAATTCAGAAAGATAATCAGAATTGATTTCAAAAATGACTTTGAAATGTTGGAAAGACTCTGGAATCTGATAAAAACAGTTATGGAATAAAATATATTAAGGTAGAAAATTTGTGAATGAACAAATGAATTTACAATGGTAAGTAAATGGAATTCAAACAAAACATTGAAACTGAATTTGAAAGTGAAGTGGAAATTCTGTCAAGCTGGACAAAATGAAGCAAAGTATTGAAATGAAATTAGTAAGTGAAATTAATTGAAGAAATGACAAATTAATATGGTTTGAAATGAATTGAATTCAATATTTATAAATGAAAGATAAATTAAATTCATACGGAATTTGAAATCCAGTTTAAATATAAGTTGTTATAAACCAAAATGGTGAATTGAAAATAAATTTTTGGGAATGAGCTAAAGAATAAAATTGGAATTGAAAACTGAATATCAAAAACCAATTTGAATTGTGTGAAATAAAATGAAGTTGTAAAATTAGTTCAAAGTGAACTAAAGGTAATAATGGCGGAAATAAAGAAATGGTTTGAGATAAAATGAATTGGAATTTGTAATGAATTAGTAAATAAAACTAATTTAAAATAGTGATATGAAACAGTTGCGAATGAAAGATAGTTGATAAAAATTCAATATTCAGAAGGTAAATCGAATCCAAATAGAATTGAAAGTGTAAATTGAATTCAAATAAAATTGAAAATGTAAGATTGAATGAAAATGGATATATAACTTCAATAGTGAAGTAAAATTGGTATAAGAAGTAAGTAGTCAAACATTTGTAATGGAGTGTGCAAAATGATTTTTGATTATAGAAACTGGATATGGTTGTTAAATAGCATACATGTGATACAAAGAAAAATGGAATTGGGATCTTGATTTCGAAAATAAATTTGGATTGCTCGTAAAGGTATTTATTTAAATTTCAGTATGAAATTTGATGATTTTCTTGTCCAGCCGCTTGGCTTTTCGTTTTCATTTTTAATCTGATGGCCCATGGTACCATTTTGTAGTCGTACCGAGCGAGCCGTGCAAAGGAGTCGCTGGCGAAGTTTTTCGAAAATTTAGTAAGTTAGAAAAATTTTGAGAAAATATTAAAAATTTAAATTTGAATTGGTTGAGAAAGTAATATTGTTTAGATTCTAAGGAATATTTTGGAAAGTTATTTGAAGTGAATGAGATCTTTAATAAAAAGATTTGTTTTGGCAAATAGATAAAACTATTTGGTTTGATAAAATAGAAAGCGGGTTGAGGATCATTCTTGTAACGACCCAGAATTTTCGATCCCGAAAATTCCAGATAGTTAGAGAAAAGAAGAAAAGAGATAGAAGAAAAAAATAAGAAAACAGAAACAAGTCACAGAAACCTCACATTCGCAGCGGATCAAAATATAATATCACAGAAATAATAGTTATACAAAGGAAAACTGTACTTATCAAATTACACTTTTATATATATCAGAGTTACAACATATTTACAAACACAGGACGGATAAATCAATATGTTTCAGATGCTATAATATATCACAGAAGTAACTCTCCATACGTTCCTGCTCTCCAGCTCGCCTCCTGAGCTCCAGAACGTCCTTACCTGAAAATCTGTAATACTCGGTCTGACCCGAGCATTACATCAAAGTAACACCCGGGTCAGGCTGGAAACCAGCGTGAGTAAAACCCAACTAACATACAATTCAACAATATAAAACTTATTTTAAACCCAGGGGTAATTCATACCTCACTACAATTTCTCAGCTTATTAAAGTCAACACTTTCACACATCAATATCTATGTACCTCTACGTAGTTTAAAGGGTCCAATTCCTTAAATCATTCCATTTCCAGCCAATTGATTTCACACATTAACTCCATAAGAAATTTATAGAGGATTATAAATCGAAGTGGTTTCGGGTATTTACTAATACCCGACTCCGGTCTCTTCGAATTCAATACCATCTTATCCCGAATTATTCAAGTGAAACACAATTCAAGCTTTAAATACAGGGTTTCATCTATACTCATTAACTCATCTTCGACAGATAACCACATTATCTCCGTTTAAACTCAATATCTCATATCACATAGTATCACAAATCACATATCCGAGATATCAATCAAACTAAGGCATGCAATACTGTTCAATCATTCATAAGCAAAATAAATTAGTCATTCCATTTCTGATATTAATTTAAACAAATTAATTTAATTACTTCAATCACCCTCAATTCTACTTACTTAACATTGATTAATTAGAAACCAATTAATTTACCCATCTCTACTTATCCATCTTAATTAATCTCCCATGATTAATCATTTACTAATTACATTAAGTAATTAGCCTTTAATTAATTGCATTACTTAATTAACTTTAAATAAATTTATTAATTCTTAAATTAATTACACTAATACTTTATCTTTTAATTACTTCTACTAAGTAGTTATCATTCTTATTACTTACACAAGGTAATTAAACTCAAAACTACTTCTATTCATAATTAATTACATCCCCGTAATTACCTATCAATTACTTCACTAAGTAATTACACTTTATTTATTACATTTAGGAATTACACTTAACAAATCATCAAGGGATTATCTTAATAAATTAAACTAATTAATTAACTTAAACTAATCACATAAATTAATTAATTACATTGAGTAGTAAATCCCTTTAATTACTTACTTCAAGTAATTATACTTAACATATTCCACTAATGATTATCCTTAATTAATCACTTTAATTAATTGTCCCTAAGTAATTAAGTTAATTATTGAACCCTTTATTACCCATATCAAATAATGATTAATAATTAATTATATTGATAAATTATTCATCAATAAACAAGACCTTATTTAATTTAAGATAAATCATTATCTTAAATAACTACTTAATCGTTATTAAATTTTATTTGAAAACATATAGTAATAAAATTAAACTCTGAAACCTATAACTTCATTGGTATGTCAAGAATACTCGGTTCAAATCCCAAACTTCCGAGCTAATTTCAGTTCCAACTTGACCACTAAGTATTTTGAAAACATTTCTATCTCAAAACCCTTTACTATCCTTTATTCCTTAATCTAAATTTAGTTCTAAACAATCGGCCCGCCACTCTCAGGCCCAACTAACTCAAAGCCCACAAACCAACAAATTCCACTTCTCCTTCATCCTCTTATTCTCCCTGTCCTTCCATCCACCTGCACAATGTATCACGGTGTACGTGCATGTAACAACCCGCATATTTATCGATTTTATATTTAAATATTTTATTTAAATATTTTGTCGTTAGTCGGATATTGGTCCGAAAAGCTACTTTTTGCAAACGGTCAAATTAGGACTTGAGACCACTTCCATTGAGTTCGAAATATCGTTTACAATCTTTTTAAGTATAAACTTTGATATGTTTGGGGTTAGTGGAATTTCACTAACTTTTTCCGCTTTGGACTTTGGGTTGGTTTAGCCTATTAAACCTAAGTTCCAACCCCTTCTCCTCGTCTCTTCATAAATTCCTACCTAACTCTAGTTTTAGCATTAATGGTGAGTGGAAAGGGGAAATTAAAATCCCAAACCCAAGTTCATTAGCAAATTCAACATCCAACTCCAAAATCAAAGTAAAGACATTGGATTCAAGCTTGTAGTTGCTTCTCTATTGACTTCAAGCTTCTTCTTCATTGAATTTGTGCAAAGGTGAGATTTTTATCTCACATTCTTGTCTATAACTATTTTGGACTGTTGGGAATGAATTCCCATCACTTTAGCATGTGCATTTGCATTTGGTTTGGATTGGATTGGCGAAAAACTCCCATTTTTAGCGTTTTGGTGAATTTTCTGCATTTAGGTCGTTCTGGCCATTTGTACGTGTTCGGAGTTAGGTCGCTCACGAGCTAAACGCCTTAGGTCGCTCGCGAGCTAACGCCTTAGGTCGCTCGCGAGCTAACGCCTTAGGTCGCTCGCGAGCTAACGCCTTAGGTCGCTCGCGAGCTAACGCCTTAGGTCGCTCGCGAGCTAACGCCTTAGGTCGCTCGCGAGCTAACGCCTTAGGTCGCTCGCGAGCTAACGCCTTAGGTCGCTCGTGAGCTAACGCCTTAGGTCGCTCGTGTGCTAACGCCTTAGGTCGCATGGCTCGTTTAACATTAAGTCGCTTTGGCGACTAGGTCGCTCGGCCTTGCCTACCTCGTTAGGTCGCGTGACCTTAGGTCGTTCCCCTTTAGGTCGTATGACCTTAAGTTGTTCACATGGGTAGGCCTTTAAACCATTAGGTCACTCGAATGAGTTAGGTCGTTGGACCTTAGGTCGTTTACCCTTTAGGTCGCGTGTTCCACTAGGTTGCGTGAACCCTTAGGTCGTTGGACCTTATTACCTTTTAGGTCGGCAACCACTAGGTCGTTAGCCTTGCTTACCTCGCGAACACCGTTAGGTCGCAAGCCTTTAGATCGCATGACCCCTATCTTCCTTAGGTCGTTGGACCTTGTTTCTTTGGGTCGTTGAACCTTGTTTTCCCCTAGGTCGCTCGGCATACTATCTTTAGGTCATTCGACCAATTTTACTTTAAGTCGTTGCACTTTAACTCGGCCGCATTAGGTCGCGTACATTTTAGGCCGCGTGTTTCACTAGGCCGTTAGGCCTTTACCACGTTAGGTCGTAGGTCGGTCGACCCTATTACTTTGTTAGGTCGCGAGTCCCTTAAGTCGCTCGCCTCTGTTAGGTCGCTCGTTTCTGGTAACTCGCGAACACCCCTAGGTCGCAACCAATAGGTCGCTCGATCATATCCTCCCTTAGGTCTTCACTAGGTCGTACCATTTTGGACGAGGCGATGCCCCCTGGACCCCCACGACCTGACCGGGCAGGTCGAACCCCGTAGAGGGTGCGTTGCCCTCGCACCCCCACCTTGGGGGGTTGCCACCCCCCTGGACCCCCCTCCGTAGGGGTTCTTATCTGAAAAATATTCAACAGAACTTGCTTTGTTGAGATGCTGAGTTGACCATTCTTCGAGACAAACTATCTTGGGCTTCTCGGTCGATTTTATGGATTTTTGAATATCTATTTCGATGGATTCTTCATCGGTATCTTTGGATTTTATTCACGTCTTCGAATGTGAATTTTTATGATTGATTATTTCTACAATCACTTCTATGATTTGTCACTTTAAAATATGAAGGTTTCAATACTAGTAGTAAATATCAAAACCCTTTCAACAAAATGATTTCAACTCTATTTTCAATAACAAAGCTCTTTTCTTAAACCGTTTTCCAATCTACTAGTATATACAAACCTTTACCTCACTCGTATGAGAAATTGAATTAAACGGCTTAGTAAAACAAGTGGTATGAAACGCTTGTGTTTGCTTCGTCGGTTAACTCTTGGACTTGTTCGATTGAACCTTTTTGTGACAATTTTCTAGTAGAGATCTACAATTTGTTCATAAATATTTAAGTTAAGCTAGTGGTTATGAGACATGAAGCTAAGCTCATATATTTACTAGCTTACTGTAATTGACACTTCTCTTTGATCATGACGATCATTTTATGATTTAGGCTAGTGATTGTGCGATGTCTCTTTGTTTGCAAGGTTAGACTAGACCTCATGGGTGTGATTCCGACTCACACATATCTCCTTGTCCGCAAGGTTAGTCTAGACACCATTTATGTGATTCCACTCACACATACCTTTTTGTTGTGAGGTTAGGCTAGACACCATTTGTGTGATTCCACTCACACATACCTTTTTGCTTTTTGGTTAGCCTAGACCTCATCTGTGTGATTCCGACTCACACGTATCTTTTTGTTGCGAGGTTAGGCTAGACACCATTTGTGTGATTCCACTCACACATATCTTTTTGCTTTTTGGTTAGCCTAGACCTCATCTGTGTGATTTCGACTCACACATATGGGGTAGCTCCCCATGGTCTTCGGACCGTCATGTGATAGGCCTCTTTCCCTTTTTCTGTGATTTCTGGATTTCTTGTGTTGATTTCTGGAATTTATGTCATTGACTTGTTATGAGTACAATTCTAGGGTATGATGCCCTCTTTGGATCTTTGAGAAGATTCTTGTGATATTGATTTATCTCTTATTGATTGATCTTCTGTTGATCATCATTTGCATACTTATAGTAGTATGTCAGTATGGACATTTTATGTTTATGACATATCTTTTACTTTATATCATGTCATCTGATATTTATAGGTAGACTGATCCGTTTATTATTTTCTTATAAATAATACTCGGGTCAGACCGAGATGTTACAGGTTCTTCTGCTTGACTTCTCCACAGGGATTCATTACTCTGACTTTTGGCTAACCGCATAGATTAGCAGTTTTTGTTGTATACACTTGAGATATAGACTCATAGTTGTATTCTTTTGTATAGCACGTGTTGCTATTCTCTTGTATTATTGTGGATCTTTTTGACCACTACTCTGATGTACACTTTCATGTGTTAGTTATATATTCATATCTTCTTCCGCCCTTGTGATATGAATTATCTGTGACTGATTTGTGCTATGTTTATTTCTATATTTGTTTCCGAAGATTATTATAGCCACTGTGTAGTAGCTTTGAGTTTGTATCAGTATGTCGGATTTCCCCTTGAAATAAAATGCATGTTATACTATCTGACATATCGGTGCTCGCACAAAGCAATTACACGGATGGTCGCTCCTCAACAGCCTTATTCTCCGTGCTAGTTGACAGCATTACACCGTAGTGTTCTTGCCTAGTGTGGGTATAGAGGTGGGGCGTCACAGTGCACACCATCACCTGGACGGCGACCATACCTCTGATCATCTCTGCAAGTCACTTACGATCATCCCATCCCATCCAATCACCCAGACATCGACGAACTTCATTGTTCGACAAAAACAACCTTCGACCCACATATTGGAAATGAACAGAATCCATCGATCACCCCACTCCGACCATTCCTAACATCTTACACCCTCAAACTTCATCGGAAGACCCGCCACCATCTCCTACATCTTTTCCCCCACATGCGAAGCCTTCTATTCTTCCTTTTGCTTTGCTTTTCAACCTGAAACCTAAGGCCAGTCGAAGATCCCCTAAACCCTACTATTTGATCATCCCGCTTCCACAAGCATTAGAAAATTCCAGAGACATTTTTCCCGTGTTCCCCATGTTCTATTCCTTCTCCACGTTAAGTGTCACGTCTTCGAATCGTCCCAGTTGCCCCAATTTTCCAACTTTCCCAAATCCATTCAACCTCCAAATCCACACAAATTATAAACTTAAAATCCTTGATTTTGTTGTCATAAATCATCATTTTCCCAGACTAATTCAACCATATAAAAGAAACATAGGGAAATGATAGTTGAAATTTCCAGTTGAAAATTATTTTACTGTATAATTCAATTTTTCCTATGAAATGCTTAATAAAATTTCTTGAGACAATTTTATAAATAATATCACACTCGTACAATCAATCCCTTTTAATAATCTTAGCCTGAAAAGGTTTGGAAAGGAAGAAAATTTGTTTTGAAATCAAATTTTGGGTCTGTAAACAAAAAAAAAAAAAAGAACAAAGGTATATAAATTCCCAGGCATGCCAACTTAAATCCATCACATGCATAGGTAGAAATGATCAATTTTCTTATCAGTTGAAGTTCACTCACCTTAAAAAGATGATGAAGAACAGAGCTTCAAATTTGAAGTTGCTGAAAATGTCTTTTTCCCTTTGAAAACTTTAAACTGAAATGCCCCTAGCTTCTTGTTTTTTTTTCTTTTCCTGATTTTGACCTTTACTGAAACCTTGATTCAGCTATTAAAATTGATCCATGCTTAGATCTGAGATTATTTGCTTAATACAGTTCTTATTTTGTTTTTACTTTGTTATTAGAAATGGGAAAAAAAGTTGAAGATAGGAAGTGAATGTTTAATAGATTAAATTAGAATAAATTTTAAAATGAAAGAAAATAAAACAAACTATTGACACTTGTCTTTCACCTAATTTAATTGCTTAACAATTGTTATTCTAAGGGTTTATATCTTTACATTTGTAATAATTTATATTTATATTATTTTTAAAAGATCTTTTAAAAGCTTTTATGTACATTTTTTTCCTAATTGATAAATACCTTTGTAAATAAGTAAATGCTTTCTCTAAATTTATATAAATAAATTTCCTTTAAAGAAAAATGATATAAAACAATCTTATTTTAAACCTTTACTCATAAATTTCAAATCGAAAATATTTTTAAGATATATATATATATATATATATATATATATATATATATATATATATCTTTCAAAAATTTTAATTCAAATTCAATTTAAAATCTAATTTAAAATTAATTCAAATATATGTATTTTTATCTACACAAACATAAATTTAATTTGTTTGAAAATAATAGTTTTCCCATTCTAAATAATTATATTAGGAGATTATTAAATAATTATTTACCCAGATATAAAAATTCATTTTCTATTATTTATATTCATATATTCTTTATTTATCAAAATTCTTATCTGTTCAATCTATAAACCGGAGAGTTATCCAACTATTAGATGCTCAAAAATCTGGGTTATTACATTCCTCTCCCCTTAGAATCTTTTCATCCTCGAAAAGGAGCGAAGCCAGAATTTATTAAATATTTTAAAACCAGTTAAAATATTCTTTGATCATTTTAAAGCACTTTTAAAATCTGTAATACTGCCAAAATAGTTTTATAAAAAAACTTTTTATAACTCGATGTTTCAACACGTCCATCCTCGTTCTCACAGAAATTCGGTCATACGTTGATCAGGCGTAAGACTGAAAATCTATGAGTACTTGGTAAACCCGTTTTCAACACCTAGTGAAAATACTTGAAAAATAATTTTATTGAAAATATTGAAAGCATTTTGAAATCGAGGAAATATCTTTGGTGAGAATGCTCTGGAAATCATCACCCCCATCCATGGTCGCAGTTACATTCCAGGGTTACGTTGCCATCGCAGCAAAAGTCCATGTAACTGCAGGCTCTCCGCGGCCTCTCGATTACGCCATGGATCCCATGACAGATCGCGGTTACATTCCAGGGTTACGTTGCCATCGCAGCAAAAGTCCATGTAACGGCAGGCTCTCCGCGGCCTTTCGATTACGCCATGGATCCCACGACAGATCGCAGTTACATTCCAGGGTTACGTTGCCATCACAGCAAAAGTCCATGTAACTGCAGGCTCTCTGCGGCCTCTGATTTTCGCTGTCAAAATGAAATTTCTCCACTCCTACACAGGTCGCAGTCTACCGATATAAAATCAAACGCAGGATGTTGGCTCTCAGCAGCACACACGACTTTCGCTATGTTACCATAGGTCGCAGTCTACCAATAAAAAATCAAATGCAGACTGTTGGCTCTCAACGGCACACACGACTTTCGCTATGGTATGCACTACTCATAATATCCAGGAACTAGTTTTGTTCGGTCACCTCACAGGATCATCTTTAGAACCCCTCCCTTGGGGCTCAAGGCAGCACCACCCAGTGGTACTCCTGAGAAGTTCATTTCAAGGGAGCGCCTTTTTCCCCAGAGCCGTCATCAAAACATTTTATACTATACACATATAGTATCTTCAAATCATACACCTTGTATGATCTCATACAAAGCTCCTTTACACAAAATCGATTATTTCAAAATCGATAATTCTCAAACTAGGCTTTCCAAATTCTCATATTGATTTTACCCAAAAATCAAAAGCCTTTCCAAAACCAAAGGTTCCCAAACCTTTTTCCAAAATCCTCATATGATCCTTTATATATATATATATATATATATATATATATATATATATATATATTCAGATATATATAATCTTTAAAACTTTGGATCATTTTCAAACTTGTATAAAATTCCCTTTTATACTTCAAAACATCTTCAAAATCCTTTTCTCCTGGAAATAGATTCAACAAGGGAAGATTTACCTTATATATAACAAAGATATATAACTTCACTTATTCCAAATCAAATATTTAAATTTGATTACTCTATAAAGTCATTAACCATATTATTTACTTCCAGAAAGTAAATTTCTATCATAGAAATATCCAATTTCCATTTTACTTCATCATATACTTCACAAAATATAACTTTCATTTCAAAAACCATTTCACATTTCCAATCCACAAATTCCCAGTATCAATTTTATTCAAATTCGTATGATGTACACATATCATCCGTACGCTATACCAATCTGATCGCTCACTCGATCACAAAATTTCATTTCTGAACTAGTATCGTCCACCCGACTTCCTAGTGCGGACTCAGATCTGGTTTCTTGACCAGAAACTGTCATTCTCCTTGCATAGTCATAACTATGATAGAGAATGTCCAGAACCAATCAACAATCCATATCTAGGTTCGTCGTTAAAAATCGAGTGGAAAATCCCAACTCGGATCGACACGCTTATCTCGAAATTCTGTGCTCGAATCTGGATCAAATCACTATGCGAATAGAATAGCATACGTACACCCTACGTATTTATCCTTATTGGTTATTAGTCAAATCAATCCTTTCTATTCACATTCACTTATTCACAATTGCTTCAATCCATTTGGATTATCACCTCTATTCTTATCTCGATTGGGTATTTAATCAATAATAGTTTGAACGCCGACCAGTTTATTTAGAAAATAGCTTGAAATTTTAAAAAAAATAAGTAGTTGAAAAATAGTTATTAGTTTGTAAAATGGATGTAAAATAGTTAAGTAATTGTAAAATAGTTGAAAAAGAAATAGTCAAATAGTTATAGAAATTTTAAATAATTGCAAATTAGTTATAAAATAGAAATTAGTTATAAAGGAGTTGAAAAAAATAGAAATTAGTTTATAAAATAATAGAAAATTTGTTAAATAGTTCCAAAGATAATTGTAAAATAAGTATAAGATAATTTGGATTTTAAAAAGAAAAGTTGTATAGTAAATAGTTTGAATAAAATAGATTTGTACTAAAACAATTTATTTTGAAAATAGTCCAGAGTCAAACTGTTCAATTCCCAATCTCCATTTCCCATCAATTCAATTTAAATTCCACCTCCATTTAAATTGACTTAATTCCAATTTCCAATGGACTTGATTTATTCCCAATTCAAGTTGAATTAATTCACAATTTCTTCCCAACTTCAAATCAAATTCCATTTGATTTTTACTTATTCAACTTTCATTACAATTCCAAATTTATTCAAGTCAATTTGAACTAATTTCAAATTGAACCCATTTCAATTTTAAATCATTTAAATTTCTATCATAATTAATTCCAATTGCTATTTGAATTTTAAATCATTTTTTTTCGTTTTTATTTCTAATTAATCCAATTTAAATTTTCCATTTTAATATTTAAACTTATTCATCTTTAATCTCAATTCTTTTTAATTCAAATCAAATTTAATTTGAACAATTCAATTCAAATTTCAACTTAAAACCATCTCGAATTATACAAATTCGAGTTAATTTTTTTTAAAGATTGATTTAATCCTTTTACTTTCAAATTAACAGCTTAAATTTTTAAACTATTTAGTGCTGAGTCCAAATTTCAAAATTTCATTTTAAATTACCTTTTCTTAACTTGTTTCAAAGTTCAAATAAGAGTTCAAAACTTTTTAAATGGTCTAATCTTTAGAATCCAATTTATTACCCAATCTTAACTACAAAACTGATTCTTAACGAATTTTCAGCAAGCTCATTCTAACATTTAAATCTTTAAGTTCACAACAATTTCCCTTTCATAAGTTCCTATTTTATTTCAATAGTGGATGTATATTACCTCAATCCATTTCTTAGTTTCGTAGATTATTAATTACCATAGGATTGATATTAGGATAAACACCCAAATTATTTAAAACATCCATCCATAGCATCCAATTCTAATTTCCAGATCTCAAACCCATTTTGAGATCACACAAATTTCCTAATTCAAATCAACTATTCAACTTCCCAAGTTAAATCTTAATTTCATCTTGAAATTTTCAAATCAGGTTGATCATTCAAAATTTATACTTAATCCATCCAAATTTACAAATTTTGAATTCCCATTCAAATTTTAAACTTCAGATTAATATCCTTCCCACTTAAATTTAAAACCTACTTCACTTTGGGTTTCACATCACATTCCAAGGAAAATATCAAACCATCTTTGATATTATGTATACCACTTATACATATTATTTCTTTTACACACCTGGTTACTTTTAAATTTTAAACTACCTTTGGCTTCAAATTCAAACAAATTCCTTTAAAATTTCAAACAACCCTTGTTTGAAATAGGCCCCATTCATTCAAATATATTAAATAACATCTCTTATTTTAAAATAAGATCATATTCAAAATCGTTTGAATAATATTATTTCTTTTAATATTTTGAAACTAATTCAAATGTTTAAATTTAGAATTCAGAATTTCACAATTTGAAACCCACTTTAATTTACATCCTTTCAAATGTACAAGTTACTCTCTTTAAATGGTTATTTCCTTAAAACATTTCATTTTTGCTTGCTCATTAACATATTTGATTATTAAACACAACAATTATTTATGATAATAACCCAGATTATCATATCTGAAAACCAATTTATTGTTACCTTACTCTGAAATTCTTCCTAAATTCAAGATTTTAATTTCAGTTTGGTTGTATTTTTATTACTTCATAATTTAATTCCAATAATTTAATAACCAATTCCCTTAATATTTATTAGAAAGCAATATTGCTTTATATATATCAAAATATATTTTTATATAAAATCATTTAAAATCTTTATATAAGAAAACAACAAGTACGTTCTCATATATATATATATATATATATATATATATATATATATACACACACACACACACACAATTCATCCTACGGTACCACTTACCCTATCCTTAATGAGTAATCCCACCAGAGCCAAGGTTCTCACTTAACCTTCAGCTCTGATACCAAATGTAACGACCCGGAATTTTCGATCCCGAAAATTCCAAATAGTTAGAGAAAAGAAGAAAAGAGATAGAAGAAAAAAAGAAGAAGAAGAAAACAGAAACAAGTCACAGAAACCTCACATTCGCAGCGGTTCAAAATATAATATCACATAAATAATAGTTATACAAAGGAAAACTATACTTCTCAAATTACACTTTTATATATATCAGAGTTACAATATATTTACAAACACAAGACAGATAAATCAATCTGTTTCAGATGCTATAATATATCACAGAAGTAACTCTCCATACGTTCCTGCTCTCCAGCTCGCCCCCTGAGCTCCAGAACGTCCATACCTGAAAATCTGTAATACTCAGTCTGACCCGAGCATTGCATCAAAGTAACACCCGGGTCAGGTTGGAAACCAGCGTGAGTAAAACCCAACTAACATACAATTCAACAGTATAAAACTTATTTTAAACCCAGGGGTAATTCATACCTCACTACAATTTCTCAGCTTATTAAAGTCAACACTTTCACACATCAATATCTATGTACCTCTACATAGTTTAAAGGGTCCAATTCCTTAAATCATTCCATTTCCAGCCAATTGATTTCACACATTAACTCCATAAGAAATTTATAGAGGATTATAAATCGAAGTGGTTTCGGGTATTTACTAATACCCGACTCCGGTCTCTTCGAATTCAATACCATCTTATCCCAAATTATTCAAGTGAAACACAATTCAAGCTTTAAATACAGGGTTTCATCTATACACATTAACTCATCTTCGACAGATAACCACATTATCTCCGTTTAAACTCAATATCTCATATCACATAGTATCACAAATCACATATCCGAGATATCAATCAAACTAAGGCATGCAATACTGTTCAATCATTCATAAGCAAAATAAATTAGTCATTCCATTTCTGATATTAATTTAAACAAATTAATTTAATTACTTCAATCACCCTCAATTCTACTTACTTAACCATTGATTAATTAGAAACCAATTAATTTACCCATCTCTACTTATCCATCTTAATTAATCTCCCTTGATTAATCATTTACTAATTACATTAAGTAATTAGCCTTTAATTAATTACATTACTTAATTAACTTTAAATAAATTTATTAATTCTTAAATTAATTACACTAAATACTTTATCTTTTAATTACTTCTACTAAGTAGTTATCATTCTTATTACTTACACAAGGTAATTAAACTCAAAACTACTTCTATTCATAATTAATTACATCCCCGTAATTACCTATCAATTACTTCACTAAGTAATTACACTTTATTTATTACATTTAGGAATTACACTTAACAAATCATTAAGTGATTATCTTAATAAATTAAACTAATTAATTAACTTAAACTAATCACATAAATTAATTAATTACGTTGAGCAACAAATCCCTTTAATTACTTACTTTAAGTAATTATACTTAACCAATTCCACTAATGATTATCCTTAATTAATCACTTTAATTAATTGTCCCTAAGTAATTAAGTTAATTATCGAACCCTTTTTTACCCATATCAAATAATGATTAATAATTAATTATATTGATAAATTATTCATCAACAAAAAAGACCTTATTTAATTTAAGATAAATCATTATCTTAAATAACTACTTAATCATTATTAAATATTATTTGAAAACATATAGTAATAAAATTAAACTCTGAGACCTATAACTTCATTGGTATTTCAAGAATACTCGGTTCAAATCCCAAACTCCCGAGCTAATTTCGGTTCCAGCTTGACCACTAAGTATTTTGAAAACATTTCTATCTCAAAACCCTTTACTATCCTTTATTCCTTAATCTAAATTTAATTCTAAACAATCGGCCCGCCACTCTCAGGCCCAACTAACTCAAAGCCCACAAACCAACAAATTCCCCTTCTCCTTCACCCTCTTATTCTCCATGTCCTACCATCCACCTGCACAATGTATCACGGTGTACGTGCACACCATCACCTGGACGGCGACCATACCTCCGATCACCTCTGCAAGTCACGTACGATCATCCCATCCCATCCAATCACCCAGACATCGACGAACTTCATTGTTCGACGAAAACAACCTTCGACCCACATACTGGAAACGAACAGAATCCATCGATCACCCCACTCCGACCATTCCTAACATCTTACACCCTCAAAATTCATCAGAAGATCCGCCACCATCTCCTACATCGTTTCCCCACATGCGAAGCCTTCTATTCTTCCTTTTGCTTTGCTTTTCAACCTGAAACCTAAGGCCAGTCGAAGATCCCCTAAACCCTACTATTAGATCATCCCGCTTCCATAAGCATTAGAAAATTCCAGAGACATTTTTCCCGCGTTCCCTATGTTCTATTCCTTCCCCACGTTATGTGTCACGTCTTCGAATCGACCCACTTGCCCCAATTTGCCAATTTCCCCAAACCCGTTCAACCTCCAAATCCACACAAATTATAAACTTAAAATTCTTGATTTTGTTATCATAAATCATCATTTTCCCAGACTAATTCAACCATATAAAAGAAACATAGGGAAATGATAGTTGAAATTTCCAGTTGAAATTTATTTTACTGTATAATTCAATTTTTCCTACGAAATGCTTAATAAAATTTCTTGAGACAATTTTATAAATAATATCACACTCGTACAATCAATTTCCTTTTAATAATCTTAGCCTGAAAAGGTTTGGAAAGGAAGAAAATTTGTTTTGAAATCAAATTTTGGGTCTGTAAACAAAAATAAATAAAAAAAGAACAGAGGTATATAAATTCCCAGGCATTCCTATTTAAATCCATCACATGCATAGGTAGAAATGATCAATTTTCTTATCAGTTAAAGTTCGCTCACCTTAAAAAGATGATGAAGAACAGAGCTTCAAATTTGAAGTTGCTGAAAATGTCTTTTTCCCTTTGAAAACTTTAAACTGAAATGCCCCTAGCTTCTTGTTTTTTTTCCTGATTTTGACCTTTACTGAAACCTTGATTCAGCTATTAAAAATGATCCATGCTTAGATCTGAGATTATTTGCTTAATACAGTTCTTATTTTGTTTTTACTTTGTTATTAGAAATGGGAAAAAAAGTTGAAGATAGGAAGTGAATGTTTAATATATTAAATTAGAATAAATTTTAAAATGAAAGAAAATGAAACAAACTATTGACACTTGTCTTTCACCTAATTTAATTACTTAACACTTGTTATTCTAAGGGTTTATATCTTTACATTTGTAATAATTTATATTTATATTATTTTTAATAGATTTTTTTAAAGCTTTTATACAAAAAAAAATTCCTAATTGATAAATACCTTTGTAAATAAGTAAATGCTTTCTCTAAATTTATATAAATAAATTTCCTTTAAAGAAAAATAATAGAAAACAATCTTATTTTAAACCTTTACTCATATATTTCAAATCGAAAATATTTTTAAGATATATATATATCATTCAAAATTTTTAATTCAAATTCAGTATTTATTGGAGATCGAAATTTTGTGTTGCATATATCGAGACGATTCACATTTGAATTTAATTTGAATTTAAATTTGAATATATAATATAATTGAATTACTGCCCAGACATTGACACGATGAGAAAATTTGATACGCGTTTATTTTTCTCTGATGGATGTTTACACGCGTCTTTGAAAAAATAATAAGAGAAACAAAAAAAATATAAAAGGGAATGAAATATTTTTCTCTTTTATTCGAAAATGAAACAGGAGCTGCACAAACAAAAATTCATGGCTGATATTAATAAATTCCATTCTCTTCCGTTATTAAAAAATAGAAATTCCTCTCTCTTGTTTAAAATGGCCACGTTCTTTTCCTATATTTTGAAATCGAATTCCTTGTTCGATCATATCCAAAGCCTTTTCCTCAAATAATATATATATATATATATATAAACCTCTTCTTCGTCTTCCTCTTCAATCAGAGAACGATATTCTTCAAATCGTTCGTATAAAGAAAAAATAGAAATGGCGACGATCTTAGTTCGATCCAATGATTTTAGATTTATGGAACAAAATTAAATGCGTAAATCTACAAAAATTCGGAAAAGATTTGGGTGAATTTAAAGCAGATTGATGATTCCTTAAAATTCGATTCTGCACGATTCTTCAATGAAGTTTGTTCTTCCATTTTGCTTAACCACGATTTTGAGATTGAAGCATATCGTTGATGAAATAGCTATCGGGATGCATGCTGGTTTTGCCTCTGATGGTGGCAGCAAACTGAAAGATGCCGATGGAAATAATGAAAGCAATTTGTGTTCGGTGAAACCAGTAGTTCAAAGCAGTTTTCAGTGGGGAAGGTGTCCTCTATTTTCATAGACAGCGAAGGGATTGGTGTTGTATTTGATAAGATGTTTGATGAAATAAGTGTTGCTGGCTTTCCCGTGTTTTAAACTGGACCGGAGATTTTTTTTCATGTCATTGCGAACATCAACAAAAAAGGATGCATGTCTTTTGGAAGAAGAGTTGATTGTGTGGGATTCGAAGTCGCATGTGGCTTGGCAGACTGATCATGGAAGCGGCAACTTCGGCAAGGAGGCCGAGCTAGGATTTTAGCAGTAAGGGCAGTAAGGTATAAAAATTTCTTTAATTGACATATCTAAAAACTATTTAAGATACTAAAAAGATTTATTAAGGGAAATTTAGTTTTAAATTTAATTTTTAGTTAAATGTATTTATTAAAAGGGATTGGTTTAAAATTAAAAATATTAGTTTTGAGTTAAATAGTTAGTGAATTGAATCTATCAAATGGGAATGTATTGTTCGATTGAATCGAATATTAATAAAATCGTATAATTGTTATACAAGGTCAAAATCGTGGAAAAACAAGATGAATTGGAAATGGATTGCAAAATAAAGGAGCAAATGTGAGATCTTCTCACTCAACTGGAATTCCCAGTTTGATTTTAAATAGTTAGGTTTAAAATTGATTGATTGTGTGTTTGAACGATAAATGATTATCAGTTGTATTGAATTAGACCCTATGAGTCGCATAATAGCAGATGATATTATATTAAACCCATATACCGTGATATTCCACCTCGAAGTGGAATTGGTATTATATATGTATTTGGAGTGATTTATTTTCCGCATTATATAGCGGATGAGACCCTATGCGCCGCACAATAGCGGATGATATTTTATAAATCCCATATGCCGCGATATTCCACCTCAAAGTGGAATTGGTATTTAATTATTGTGCTAACGTCTGTGGATGCAGGGAAATAGGTTGGAGGGATCTAAATGGATTCCTCAAAACATTTGCATTTGTTTCAATGTTGTGTGTTGATTATTTATAATCTGTGTTTGATCATATTTGTGATTTAAATCGTTGAAAGCTATGGTTTAGCCGAATATATTTTTGGTATCATAGGATACCAGAAATAAATAAAAATTGGATTTTTGAAATTTAAGTAGAAAATTTATAGTAAATTAATAATAGAAAATTAAATAAATTCAAAAGAAGGAATTTGTTTCAAAAGATAATAAATTTGGTGTTTGAAATAAATTTGAGAATCAATTTGAAATTTGATTTGGTGTTTTGAAAATAAATTGGAAAATCAATTTGATATTGATTTGGTAGAAATAATAAAAATTTGGGAAATCTATCTAAAATTGATTTGGTGTTTAAAAATAAATTTTAGGAAATCAATTTTGAAAATCGATTTGGTGTTTTAAAATCAATTTGGGATTTGATTTGATATTTGTAATAAATTTGGAAATCAATTAGAAAATTGATTTGGTATTGAAAGTAAATATTTGGGAATCGATTTCAAAATCGTATATCTGTGGATATTTGGAAATTTAAATTCATAATGGGAATTTTATAAAAGAAAGGGAAATTTGTTTTAAAAATAAACATTGTTTTTTTTTCAAAAGTGTGGAAAGAAATTTACGGATTTGGAATGTAAATTTGAAATAAATCCAGGAAGAATTAAAAATTGATTTAAAATGATCCATTTTGAAAAGGAAGGTGTATTTTCCCTGAAAAGCCGAGTATGTTTTTAAAATAGCTTTTGAAATATAAGTTAAAAGTTCTAGAGTTGGTTTTAAAAGAATATTTTTGAGAAAATAGTTTCTTAAGTTTTCTTTTTTAAATCTTTAAAGTAAAGATTTTATTTATTTAATTAATTATAGAAGGGATTATTTTAAAGATTAAAATTGATATTTGATTTAGAAAGTGGATATTTAAGTAGTTACTCTCTATCTACTAATTTTGTTTAAAAATTAGTTTGGAATTGAAGTTTCATATGAGATATTGGTATAAAGTTTTCATATCTAATATTTAAAATAAGCATTTTAAAATATTTGAACTCAGCAGATTTTCAGTGGAATTAAATAAATACTTGGAGATTTATTCCACGCAAGGGAAGCGATTTGCAATTTGTTTTCAAAAGGCTGAAAAGTGAAAAGTGATTTGAAATTTGCTTTCTAATGGTCGAAGTGTTAAAATTATATCTTGCAAAGATATTTTGAAAGTAATAATTGGGGGAAAATTATTTGAAATCCAGTGACTGTTGTGAATATCGATTGATAGTTAAACAACCGATTATCAATATTGGCCTTCAAATGGCATTTGAATTTCGATGCGACTGGGGGTCGGATTTCAAATGGATATCCGAAAACCACATCGAACATTTGTGATTGTGATGGATCTTTTATTTAAAAGATCAAAGTGGAAATTTGTTGTGATTTGTTTGAAATCTGAATGAACCCTTATTTTTTTTTAAAATAAGCGCTCGTTATTCGGATTAGCCGGGAGAGGACTTTGTGTCATAAAACTCATTTTGAATAATGATATGACGAAATGGGATTGCATCTGAAGATGGTGCTGAAGACGGGGTATTTTCGAAAACGAAAGGATTACCCGTCGAATGTCTTTGCACCAGGTTGCTCCGGTATAGAGATTTTATCACCCTTTGTGATGGGAATTCCAGACGTGATTAGTTAATATCCGGATTTGCAAGGGCTTCTTTGAAGTAACTTCGTTTCTGTTCGATCCCGGAATGGACTTGTATGGATGTGTGTCTGATGATACACTTTGAGATGTAAAGATGGTTTCTATCAAATACATTTCTGTTGGTGGCGGAGAATTTGTTCTCTTAGCTTAACACCCTTCTCTGAGACGTATGAGCTCAGAGGTTATGTAGTTGATGGTTACCAGTGATATATTCCCAAATTGGTAATATGGCATACGAAGTGGTGCTGATCTTTTGTTGATCAAAGCATGACTTTGTGAAAAGTGTAGCTTTGTGGACGAGACTTCTTCGGACCTCACACCCCGGAAATGGTCAAAACAGGAAGAATGCGACAAGGTTATGATGGTCGCACCCTTTAGGGTATGTCATTTCCTTTAGGAAAAGGGTAGTATGGTATGGAGCCCGGATATTTTACCGATGTTGTTGCTGCAAATTTATTACTTTGTGGTTGTTGCTTTGTTGTTGAGGATCCTCGGATAAAATTCGCAAACGACGGAGGAATGGCATACTCGTGTAGTAGTTACCTAGTTACAGAGGTAACCCGGCCTTGTGTTGGCAGAGAGCTGGTTAAGTTCTCGGGACGTCCCTTCAAAGGCGTACCCATGTGGCAGTAGGAAGTTCCTTAGCCTGACCATTTGTTGGAAATCCAATCTCCAATACGCGCCTTGTACGGTTTTAGTTATATAACCTACCATTTCCTTATGGTGGTCACCACTGTTTAGATGGTAGGTATAGTACGCATAGTTCGAAATGTCTATGCTGGCTGAAATTAATATTATACTTTCGAAAGGTTTTATGCACTATGCACTAATAATAATATTGAAAAGAATTTGCGTATCAAGCATGTTTGACTATCATAAGGAGAAATCTCCTCCAATTCTGCGTTTGCATTGTGTGTATGGCGGGAGGCCTTATGGTAGCTTCATTTTCAAAAGCATAGCGGATTTCTTTTTATTTCTTTGTGAAAAATAACTGTTTTTAAGATCTCATACCGGTCCCACGACTAACCTGGAGTTTATTGTTCCCTTTCTAAACTCTGGTTGCCCATATTTTTCCGCACGAGCAGCCTAAAGTTAGGTTATCAGTTATTCTGGAGCGAAGTCAGAAAAGAGATGCTGTGGAGACCAGGAGCAAGCTGGATGGCGAAGCGTATCATTATACTATGTAGTGTCCATTGCGTTTGGGTTGGTGCAAATCAAAATTTCTACGTAAGCAAGTTAAAATAACTGCCAGTGTTGTATTGTGTCGTTGTTAACTCTGATGATGTAATGTAAAAATGATATAGTTCTTTGTTTTAAAGATTATTTATTTATCTATTATATGTTGTTCTGCTGGGAAATGTGAGATCCTGTTGTTGTTTCTATTTCTGCTTCTATCTTCTTCTTTTTTTAACCCTAACGGTTTGGTTTTCCGACATTCGACTATGCAGCGTTTGATACATTGGACGTATTGATGTCGACTTTCGTAAGTCGAAAAAATCGGGTCGTTACAAAATGGCATGAATAGTTGAAAGTAAGGGGGTAGTAAGGATGGATTTGAGAGGAGGTAAGTGTTGAAATCGACGAGTTTTCTATCTGATAGAAAATAGCTGAAAAATTGGAATAAAAATAACCGCAAGCGCATAGTGTACAATTTTAGTACGTGGTGAGTACGGGTCGATCCGTAGGGAATTAACGAGGTTTAAAAAATTCTACTCAACCAAATTAATCAAGATTTTGAAGTTTTTTAAGCTAAAAAAATGTAAAACTAACTACAACAAGTGAATGAAAATATGATATTAGAAAACAATTTAGAGGCAAATCCACTCTTATACTTTTACATAAATCAATACAAAAATAAATTATATTCTCTCTATTTTGATCTAAAGTGGAATTAATATTTATTGATCTTAAGTATGGTTTATTTATGCTATTAATTAACATAACTCAAATCGTCAAACTATAATACAACAACCAAATCCAATTTTTTAATGTAATGAAAATGAAGTCAAAGCAAAAACTATTTTAAGTATGATCTATTTACTATTTTATTTAGTAATATAGATCATAAAATGTTGATTCTACTTTAATTTCACAATCAATTAGTAAAATAATGATGTAAATTGTTTGAATAAGAATATCATATTTGTGAATACAACATAGGCTATCAAATTCACTTTATAAACTTACAATCAAATCAAACTCTTCATGAAGCATAAACGAGATTGTAAATCACACAATATGTTGAATTTACATAATTTTTAGAGGGTTTCATTACCCCTAAACTAAAGTGGTTTAGCTACTCATTTGTGTTATCATTTCAAACTTGTAAATTTCATCATAGAAAAACAAGCAAAGTAAGAGCTAATTAAAATAAAAGAGAATTAATCTACTTGTATAAAATAAATATACACTACCAACATGAAAGAAGAGAGAGCATATAAATGAAAATAAGCATAAAAAAATAAAAGCAAAGAAGAACGGAAAGAAAATAAGGCTTAGCAAGCCATTTCTTATTTTATATAATTTTGAGGCTTACAACTTCCTTAATATGATAAGTGATTAAAGATTCATTGCATGAACAGAAGAGGGCTATTTATACATGCATAAACCCTAATCCATATTTTAGGGGGCATCCCAAAATACCCTTCAGGAAGTATGGCCACCAAGTTATCATTAGTGTGAATTAATCCTCCACTAAGTGTGAATGTAACTTTAACCTCCACTAATTTGTACATTAGCTCCTAATTGTAGATTAAGGTAAGTAGGCAGGTGTCCCCATAATGCATGAGTTGATTTATTTCCATCTTTGTTTTTCTTCTCTTATTCATGAATGAATACATGAAAGCCTCTTCATATTTCCATCAAATTTCTACATACAAAGATAAAATGTGCAAGTGAATATTCCCAAAATTAATATGTGGGCAAAATTGCCATTTTACCCCCAAAGCTGATGCATGAATGATGACTTGAAAACATTTTGAAATTTTGGTTTTAAACATGTAAAAATGCCCGATTATGACATTTATTTTAATAAAAATAGATTAATTATGGATGTAAAAATATGCACATTTACGTGCACATCAAATACCCTCACATTTATCTTTTTACTCGTCCTTGAATAAACTAAAACTAAGATTAATATATTTTCGTAGGAAGCACGATTTTATTGAGCGTATGTAAAAAGCCGTTAAACCACTAGGTGTCCCTAGTAGGATGAGTGTTGTCTCGTGAGGGTTTTTAGCGGATGCTACCCACAAAATTCAAATGCAACATGATAAATTCCTAAATGCACGATGTGTTTACAAAGATATGGATGCAAGTTTTTGAAAATATTTACAAATGAAGAATTTACTTTTAAATTGAAACGAATAAGTTAAACATAATTCTGGTCATTACCAAGAAATTTAAGTCCCTTTACTTATCAAAATTTCCAATCAAAATTAAGTTATCATCACAATTAGACTCTAGTTTGGCTAATTCTTTCGGTTGATAACATGGTGCAACTATGAAATGGATCCTTAGTTGATTATTAGAGTTTTAAAAGTGGTATTTTCATTTCTTTTAAATAATAAGTCAAAAGAAAATAGTGCTTGGACTTCAATTGCTCACTCTCTTTATTTTAAATTTTATTGATATTAACAATACTTACATATGTCAAACTTAGAAATACTGAGGCAGATTTATCACCCATGAACTGCCTTGCGGGCTTATGTGAGGGGAATACAGAGCATGGCAATTGCACACACAAATATTTACACCTATCGACCATGGGCATTGTTAATGAAAGAATTTTTATATACATTCATCGAACTTAGAAAAACTAAGGCCAGATATATTGATCATGCACTACCTTTCGGGCTTACGTGAGAAGGGTACAGAGCATGGCGAGTGTACACACTTGCGTGTGAACACATGACTCTAAATGTTAATAAAATATACACATATATACAAAAAATGTTTTTTTTATGAAGAGAGAGTTTACAATATCATCTTGGCATTACTTAATTTAGAAGATCAAAATTGTTATAGTCTTTACTTGAAATCAACCACTTATTAAACAAAGATTTCAATTAGGATATACTTCATAATTATCACTTATGAACATTCCAATGTACTAGTTCAACCATTGTTACTTGAAATCAAACTTTATTTTTATTATTGTTAAGACAAATAACTTTTCAAAAATTTCAATTTAATAACCAACATTCATACTTATCCTATAATGTTTCTTCAAAAACAAACCAAAATGCTAAAATGTATTTTATTTTTTATTTTTTTGGAAATTTTTTTTTTAGATTTTGAGTTTTGGAAAGAAAACGCAAAAACTAAACCATGAAAATCCAAAAAATGAAGATAAGACCCCCCATACTTAATTTTGACCGTGTCCTTATAGTTAGTACATGATATAATGAGTGTTAACGGGAAAAAATATGTACATATTTACAAAAGAGGGTTGACATTTCTTACTACACCTAGCATGGCTCATGAAGAATCATGGACTCCTCATCTTGATTACTTGGAAATTCCAAGAAAGGTTTCAAATGATGACCATCGACATTGGAAATCAATCCATCCCTTGGAATTCGTATTTCTATGGCCCCTGTGGAAAAACGGTTCATACCACGAATGGTCCGGTCCATCTCGATTTTAGTTTCCCAAGGAATAAGTGAAGTCTAGAGTCATATAAAAGTACTTTTTGGTTAGGCGAAAATGTTCTTCTTAGGATAGACTTGTCATGGAAAACTTTTGTTCTTTCTTTGTAAAATTTTTTGTTTGCATATGCATCGTTCCTAAGTTCTTCTAGTTTTTTGTTTGGTACTTTTTGGTATTTGCCAACTTCCTCGAGATCAAAGTTTAAGTTTTTTACTACCCACAATGCTCAATTTCAACTGGTAAATGGCAAGATTTCCCGTAAGCTAAATGAAATAGAGACATCTAAAGTTCAGTTTTAAAAGCGAAATGGTACGCCTAAAGTGCGTCGGTCAATTTCAGAGACCAATCATTTTTATTTTTATTAACAGTCTTCTCCAAGATTTTTTTTTGATTTGTCGATTTGAAACTTCAACTTGTCCATAAGTTTGAGGATGATACAGAGTGGAAAATTATGGGTTATCGAATATTTCTTCATTAAATTTTCAAAAGAACGGTTGCAAAAATGGGTTCCATTTTCAATTATATTGTGCAAGGTGTGTCGAACCTCAAAAAGATGTTTTCTTTAAGGAATTTCACAACAATTCTATGGTCATTTTTATTACACGGAACAGCTTCAAACCACTTGGAGACATAATCGACAGCAAGAAGTACGTACAAAGTTCCAAATGAATTAGGGAAAGGTCCCATAAAATCAATACCTTAAACGTCAAAGATTTCAATCTTAAGAATGGGATTAGAGGCATTATATTTCGTCATGAAATTCTTCCTAGCATTTGGCTACGTTCGCAAGTTCTGCAAAATTCAATTGAATCTTGGAAAAGAGCGGGCCTGTAAAAGCCACATTGAGGTACCCTTTCAGCAGATTTCTTCGGACCGAAGTGACCACTGCACGATTGATCGTGACAAAACAAAAGAACGCTTTTGATTTTGAAATCCGAGATGCAACATCGAATAATTTGGTCGAAATAGTATTTAAACAATTATGGATCATCCCAATAGAAGCACTTGACTTAGGAAATAAATTTACATTTATCTTATTTCCACTGAAATAAAGGGATTTCCTTAGTGACAAGGTAGTTCACTATGTTGACATACCACAGATCGATAGAAATAGAAAGGAGTTGTTTATTGAAAAAGTTTTCATTGATTGGTAAAGGCGATGGTGTATTGGGAAGACGAGATAGGTGATCGACTATTACATTGTCGGATCCTTTTTTGCCCTTGATTATAAGATCAAATTCTCATAGTAAAGGGGTCCAACGAATTAGGCGAGAGTTAGTGTCCTTTTAAGCGAAGAAATATCGAAAAGCAGAGTGGTCTGTGTAAACAGTAATGTGTGATCCTATCAGATATTGTTTGAACTTATCAAGTGCGAAAACTACTGCTAGAAGCTCTTTTCCAATGGTTATGTAGTTAATTTGGCATCATTCAGAGTCATACTAGCGTAGCAGATTACATAAAGGATCTTGTTGATGCGTTGTTCTAAGACAACACCAACTGCAAAGTTTGAAGCCTCATATATTATTTCAAATGGAAAATCCCAATTCGATGAGCAAATTACAGAAGCAGAAACAAGTTCGTTTTTGAGACATTCCAAAGCAGAAACATAATCAGAATTAAAGTCGAATGGAATGTCTTTCCCAAGAAAAGTCGTAAGAGGTCGAGCAATCTTATTGAAGTCTTTAATAAAGCGTCGATAAAATCCGGCGTGTCCAAGGAAAGAGTGAATGTCTTTAGCAGCTTTGCGAATGCATAGATTTGCGATGACATCGATTTTCTCTTTATCTACTTCAATTATTTTATTTGAAATGACATGTCCAAGGACTATGTCTTGAGTGACTACAAAGTGGCATTTTTCCCAATTTAACATTAAGTGTTTATCCTTGCATTGTTTAAGAACTAGTTCATAATGGTGTAAACACTCAGAAAAAGAGTTTTCGAATATCAAAAAATCATCCGTAAACACTTCAAGAAATCATTCGATCATATTAGGAAAGATGCTAACCATGCATCTCCAAAACGTAGCAGGAGCGTTGCCGAACAAGAATAGTTACATTTAGGAGCCGAGCGAATAGGCCCTAAACCAAAGTATATACCACCTACTCCGCTGAAAAGGCATACGTCGATACACAAAACTGCCAAAGGGACACATGAATTTTTTTTCTTGATCTACGGGAGTGATTGGTGTAACGACCCAAAAATTTCGATCCCGAAAATCCCAGATAGTTAGTGAAAAGAAGAAAGAGAAAGAAGAAGAAACAGAAAACTCAAACTCATAATCTCACATTCGTAGCGGATAAAATATATATCACATTAATAATAATTTTACAAAGAAGATCTGTATCATTATACTTATATTTTTATACATCAAAGTTACAATCATTACACAACACTGGACTGTTAAAAGAACCAGTCCTAGATAAACTGTAATATATCGCAGCGGAAATACACTAATTATTCTTAAATTGCTTAAATTGCTTACATTAAGTAGTTAACTATTTAAGTAATTGACCTCTAATTACTAATTACCAATTAATTAATCTCAAATTAATTATTTATAATCCCTAAATCATTAATAACTTAATTTCTCTTTAAATTTCTTAATTTTATTAATCTTTAATCACCAAAGTCCTTGATTTACTTAAAGATAACCTATTTATCTAATTTATCATTTAATCTTTGATAACACATGACTTAATCCTTTAAATTAATTTATTAATTACATACTTTAATTAAGTACTTAAATAAACTTAAGAATTAATTTAGTTTAAGTAAAACTTACTATACAACTTCTTAAACCAATAAGAATAACACTACTACACAAGGAATAAATCTTTGAAAATCAGCAGAACCTGATTACTAAATTTTGAACTACTCTTCTTTTAATAATAAAAAAACTGTAAAACCCTATTCTTCGGGTTCACCCAGGAACCAACCCGAGTCCTTCCCATAGTTTACCCCGAGTCACACGCATAACCTCCCACTTCGAGGCAAAATCCAAACCTACTCGAAGCAGACCCGAGTATGCATCGTCTTCCCCAAAACAGTCATCAATTCCGACATGATTGCACTGGTGCACGTGCACCAACCCACCGCGTCGCTTCGGCCACCCATTCCACCTTCAGCAAGTTGCCATTGATCACCCCAATCCACCCAGCTACCTAGATCCACCTCGAACTACCCAGAATCAAAATCGAAAGAACCGGTCATCTTTGGAAAAAAACTAGTCACAAAATCTTCCTGCTCCGCCCCTCTTCCGACCACCAGAGGAACCACCACACCGTCCAGACCTTCCTCTCACCCTCTTCTAACTCTTTCCCAACCTCCGATAGTCCCAGATCAACAACGTTGTCGCGAAATTTCCTAATCTTGACATCGACCAATTTAGTTCCTAAACCCTACTCATTCCCTTACCAATCACCACGATGATCGGAAAAATCATCGTACATTTTTCCTGAGTTCTCTGACCTTCATGCTACCTCCTTAAACAACCACGACTCTTCCCCTTCACTCCGATCGTCAGGGAAGCCCCCAATCCCATAATCTGATCATTCCCAAAATACTAACCCAATACGCAACTAAAACTCATAATTTTAGTTTTAAAATTCGAGTTTTCTTGTGTTGATTTAAGCTGCATGCTTGAACTCATAAAACAATTTATTTGATTTGAACATTTTTGCTAAAATCTTACTATATTTACATAGTTACAGAATATTTGCAAATCAAAAATACTTAAATAAGTTTTAAAACTTGAATTATGATTTCTCAAACTCATATTGTTTTGAATTCTAAGTCTAACAGTAATTTGGGTAAGAATTTTTAAATTTTTTCCCCGTAATGTTAAACTCTGTATATTTTTTTCTTTCTTTTCGAAACAGAGAAGAACATGCTCTAAAATCTTGCACAGATCAATACAATCACCAATATCCAGAGATTCCTACTTATACATACATGTGCATAACACAAATACAATCCACCATCACATGCATAGATTTAGATCTATTGCAAGTTTCAAAGAAAAGGGTTGCTCATAAGTATAAAAATTCAAACATGTTCAAGCATAAAAAAAATGTGGAGGATTACTCACAGTAAATTATAACATAGGAGACTGAGATGATCATATTGAGTTGATCTTTGAATTGAATTTGAATTTTCTTTTTGAAGATTTAACCCTTGCTGAACTTTAACACTTGCATATCCTAGTTTAGATTTTGAAACATTGTTGTTGTTCACATTAATCTTGGATTCAGGTTTGATTCTGGTTTAAAGCTTTTGACCAGAATTTGAGTTTGACTAAGGGAAAAGTTTTGTTGCAAATATATTTATTCTCTGGCTTTGTTTTTTTTAGAGAAGAAAAGTCTGGTTCCCTAGAAATGAATACATCCCACTTTTTTCCTTTTACACATTCATTATACAAATCTCTCCAAATTAAAGAGGTAAGTGCCACTTGTCTTTTCATGTAATCTTTAGCTTACAAATGTTCAAATGCCTATTTTAAATGTTTACACTTATAAATTTTGTATAAATTTATATATATATATATATATATATATATATATATATTCATATTATATTTATGTCCTTATTTTTTTTAATACCTTTATACATATACAACTTGTATATTTATTTAAAGAAATTATTAGTCTTTGTTAAATCCCTTTTAAACTTAAAGTATGAACTTAATTTTATCATTAGTGTTTTATGTTTTTCATATATATATATATATATATATATATATTATATATTTATATTTATAATGTTCCTTAATTTGCACTTATATAACCTTTAAGAAAATAATTTTGATACTAATTTATACATTAATAAATTATCACATTCCCATGATATTATTTTGAATTTTTAAAATCCAAGTTTCACTTATAAACCATAAATATATGTATGAAAATAGAAAAGCTATCATATGATAAGTTTTCCATATATCTATTAGTAAAAGATGAATTCTGTTAAAATGAATGATTATAAAAGAAAATCATTAAACAAATATCATCAAATTTCAATAATTATATTAGGAGACTATCAATGAATATTTATCCCGATATTTATAATTTATCATTTATTATAGTTCTAATTCATCTATATACATATCCTACAAATTTATTATCAGATTTATTTGTTCAATTAATAAATCAGTGTTTTAATAAATCAAAACCTGTTAATTACAAATTAACAGCTATCCAAAAATTTGGGTTATCACATTCCTCCCCCCTTAGAATCTTTTCGTCCTCGAAAAGGAATGAAGCCAAAAAATTTATTAAAATGCTTTTATCAAAAAATTATTCTTTGATCACTTTTAAAACATTTTTAAAATCTACATAATATTACAAAAAAGTTTTTATAAAAATACTTTTTATAACTCAATGTCTCAATAAGTCCATCCTCGTTCTCACAGAAGTTCGGTCATACGTTGATCAGGCGTAGGACTGAAGATCTATAAGTACTTAGCAGATTCATTTTCAACATCCAGTGAAAATACTTGGAAAATAATTTTATTGAAAATATAGAAAACAGTTTTTGAAAATAGAGGAAATATCTTTGGTGAGAATGCTCTGGAAATCATCACCCCCATCCATCGTCGCAGTTACATTCCAGGTTACGTTGCCATCGCAGCAAAATTCCATGTAACTGCAGGCTCTCAGTGGCCTCTCGATTACGCCATGGAACCCATAACAGATCACAGTTGCATTCCAGGGTTACGTTGCCATCGCAGCAAAAGTCCATGTAACTGCAGGCTCTCAGCGGCCTCTGATTTTCGCTGTCGAAATGAAACTTCTCCACTCCTACATAGGTCGCAGTCTACCGATATAAAATCAAACACAGACTGTTGGCTCTCAGCGGCACACACGACTTTTTCTATGGTATACTCTACTCATAATCCCCAGGAACTAGTTTTGTCTGGACTCCTCACAGGATCAACTTTAGAACCCCCCCCCCCCCCCCCCCCCGGGGCTCAAGGCAGTACCACCCGGTGGCACTCTTGAGAAGTTTATTTCAAGGGAGCGCCTTTTTCCCCAGAGCCATCATCCTAACACTTTATACTATACACATATAGTATTTTCCAAATCATACACCTAGTATGAATCTTATAAAAAGCCCCTTTACACAAAATCGATTATCCCAAAATCGATAATTCTCAAACTAGGCTTTCCAAATTCCAATATTGATTTTACCCAAAAATCAAAACCCTTTCCAAATCCAAAGGTTCCCAAAACCTTCTCAAAAATCCTCATAAAATCCTTTATATATATATATATATATATATATATACATACAAATATGTATAATTTTTTAAAACTTTGGATCATTTCAACTTGTGTAAAACTGCTTTTATACTTCAAACATTTTCAAAAACCCTTTTCTTCTGGCAAAAGATTTAACAAGGGGAGTTTCAATTTATAAAACAAAGATATTTAACTTTGTTTACTGAAAATCAAATATTCAAATTTGATCACTCCTTTCAATATCAATTTCATTCAAATCCGTACGATGTACACATATCATCCATACGCTATATCAATCTGATCGCTCACTCGATCACATAATTTTACTTTCGAACTAGTATCGTCCACCGACTTCCTAGTGCGGACACAGATCTGGTTTCTTGATCAGAAACCGTCATTGTCCTTGCATAGCCATGACTATGATAGAGAATATCCAGAACCAATCAACAACCCATATCCAGGTTCGCCTTCAAAAATCGAGTGGAAAATTCCAACTCGGATCGATATAACTATCTCGAAATTATGTGCTCGAATCTAGATCAAACCATTATGCGAATAGAATAACATACGTACACCCTACGTATTTATCTTTATTGGTTATTAGCCAAATCAATTCCATTTCTATTCACATTTACATTGATTTTCATTCACTTACTCACAATTGCTTCAATTCATTTGGATTATCACCTCTATTCTTATCTCGATTGGGTATTTAACCAATAACAGTTTGAACTCCGACCAGTTTATTTAGAAAATAGCTTGAAAATTTTAAAAATAGATAAGTAGTTGGAAAATAATTACTAGTTTGTAAAATAGGTGTAAAATAGTTAGAAAATAGTTAAAATAATAATAGAAATTTTAGATAATTGCAAAATAATAGTAAGATAGTAATTAGTTTTGTAAAATAGTTGAAATATAGTAATTAGTTTATAAAATAGTTGGAAAATTGTTAAGCAGTTTCAAAAATAATTGTAAAACAAGTATAAGATAATTTGGCTTTTAAAAGAAAGGTTGTATATATAATGAATAGCTTGGAAAATTAGGTTTATATTAAAACAATTTATATTAAAAATAGTCCAGAGTCAAAACTGCTCACTTCCCAATCTCCATTCTCATCAACTCAATTTTAAATTTCCACTTCCATTTAAATTGACCCAATTCCAACTTAAATGACTTCAATTTCTATTGAAATTTATTCAACCCCAATTCAAGTTGAATTAACAACAGTTTCTTTCCATATTTAACTTTATTCAACCTTGATCACAAATTCTACTAATTCAAATAAATTTCAATTGAACTAGTTCCAATTTCAATTCATTTCAACTCTAGTTTGAATTAATCCCAATTTCAAACTCCATTTCCAAATCAAGTTGAATTATTCTTGATTTCCTCCCAAATCCAATTCAAATTCCATTTGAATTTTATACTTATACATCTTCAATCACAATTTCAATTAATTCAAATCAAATTCAATTTGAACTAATTTTCAATTCAAATTTCAAATTTAAAACATCTCGAATTATATAAATTCGAGTTAAATTCACTATGGTTGGTTTAACCCTTTAAGCCAAGTTAACCTTTATTAAAAGCTTTTAAACAATTTAATTTCTGAGCTCAGATTTAAGAATTTTCATTTTAAATTATCTTTACTTACTTATTTCAAAGTTAACATAAGAGTTCAAAACAATTTTTATCTTAAAAATTCAACTTATCACCCAATTTTATCTTCTATTTTGAAATCAATTCTTAAACAAGTTTAATTTACAAATTCAATCATTCAGATTTTCAATTCAAAGTAATTCCATATCCGTAATTTCAAATTAAAGTTAGATGTTCTTTTATCTCAATAAAGGATATATTACTACAGTCCATTTCTTCATTCATTTAAGCAAATTCAATTTATAGTTTAAAGATTATTAATAACAACGGGATGGTATCATTCAAAATATTTTTTTTAAACATCCATCCATTTCCAAATTTCGGATCTCAAACCCATTTTGAGATCACTCAAACTTCCTAATTCAAATCAACCATTTAACTCTCCAAGTTAAATCCCAATTTCATCTTCAAATTTCCAAATCAGGTTGACCATTCCAACTTATTTAACTTTTCCCAAGTTAAACTCAATTCACTTAATCCAGTCAACCTTACCCAATTTGAACTTCCATTTTGAATTTGGAACTCTTCATCAATAATCATCCCACTTATTAAGTTCAAAAACTAATCTCTTTAGGTACCATATCGCATTCCAGATTAAATCTCCATATTTAGAGTTTATTTCAAACTATCTTTGATATTATGTATATCCACACATATACATGTTTACTTCTTGGCTCACCAAGCCAAATTTTAAAATTTAAACCACCTTTGGTTTCTATTCAAAACAAATTCTCTTTAAAATTTTCAACATTTCTTATTTAAAATAAGATCATATTCAAAGTCGTTTGAATAATATTATTTCCTTTAACACTTTGAAAACAATTTCAAATGTTAAGATTTAGAATTCAAAACTTAACAATTTGAAACCCATTTTAATTTACATCCTTTCAAATTTATAAGTTACTCTCTTTAAATGGTTACTTTTCTTGAAACATTTTATTGTTAATTGGAAAACTATCATCCCATTATTAAACACAATAACCATTCTATTCCTCTGGTTTGAGACCAATTCTAATTTATCTTATTTTGAAATACTTCTCCAAATTAAGATTCCAATTTCAGTTCGAATCCATTTCAAACTTATCTTTATTTAATTTCAGTTTGGTTGTACTCTAATACCACTTAATTTAATCCCAATTCCAGATTTCAATTTTCTTGTATTATATTACTTCTTAATTAAATTCCAAAAATTTAACAACCAATTTCCTTAATATTTATTGGAAGGAAATATTGCTTTATATATCAAAATATATTCTTATAAAATCATTTAAAATCTTTATATAAGAAAATAACAAGTACGCTCTCATATATATATATATATATATATATATATATATATATATATATACACACACACACATACATACATACACTCAACTCATCCTAGGGTACCACTTACCCTATCTTAATGAGTAATCCCACCAGAGCCAAGGTTCTCGCTTAACCTTAAGCTCTGATACCAAATGTAACGACCGGGAAATTTCGATCCCGAAAATTCCAGAAAGTTAGTGAAAAGAAGAAAGAGAAAGAAGAAGAAACAGAAAACTCAAACTCAGAATCTCACATTCGCAGCAGATAAAATATATATCACATTAATAATAATTTTACAAAGAAGATCTGTATCATTACACTTATATTTTTATACATAAGAGTTACAATCATTACACAACACTGGACTGTTAAAAGAACCAGTCCTAGATAAACTATAACATATCGCAGCGGAAATACCCCATACCATCCTGCCATCTAGCTCGCCTCCTGAGCTCCAGAACATCCTTACCTGAAAATATGCAACACTCGGTTTGACCCGAGCATTACATCAAAGTAACACCCGGTCTGACCCGAACATATCGCAGCGTGAGTAAACCCATCTAACATACTATTCAACAACATAAAACTTATTCTAAACCCAGGGGTAACTCGTACTCCACTACGAGTTCTCATTTTATTAGAGTCAACACTTCCACACATCAATATCTATGTATCTCTACATAGTTTAAAGGGTCCAATTTCTTAAATCATTCCATTTCCAGCCTATTGATTTCACATATTAAATCCATAAGGAATTTATAGAGGATTATAAACCGAAGTGGTTTTGGGTATTTACTAATACCCGACTCCAGTCTCTTCGAATTCAATACCATCATATCCCAAATTATTCACGTGAAACACAATTCAACCTTCAAATACAGAGTGTCACCCACATTAATTCATCATCGATAGATAACTAAATTATCTCAGTTTAAACCCAACATATCATATCACAAAGCATTCCCAAATCACATATCCAAGATATCAGTCAATCTAAGGCATGCAATATTATTCAATCATTCGTAAGCAAGATAAATTAGTACTACCATTCCAAATTAATTTAAACAAATTAATTTAATTATTTTAATCACCTTTAATCCTGCTTACTTAACATTAATTAAATTTAAACCATTAATAAATCATGCCTAAATTATCCTCTCTATTTACATTAAGTAATTAAATTTTAATTAATCACACAAATTAATTAATCTTTACCTATTCACATTAATTACATTAATGCCTAATTAATTTCTCAAATCAATCACTTACAATGATTAATTAATCATTTATTGACCTCACTCATTAATTAACTACCCATTAATTAACCTCTTATTCAATATATCCCATAATTGATTACACTAGGTAATTAACCCTTTACTGCTTCCATTAAGAAATTTCTTAGATTACTTTCATCCAGTAATTATTCTTTTGGATTGATAATACTCAATTAATTAATATCTAATTATTAATATATTTAACCTTTTATTCATAATTAAATGAGTTAACTCCTAACAAATTATTCTTAAATTGCTTACATTAAGTAGTTAACTATTTAAGTAATTAACCTCTAATTACTATTTACCGATTAATTAATCTCAAATTAATTAATTTATAATCCCTAAATCATTAATAACTTAATTTCTCTTTAAATTTCTTAATTTTATTAATCTTTAATCACCAAAGTCCATGATTTACTTAAAGATAACCTATTTATCTAATTTATCATTTAATCTTTGATAACACATGACTTAATCCTTTAAATTAATTTCTTAATTACATACTTTAATTAAGTACTTAAATAAACATAAGAATTAATTTATTTGATGTAAAACTTATTATGCAACTTCTTAAACCAATAAGAATAACACTGCTACACAAGGAATAAATCTTTGAAAATCAGCAGGACCTGATTACTAAATTTTGAACTACTCTTCTTTTAATAATAAAAAAACTGCAAAACCCTATTCTCCGGGTTCACCCAGGAACCAACCCGAGTCCTTCCCATAGTTTACCCCGAGTCACACGCGTAACCTCCCACTTCGAGGCAAAATCCAAACCTACTCGAAGCAGACTCGAGTACGCATCGTCTTCCCCAAAACAGTCATCAATTCTGACATGATTGCACTGGTGCACGTGCACCAACCCACCGCGTCGTTTCGGCCACCCATTCCACCTTCATCAAGTCACCGTTGATCACCCCGATCCACCCAGCTACCTAGATCCACCTCGAACTACCCAGAATCAAAATCGAAAGAACTGGTCATCTCTGGAAAAAAACTAGTCACAAAATCTTCCTGCTCCGCCCCTTTTCTGACCACCAGAGGAACCACCACACCGTCCAGACCTTCCTCTCACCCTCTTCTAACTCTTTCCCAACCTCCGATAGTCCCAGATCAACAACGTTGTCGCGAATTTGCCTAATCTTGACACCGACCAATTTAGTTTCTAAATCCTACTCCTTCCCCTACCGATCACCACGATGATCGGAAAAATCATCGTACATTTTTCCTGAGTTCTCTGACCTTCATTTTACCTCCTTAAACAACCACGACCCTTCCCCTTCACTCTGATCATCAGGGAAGCCCCCAATCCAATAATCTGATCATTCCCAAAATACTAACCCAATACCCAACTAAAACTCATAATTTATTTTTAAAATTCGAGTTTTCTTGTGTTGATTTAAGCTGCATGCTTGAACTCATAAAACAATTTATTTGATTTTAACATTTTTGCTAAAATCTTACTGTATTTACATAGTTACAGAATATTTGCAAATCAAAAATAATTAAACAAGTTTTAAAACTTGAATTATGATTTCTCAAACTCATTTTGTTTTGAATTCTAAGTCTAATAGTAATTTGGGTAAGAAGTTTGAAAAAATTTCCCCGCAATGTTAAACATTGTATATTTTTTTCTTTCTTTTCGAAACAGAGAAGAACATGCTCTAAAATCTTGCACAGATCAATACAATCACCAATATCCAGAGATTCCTACTTATACATACATGTGCATAACACAAATACAATCCACCATCACATGCATAGATTTAGATCTATTGCAAGTTTCAAAGAAAAGGGTTGCTCATAAGTATAAAAATTCAAACAGGTTGAAGCATAAAAAAAATGTAGAGGATTACTCACAGTAAATTATAACATAGGAGACTGAGATGATCATATTGAGTTGATCTTTGAATTGAATTTGAATTTTCTTGTTTGAAGCTTTAACCCTTGTTGAACTTTAACACTTGCATATCCTAGTTTAGATTTTGAAACATTGTTGTTGTTCACATTAATCTTGGATTCAGGTTTGATTCTGGTTTAAAGCTTTTGACCAGAATTTGAGTTTGACTAAGGGAAAAGTTTTGTTGCAAATCTATTTATTCTCTGGCTTTGTTTTTTTAAAGAAGAAAATTCTGGTTCCCTAGAAATGAATACATCCCTCTTTTTTCCTTTTACACATTCATTATACAAATCTCTCTAAATTAAAGAGGTAAGTGCCACTTGTCTTTTCATGTAATCTTTAGCTTACAAATGTTCAAATGCCTATTTTAAATGTTTACACTTGTAAATTTTGTATAAATTTATATATATTTTATTTTTTTCATATTATATTTATGTCCTTATTTTTTTAATACCTTTATACATATACAACTTGTATATTTATTTAAAGAAATTATTAGTCTTTGTTAAATCCCTTTTAAACTTAAACTATGAACTTAATTTTATCATTAGTGTTTTATGTTTTTCATATATATATTCATATATTATAAATTTATATTTATACTTTACCTTAATTTGCACTTATATAACCTTTAAGAAAATAATTTTGATACTAATTTATACATTAATAAATTATCACATTCCCATGATATTATTTTGAATTTTTAAAATCCAAGTTTCACTTATAAACCATAAATATATGTATGAAAATAGAATCACTATCATATGATAAGTTTTTCATATATCTATTAATAAAAGATGAATTCTGTTAAAATGAATGATTATAAAAGAAAACCATTAAACAAATATCATCAAATTTCAATAATTATATTAGGAGACTATCAATGAATATTTATCCCGATATTTATAATTTATCATTTATTATAGTTCTAATTCATCTATATACATATCCTATAAATTTATTATCAGATTTATTTGTTCAATTAATAAATCAGTGTTTTAATAAATCAAAACCTGTTAATTACAAATTAACAGCTGTCTAAAAATCTGGGTTATCACAATTGGAATTTAGTTATAGCCAGAATAACCATCAAGAAAGCGATAGAATTCATGTCCGGCTAAACGTTCTAGCATTTGGTCGATAAAAGAAAGAGGGAAGTGATCCTTACGTGTTGTGGCATATAATTTTCGATAGTCAATGCAAACAAGCCAACCCGTTTGAATACGAGTTGGAATAAGTTCATTAGAATCGTTCTTAACAGCAACAAGTCTAGACTTTTTCGATACAACATGAATTGGGCTAACCCATGAACTATCAGAGCTTGGGTAAATGATTCTGATGTCGTGAAATTTAAGAATTTTATCACGAACCGCATCCTTCATTTTTGGGTTTAGCCATCCTTACATATCATGAACAGGCTAGGCATCATTGATTAAATGGATGTGATGTTGAACAAGAGCGGGACAAATTCCCTATATATCAGTGATTGACCACCCAATTGCTTCCTTGTTTTTCGAAAGAATTGAAAGTAAGGAAGTTTTTTGATCAAAAGAGAGTGTTGAAGAAATTATGGTGGGAAACGTATTTTTATCACTTAAGTATGTGTACTTAAGGTGATCGGGAAAGGGTTTAAGGTCCAACCTCAGTGGTTTCTCGATCAAAGAATTAGGTTGAGATTCAAACTTAAGTGGAAGCGAATCAAAGTAGAGCGTGTATTCAATCTTGCTGGGGATTTCATGAAACAATCTTTCGTACTCGGCCTCGCATTCATCATTAAGGTGAATCGTCTCGTTTTTGAAGTTTTGGTGAATTGCACTAACTTCCAATGTTTGGTCGCGTGGTTCGTTCGATTAATTTCAAGATTGAAAATTTAAGATCCAAATTCATATTTCTAAATTCATGTTTCCAAAAGAAATTTTCATCGAACCGTTGCGGATTTATTAAAGAATTTAAAGTAGCCAAGAAGGGTCGGCCTAAAATCAATGGACTTTGACTCATTAGATTATTCACGGGTTTAGTCTCCAAAATGATGAAATTGACGGGGAATATAAATTGACCGATTTTAATGAGTATATCCTCGATTTCTCCCATGGGTTTCTTAATCGAACGATTGATAAAATGAAGAGTTAATTTTATTAATTTTAGTTCACCCAAGCCACATTTTGGTAAAATGAATAAGGAATCAAATTGACACTTGCACCTAAATCGAGTAAGCTTTTGTTAATCGTTTTGTCTCCTATCATGCATGGGATCGTTGGACATCTAGTATCTTTGTATTTAATAGTGATTTATTGAGACAAAAGTTCGCTAATTCCAACGGCTAAGAAGACTTTCTTGGGTATATGAGTGTGCCTTTTTTGAGTACATAAGTCTTTGAGAAACTTAGCGTAAGTTAGGACTTGTTGAACGATGTCAAGAAGCGGGATGTTAACTTTCACTTGTTTAAAAATTTCCAACATCTTTTCCATTTGGTCAGAGTGTTTCTTTGGTCGAAGACGATGTGGAAATGAAATATGATACTCAGTAGGTGGGTCTACTTGAGTAGAACAAGAATTTGGATTGGAGTTTTGTTTGGCTCCACGTTTTGCTCAGAATAGTTTGTTGTTTTAGAAATGTCGAGAGGGGTTCTTAGTAAATCATTTGGATTAATAACTTGCTTATCGATTTGTTTACGGGAATGCAAAGTCATGATAGAATTCATTCAGGTTACGTTGCTATCTTGACCAACATGGGCCCAATTCGAATTAATGTTTTGATTTCTGGGATTTGGAACAGGCTGGCTTGGGAATGTGCCTCGTTCACTCACACTTGGCTAAGTGACTCTTTTGCATATCAAGTTTCACAATCAGTTAACTCGTATTCTGCATATACGAGGTTAACAAATTTTGCAAATTACTATTTGATTGGATATTTTGAGTCATTTCTTTAGCCAAATTTTCGAGACTTTTTTCAAGTCAACTTAAACCTTTATCGTCTTGTTGAGAGGGAGCAAAAAATTGTTGCGGTTGATTTTGTGATGGACTCGTAAAATTTTGTTGAAAATGGTTGGGTTGAAGGGGAGGATTTGAAGCATTGTTCGAAAATGCTTGAAAATTGAGATGAACCAAATTCGTGTTGGGATTATTTTAGTTCCACGCAAAGTTAGGATGATTTCTCCAACTAGAATTGTACGTTGAAGAAAGTGGGTCATTTTTAACTTTATTGAAACCGTTGAATTGTTCTATTGAGTTAGGGAACTGATCGGATACGTGATTAGGATCGATGTAACATATGGGCTGTAGGCTTGGTTCATTTGGTTTGATGAGAAAACGTTATCGAATTTATTATTGCGTCAATTTCAGCTTCCAAGCCAAATTTGATCCTGTCGAGTGTGCACTCGATCGTGAGTAAATTGATTTAATGTTTCCATTGGAATGATTTTTGGGCTAGGTTTTTAACAAATTGCCAAGCATCATTGTGATGTTCGACGAGAAAGTTGCATTGGCACATTGATTCGAGCATGGTTCGTATGTTGTTTTCGAGTTCATCGTATACGATTGGCAAAGCGTCCATATTTCAAAATTATGGCGTGGACATTTCATTAAAAGCTCTTTAAATCTTTAAAAATATTTTTTGAATGGTTCTCCCTTGAATTGATGAAAATTTATGATTTCATTTCGGATTTTAGTTGTTTTTTCCAAGGGTTAGAACTTTTTCAAAAAAACTTTAACGAATTCTTCCCAAGTTTTGATCAAGTAAGATGGTAAGTTGTACAACAATTTTTAGCATAATCGATAAGAGAAAATTGAATTAATTGGAGTTTGATTCCATCATCAGGTAGTTGTTGGAGTTTAATGGTCGTGCAAACTTGTTCGAATTTCGTCAAGAAAATGTATGGGCCATTGTGCTCGAAGTTGCCAAATTTTGGGAGCATGCCAATATGGTTTGAGTGAATTTTGAAATGGTTACCCGTAGGGGCGAGTAACGTGACACAAAAAGGAACAGAAACTCTTTTGGAAAAGATTCTATCCATAAGAGTTTGAGGGGCGTTCTCGTTAGCCATTTCAGGAGAATCGTTTGTTCAGGTTAAACGATATGCAGAAGGGTCTCGAATCTAAGTATTAGTTATTTGTCACGAGTCCAAGTACTCATGGACAATTAAAAGTTGAGAAGAGAAAGAAGTTAGAATAAAATTGAAGAGAAAGAAGTGAGGTTTAGAAAATGAAGTGAGATTTTATTTAATTTTTTTATAAATTTTTTCTTAAGGAAGAATATTTACTAAAAGGAATTTATTTTTAGAAAGAAAATTTTGATTTTTTGTTTTGGCTTTTTCTGGATTTTGGGTTTTCAAAATATTTTTCTTTTCTTCATATGTTTTTACTTTTTTTGGATTTTTGTTTTTCTAAAAAAAAAATTAACTCAAATTTTTTTGGATTTTCAAAACTAACATACTTGTTTTTTCGTTTTTTTGAAAAGATTATATTTTTTGTTTTGATTGAAAATTTTCAAAGAAAAAGATTTCAAAAGATTTTTTGTTTTGGATTTAGAAAAAAACTAAGTTATGTCAAATTATCCAGGTAATGGGCAGGAGTTATTGGTGCACCACGAATCACCGTAGCAACGCAACCTAAGGTTTAAGTATCTTCGGAGAAATAATATGTATAATATTTATGAATCACCATAATATTTATAAATGATTATTGCTTTGACGTAGCCTAGACACTAAGAAATAAAATTGTTTAAAGAAGACAACTGTCAAGATACAATTAAGACCTATGTGAGCTTGCAACACCCTTAAGTCTAATGTCTAACGGTTATTATTGGTCAAAATTCATGATTAAATGCGACTTATGGGCTAAGGAAGGGGTGCTGAAATCCCCCACATTATGTGGATTTAGGTATTGCCCTTAGAAATATAAAACAAGATGAGATGAATGCAAAACAAGAATTAAACATTAATTAACAATGCAACTACAATGAAATTTGTTTTCGTTTTTGAATTATTTTTTGAATTTTTAATTTTTTTTAATATATATAAATGAAAATGCAAGCAAACAACAATGCAACTAAAACAAAAATAAGAGATAATTGGCACGACACGAAAGCATGCGGAATTATTAGCAATATTTTTTTCTATTTTTCAGCAGCGAATTTTTATAAGCAAGCAAGGCAAATTTAGCAAGCTAATCATTCTTATTTCCTGCAGCCTGAAAAAAAAATGTTGAATGAGAATTTGTTTTTTTAAAGATATTATTTACATATGATAAATGAAAACAAAACAAAAGGAAATTAAAAATATAAAAAGGAGAACGAAAGTTTAAACAAAAGAACTTAAAAAAAACTCATCCCATTATTATCCAAATCAAACAAAAGCAAAATATTTTTTTCGTTAAAGGATTTATTAAGAGAAAAATAAAGTAATAAATAAGACAAAAAATGTTCACACTTATGAACCCAGCCCACCATATCAATTCTCCAAAAAAAAAAAAAAAAAAAAAAAAAAAAAAAAAAATCCAAACATACACGTGCAAACAGCTCATAGAAGCAAAATAAATTTATGCAAAGCGCTCAATTTCCCAAATCGAAAATTCAAATCGAAATTCTCAATTCAAAATTCAAGATTCAGTCAACTATAAATCCACAACTAGAGATGAAATTTGGGTTCTAGTTCCTCGCGGTTTCGTGTTGTTACGGGTTTGATTGGGGCCGATTGATTGCTGAAGTCGTTTTAGTTCAGCGATGGGTGCGATTTTGTTCAGGTGGTTTGATGAAGGTAGGGCAGTGGATGTTTGCACGAGGCGGCTGAAGTTTGGAAGTTGATTTGGATTGTATGCAGCAAGGAGCAGTGGGAAGAAGGAAGTTGTGGTGATGGCCGTAGCAAGGCAGTGACCAGTTGATGAGTGAAGTTGCAAGTTGTATGCGTGGTTGAGAATGCAGAGGAAGCAGTTTGATCACGGGTTTGTTGTAGGAGATTAAGGTGGATGTCATTTTGCTGTGCGAATGACAATGATAAGATGTTGTGAAATGCAGGCAGGCAAATGTGATGTTGGGAAGTGTGGCAAGAGGTGTTGTGAACTGGTGAGGTTGCACTGATGTAGTAGCTGTAGTAAGTCAGTGAGAAGTTTGGGTGAGTGGGATGGGCAGAGTCTGGTTGGTGGTTTAAAGGCAGCGGTAAGGTGTACGTATGTGATATGGTAATATGGCAGTTTGTTGATGTAGTGGAAGTATTTAGTGATTATGGATGGATGGTGCAGGGTGACAATTTAGGAGCAGAAATAACAACCAGTATTGAATGATTGTGAAATGACAACCAGTATTGGATGGTTGGAGGTATGGATGGGGGTATTTGATGTGGTTGAGGATGGTAATGAGAAATGGGTGTGATGTCAGTATTGAACGATGACCAGTGGGTTGTGGTGGTAGTGTATAGTTGTTTTGACAATGTTGAATGGAGATGGGGTGGTATGATGTTGTGATGGTCGTAGAGGGTAGAGTATGAAGTCAAAAGTGTTTGTAGAAGTGAATTTTGGTCATTGGGAGAAGTTTAGGTGGCACTAAAGTTTGTAACAATGTATAGCAGAGCTGAAGTGGAAGAAGTTTGTAGCAGTAGCAGTAGCAGTTTAGATAACAATGCGTTGTGTTGACAGAGCAGTAGGAATGCACAGCAGTGTTGTTTGGAAAGGGAATTGGTGGGTGGTCTAAAGGGTAGGTGGTTAATGAGGGTAGAGGCAGTGTGACAGTTCAGCAGTTGAGTAAGGAGGAGGAACTGAAGGGAATGTCAGAGGAAAAGGAAGATGATGGTCAGGGGGATGGCAGTAACCAGTAGAGGATGATGCGTAGGGCAGGGTTTGTGCACTGGTGGGAAGCAATACAAGGAGTGTGTACAGGCAGTATGAAAATAGTGAAGTATGAAAACCAAGAGTGTGTATAGGCTATATGAAAAGAGGAAGTGAAATGAAACCAATAAATTGAAAAACAGAGAAAGTTGAGGCAATCACAATGTAAATAGTGAAATGAAAATGATAAAATAGTGAATGTAACGAATTTTTTTTGTTTTGAAATGTGTGTGTAATTTTTAGGGGAAATTAATTTAAATGACAAAGATTTGTATATTTTTTGCCTCAAGGACACGACCTCAATATTTTTACCACGAGTACAAACATCTTCTAAAAATTATTCACAAGGACAAACATTCTCCAAAATTATTCATAAGGACAACAAAACTGCTACCGAGCTAAAACTGATACCTAAAAACTGCTACCGATAACTACAAACTGATACCTAAAAACTGCTATCAATAACTAAAAACTGATACCTACAGAAAGTTGTCCTTCAGGATAAAATATTGAAGGTCTGTTCTTGAGGCTAAAAATCTGTGAAATTTTGTCCTTGACAATAATTTCCTGTAATTTTTATATAGAATTGCAAATGAAAGTGTGCAAACGAAAATGAACCAAAGACTAAAATGCAAACTAAAATGTAAGTTGAAGTAGTGGTGTGCAATGTTTTTTTTAAATAGAAATGTAAATGCAAACAGAAAAACAACAAGCACACTAATAAAATTGAAAACAAAAATCACACAAACAAACAACACAATATTTTCTTTTTATAAAATGCAAATTAACACACAAATCAAACACACAAAATTCAAAAAAAATAATTCAAAAAGTAAAATTAAAAAACAAATTCATTCCCTGGCAACGGCGCCAAATACTTGTTTAAATCGATGAGTTTTCTATTGGATTAGAAAATAACCAAAAAATCGTAATAAAAATAATCGCAAGCGTACGGCATACAATTTTAGTACGTGACGAGTACATGTCGATCTGCTGAAAATTGAAGCGATTTAAAAAATTCTACCCAATCAAATTAACCAAGAGTCCAAATTTGTTTAAGCTAAAAAAAATTATAAAACTAGCTAGAACAAGTGAATGAAAATATGAGATTAGAAAACAATTTAGAGGGAAATCCACTCTCATATTTTTACATAAATCAACACAAAAATAATCTATGATCTCTCTATTTTGATCTTAAATAGAATTAGTGATGTATTTATCATAAATATGGTTTATTTGTGTTATTAATTAAAATAACTTAAACCATCAACTATAATACAACAACCAAATCCACTTATCAAATGTAATGAAATGAAGTCAAAGCAAAAGCTATTTTAATAATGATCTATCTACTATTATATTTAGTAATATACATCATCAAATTTTGATTTTACTTTAATTTCACAATAAAAATCAATTAGTAAGATGATGTAAATTATGTTTATGTTTGAATAACAATAGTCTATTTTTGAATACAACATAGGCTATAAAATTCACTTAATAAACTTACATCAAAATCAAAATCTTCATGAAGCATAAAAGAGATCATAGATCACACAATATGTCGAATTTACATAATTTTTAGAGAGCTTCATTTCCCCTAAATGAAAGGGTTTGGCTACTCATTCGTGCTATTATTTCAACATTTGTAAATTTCTACATTGAAAAACAAACAAAGTGAGAGCTAATTAAAATAAAAAGAGAATTAATCTACTTGCATAAAATAAATCTACACTAACAACATGAAAGAAAAGAGAGCATATAAATGAAAGTAAGCATAAAAGAAAATAAAAGCAAAGAAGAGCAAGAAGAAAAAGAGGCTTAGGAAGCCATTTCTTATTTCATATAATTTTGAGGCTTACAAGTTGCTTAATATAATAAATGATTAAAGATTCATTACATGAACACAAGAGGACTATTTATACATGCGTAAAACCCTAATCCATATGTTAGGCTCCTTCACAAAATATCATTTAGGAAGTGTGGCCACCCAGTTTTCATTAGCATGAATTAATCCTTCATTAGGTGTGCATGCAACTTTAGCCTCCACTAACTTGTGCATTAGCTTCTAATTGTAGATTAAGGTAAGTGGGTAGGTGGGTTCCTGTATGATGCATGAGTTATTTATTTCCATCCTCATTTGCCTTCTTCTCTTGTGCATGCATGAATACATGAAAGACTCTTCATATTTCCATCCAAATTTCTACAAATAAAAACAAAATGTGCAAGTGAACATTCTTAAAATTAATATATGCACAAAATTGCCATTTTATTCCCAAGTTGATGCATGAATGATGACTTGAAAGCATTTTTGAAATTTATTCATAAACATTTGCAACTATTCAAACATAACATAAATCTATCCAAACATCCATAACATAAAATGGTCATTATCTAGCATAACAATTAAACCTGATAATAAATATAATTCAAAAAGCGATGAGAATTTCTCAAGTTTAACCAAAATGTTTAACTTCCTACCAACATTCAAATAATTCAATGCTTCACAAAACCACCACCTAAACACTCTTCCACCTTTTCCAAGTGCTTGGCCACCACCTCACATCCCTTCTTGCTCTTGGCCATAGTTTCCTCCATTCATATTGCTCACGTCATCCCCTACCAACTCTCAAACTCACGGCCTAAGGCCATTTTTAAGAAGAGAAGAAGAACAAGTGATTAAGAAGAGATTAGAGAGTAACAAGTGAATTAGTGCTTAAGCACTCCATTATTTTTAGCTCAAAGGAAGAACAAGAGAATGATTTTTATGAAAATGGAAGAGGTATGCATGGTTATTTATAGGAAAAAGTTTGAAATAAAATATTATTATGTAAAATGACTAAAATACCATTTACTTACTTTTTAAGAAACCTTACTTTTTTCAACACTTAACATCACATTTCAAATCATGCTTTATGTCATTTTCACTTAAGGAGTAAGAAAAGTAAAGTAATAATTATGTTTGGTTTGATTTGACATGTTTTGGAATCTTGTGCTTACTTTTTCTTAATGAAATTCTAGAATTTGCTAAGTAAGTAAACTTGATTAGTTAATTGGTTAATACTTATACTAATTGAATATATGTTTATATATAAGAAAATAAAAGTGCGAAAACTTTTAATCGACAAAACGTTGATTTTTGACAAAATATTTTACGGTCGCATTTTAACGTTTTAGTTAAACTATTCATTTATGTAAACCAAATTTAAAATGAGCTTTTTTATTCTTTTAAATAAATTAAAACATGTCTATTTATATCTTAAAATTATATTTAAACAAAAAATCTCTATTTTTATAGTGTATGTAAAACTGACAAAATGTGATAAATTTTAGTTATTTTGTAAAAGATTATTGACATATTTTTAAACCTTTTAATATAATTTTATTATCTTTATTAGACTTTTCAAATAAATATTTAATCCTATTTAATTAAGCCTTGATTTATTTTTAACAAAACTTAACTTTTGCTGATTTGTTCTAAAATAAAAATTTATACTTTTAATTAGTAATTATAAGAATAACTGAATCTTCCGTTATTACTTATTATATATAACATATTTATTTAAGCTTTAAATCCTTTTTAAATTTAAAATAAACAAAATCTTTCATTTTCGAAGTATGAAATTGCAGGTCGTTACAATCCTACAAGGGGTAGGCCGGTCCTGTATTGGCAGGTGTCGTTAGGTATGACCTCGGTATAATTTTGTGGAGGTGTACTATGGCAGGCGGTACCCAAGTAGCCCAGTCATTGGTTGGAATCGATTTTCCAATACTTGCCTTACAATTTTGATTGTAAAGCCCGGTATGTTGGGATGTGCAATCCAGCATTTCAGCTATTTTATCTATTTACTTTAAACCTAGACACAATGATAATGTTACTGGATTTTGATATAGAATGTTTTGGTTATCGCAAGGTAAAACCCATCTGTTTTTATGTACGGTGTAATCTTACGAGATACCCCTTGTTTGAAAGCTTTCATATGTTGAAATCAATTTGGTTATTACTTGTTATCGAGTTTTACTCACGATGTTTTACCAGACTAACCCGGGCATTATTCCATGTAATGCTTGAGTCAGACCGAACATGTTTTCCCAGGTTTAGCTGGATATTTTGGAGTTGGAGAGGAGCTAGATGGTCAAGACGTATTCGCATATATTTTCTTCCACTATATTATAGAGTCTGTATGTTGTCAATCTAAGGACATGTTTCTATAACTATCCAAATTTAGGATAAGTCTAGTGCGCTTCGATGTTGTATATATGAATAAAAATGTTTTCTTTTTGTAAAGATCATTGTTGTATTATATATTATTTGCTGCGTTGTGAGATTTTGTCTATTTTGGGTTTCTTCTATCTTCTACCTTCTTCTTTCACCCTAACAAATCGGTATTTCTGGTACTTGAATGTTCGATATATGATATAGTGGATGTATTAATGTCGGTTTTCGAGGGTTGAAAATCTGGATCATTACATTTGGTATAAGAGCTAGAGGTTAAGCGAGAACCCTGGCCCTGGTAGGGTAAACTCAATTGGAATTGCGTAAGTGAGACCCTAAAATGAGCCTGAGTGTATTATAAATATGAGTGTGTATTTTTTAGTGAGTAAAAAATTTTTATATTGTGTTGTTGATCTATTGAGTGGCTTAAGAATTCCGTTCGATGCGTTTGGCCAACGTTATCGATAGGGATTTCCTGAACACTTGAACAAGTCCAATTGAAATAATATAGTTTTAAAATTTGTAAATGAAATAATTTTACCTAGGATTTTTTTTATATATAAGAAAAGGATTTTCAAAAGTCTATATAGTTATCGATGAGATGTAGGGTTAAAATTGTACTTGGAATTGAATGTGTTTAGTTAAAAGAAAACCATTAGATGACCTTATAAAAATGAAAAGGATTGTGAGAATATTAAATCTCAGTGGTTTTGATAAAGATTTAAATGATTTGGAAAGGTTGGAGTAATTGTTCTTAAAGAGATTTTAAGACATAAATATTTTGAAATGGATTTGAAATTAAAGTTTGGACAGTTCGGGAAGGAGTTTCGATCTGTTTTGTGATAATCGGAACAATCTTTAAATGACAATCGAATGTTTGCTTAGGCAGATATGATAGTGCACTTAATGAATTGTCTTCTTTGTCATTGTACAATCAAAACGAGTTTGAATCCAAATATATCCATAGCAAGTGAAGGATTTTGTTACAAAATATTTGTCTATAAATAGTATTGTTTTGAAAGGAATTGGAAATGGAAGGAATATTCTTATGATTAACTAGTTCGAGTATCTTTAAAATGACTAAAAATGGGTAAGGGATGTGTTTGATGGTAAACTCTTCTTTTGAGTATTTCCCTACTTAGTAAAAGGATATACGATACTAATTGGTAGTACCCAATTCCTTGACATCATTTTGGAGTTACTCGGGCTATATGTATGCTTTTAAAAGGTTTTTTGAAATAAAACCCGGATATTGTGTTCTTGAATCCCTTAAAAGAATAGGGTTTTCAAAATAAAAAGATGTTTTGATTAAGAGCGGGTTAATAATTAAAGTTATAAATTTGTTGAACATCCTAGGTTAAGTAAAACCAATTTAAGATTTGAAATTGTATATATACTCTTTTGGATATAGAAGAGTATCATAGTAAAATGAATTTGATTTTTAGAATGTTAATGAACTTAAGTAATGTTCTTAAGTAAAATGGTGGTTTTTTAAAAAGAGTAGTTGAAGTAGGAACCAATGGGATTAGTACGTGGGTTGTATGAAGATCATTTCTCCTTTTAACATAGTTCTCAATCCAAGGTTCGAGTACATGACTCTAGGTGTTTCACACTATTTCGAATAGGGATATACCGCTCGATTTTTTTACGGCAAGCGTCGATGAGGGTTCTTATGTGGAACCAATGGCTATGCAAGGAGAATAGAGGTTTCTAATTAAGAAGTATGATCAAAGTCTGCACTAGGAAGTCGAGTGAGCGATACTAGTTCGAAAATGAAGTTATGTATTCGGGTGAGTGATCGAATCAAATTTTACATAGGAGTGATCTATGTCATCATACAGATCGACGAATATTTTAATTATTTCTGGGAATAGGGTTGTGGTATAATTTTGGAGTCGAAATTCTTTTAAGGAGGGAAGAATGTAACGACCCGCAAATTTATCACTTGGATAAATAATATTTATATTTAAAATATTTAGATATAGTTTTAAAAGTTAGAAATAATCATGTTTTGAGTGGTAAATAATAATAGTTATTTTGTTTTGGAAAAATATTCGCGGACAAATTACCGAAGTAAAATATTGATAATTTGTAAATATCATCCTAGATAAAATATCGATAAAACAATCGAAAATTATTTTATCAATAAACTTATTTTAAACAATAAAGTTCGTGCATAGCTCTAGATTCATACACTAATATATGTATTCAAACAAGATTATTAAATAAAATAATTTACTTTATTTTTAAAAAAAAATATTTATGACATCGACAGTTGATATCATCGATTTTATATATTTCTTCGAAAATTCAAGTTAAGTTTAAATAATAAATAAATTGGTCTTTATTAACAAATAAACCTATTATAATTATTTAATAATCATGGTAAAATAATTTTTAAATTTTGTATATCAAAATAGATAGTTCGTGCAAAAATAGAATATATGACAAAAGAACGTTTTTCGAAATTTCAACTTTTCAACACCAGAAAGTTGTCGGGAACGTGGTTCATTTTTGTGCACTATATACACATATATAAAAGTTAATTTACCAAATAATAATAATCTGATAGTATATTGTAATACCGCAGTGTGAAAAATTATTTTGGTGAGATAATTCAGTTCTGAAATATTTATTAAATTATGATGGGATTTCTGGGTTGAATGATGTGCAAGAGTATGTGTGCACATACACACTGGAAATGGCATAAGAAAGAATCCAAATTCCTTGGGAAAAAAAGAGAGAAAGCATTTCAAATGTGATTTTGAAATGTGAATTAATAACCAAATTAAATATATTTTTTTCTGTACATATTGAGATTAAATATTTTCTGTCAAATTGAATATGTATACTTATTGAAATTAAATATGTATATGTATGTATATTGAAATTAGATATGAACATTTTTTTTTGTGAAGCAAGGAAAATTAAATAAATACATAAATCTGTACACAAGTATATATTTTCTTTGAGTAGAAATATGTTGGAACTAAGCAAGAAAGAGTAACATCAAAATGACATGAGAAACAATATAAGTAAGCATGTGTAGGTAAAAATAGAAAAGAGGATTTTCAGAAATGAATAAAAGTATAAAATATGACCAAGTCACATTTTTACCATGACTTGAGTGAGTGTGAGGTAGTCAAAAATAGCCATTTTCTGAAAAGTAAAAAGAGGGGAGTATTACCTATAATTAACTAATGCAGCCGGGGTATTAAGGATGAAAATGTAAAAAATACAAAATGCAAAATGCATGATGTTAGCCAGGACAAAAATGGAATTTTGTCTTGATGAAACCCTAGGTGAAATATGCATATAAAATAAGTAGTTATAGCCAGAGAAATCATTTTACCCGAGATACATAAGAATAAGAAAGGAAGAAAATAGTTTAAAGGAAGGGAAGAACATGCAGGGATTTTCTGGATTAATTAGAAGGAAATATTTAGGTGAGTAATCTCACTATGTTCATGGAAGTAAGTCCTAACATGAGGCAGCAAATCTTTCATATTTTTTTTGCATATTTCTGGTTTTGTTGAAAACAGTTTTATTAAATATCCTATCGGAGTTTTTGAATGGTTTTTGATTTGATATGATGATTGTTATGGGTGTGCATGCTACTGTTTCATTATATCTTGAATAGTTAAGGCATTAAACCTTGAAATCATGGAAGAATACTTACAACAAACATGGAATTATGGCATGAAAATTTCTACAGAGAAAATGAAGTAAGCTGCATTATACATAGTATAAGTGCTAAGGCTTAAGAAAAAGGTATTGGGGATGCAATAGAGATTTCTATGGGCTGAGTCCCTAATCAAATAGAAAAAACTCACAAGTCAAAAATTGTGATTTAGCTGGATCTTGAATCTGGCTCAATCATAGTTACTTACAAATCATAATAACCTAACATGCCATGTCTCTATTCTCAGTTGTAAATATCCTTGTATTTGATTTAAAGACAAGATACCTGTTAACAATATTCTTGAAAGTAATTATCTGTTTGCCTTTGAAAAATATGCCTGCAAGATGTATAGGGTGTTTTTAGAAACACTGTGACATGTTCACTTAGCTATCTGAAGATTGGATTAAATAAATACCCTTAGTAATTGAAGTAGAAATGGTGAGCCAAGAAGGCTGCTGGAATGCTTGTCATATTTGAAGTATGCAAGTTGGCAGATGGTTTGTTTAAGCCCAGAGATCTTTGTGCAATGATGTGAATTAGTTCATTGCAATGTGTCCCAGTGATTCCTTGATAGCAGATGAGGCCAGAATATAAATATATATATATATATATATATATATATATACACACACACATATATATGTGGGCAACCCTTAAATCATGAAATAGATATATAAGTATTTCCTAGATTTATTGGAGTGGAACCATGGTTGTTCCAATGCATCTATGTGCTACTGATTAATGTGAATGTTTGCATAATTATGTATGTGTTAATGGTTGCTTTATGGAGCTATTATACTTGTATAACAATTCCTCTGAAACATAGTAATATAGTCAATTTAAGAAATTGCTTAAACAACAAGTCAGCACTCATGTATTATTTATTTGCTTAATGTCATGAATATATTAATGTTGCTCATACCAGATCATTGATCTGACCCTTGTTTGCTCATGGCATATGGGGGTGTCTCGTTTTAAAATGAGGCAGCCACTAATGCTCTTTCAGGAAATGCAAGACTTAAGTAGGAAAGGAAAGTTATGGCTAATGAGAAAGGATGAATGAGCATGCTTGCTATTTTTTTTTATATAAGAGCATAGAATGATTTATCTGCATGTATTCATGACAATTTATGTTTTTAAATTTGCTGTTATGTAATGAACTTACTATTTTTGATTGAACTAGTTGTTTTCTGTTGAATTTTGTTATGTATTAAGGTTTGAGAATTGAAAGATTATCTGAATTGTGAACAAAAGAATAGGCTTAAAGTAATATCTATGAAAATATGGGGAAAAGAAATAGATTTATATTTAAGCAATTTTCATACAAAACTCATATTATGTAATAGTCAGGCTTGAATAATTTAAAAGCAGTTTTGGAGTAAAACCTGGCTTTAACTTGGAGTATTCTATAGGTATTTAGTTACTCTTCTTTGAAATATTTTGTGAAAGGATTCAAGCCCATTAGTGAGTTGTTTTGTGATGTACACACATACCTTAAAAAAAAGGAGGCTTCAAGTATTTTACAAACAGAAGGCATTTTAAACTGACATGGTAGGAGTTCTGGATGACACAGGCACAAAGTTTAACCAGCTTCAAAGGAATGGAGTTTTGACTGATCATATTGATCTGTAATTTGGTGGTGAAATGCATTTCAAAATCCTTTGTCTATTTAGCAAATGTTCCACTAAAACTCTCTTTCAAATACTATTGACAAATATGCATTTTGACCGGTTAGTATTATCAATCCAGGAAGCATTTTTGCATTCAAAACCTGGTTCATCCTAAAACATAGTGATTGCACACTTTTAAAACACTTTCAAGTCAAGTATTTTAGTCATAGAAAACTCAGAAAAGATCAATACATGGTGTGTCATATAGATTAAGTCAAGAACTGGAGAGACTCAAAGAAAACCATGAATTGAAAATGATAAATAAAGATATCATTTTCTGTCCTTAATCAAGTATCTAGCATTTTAACTAAACTATGAAAAAGGCCATATATTTTGAGATTGTCTTGTCTAAATAAATCACTAGTAAATCATAATTAATATGATCAAAGCTATTATGAATAAATATGAGTAGGATCTACACATATTACAAATGTCAAAAATATGGAAATTAACTATGGGAAGATTGATTCAAATTCAAGCCAAACAGAATAAGCTCTTATTTATACTAACTCTGATTTAAACAAGAGAGACACATGCATCCTCATATGTATGTGCATATCTTATGAATACACTGATATATTTGTATTGGTAAAAATTTTTTTTGGATCCTGGATAATATGTAAAAAAAAATCCTTTGAAAATTAAAGTAAGATTGTGAGGGTCATTCCATTTGGTATCAGTGCAAATTATTGCATTGGTTGTTGAATACTGTAGAAATATATTATGTCTGTTTATTTTGGATAAAATAATTTAAATAGGAAAATATTAATTATAGAAAATATTCACAATATACTAATCCCATCTACCCATAACCTAGTTATCAGACCATGGTAGGAAGGGGATCTCATCACAATGCAGGAACAAGTGTACCACAGATGCTTGATATGCAGGAGTTTGTGAGGGTTTTAAGGGATGGAATTGGGCATAGGCCTGAGAATCCACATGAGGAACTTTCAAAACTATTAAAGGCTTATACAAACTTGGGAGGCAAGATTTTTGAAGGGACTGAGAATGTGATGGGAATTCAAGCATGGTTAAGAACACTGGATAGGATTTTCAATGACATGCAGCTTGATGATCAAAGGAAGAGGCAAGTGGCTTCAAGATAGCTGAATGGATTCGCTTTAAGATGGTGGGAGGTGATTGTAGCTGGGAGAATTGAAAATGAAATCACTTGGAATCAATTCAAGGAGATGTTGGAGGCAAGGTTTGTACCAGCATCAGCTAAAACCACATTACTTGAAGAGTTTATTAGACTCAGGAAAGGAACTTTGAATGTCATGGAGTATACTTAAAAATTTGAGGGATTATCCAAATATGGAGCAATGCTAGTGGCAGATGAAGCATCCAAAAATGATAGGTATATTAAAGGTTTGAACCCAGGACTTAGCAGGGCCATGTTACCTTATGTTGATAGGACTTTTGATCAAGTAATAGATCTGGCTTTGAAATTTGAGCAGCATGACAAGGAAAGAGAGAAGTATAGAAATTTTAAGAACAACAATAACAAGAAGAATAAGGGAAGATACCATCCTTATGACAAGAAGAAGGAGGAAACAGATAACCAAAAGGCCAGTGACACTAAGGTCAGTTATACTATGAGGAAATTGGTTTGCCATCATTGTGGAAAGGAGGGACACATCAAACCAAGGTGTCCAGAATTAAAAGGAGGAGCCTTCAAGTGCTACATATGTGGGAAAGAGGGGCATATGAAGAGAAATTTTCCTGAGAACAAACAGCAAGGAAAAGTGGCAAATCTGGAAGGCAAAAGAAAATCCACAGTGGAGACTAGTGTTGAAAATCATGGTCAAGTGGAAGGTACATTACTTATTTGCACCATACCCATAGCAGTAGTATATGATACTAGGGCAACTCACTCTCTAATTTCTTATGAAATAGTTAAGATGCTAAAACTGAACTGCATATTAGTTGAAACCCCATTGTTTGTACAAAGTCCACTAGGGAGTTCTAGTGTTTTAAACATGATTTGTGTGGATGTGGAATTAAACATAGGAGGAAATATTTTTATTTTCAATTTATATGTTTTAAACTACCCAAATATAGGTGTTATATTGGGGGTAGATTAGTTAAGGCAATTTAAAGCCATAATTAATTTAGACTCATCCACCATATCATTGCAAAATCTTAGAGGCTAGAGAATCACAATTTTATGTGAAGTAGCTAAAGAAAGAAAATTATATCATTTAATTGACTTGGAAAAGGATTTCAGTGAACCTTCCATTGAAGAAATTCCCATAGTCAATGAATATTTGGATGTGTTTGGGGAAGTTAAGGGTGTTCCACACCATAGACCAGTCGAGTTTCAAATCAACCTCATTCCACGAGCAAGCCCAATAATTAAGAAACCCACCAGAATGGGGCCAAGTGAACTGAAAGAGTTGAAAAACCAGCTAGAGGAATTAGGTTTATAAGGCCAAGCAACTCATGCTGGGGTGCTCCAGTAGTGTTTGTAAGGAAGCATGATGGTACTTTGAGGATGTGCATAGATTACAGGGAGTTAAATAAGGTTACCATCAAGAATAAATACCCATTGCCTAGGATTGATGATCTTTTTGATCAACTCAGTGGAGCTAAAATATTCTCTAGATTAGACTTAGCATCTGGGTTCTATCAGATGAAAGTTGAGGACTGAAGTGTTAAGTACACTGCATTCAAAACTAGATATGGTTTATATGAGTGTATGGTTATGCCATTTGGGTTAACAAATGCCCCCTTATATTTTGTAGATTTAATGAATATAATATTTAGAGATTACCTGGATAAATTTGTGCTAATTTTTATTGATGATATTTTGATTTATTCCAAAACAGTAGAAGAGCATGAAAATCATTTACATCTGGTTTTGTCTAGATTGAGGGAAAAAGATTTAAAGGAAAAATTCTCAGAATGTGCATTTTGGAAGGAGGAAGTACATTTTCTTGGTCATGTTATTTCTGCCAAAGGAATTTCTGTGAACCCTAACAAATTTGTAGCTATCCAAGCATGGAAGAGGCCTAGCACAGTGAGCGAAGTTAGATCATTCATGGGGATGGCAGGATATTATAGGAGATTCATAAAAGATTTTTCCAAAATGTCATCACCACTCGCTAATCTAACCATAAAGAATCAAACATTTGTATGGACTGAAAAATGTGAACAAGCTTTTATTAAGATAAAAGAAGCTTTAGTTAATGCACCAGTATTAAGAGTACCTGAAGGAAATGAGGATTTAATTGTGTACACTGATGCAAGTAGTTCTGGGTTAGGAGCTGTATTGATGCAACAAGATCAAGTAATAGCCTATGCATCCAGACAATTAAAACCACATGAAACCAGATATGCAACCCATGATCTTGAACTAGCAGCAGTGGTGTATGCATTGAAGCTTTGGAGACACTACTCATTAGGTGCCAAATTTATTTTGTACACAGATCATAAGGCACTGAAATACCTTTTTTCACAAAAAGATTTGAACATGAGGCAACATAGATGGGTGGAGTTTCTAGCTGCCTATGACTTAGATATACTTTATACACCAGGTAAAGCAAACAAAGTTGCAGATGCCTTGAGTAGACAACATGCTAAAGTAGCTATGTTGATGATGGAAGAATTTAAGGATTTATCTACACTTTCTGATTTAGAAATTGAAGCAAGCAGTGAGATACATATGGTGACAAATGAAGAAGATGAGAATAAAGGGAGACTGAGTTTAATAACCTTACAATCAGATTTAATTTTGAAGATAGGAAAAATGCAAGAACAAGACCCAGACTTATTGGAGAAGAAAATGCTCATATCAAAGGGGAAGAAGTGATAAATTACCATGTGATAAAAATGGTTATATAAGGAACAAAAATAGAACATGTGTTCCAGAAAACATGAAGTTGAAGGAGGAAGTATTAAATGAATGCCATAGGAGTAAGTACTCCATACACCCAGGCAGTACAAAGATGTATCAAAATTTAAAAAGAAATTATTGGTGGAAGGGAATGAAGTCAGATGTAGCTAAACATATTGCAAAGTGCATGACCAGCCAACAAGTCAAGGCAGAGACACAAAGACCATCAGGATTATTACAACCTCTTAGCGTACCACAGTGGAAATGGGAGGATATATCTATGGATTTCATAGATGGTCTGCCCAGATCCAAAAGAGGAAACACTAGTATATGGGTAATAGTAGATAGGTTAACTAAAGTGGCACACTTTATCCCAATGAAATCAGAGAGAAATACACCAAAATTGGCTCAAGTGTTCATGAAGGAAGTGGTAAGATTGCATGGCATTCCCAAAACTATTGTGAGTGATAGAGATACTATCTTCATGTAAAGATTTTGGAAATTTTTTCAAGAGGCCATGGGAAGTGAATTATGCTTAAGCACTGCATACCAAACAATCAGATGGACAAACTCTGGTGGTGAACAAAATTTTAGAAGACTTATTGAGGGCATGTGCACTGGATTTTGGAGGCAACTGGGAGGACCATCTCCATTTAGCTGAGTTTACATAAAATAATAGTTATCAAAGCACTATAGGGATGACACCATTTGAAGCCTTATATGGCAAGCCATGCTTATCACATATATGTTGGGTGGAGACAGGAGAGAGAACTGTCTTAGGACCTCAGTATATAAAAGAAACTACAGTGAAAATTGAGCTAGTAAGGAAGAGAATGGCAGCAGCTCAAGACAGGGAGAAGAAGTTTGCAGACATGAAAATAAAACAGGTGGAATATGAAGTGGGTGACTTTGTTTTCATCACGGTTTCACCTATGAAAAAGGTATTGAGATTTGGCAAGAGAGGAAAGCTCACACCAAGGTATGTTGGACCCTATAAAATTCTGGAAAGAGTAGACTCATTAGCATACAAATTGGAACTGCTAGAGGAAATGAAAACAATGCACAATGTATTCCATGTGTCACAACTTAGAATATGGGTACATGATAAGGAAGAAATTCTGGAAAAGCCTACCCAAGTACAGATCAACCCTAATTTGGTTTATGAGAAAGAACCAGTAGGGATTTTAGCTAAAGAAGAAAATAATTTGAGAAGCAAAACTATGAAACTGGTGAAGATCCAGTGGAGTCTTGATCCTAATGATTGTACATGGGAGTTAGAGGACAAGATTAGGAAGGATTATCCTAAGCTTTTTGCAAATTAGAGGTAATTTTAAATTTTTGAAATTTAGTAAGTATAATTGCTATGGTTGAATTTATTTGCTTATACATGTGTTTGATAAAAAAAATTTAGAACCAGTAAATACTTTTTATGAGAATTAGAAATTGTGAGGACACAATTCCTAAAAGAAGGGGTGAATGTAATACCCTAAAATTGTGTGAAAAATTATTTCGATGAGATAATTCAGTTCTGAAATATTTATTAAATTATGATGGGATTTCTGGATTGAATGATGTGCAAAAGTATGTGTGCACATGCACACTGGAAATGGCACAAGAAAGAATCCAAATTCCTTGGAAAAAGAAAGAAAGAAAGCATTTCAAATGTGATTTTAAAATGTGAATTAATAACTAAATAAAATATTTTTTTTCTATACATATTGAAATTAAATATTTTTTGTAAAATTGAATATGTATACATATTGGAATTAAATATGTATATGTATGTATATTGAAATTAGATATGAACATATATTTTTTTGTGAAGCAAAGAAAATTAAATAAATACATAAATCTGTACACAAGTATATATTTTCTTTGAGTAGAAATATGTTGGAACTAAGCAAGAAAGAGTAACATCAAAATGACATGAGAAACAATATAAGTAAGTATGTATGTGTAGGTAAAAATAGCAAAGAGGATTTTCAGAAATGAATAAAAGTATAAAATATGACCAAGTCACATTTTTACCATGACTTGAGTGAGTGTGAGGTAGTCAAAAATAGCCATTTTTCTAAAAGTAAAAAGAGGGAAGTACTGCCTATAATTAACTAATGCAGCCGGGGTATTAAGGATGAAAATGTAAAAAAATACAAAATGCAAAATGCATGATGTTAGCCAGGACAAAAATGGAATTTTGTCTTGATGAAACACTAGGGAAAATATGCATATAAAATAAGCAGTTATAGCCAGAGAAATCATTTTACCCGAGATACATAAAAATAAGAAAGGAAGAAAATATTTTAAAGAAAGGGAAGAACATTCAGGGATTTTCTTGATTAATTAGAAGGAAATATTTAGGTGAGTAATCTCACTATGTTCATGGCAGTAAGTCCTGACATGAGGCAGCCAATTTATATTTTATTTGCATATTTCTGGTTTTGTTGAAAATAGTTTTATTAAATATCCTATCAGATTTTTGAATGGTATTTGATCTGATATGATGATTGTTATGGGTGTGCATGCTACTGTTTCATTATATCTTGAATAGTTAAGGCATTAAACCTTGAAATCATGGAAGAATACTTACAACTGACATGGAATTATGACATGAAAATTTCTACAGAGAAAATTAAGTAAGCTGCATTATACATAGTATAAGTGCTGAGGCTGAAGAAAAAGGTATTGGGGATGCAATAGAAATTTCTATGGGCCTGAGTCCCTAATCAAATAGCAAAAACTCACAAGTCAAAAATTGTGATTTAGCTGGATCTTGAATCTGGCTCAATCATAGTTACTTACAAATCATAATAACTTAACATGCCATGTCTCTATTCTCAGTTGTAAATATCCTTGTATTTGATTTAAAGACAAGATACCTGTTAACAATATTCTTGAAAGTAATTATCTGTTTGCCTTTGAAAAATATGCTTGCAAGATGTATAAGGTGTTTTTAGAAACACTGTGACATGTTCACTTAGCTATCTGAAGATTGGATTAAATAAATACCCTTAGTAATTGAAGTAGAAATGGTGAGCCAAGAAGGCTGCTGGAATGCTTGTCATATTTGAAGTATTCAAGTTGGCAGATGGTTTGTTTAAGCTCTGAGATCTTTGCGCAATGATGTGAATTAGTTCATTGCAATGGGTCCCAGTGATTCCTTGATAGCAGATGAGGCCAGAATATAAACAAATAAATAAATGTGTGTGTTGGGGCGGGGGGAGGAGGCAAACCTTAAATCATGAAATAGATATATAAGTATTTCCTAGATTTATTGGAGTGGAACCATGGTTGTTCCACTGCATCTATGTGCTACTGATTAATGTGAATGTTTGCATAATTATATATGTGTTAATGGTTGCTTTATGGAGCTATTATACTTGCATAACAATTCCTTTGAAACATAGTAATATAGTCAATTTAAGAAATTGCTTAAACAACAAGTCAGCACTCATGTATTATTTATTTGCTTAATGTCATGAATATATTAATGTTGCTCATACCAGATCATTAATCTGACCCTTGTTTGCTCATGGCATATGGGGGTGTCTCATTTTAAAATGAGGCAGCCACTAATGCTCTTTCAGGAAATGCAGGACTTAAGAAGGAAAGGAAAGTTATGGCTAATGAGAAAGGATGAATGAGCATGCTTGCTATTTTTTTATATAAGAGCATAGAATGATTTATCTGCATGTATTCATGACAATTTATGTTTTTAAGTTTGCTGTTATGTAATGAACTTACTATGTTTGATTGAACTAGTTGTTTTCTGTTGAATTTTGTTATGTATTAAGGTTTGAGAATTGAAAGATTATCTGAATTGTGAACAAAAGAATAGGCTTAAAGTAATATCTATGAAAATCTGGGGAAAAGAAATATATTTATATTTAAGCAATTTTCATACAAAACTCATATTATGTAATAGTCAGGCTTGAATAATTTAAAAGCAGTTTTGGAGTAAAACCTGGCTTTAACTTGGAGTATTCTATGGGTATTTATTTACTCTTCTTTGAAATATTTTGTGAAAGGATTCAAGCCCATTAGTGAGTTGTTTTGTGAAGTACACACATACCTTAAAAAAGGGCTTCAAGTATTTTACAAATGAAAGGAATTTTAGCTGACATGGTAGGAGTTCTGGATGACACAGACACAAAGGTTAACCAGCTTCAAAGGAATGGAGTTTTGGCTGATCATATTAATCTGTAATTTGGTGGTGAAATGCATTTAAAAATCTTTTTCTATTTAGCAAATGTTCCACTAAAACTCTCTTTCAAATACTATTGACAAATATGCATTTTGACTGGTTAGTATTATCAATCCAGGAAGTACTTTTGCATTCAAAACCTGGTTCATCCTAAAACATAGTGATTGCACACTTTTAAAACACTTTCAAGTCAAGTATTTTAGTCATAGAAAACTCAGAAACAAGTAATCAAATGATCAATACATGGTGTGTCATATAGATTAAGTCAAGAACAGGAGAGACTCAAAGAAAACCATGAATTGAAAATGATAAATAAAGATATCATTTTCTTTCCTTAATCAAGTATCAAGAATTTTAACTAAACTATGAAAAAGGCCATATATTCTGAGATTGTCTTGTCTAAATAAATAACTAGTAAATCATAATTAATATATCAAAGCTATTATGAATAAATATGAGTAGGATCTACACATATATTACAAATATCAAAAATATGGAAATTAACTATGGGAAGATTGATTCAAATTCAGTCCAAACAGAATAAGCTCTTATTTATACTAACTCTGATTTAAACAAGAGAGATACATGCATCCTCAAATGTATGTGCATATCTTATGAATACACTGATATATTTATATTGGTAAAAAATTTTTTTGGATCCTGGATAATATGTAAAAAAAAATCTTTTGAAAATTAAAGTAAGATTGTGAGGGTCATTCCATATATTATCTTATATTAATCATGTTTAGCAAGTGATGTGACAAGTCATTGTTTTAAAAATAATAACTTATATATCTATAGGTATATATCATTATGTCTTGTCATATCTTAGCATTATCATCATATCATCATATAGGTGTATATCAAAATATCATTCCTTTGAAATGTACTTTCAAACACAGAAATTTAGGTCCAAAAATAGGTCTCTTTCTTTTGACCATATCTACCTCAAATGGAATCTGAGTGATAATTTTTCTAAATTGTGGAGAAAATAATTTTACAAAAATTTTCTTTTGATTACTTTTACACAATCCTAGAGTAATATGTCCAAAAATCAAGTGGAAGATGACATATTTTTGTGGTGATTTTTGTTGCATCTAAGGCACTTCAAGTTTCAAAGATTTTCGGTGAGTAAAACTGCTTTGTTTTGGAAATTTTTTTGACTTTATTATGATGTGTTATTGTGGTGATAATATGATGATAAAATTGAATAGTTATTATGTTGGTCAAAGGTGATTTGATGAATGTTATGTTTGGTATTGAATTTGAGATTTAAATATGATGTTGTCCAGTTAGTAAGCATACATCCTTATGTTTATATATGTGTTTCATTGTGATATTAAAAGTATGATAGTATGGATGTATGGTTGTTTTTTAAGTATAAGTATATTAAGTTGAAACAAAGTTAACAACTTGTGTGTTGCGATGGACGTAAGATCCGATTTGAAATCAAAACTATGATTTCTGGTTTCAAAGTATGGAAATGGTTTCAAGTTTTCTTTTTGTTTAAGATTTCAAAATTTTCTAAATATTATTTCAAAATATGTACGAGAAAGAATTTAAGTGAAGTATTTCACATCGAATAAGATAGAGCGAATTGCGCTCATAACGGTAGTCGCTATGGATGCAGTTTGAAAAAAAATTCACGATTTCTATCTTTAAGTGATTCATTTTGGAATTGTTTTCCAAACTTAATTAGTAACATAAAAGGATATTAATTTTATATTATTTAATAATTTATTTATTTAATAAAATAATTAAAGGTAATTAGTAGTTAATTAGTAATTAAGTAAGTGATTAAGGTTTAAGTAACACTTAAGGAAGGTTAATGATTAATTAGCAATTAATAAAGATTTTAATTAGTGATTTATGAAGTTAAAAAATAATTAAATGGTTAATTATTATTTCATTAAGTTAATTAATTGATTAATTATTATTTAATTAAGTGATTATTCAATTAATTTTTAATTAATTATGGTTTAACTAATAATGAACTGTTTAAACCTTAACTAAGATGCATTGGGAAGTTAATTAGAACTTAACCAAGTTCATTAAGTTAATTAAAGTTTAATTATGAATTAATCTTGATTTAATTATTATATAATTAGGGTTTAACTTATAATGAATTGTTCAAATTTTAACAAAGATACATTAGGAAGTTCATTAGGACTTAACCAAGTTCATTAAGTTAATCAAAGATTAATTATGAATCAATCTTGATTTAATTAAGATATAATTAGGGTTTAAGATAACTAATATACTTTGATGTTTTCAAAACTATTTTTAAACTTAATTGGTTGTGTTTTAGGTCTATTTTCTTTTTAAGCTTAACTGATTTTTAAATTAAAGAATCTCTCTTCTGGACCATTAAGTAGCCATATGAATTAAAGTAGTGATTATAAAATGTTGACACGTTTTATGGAAAGTAAGTGACTTGAGTTTAGCACATCAGTAACATGATAGACACAAGGAAGTTAATTTCAATAAGGCCATGGCAATTTAAGCATATAGAATATACTTATATATGTACATTTTTCATCGATAATGGATGTATCTATATTTGTAACTTGGACATCTACCTAAGATTAATTGCACATTATGTGTGAATCCCTTACAAATCTGATGTTAGGCAATACCAATGATATAACTTGGATAAGTAAATCCAAATTTAATGATCCATTGTAGTCATTAAGCCTCCGTTTGGTTTTGGAAAGTTAATATTTCATTTTCTTTTAAAATGGTCTTCAAGATTATTCTATTTTGAACAAGATATTTGAGGTGTCCATAAAAGGTGTTTTAGAAATAGTTTTGAATGTTTATAAAAAAAATTATAAACGGGTTTGGATATCTAGATATAAGTTTTATACAACGTTTGAAAGTTTATAAAGAAATTTATATAATTGGGTTTGAATATTTATAAAGAGCCTCATAAATGAGTATTGAAGTTGATAAATGTTTTATAAATGGGTTTGGTTAAAGCAAAAATGATTTCATGGGTAAGGGAAATTTATAAAAGGATTTATTGTAGTTATTTACAACAGGAATTTGAGGTTTGGGTTTCTTGAGGCTGACCTTTTTAAAAATCGTGGCATGAAACATCCGTTCCACACTCTTTACACCGAAGGAATAATGCTTAGAGTTATCATTTTCTCCAATTTAAATAATGTAGTTAAATCCTTTTAGAGATTTTGTAGTAGGGAATCTTATCTATGTTTTGTAAATATACTTATGTAAAGGAGATAAGTATAGAATGTTGATAAATATTGGGGAAATAAATTTAATAAACGAAAATGGTTTTGAGGTTTAGTGGTTTCTATGGATAAATAAATCTCAGATGGAATTAGTTGTTGTTTGTTTATTTGATAGTTAAATAACCAGCTATCAAGTTTTCCCCAATTTGACTCAGGAAGTATGAATGTAAATTTGAGTTCCCCGATGAAGACTTAAAAACTTACTTCGAAAAAGAAAAAGGAACGAGTCAACCGAAAATTATCGGTTACTGGTACAGAGAGACTAGGATCATATTTATATATCTGAAAACCTGTGATATCCCGAAAATTTGGGGCAATATCAATTTAATAATCTACATTAAAAATTAAATTGATTTGATAAAATTGATTTAATAATCTTCGTTTAAATAAATATTTAACTGATAATTTATCTTTTAGAAGCTAATTTAAATTGTTTCTATTTATAATGTATATATGTATAGTGGTATATATTATAAATAGATAAGTTTTGTTTTAAATTAGTAATAAAGTTATGGTTTCTAATTCTATTATTTTTGATAATTTGGAAATCTAATATTGAATAAATTATAATATGATCTTAAAAATACTCAAGATAAATTTAATTTGTTTAAAAATAAATTCTAGCCTAGGTTTAAATTTAAATAAAAAGATTTGTTTTGTTCTTTTTACTTTAGCTTTATAAAATAAGTAAATTATTTATGTAGTGAATTTATTTTAATAACGAGTTTTATGTAAACAATAATAATATAATAACTTAACAATGAATTTTAAATAAATAGGAATTGTTATTTTAAACCTATGTTTTGGAAAATTAAGATTTGTGAGTTTAAAATAAAATAAGTCTTATAAACAAGATTTATATAAGTTTAAAACAATAAGTGTAACAATAACAAGCACTTGTATTAGAAATAAAATTTGATACATAAGTAAAGTTTATAATTAATAACTAGAATAAGCTAAGAACAAAAGAAAATAACATATGCAGAGCAAAGTTAAGTAAACAAAGTTAAATATTTATGCTTGTAAAAGAAATGCAAAGAGTAGTATAAATATGAATGTAAATTGTTGGAATGCAAAGTAAAGTTCAAAACATATGCTTGTAAGTATGCAAGACAAAGTAAAACATAACTAAACTTTGAATAAATAGGTCTGTAGCCTGTAGATAAAATTGTAAAGCAAGTATAATTTAAGAAATACAAAGTGAAGAAACAAAGTAAAGTAAATATAAGAGGCAGGCAAGAAGTAAAAGAATGCAAAGCTAAGCAGCAAAATATAAACAATGAAATGTAAAAATATCTATGCATAGAATAAGCTAAATAGGAAACATAAAAGTACATCAACATTTAAAGCTTTCATCTCTAGCATACAAACAAGTCATTTCGAATTTGTATAAAAATCTGTCAGCCTCCTTTTGGAAAAGTCTTGCCTGATACAAACAAAATGAAATATTTGTACCTGCAAATTGCCTAAACCCAGTAAACACCGACCCCTGTAAACGTCTTTATATACATCTTATTTTAGTTCGTTCACTAAACGTAACAAAACTGAATCATGGAGATATGTAACAAGCTTTTACTTTTACAACTTAAAAAAAAAATATTTACAACTGAAGCTTTATACAACTGAACATAAGCAAGAGATTAGGAATATCAAAGCAAAGCAATTCCCTGTTTTTAAAGTGCAAGTTGTTCAAACAAAAGAAGGCTCTGTTCTTCAAATTTCTGTGAGTAACTTTAATTTTTAAAACTTAAGTATTTAAACTGGTTGCAAGCTTAAATCTGGAATAAGTGTGATTTGTATGTATGTATTCTTCTACGCATATGGTTGTTGTTTGGTACATATTGAAGTCTCTGTAACAAAACTATTTTTGTTTCCAGATGTGTTTGATTCAATTTTTTTTTCTATCTCTTGATCTAATAGCTTTCAGGACTTAGAATACAAACAGAAATTGTCTGTTTCATCCTAGTTTAGAGTTTGAGTTTTATTAAAGTTGAAATAAACTTGTATATTGTTCTGAAAAATCAAATTAACAGGGCAAATCTTGAATAAGAGAAAGCCCAAACTTTTTAATTTATTAAATCAGTATTATAAATGGAATACGTCAACATAAATATGATTTTTAAGCATGGTCTGTTGATTTTTAAGAAACTGGTTTAAGAGCAGTTTAATTTTGTTCGAAAATTAAATTTCGATCAATTGCTGATGATCGACCGATTCGTGGTGGTCGAGTTCGTGGCTGGAGATGGAGAAGCTTATGGGGGTGTCTGGAAAAATGTTGAGATGGTCGACCAATGGCCATAGAAGCAGCGACGACGGTTTAAAGTTTGTAAACCTAGTTTTGCTATGTTTCGGTTTTGGGTCTCGTACGCTTTGAAATGGGGATCGAGTTCGACGTGCTTATGGGAATTGGAAGAGGGGTCATGGTCGAGGTTGTAGCCGGTGGCGATGGCGTTCCGATGATCGGCATTAGGAGGACGGCATGGTGACAGGTTTGGGAAGGGGAGTGAAAGGGTGTTTCCATGTTTTGTTTTGTACTGCTCATTTTTGATTTGGGCGTGGTGATGAATTTTGGGTGGTCGTGCCGTTGTCTGGAGGTAGTCGGCTATGTGTTGGGGTGCCAGGGGTGGCCGGCGTTGGTTGGGGCCACGGTGCACGTGCACCGTGCCATTGAAGATGGGGTTGTTGTTTTCTGTGTGCAGGTTTTTGGTTAGGGAAGAACTCGAGTAACTCGAGTACGTGACTCGAAGTAGTGAAGGGGGAGAATCGAAGCAAGCTAGGGCTGTCTCGGGGCAGAGGTTGGTTTCAGGTTTGGTAAACCTGATTTTTTCTCAGGGTTTTATTTTTTGTTCAAAATTTCTCTAAAACAGGATTTTAGGTGAGTTTAAATTTAAGAATTATAGTATAAATTCGATGGAACTTTTGAATCTAATGTTTTATAAATAAATTTGGATTTTAAACCAAGAATTAAAAATCAAATTCTTAAAAAGCAAGTTAAAACCCAAGTTTTAAATTCAAGTTAAACTAATGAATTCAAAATCTGAAATATAAATCAGTTTTAAAATCTAAATGTGTAAATCAAGGATAAATTCAAATAGTTCGTTTTAAAAAAAAAGAATTTATCTGCAATTAAATATTTGAATTGGTTTTTACAAAGTTATTTTGAATGGAAGTTAAATAAAATTGTTTAACTTGAAATTGCAAGTTAAAATATAAATGTATTTTGGGAATTTAAATTTAAATTAAGATTCAAGTAATTTAATTTAAAGGATTTTCTTATACAAGTTCATATATGAAAATAATAAATGTTATTTACATTTTTTTAAAAGATTTTAAATTGAATTTAAATTATAGTCATTTTGAATCTTAAATTCAAATGATATTTGAATTTAAATTTAAAATGTAATGTTGATAAAGTCATTAATAAAGAAATAAATTATCGTAAGAATAAAAGTTTAATTAAGAAATGACTTATGTATTAAAAATTTAGATTAATTTATAATTAGAAATTAATTACAAAAGTAATTTAAGAAATGTTATTAGTTAATGAAGATAATTAACTAAAGGTTACTAAATAATTAATGTGATTAATTTTGGTAATTAATCAGATTAATTAGATAATCTATTGTAAATTGTTAAATGAAATTACCTTTTGTAATTAATTTTGATAAATGATTAATTGAAGTTAATTAATTTAGTTTAATTAATTTAAGAAAATCATTTGATGAATTGATAAGTATAAATTACTTAGTGTATGCAATGGAGCACAATTACTTAAGGAAGTAATTAATGTTAATTACTGAATGTAATTAATGAAAGATGATGTGTTAATAAAGTAATTTGGATAATAACTTTTGAAACTAATCAAGGGATTAATTAAAGGAGATAATTAATTATGGATAATTAATTCATTAATATAAGTAATTAAGGGTAGTTAATTACTGGTTGATATTAATCGAAGGCGATTAATAAGTGTGTTTAGTTAAGGATTAATTACTTAATGTAATTAATTTAAATAAAGTAATTTATTATAAATCTAAATTAGAGATCATTAATTAATATAATTTTATGTAAATTAAGAATTGGTTAATTAAGAAATAATTAATAATGTGGTGATTAATTTATGTAATTAATCAACAATAAATGTAATTAATTAAATCAATAAATAAGGTAATAAAATGTTAATTACTATAAATAATTTAGAATAATTAATTAATTAAGGACTAATTACCTATTGTAATTAGTGAGTGATTAATCAAAGGTGTTTAATCAAGATGGATATTTAGAAGATGGTTAATTAATTTGATTTATAATTAATTAATGGTTGTATAAGCAGAATTTATAGATAAAGAATTAATTTAATTTACTTTAATTTAATTAGAGATAGAAGTAGTTAATTAAATTCATTTTAAATTAATTACAAATGGTATGATTATAAATCATTGCTTATGGATGAATGATATTGATATTTCACTTGATGATTGTGATCTGGCATGAATTATATCTGTGTCATGGATGCTTGTTTTAAATATGATAATATTTGATTATCTGTTTATGAGATTATCTGTGATTATCTACTGTGATATTATGAATTATCCATCTGTGTGTATATTAATTATATCGAATTAAACTGTCAAGACTAAATAGACAACTTGGCCTTAAAAGACACGTTTTGGATTTCGATGAGACCGGGATCGGGATTCCACATTTGGAACATCCGAAAACCACATCGATTCCAAATTAACGATAGGTCGTGAATCTGAAGTGAAGATGAATATTCAGAATGCAAGGGTTATCGTCGTTAACTCTGAGGGTGATTCCAAAATGAGTGTAACGAGATAATGCCTTCGGTTTCGTTCGAACCCGGAACGAACTTGTATGGATTGAATGCTTTCAAAACATCGTCAGGAAGACTATGAGCATTCTAAGAATTATGTTCTCTAAAGGTAATCGTAACCTCAAGCCTCATCAACCGGGAATGGCTAAAACAGGGGAGGTGCAGCAAGGTTAGGTGGGTCATGCCCAAGCAGGACAAGGATATTCCCCTGTCTAGATGTCCCTTTTTATTCGGCTGTGTGGGCGGTTGGTTGCAAACAACTGCGGGTTTATCTTGTTCGGGACTGTTCAGTAAGGAATGGTTCCGACCTTGTGTTGCAGGGGGTTGGGAGTGATCCTTGGTACGTTGATCTAGGCCACGTACTGTGACAGGCGGTACCCCAGTAGCCCTGCCATTGTATGGAATCCACAATCCAATAAGTGCCCACGGTTTTGATTGTATTACCCATTTTTGTGGCTAGTAGCTGGAATTTAATAGATGTAACAATTTCAGCTATTTTCTATTTACTTGAAAACCCTAGACCTATTATAATATCACAGAATTTCTATCAAATGTTTTGGTTAGCGTAAGGTAAAATCTTACCCATGTTTATGTGTGGGGAGTCTTACGTGATACCTTTTGTTTTTAAAATATTTTCAAAGTTTAGCAACTTTAAACTGTTACTCATACCAGACCCATGTCTGACCCAGAGTTTATATTTTGTTTTTCATAAACTCTCGGGTACCCAAATTTTTACGGGTAGCCAAGGGATTCAGGTTGGCTTTGACGAATTTTGGAGGAGCAATGGAGCAGGTGGCTTTAGCGTTGTAGATATAGTTCCGCTATGTTGATATCTCTGTGTTGTTTTGTGTACTGAGTTGTATTAACTAGACAAGTGTGTATAACTACCTAGTATGTGATGTATTGTCTGTATAACTCTGATTGATGATGTATATTATGTAAGTATTTAAGTGATTATTATATTTTATCCGTTCTGCTGTGAGAATCTGATGTTGTTGTTCTTTCTTCTCTATCTTTTCTACTTTCTCATCCCTTTCTTTATTCAAGACGATACGTTTTTCTGGTAGTAGAAGGGCGGGTCGTCACAGTTGGTATCAGAGCGCTAGCTTGAGTGAATACCTAGGCTCTTGAGTGATTTATTTCTTGAGAGAGCGTATTTGTATTTTTTATATATTATAAATATATATATATATTTATTTATTTCTACCTATTGTTGGGTTACTTGTTCAGGTTTTCCAACGAGCTATAAAGGTAGATAGGGTAGTGGTGTGCGTAACACAACTACCAATGGTTGGAATTTGAATGATTGAGGTTGGAAGTGTAATTGTCGAGACTGTAGACCTAATACCATCTCGAGTAAGCTTTGGGTGGTGTAAGGATTTCATCGATCTCTGAAGGAAATCTGTTAAGATTCGGAGTTCATCTTTGAAATGTAATTTGGTTGAGCTAGAGTTTGGATCTGTCGGTTGGGCAGAAGTAAGTCATGATATTTTGATACATCAAGGTTAGTAGCTGTGTGATGAGACACAGTGACTATGGATGTCTCCGAAGATGTTTCTTTGGAAACAAGTAAGGAAGTGTGTCTGCTTCGGTGATGTGGCTGGGATCAGTTGGGTATTCCTGTTTGCTTTGAGGTCTGAATTCTCGAAGAGCTTTGGATTAGGAAGTCTTTTGGCTTAGCAGTTTTTCTTGAGGTAACTTCAGAAGCGGTAGAGTAATTCCATTTCTTCGATGGATTGGCCTCATAAGTGTAAGCTATTCTGTTTGGTAAAGAGAGAGCGGTATCTTTGGATTTAGGCTGGATTGATCGCAAAAGTGACTTGCGATAATTTGAGTGTTTTCTTATGTTTCAGAGATTTTTCTGGATGTCTTCTGGAAGTCAGATTTTGATCAACATTTGGAGATTGAGTTTGGTATTGACTGGATTCCAGAAGTGATACTAATGGATCAGATTAATAATAAGATGATTTTTTTTGAGTTTGGGGAAGTAGCTCAGGTTTTGGAGGAATCTCGGAGTTTTATTTTTGGATATGTGAACTTTATTTTGGAATGTGTTGTCCAGTCTATGTTCGACTTCAGCATTTTCATCTGCTAAAGTAGAGTTGCGCAGTGGAAGCATGGTGGTAGCTTTTTTAGTTTGAAAGCAATTGGATGTTGCAATGTTTGGATTGGAGAGTTCTACAGGAAATTTTTCAGAATCTGAGGCCAGTTTGGAGTGCACCTGTTTTATCTTTTCCGGATAAGAGAGGTGAGTTCTGTTTCCTGATTTGGAATAGAGTTGTGTTCTGAGTTTGGCTGATATTGGGAAGATCATTTTGTTGGATTGTTTTTGGTTCAGTTTGTTTCTAAGGAACATCGGCAAGAGTTGAGCTGATCAGTAAGAATGTAGACGATCCAGGATCGTCCGAAGAGTTTTGTGGATATGAGACGGAGGAATTTGGATTTTTGAAATCGGAGATTTGATTTTGGATAAGTGTTTGGTCTTCTGGATTGAATTGTCAGTTTGGATAACTGGAATTCAGTGTGTTTCACGTATCTCTGAGGGAGTACGTGTGAGATTTATCTCTGGTTGTAGAACCCGCAATTCAGGGAGTTTTGGATGGTTATTCAGACTTGTCTGTAGTCTGATATTCTGTCTTGTTTTGTAGATCTAGATGAGTGGAAGTTCTGTAGCTTAGTAGTATTGTTTGTTTGGATTCTATTGAGCGAGTAACCCGGTATTTATACTTGGGGAAACTCGAGAAAATTCTATCCGGAATCTTGTCTGGACAGTTAGATTTGTTTGTTTGGATAAATTGGTTGCTATGATTGTTAGCTTATGGTTGATATATGCTTGTGTTTTAAAATTTAAATCTTTAACTAGATTATTAAATTACCTTTGTTTTAAATTTCGGGGACGAAATTCTTTTAAGGAGGAAGGAATGTGATATCCCGGAAATTTGGGGCAATATCAATTTAATAATCTACATTAAAAATAAATTGATTTGATAATATTTGTTAATAATATTTGAATTGATTTAATAATCTTCGTTTAAATAAATATTTAACTGATAATTTATCTTTTAGAAGCTAATTTAAATTGTTTCTATTTATAATGTATATATGTATATTGGTATATATTATAAATAGATAAGTTTTGTTTTAAATTAATAATAAAGTTATGGTTTCTAATTCTATTATTTTTGATAATTTGGAAATCTAATATTGAATAAATTATAATATGATCTTAAAAATACTCAAGATAAATTTAATTTGTTTAAAAATAAATTCCAGCCTAGGTTTAAATTTAAATAAAAAGATTTGTTTTGTTCCTTTTACTTTAGCTTTATAAAATAAGTAAATTATTTATGTAGTGAATTTATTTTAATAATGAGTTTTATGTAAACAATAATAATAATATAATAACTTAACAATGAATTTTAAATAAATAGGAATTGTTATTTTAAACCTATGTTTTGGAAAATTAAGATTTGTGAGTTTAAAATAAAATAAGTCTTATAACCAAGATTTATATAAGTTTAAAACAATAAGTGTAACAATAACAAGCACTTGTATTAGAAATAAAATTTGATACATAAGTAAAGTTTATAATTAATAACTAGCTAAGAACAAAAGAAAATAACATATGCAGAGCAAAGTTAAATAAACAAAGTTAAATATTTATGCTTGTAAAAGAAATGCAAAGAGTAGTATAAATATGAATGTAAATTGTTGGAATGCAAAGTAAAGTTCAAAACATATGCTTGTAAGTATGCAAGACAAAGTAAAACATAACTAGACTTTGAATAAATAGGTCTGTAGCCTGTAGATAAAATTGTAAAGCAAGTATAATTTAAGAAATACAAAGTGAAGAAACAAAGTAAAGTAAATACAAGAGGCAGGCAAGAAGTAAAAGAATGCAAAGCTAAGCAGCAAAATATAAACAATGAAATGTAAAAATATATATGCATAGAATAAGCTAAATAGGAAACATAAAAGTACATCAACATTTAAAGCTTTCATCTCTAGCATACAAACAAGTCATTTCGAATTTGTATAAAAATATTTCAGCCTCCTTTTGAAAAAGTCTTGCCTGATACAAACAAAATGAAATATTTGTACCTGCAAATTTCCTAAACCCAGTAAACACCTACCCCTGTAAACTTCTTTATTACATCTTATTTTAGTTCGTTCACTAAACATAACAAAACTGAATCATGGAGATATGTAACAAGCTTTTACTTTTACAACTTAAAAAAAGAAATTACAACTGAAGCTTTATACAACTGAACATAAGCAAGAGATTAGGAATATCAAAGCAAAGCAATTCCCAGTTTTCAAAGTGCAAGTTGTTCAAACAAAAGAAGGCTCTGTTCTTCAAATTTCTGTGAGTAACTTTGATTTTTAAAACTTAAGTATTTAGACTGGTTGCAAGGTTAAATCTGGAATAAGTGTGATTTGTATGTATGTATTCTTCTGCGCATATGGTTGTTGTTTGGTACATATTGAAGTCTCTGTAACAAAAATATTTTTGTTTCCAGGTGTTTGATTCAATTTTTTTTCTATCTCTTGATCTAATAGCTTTCAGGACTTAGAATACAAACAGAAATTGTCTGTTTCATCCTAGTTTAGAGTTTGAGTTTTATTAAAGTTGAAATAAACTTGTATATTGTTAACGCTAAAATTTGAATGCTAACACCCCGGTGTATGAGTTATAGTTGTGAAAGCACCACCCGATAACTCGGGAACAGATTACAAGCAGATAATAGCGGAAAAACAGTAAACAACGACAATTTTATAGTGGTTCGGCTTAAGGGTATAGCCTACGTCCACTTTAAGTACTTTTATTGATGATCTCGTTACAAGCTGATACAATTCTTTCCAAGTACAATACACTTTGGATTACAAGTCACTTAGAACAAGTAGCCTAAACTTCAATGGAGATTAGAGTCTTCAAATCCATGTTGGATGCGTGTGATCTTTTTCTCGAAGTTGTTTGTAGCGTTCTTCGTGTCTTAAGAGCTTTAAGTGTTGGATTGGTTTGGAATGCAGCAGAGTAACGGCGCTCGAAGAGAATGAGCCAAAAGTCCCTTGAATGTTGGAGGTGGCCATGTATTTATAGGCAAATTTCTGGGCTGGAATTGTTCAAGTCATGAGTCGTGACCGACTCAGGATGAGTCGTAAGTCGTGACCGACTTAAATATCACGAGTCAGTAGGCAGCGACATAAGGGAAGCGGCATTGAGTTTGCTTCTTGTTGCTTAGGTCGCCAGCGACTTATAATAGGTCATTAGATATCTTAAGTCACTTGAGTCGTTTGAAAACTTAGGTCAGTCTGCCACATGAGTTGTTAACTCCATGAGTCGTTAACCCGTTGAGTCGGCCATTACCTTTAAGTCGCTAAGGCTATAACCCGGTGAGTCGCTGTCCTTCCTGAGTCGCTGAGTCGTAACCCTTCAAGGTCGTTGAGTCGTAACCCTTCAAGGCCGTTGAGTCGGTAACTCCTTAAGGACGTTGAGTCGGACTATTCTCTTAAGCTGCTAAGGTTACTAAGTCGTTTGCCTGTTGAGTCGGTGTTAACTCCCTTGAGCCGTAACCCTTTAAGTCGCTTTGAGCTCTAGGTCATTAACTTAATGAGTCGGTGACTCGATGAGTCGTGAGGCTTCCTGAGTCGTAGATCCTTCCTGAGCCGTTAAACACCTTAAGTCGTGGCTCACCCCAGGCCTTAACTCGTTGATTTCTTTGACTCGTGAGCTGGAACGGGGTTAACATATATTGTTCTGAAAAATCAAATTAACAGGGCAAATCTTGAATAAGGGAAAGCCCAAACTTTTTAATTTATTAAATCAGTATTATAAATGGAATACGTCAACATAAATATGATTTTTAAGCATGGTCTGTTGATTTTTAAGAAAATGGTTTAAGAGCAGTTTAATTTTGTTCGAAAATTAAATTTCGATCAATTGCTGATGATCGACCGATTCGTGGTGGTTGAGTTCGTGGTTGGGGATGGAGAAGCCTATGGGGGTGCCTGGAAAAATGTTGAGATGGTCGACCAATGGCCATAGAAGCAGCGGCGATGGTTTAAAATTTGTAAACCTAGTTTTGCTATGTTTCGGTTTTGGGTCTCGTACGCTTTGAAATGGGGATCGAGTTCGACGCGCTTATGGGAATTGGAAGAGGGGTCATGGTCGAGGTTGTAGCCGGTGGCGATGGCGTTCCGATGATCGGCATTGGGAGGACGGCATGGTGACAGGTTTGGGAAGGGGAGTGAAAGGGTGTTTATAGGTTTTGTTTTGTACTGCTCATTTTTGATTTGGGCTTGGTGATGAATTTTGGGTGGTCGTGCCGTTGTTTGGAGGTAGTCGGCGATGTGTTGGGGTGCCAGAGGGTGGCCGGCGTTGGTTGGGGCCACGGTGCACGTGCACCGTGCCATTGAAGATGGGGTAGTTGTTTTCTGTATGCAGGTTTTTGGTTAGGGAAGAACTCGAGTAACTCGAGTACGTGACTCGAAGTAGTGAAGGGGGAGACTCGAAGCAAGCTAGGGCTGTCTCGGGGCAGAGGTTGGTTTCAGGTTTGGTAAACCTGATTTTTTCCCAAGGTTTCAATTTTTGTTCAAAATTTCTCTAAAACAGGACTTTAGGTGAGTTTAAATTTAAGAATTATATTATAAATTCGATGGAACTTTTGAATCTAAAGTTTTATAAATAAATTTGGATTTTAAACCAAGAATTAAAAATCAAATTCTTAAAAAGCAAGTTAAAACCCAAGTTTTAAATTCAAGTTAAACTAATGAATTCAAAATCTGAAATATAAATCAGTTTTAAAATCTAAATGTATAAATCAAGGATAAATTCAAATAGTTCGTTTTAAAAAAAAGAATTTATCTGCAATTAAACATTTGAATTGGTTTTTACAAAGTTCTTTTGAATGGAAGTGAAATAAAATTGTTTAACTTGAAATTGCAAGTTAAAATATAATGTATTTTGGGAATTTAAATTTAAATTAAGATTCAAGTAATTTAATTTAAAGGATTTTCTTATACAAGTTCATATATGAAAGTAATAAATTTTATTTACATTTATTTAAAAGTTTTTAAATTGAATTTAAATTATAGTCATTTTGAATCTTAAATTCAAATGATATTTGAATTTAAATTTAAAATGTAATGTTGATGAAGTCATTAATAAAGAAATAAATTATCGTAAGAATAAAAGGTTAATTAAGAAATGACTTATGTATTAAAAATTTGGATTAATTTATAATTAGAAATTAATTACAAAAGTAATTTAAGAAATGTTATTAGTTAATGAAGATAATTAACTAAAGGTTACTAATTAATTAATGTGATTAATTTTGGTAATTAATCAGATTAATTAGATAATCTATTGTAAATTGTTAAATGAAATTACTTTTTGTAATTAATTTTGATAAATGATTAATTGAAGTTAATTAATTTAGTTTAATTAATTTAAGAAAATCATTTGATGAATTGATAAGTATAAATTACTTAGTGTATGCAATGGAGCACAATTACTTAAGGAAGTAATTAATGTTAATTACTGAATGTAATTAATGAAAGATGATGTGTTAATAAAGTAATTTGGATAATTACTTTTGAAATTAATCAAGGGATTAATTAAAGGAGATGATTAATTATGGATAATTAATTCATTAATATAAGTAATTAAGGGTAGTTAATTACTGGTTGATATTAGTCGAAGGCGATTAATAAGTGTGTTTAATTAAGGATTAATTACTTAATGTAATTATTTTAAATAAAGTAGTTTATTTTAAATCTAAATTAGAGATCATTAATTAATATAATTATGATGTAAATTAAGAATTGGTTAATTAAGAAATAATTAATAATGTGGTGATTAATTTATGTAATTAATCAACAATAAATGTAATTAATTAAATCAATAAATAAGGTAATAAAATGCTAATTACTATAAATAATTTAGAATAATTAATTAACTAAGGACTAATTACCTATTGTAATTAGTGAATGATTAATCAAAGGTGTTTAATCAAGATGGATATTTAGAAGATGGTTAATTAATTTGATTTATGATTAATTAATGGTTGTATAAGCAGAATTTATAGATAAAGAATTAATTTAATTTACTTTAAATTAATTAGAGATAGAAGTAGTTAATTTAATTCATTTTAAATTAATTACAAACGGTATGATTATAAATCATTGCTTATGGATGAATGATATTGATATTTCACTTGATGATTGTGATCTGGCATGAATTATATCTATGTGTCATGGATGCTTGTTTTAAATATGATAATATTTGATTATCTGTTTACGAGATTATCTGTGATTATCTACTGTGATATTATGAATTATCCATCTTTGTGTATAATAATTATATCGAATTAAACTGTTAAGACTAAATAGACTGCAACGATCCTGACTCGACCTTCGAAAATCGGCACCGAGTGTGACACTCGTATTCAAATGCCGCAGATCCAAACGTCGAATCTGGTTCGCCGGAGCTTATAACACATTAAGTATAACAACACAGCGGAAGAAAAAGAATAACATATATACTTGATATACAATATTTTATACAATATCAGATACAACAGATTGATACAACATGATGGTACAATAGAAAGATACAATAGATATCAACACTATCAGAGATACAAAGAATAGCAGCGGAAAGATAACGTCTTCAAATGCCAAACTCCAAGGACTCCATCTCCAATCCAAAGCTATCTCGACAAAAACGATCCACAAATCCAAAAGGCTAACGAATCAATTCCTACTATAGATTATCTGAAAAACCCAACTCTAGACTGCCCGTGTGGAAAATAGTGGGCACCCAGAGTTTAGGAAAGGAACAATAAACTTCAAGTCAGTCATGGGACTGGTATGAGCAAACAAAACATTTGGTCTTTTAAAACAAACGGAAGAATTTAAAATAAATCCGCAATGCTTTTTGGAAAATGAAACTACCATAAGGCCTCCCGCCACACACACATTGCAAACGCAGAATTGGAGGAGATTTCTCCTTATGATAGTCAAAAATGCTTGATACGTGAAAACCATTTAATATTATTATTATAAGTGAACAGTGGAAAACAATTTCGAAAGTATAATATTAATCCTAGCCAGCATAGGCATTTCGCACTTATGCCTACTATTGCTACCATGTTCAATAGCAGGTTACCGCCACATTCCATGGCAGGTTATACAACTAAAACCGTACAGGGCGCGTAGTGTTTTGATTGGATTTCCAACAAATGGTCAGGCTAAGGAACTTCCTACTGCCACATGGGATCGCCTCTGGCGGGACGTCCCAAGAACTAACGTTACGGTTAGATCTCTGCCAACACAAGGCCGGGTTACCTCTGTAACTAGGTAACTACTACACGAATATCCATCCCCCGATCCTTTGGGACCTTTATCCGAGCGCGCGCAACAACAACCACAAAGTATCACAAAGTAATAGATCTGCAGTATCCACATGAGTAAGTATCTGGGCTCCATACCATGATACCACCCTTTTCCAGAAGGGAATGACATACCCTAAAGGGCGCGACCCTCATAACCTTGCCGCATCTTTCCTGTTTCGACCATTTCCGGGGTGTGAGGTCCTGATGCAGTCTCGTCTACAAAGCTACGCTTTATACAAAAGCCATGCTTCGATCACAAATGATCAACAAATGATCATCATCACACAGCAGCACTCAGCATGTCACATTACCAAATTGGGAATACATCACTGATAAATATCAACCACATAACCTCTGAGCTCGTACGTCTCAGAGAAGGGTGTTAAGCTAAGAGAATAAATTCTCCGCCACCTAGAAGAAATGTATTTGATAGAGATCAGTTTAATATCTCAAAGTGTAATGTCGGACATACAACCATACAAGTCTGTTCCGGGTTCGAACAGAACCGAAGGCACTTCCGAAGAAGCCCTTGCAAATCCGCGTATCCACAATCCCGATCAGACTTCCCATCACTTAGGGAATCTCTATACCGTAGCTACTCGGTGCAGAGACAATCGATAGGTTATCCTATCGTTCTCACAAATACCCGGTCTTCACCATCGGTCTTCAATGCTATCCCTAACGACGTATCACATATTCGGAATGGGCTATATGACACAAAGGTCCTCTCCCGGCTAAACCGAACAGTGAGCGCAATATTTAAAAACATATGGATATGGGATTTTAGTTAAGTCACAACTTAATAATCCAAAGCTTTTATTTTCAAATGGTTAAACAAATCACCATTTCAAATCTTTACACAAAAAGATTTTATTTCACAAAGTTCACCCTGTTTCACAAAGATCTATCCCTAGATTTCAAAACAATTCCCATTCAATTTGGATTAACCCAATTAAATCTTTAAATTAAAGATTTATAGCTTCTAAAACACATTTTCAAAGATTTATCTAAAATTTGAAAAACTATTTTCATTTTTAGACTTGAAATCCTTTGACACAAATTGGAAATTCATTCTTATGTGAAAGCTTCAATCGTTTGAAAACAAATAGTTTTCGTTTTGGAAAAATCCTATTTCATTTATATAAGTTAAGATCTTTGGGTTAAATTTAAATTCCAAAACATCACAAAAAATGGTTTTAAAAACCCATATAAACCCATTTATAAGTTGAATAACTTTTTAAACCCTACTTCCCAAATTATAGAATTCAATTTCAAATATTAAATTCAAATTTAAATCAAATTATTTAAATTTCAAGATTCAACCAAGTTATTTAAAATAACTTTTATTTTTGAAAACTCATTTTCAAAAGCTTCAATTCTAATTCCAAAACTACTTTGGATTCAAAAATTCAAATTTAAGATTATTTCAAAAATCTGTGACTTAACCCATTTCCACGCGCAATCCATATTTGTGTGCGTATAGTGTAGTCCAAGGGTTTTACACGATAAGAGTTCCACATCATCAATCAGCACAGGTTCGATCCTTACAATTCGATGTGGGTTTCGGATTACCAATGGAAACCGACTCCCTGTCGCATCGAAATTCAAATGTTGTTCTACGGGTCAAGGGTTTGCATAACAATATATACATCACAGATATAACAGCTTAGCACAAAGCATTACATAGCATTACATCACATATCAAATATATCAATCCATCACATAGCATTCAATAGCAATCGAACATCTTTAATTAAGATGAATAAATCATGTAGTTATAAATTTATTACCCGCATAATTACTTCTATTGGTAATCTTTAAATCAATGATTAATTATCGTTCTTTAATTAATTATATTAATAAATTAACCTTTAATTGTAATAAATTAAATCTTAATTACTTATTCCTTAATTAAGCACCTTAATTGGTAAACCCTTAATTATTAATTTATTTATCTTAGTTATAATTGATTGCCCTTAATTTATTAGCAAATAGAATTATTATTCCTTAATTAATTACAATAATTAATTATTCCTTAATTAATGATGGTTTTTCTTAATCACTTTAAGTTAATTAACCTTAATCAATTAACCACATTGCTTAATTTTTCTTTGAGGTAATTAACTATGAATATTGATAAATCAATCCTTTTCTTTAATTGTCTTCCTTTAATTACTTTGACTAAGTAATTATTATTTCATATTATTGATCAAATTATCCTCAAAGTATTTAAAAACAATTTACTTTAAACTTTTCTTTCAAATTCCATTTTAAATTTAAGATTTTAAAAAAAATGAATACAAATTGATTTTAAACAGAGTTTAAAGACAGTTCAAAAATCTTTAATTTACATGTTAAAAGAATATCCATTTTATAAAGAAGTTTAAAAGAAATTCAAAAACAAATTCATTTTTAAATTCAAATCAATTAAGAATACACTATAACATTCAAAGTTGTTTGAATTATTTTTAAATTTAAAAACTTCTTTTTATTCTAAAACTGGAATACATATTTAAATTTTTGATTTCAGGCTACATACATTCAAAGACTTACTTACATTTAACTTCATTTTAAATTTCAAAATATTTAACCATTTTTAAAGTAGTTAAATAAATAAAATCTAAAACTTTATTTTATTTTAAAAACTAAAGTTTAAACCCAAGTCCAGATTTCAAAACTCAGATTTAAACTATTTTTTTTTCTATTTTATAATTTAAACTTTCAGTTTAATTTTAAAACCAATATTCTTTATACTTTGAAAGTTGTTTAAAACCAAATCTAAATTTCAAAATTTAAATTATTTCAAATTTAGATTCAAACTTCTTGAATTCAAATTCAATTTCAGGTTTTAAAATTAGTTTAAATTTTTAGTTCATATTTTAAAACTAGCTTTAATACTTTGAAAACAGAACAGGTCTTCTGTTTAAATCCTGAACTTAATACTTGGGATTTTTTTTTATTTACTTCGAGTCAGATCCTCTTTGCTTCGAGTAAAACATCCCACAACTTCGAGTCACTCACGAAATTGACCCTAGAAAAAAAAAGGTTAAGCATTTGCCCTCTGCTTCAACCCATACACTGACACAACCCACAACCCTGTGCACGTTGCACAGCACCCCGATCGCCACTGGTCGACACTACGACCATCACCGAACCACCTATGACCTGCCTAACCCACCAGACCACCTGGACATCATCAGCGACGAGGAGTTCGAAACTTCACTACCAGGTCCAGACTATCACAAAGCAAGGTCGTCACAAAATCGTCTCGTGTCACCGCCCTAGGCCATCGGAGGCCACGAAAACTTCATCAGAGCTCCGCCTACCTCCCCCTATCCGATTCCCCCCAGTGCGATCGAACAAAACCCTCTGACGAGAACACGACTCCACCGAGAACCCCATTAACCAAAAGCCACTGTCTAACCCTAGATTGCCCAATTCCTAATGCCATAGTGATTTACAAATTGAGTTTGTATTTTTCCTAAGTCCACCGACACCCCAGCTTGCTTCACCGAGAGTCACGACCTACAGTTCGCCGTAGATCACCAGAGTTTGACAAAATTCACTTTTCTAAAATAATTATTTTCAATGGTAATTCAGATAGCATTACTGAAATTGAAATTTATGATAATTGAATTTTTCATATGGATTTGGACTTAGCTATTTTTCACATTTCCCAGAAGAACACTATTGTTCTTGCTTTGATTTATTTCAAAAAAAACATACTGCATGTTAACAACAACACTATGTTTTTGCTTAGATTTTTTTCTAGAAGGGAACAGAGAGAGAAAGAGGGAGATTTGAGTTCAAATTAAGGTTTACTCTGTAAACCTGAAGCTAGGAAGAAATAGAAGGCAGGGGACTGCCTGTACACACAGTACCCCATATATACATACATAAAGATATATTTATACCCATACAAGCACCATCCACAACTAAACATTCAATGCTAATTACATGCAACATCAAAATAAAGAAAGGAAATGGGTTTGAAAGTTTGCTCACCAGATTTTGTTGCACAGAGAAGAACAGAGGCAGAGAGGAATTTCTTTTGAGCCTAAACTATATTTTTTTTCTTCAATCTTTTAAAGATTAGATCTGCAGAAGTTTGTAAATTCAAAACTTTGCTCAAACTCCTGTTTATTACTTGTTTACTTCATCAATGACAAACAATAGAATTTATTTACTTATAGTTTGAATTTGTTTAAAGCTTCAAACTTGATTTATTTTCCAAGCTGCAGACTTCAATTCACATTTGCTTTCAAGTTGAATTTGCATTTTTGATTTTGTTGAACCGTTTTAAACTTATGCTTTATCACTGATTAACAACATTAAATTAAAAGCTTTTAAAGAAATTTACTTATCTTTATTTAAATCCCAGAGATAACTGCACTGCTCTAATCCATTTCAGGTTGAAGCCTTTGCATTCCATATGAGTTTGCTTTGTATTTTCATAAATCTGGAATTCCAAGTTGAAGTTTGATTGCCTTCTGAGATTTCTTTTTAGTTTGCTTTCTTCAGGTGGCTTTGAACTCAAACTTGATTTTGTACTTTATTTTTTTTTCTAACTGAAGATTACTCGGTTTACACCTTTTCTTCCTATCCTTTTCCTACTTTTGTATTGTTGTAGTTTGAGATATTCAAATCCTTTTTACTGTTTCTTTTCAGATTTGATGAGATATCAATTGATGGCATTTGTGGGGAAATGAAAAGTCTCTTTGTAATTTTTTTTTAATTAAATGAAATGAATGCCACTTGTTAAAAACAATCTTAAGCTTTAGATTTTGTTGATTACTCTACTCCATTCTCACATGTGCATATTTTTATATGTTTACATTTAAATTCTTAAAGACAAAAGAATTTCTTTTTATATCATATTTACTTTTCTAAACATTTATCAACATTTATATCACAATTTTTTTTATTATTTTCACACTCAATCTTAAATTTAGTTCATACATTTATTTAAAAATTTATATTTACACCATTTACATTCATATTTTTTTTTTCTATATTTATTTTGTACAATCCTACAAAAAGAAAAGAATGGATTCAAACACTTTTATTTCATACTAACAATTAGTCACACTTATTTATGTATGAAAATTTAACTTAAAAATAATATTATGAAAATAAATACATCTTCCAAATAAAATTAATATTTTAGAAAACAACTATTACTATCATTTTATTAATCTCAAGCTTTTAAATTCCATTTTTATTTTTAATACATTATATTTTGAAATTCAATATTTGTTTTTTTTCTAAATCACTTATTCCTAAATTTCTAATATAAATTTCTATTTATAATCAAAATTATTTATTTATTCTAGAAATTTTCTAATTAATTCACAATTTATTTCAAAAAATTAATTTAATTGCCAAATTAAACTTGATGAATTTTCAGGAATGTTACAGGTTTCCCCCCTTAAAAGAATTTCGTCCTCGAAATTGCAAGGAAGACGAGAAAGAAAAGATAATAGATAAAGAAATGATTGATCAGATCAGATCGAAATTTTTATTCTGCATTCGGCCTACCAAATCAGAATATCGACAATATGAGAACAACCTCATACAATTATTTCACAAGATACTCGGGCTCACCGGTCTACGAATATGCAAGGGCATTGATTAGTTCGAAGGGATAACTAATCGTTCGTAGAATATATCGGATCCCAGAGAATAGATAGATGGGCTTAATTTTCAACAATTCCCAAATGCTAGATATGGATAACGAATTCGGGTCGGAATACCCCAAAGTATATGGACTTTGATATACATACTAAATTACAATTTTAAATTTGGTTTTAACCGATATCGTTTTATTGATACAATTCAAATTTAGCCTTACATTCTATTAACCAATTTAACTCAATTTAAAATTTAAAATTTATTTAATTTAAGTCTTCAAATTCATTAGAGTTTAGAACGAAATGCTGATAAGAAACCGATGAAGAAACGAAGTAAGAATTTTCCTGCAACGATTCGTAGGGCCATCATCACACCGAAACTTCTTTCTGGAGCAGCTACGAAGCAATCAAAAGGATACGAAATTGAATCAAAGGATATTGATAGAGAAAAGTTGTTTCCGCCATTGCGGGGTATTGACCATTGGTAGTGGTATTCCCCTGTCCCCTATCTCGTCCTCTTCTCGCACTCATACTTACTATCAGTGGATAGTAAGAGAATTTACTGAGGCACTCGAACGGATATCTTAGGGATATACTCATTCTAGGGTATATTTCACCCTATCTCTAATGAGCTACTTAATGTGTTATACTCCTGAGCTAAAGTTTTAACCTTCAGCTCTGATACCACTGTAACGATCCCGACTCGACCTTCGAAAATCGGCACCGAATATGACACTCGTATTCAAATGCCGCAGATCCCAACGTTGAATCTGGTTCGTCGGAGCTTATAACACATTAAGTATAACAACACAGCGGAAGAAAAAGAATAACATATATCATATATACTTGATATACAATATTTTATACAATATCAGATACAACAGATTGATACAACATGATGGTACAATAGAAAGATACAATAGATATCAACACTATCAGAGATACAAAGAATAGCAGCGGAAAGATAACGTCTTCAAATGCCAAACTCCAAGGACTCCATCTCCAATCCAAAGTTATCTCGACAAAAACGATCCACAAATCCAAAAGGCTAACGAATCAATTCCTACTATCGATTATCTGAAAAACCCAACTCTAGACTGCCCGTGTGGAAAATAGTGGGCACCCAGAGTTTAGAAAAGGAACAATAAACTCCAAGTCAGTCATGGGACTGGTATGAGCAAACAAAAAATTTGGTCTTTTAAAACAAACGGAAGAATTTAAAATAAATCCGCAATGCTTTTTGGAAAATGAAACTACCATAAGGCCTCCCGCCACACACACAATGCAAACGCAGAATTGGAGGAGATTTCTCCTTATGATAGTCAAAAATGCTTGATACGTGAAAACCATTTAATATTATTATTATAAGTGCAAAGTGGAAAACAATTCCGAAAGTATAATATTAATCCTAGCCAGCATAGGCATTTCGTACTTATGCCTACTATAGCTACCATGTTCAATAGCAGGTTACCGCCACATTCCATGGCAGGTTATACAACTAAAACCGTACAGGGCGCGTAGTGTTTTGATTGGATTTTCAACAAATGGTCAGGCTAAGGAACTTCCTACTACCACATGGGATCGCCTCTGGCGGGACGTCTCGAGAACTAACGTTACGGTTAGATCTCTGCCAACACAAGGCTGGGTTACCTCTGTAACTAGGTAACTACTACACGAATATGCCATCCCCCGGTCCTTTGGGACCTTTATCCGAGCGCGCGCAACAACAACCACAAAGTATCACAAAGTAAAAGATCTGCAGTATACACATGAGTAAGTATCTGGGCTCCATACCATGATACCACCCTTTTCCAGAAGGGAATGACATACCCTAAAGGGCGCGACCCTCATAACCTTGCCGCATCTTTCCTGTTTCGACCATTTCCGGGGTGTGAGGTCCTGATGCAGTCTCGTCCACAAAGCTACGCTTTATACAAAAGCCATGCTTCGATCACAAATGATCAACAAATGATCATCATCACACAGCAGCACTCAGCATGTCACATTACCAAATTGGGAATACATCACTGATAAATATCAACTACATAACCTCTGAGTTCGTACGTCTCAGAGAAGGGTGTTAAGCTAAGAGGATAAATTCTCCGCCACTAAGCAGAAATGTATTTGATAGAGATTAGTTTAATATCTCAAAGTGTAATGTCGGACATACAACCATACAAGTCTGTTCCGGGTTCGAACAGAACCGAAGGCACTTCCGAAGAAGCCCTTACAAATCTGGGTATCCACAATCCCGATCGGACTTCCCATCACTTAGGGAATCTCTATACCGTAGCTACTCGGTGCAGAGACAATCGATAGGTTATCCTATCGTTCTCACAAATGCCCAGTCTTCACCACCGGTCTTCAATGCTATCCATAACGACGTATCACATATTCAGAATGGGCTATATGACACAAAGGTCCTCTTCCGGCTAAACCGAATAGTGAGTGCAATATTTTAAAACATATGGATATGGGATTTTAGTTGAGTCACAACTTAAAATCCAAAGCTTTTATTTTCAAATGGTTAAACAAATCACCATTTTAAATCTTTACACAAAAAGATTTTATTTCACAAAGTTCACCCAGTTTCACAAAGATCTATCCCTAGATTTCAAAACAATTCCCATTCAATTTGGATTAACCCAATTAAATCTTTAAATTAAAGATTTATAGCTTCCAAAACACGTTTCCAAAGATTTATCTAAAACTTGGAAAACTATTTTCATTTTTAGACTTGAAATCCTTTGACACAAATTGGAAATTCATTCTTATGTGAAAGCTTCAATCGTTTGAAAACAAATAGTTTTTGTTTTGGAAAAATCCGATTTCATTTATATAAGTTAAGATCTTTGGGTTAAATTTAAATTCCAAAACATCACAAAAAATGGTTTTAAAAACCTATATAAACCCATTTATAAGTTGAATAACTTTTTAAACCCTACTTCCCAAATTATAGAATTCAATTTCAAATATTAAATTCAAATTTAAATCAAATTATTTAAATTTCAAGATTCAACCAAGTTATTTAAAATAACTTTTATTTTTGAAAACTCATTTTCAAAAGCTTCAATTCTAATTCCAAAACTATTTTGGATTCAAAAATTCAAATTTAAGATTATTTCAAAAATCTGTGACTTAACCCATTTCCACGTGCAATCCATATTTGTGTGCGTATAGTGTGGTCCAAGGGTTTTACACAATAAGAGTGCCACATCATCAATCAGCACAGGTTCGATCCTTACAATTCGATGTGGGTTTCAGATTACCAATGGAAACCGACTCCCTGTCGCATCGAAATTCAAATGTTGTTCTACGGGTCAAGGGTTTGCATAACAATATATACATCACAGATATAACAGCGTAGCACAAAGCATCACATAGTATCACATCACATATCAAATATATCAATCCATCACATAACATTCAATAACAATCGAACATCTTTAATTAAGATGAATAAATCATGTGGTTATAAATTTATTACCCGCATAATTACTTCTACTGGTAATCTTTAAATCAATGATTAATTATCGTTAACTACAATAAATTAAGTCTTAACCATTTCCATTTATTAATCATTTCTTTAATTAATTATATTAATAAATTAACCTTTAATTGTAATAAATTAAATCTTAATTACTTATTCCTTAATTAAGTACCTTAATTGGTAAACCCTTAATTATTAATTTATTTATCTTAGTTATAATTGATTGCCCTTAATTTATTAGCAAATAGAATTATTATTCCTTAATTAATTACAATAATTAATTATTCCTTAATTAATGATGGTTTTTCTTAATCACTTTAAGTTAATTAACCTTAATCAATTAACCACATTGCTTAATTTTTCTTTGAGGTAATTAACTATGAATATTGATAAATCAATCCTTTTCTTTAATTGTCTTCCTTTAATTACTTTGACTAAGTAATTATTATTTCTTATTATTGATCAAATTATCCTCAAAGTATTTAAAAACAATTTACTTTAAACTTTTCTTTCAAATTCCATTTTCAATTTAAGATTTAAAAAAAAATGAATACAAATTGATTTTAAACAGAGTTTAAAGACAGTTCAAAAATCTTTAATTCACATGTTAAAAGAATATCCATTTTATAAAGAAGTTTAAAAAAATTCAAAACCAAATTCATTTTTAAATTCAAATCAATTAAGAATACACTATAATATTCAAAGTTGTTTGAATTATTTTTAAATTTAAAAACATCTTTTTATTCTAAAACTGGAATACATATTTAAATTTTTGATTTCAGGCTACATACATTCAAAGACTTACTTACATTTAACTTCATTTTAAATTTCAAAACATTTAACCATATTTAAAGTAGTTAAACAAATAAAATCTAAAACTTTATTTTATTTTAAAAACTAAAGTTTAAACCCAAGTCCAGATTTCAAAACTCAGATTTAAACTATTTTTTTTTTCTATTTTATAATTTAAACTTTCAGTTTAATTTTAAAACCAATATTCTTTATACTTTGAAAGTTGTTTAAAACCAAATCTAAATTTCAAAATTTAAATTATTTCAAATTTAGATTCAAACTTCTTGAATTCAAATTCAATTTCAGGTTTTAAAATTAGTTTAAATTTTTAGTTCATATTTTAAAAATTGTTTTAATACTTTGAAAACAGAACAGGTCTTCTGTTTAAATCCTGAACTTAATACTTGGGGAATTTTTTTTTATTTACTTCCAGTCAGAACCTCTTTGCTTCGAGTAAAACATCCCACAACTTCGAGTCACTCACGAAATTGACCCTAGAAAAAAAAACTTAAGCTTTCGCCCTCTGCTTCAACCCATACACTGACACAACCCACAACCCTATGCACGTTGCACAGCGCCCCGATCGCCACTGGTCGACACTACGACCATCACCGAACCACCTATGACCTGCCTAACCCGCCACACTACCCGGACATCATCAATGACGAGGAGTTCGAAACTTCACTACCAAGTCCAGACTATCACAAAGCAAAGGTCGTCACAAAATCGTCTCATGTCACCACCCTAGGCCATCGGAGGCCACGAAAACTTCATCAGAGCTCCGCCTACCTCCCCCTATCTGATTCCCTCCAGTGCGATCGAACAAAACCCTCTGACGAGAACGCGGCTCCACCGAGAACCCCATTAACCAAAAGCCACTGTCTAACCCTACTTGCCCAATTCCTAATGCCACAGTGATTTATAAATTGAGTTTATATTTTTCCTAAGTCCACCGATACCCCAGCTAGCTTCACCGAGAGTCACGGCCTACAGTTCGTCGTAGATCACCAGAGTTTGACAAAATTCACTTTTCTAATCAACCATATTTGCTTAGTCAAAAACTTTATGAAAAATTCAGATTTAACTTAATTATTTTCAGTGGTAATTCAGATAGCATTACTAAAATTGAAATTTATGATAATTGAATTTTTCATATGGATTTGGACTTAGCTGTTTTTCACATTTCCCAGAAGAACACTATTGTTCTTGCTTTGATTTATTTCAAAAAAAACATACTGCATGTTAACAACAACACTATGTTTTTTCTTAGATTTTTATTCTAGAAGGGAACAGAGAGAGAAAGAGGGAGATTTGAGTTCAAATTAAATTTTACTCTGTAAACCTGAAGCTAGGAAGAAACAGAAGGCAGGGGACTGCCTGTACACACAGTACCCCATATATACATACATACAGATATATTTATACCCATACAAGCACCATCCACAACCAAACATTCAATGATAATTACATGCAACATCAAAATAAAAATAAGAAATGGGTTTGAAAGTTTGCTCAGCAGATTTTGTTGCACAGAGAAGATCAGAGGCAGAGAGGAATTTCTATTGAGCCTGAACTATATTTTTTTTCTTCAATCTTTTAAAGATTAGATCTGCAGAAGTTTGTAAATTCAAAACTTTGCTCAAACTCCTGTTTATTTACTTGTTTACTTCATCAATGACAAACAATAGAATTTATTTACTTACAGTTTGAATTTGTTTAAAGCTTCAAACTTGATTTATTTTCCAAGCTCAGACTTCAATTCACATTTGCTTTCAAGTTGAATCTGCATTTTTGATTTTGTTGAACCGTTTTAAACTTATGCTTTATCACTGATTAACAACATTAAATTAAAAGCTTTTAAAGAAATTTACTTATCTTTATTTAAATCCCAGAGAGAACTGCACTGCTCTAATCCATTTCAGGTAGAAGCCTTTGCATTCCATCTGAGTTTGCTTTGTATTTTCATAAATCTGCAATTCCAAGTTGAAGTTTGATTGCCTTCTTTGATTTCTTTTTAGTTTGCTTTCTTCAGGTGGCTTTGAACTCAAACTTGATTTTGTACTTTTTTTTTCTAACTGAAGATTACTCGGTTTACACCTTTTCTTCCTATCCTTTTCCTATTTTTGTATTGTTGTAGTTTGAGATATTCAAATCTATTTTACTGTTTCTTTTCAGATTTGATGAGATATCAATTGATGGCATTTGTGGGGAAATGAAAAGTCTCTTTGTAATTTTTTTTAATTAAATGAAATGAATGCCACTTGTTAAAAACAATCTTAAGCTTTAGATTTTGTTGATTACTCTACTCCATTCTTACATGTGCATGTTTGTATATGTTTACATTTAAATTCTTAAAGACAAAAGTTTTTTTTATATCATATTTACTTTTGTAAACATTTATCAACATTTGTATCACAATTTTTTTTTTTAACACTCAATCTTAAATTTAGTTCATACATTTATCTAAAAATTTATATTTACACCATTTACATTCATTTTTTTTTTCTATATTTATTTTGTACAATCCTACAAAAAGAAAAGAATGGATTCAAACACTTTGATTTCATATTAACAATTAGTCACACTTATTTATGTATGAAAATTTAACTTAGAAATAATATTATGAAAATAAATACATCTTCCAAATAAAATTAATATTTTAGAAAACAACTATTACTATCATTTTATTAATCTCAAGCTTTTAAATTCCATTTTTATTTTTAATACATTATATTTTGAAATTCAATATTTGTTTTTTTTCTAAATCACTTATTCCTAAATTTCTAATATAAATTTCTATTTATAATCAAAATTGTTTATTTATTCTAGAAATTTTCTAATTAATTCACAATTTATTTCAAAAAATTAATTTAATTGCCAAATTAAACTTGATGAATTTTCAGGAATGTTACATAGACAACTTGGCCTTAAAAGAGACGTTTTGGATTTCGATGAGACCGGGATCGGGATTCCACATTTGGAACATCCGAAAACCACATCGATTCCAAATTAACGATAGGTCGTGAATCTGAAGTGAAGATGGAGATTCAGAATGCAAGGGTTATCGTCGTTAACTCTGAGGGTGATTCCAAAATGAGCGTAATGAGATGATGTCTTCGGTTTCGTTCGAACCCGGAACGAACTTGTATGGATTGAATGCTTTCAACACATCGTCAGGCGGACGATGAGCATTATAAGAATTATGTTCTCTAAAGGTAATCGTAACCTCAAGCCTCATCAACCGGGAATGGCTAAAACAGGGGAGGTGCAGCAAGGTTAGGTGGGTCATGCCCAAGCAGGACAAGGATATTCCCCTGTCTAGATGTCCCTTTTTATTCGGCTGTGTGGGCAGTTGGTTGCAAACAACTGCAGGGTTTATCTTGTTCGGGACTGTTCAGTAAGGAATGGTTCCGGCCTTGTGTTGCAGGGGGTCGGGAGTGATTCTCGGTACGTTGATCTAGGCCACGTACTGTGACGGGCGGTACCCCAGTAGCCCTGCCATTGTATGGAATCCACAATCCAATAAGTGCCTACGGTTTTGATTGTATTACCCACTTTTGTGGCTAGTAGCTGGAATTTAATAGATGTAACAATTTCGGCTATTTTCTATTTACTTGAAAACCCTAGACCTATTATAATATCATAGAATTTCCTATCAAATGTTTTGGTTAGCGTAAGGTAAAAACTTACCCATGTTTATGTGTGAGGAGTCTTACGTGATACCTTTTGTTTTTAAAAGATTTTCAAAGTTAAGCAACTTTAAACTGTTACTCATACTAGACCAATGTCTGACCCGGAGTTTATATTTTGTTTTTCATAAACTCTCGGATACCCAAATTTTTACGTGTAGCCAAGGGATTCAGGTTGGCTTTGACGAATTCTGGAGGAGCAATGGAGCAGGTGGCTTCAGCGTTGTAGATATAGTTCCGCTATGCTGATATCTCTGTGTTGTTTTGTGTCTGAGTTGTATTAACTAGACAGGTGTGTATAACTACCTAGTATGTGATGTATTGTCTGTATAACTCTGATTGATGATGTATATTATGTAAATATTTATGCGATTATTAGATTTTATTTGTTCCGCTGTGAGAATCTGATGTTGTTGTTCTTTCTTCTCTATCTTTTCTACTTTCTCATCCCTTTCTTTCTTCAAGACGATACGTTTTTCTGGTAGTAGAAGGGCGGGTCGTCACAAAACCTCTCTGAATCGATATGTACATTCAAGTGGAAGACATCTTGATGATGATTGAAGATGGTGCTTTTCGAAATGGAAGGGCTATTGGTAGTAATCCTGAGGGTGATTCCAAAATGGATGTAGTAGAGTTAGTGCCTTCTGTTTCATTCAGAACCATAATGAACTTGTATGGATGAATGTTGGCATTACATTGACGCCTGGAAGGCAGTGTTTGCACTCCAAAATTGACTGCTATTCAAAAAGGTAAAACGCAGCCTCAAGCCTCATTAAATAGGAATGACTAAAACAAGGGATATGCAGCAGGGCAATGTAGGTATGCAGCAGGGCAATGTAGGTTGCACCCATTAGGGTATATCATCACCCTTCTAGATATATACATAATCATTAATGAATTCATCTACGTGGGAGCGCTCGGTTAAAGGTTGCAAAGCAACTAGGGTGATGATATATTCAGAACTATCCAAAAAGGGGTAGGCTGGTCCTATGTTGGTAGGGGTCTCTAGGTACGACCTCGGTATATTTTTCTAGAGGTGTACTGTGGCGGGCGGTACCCCAGTAGCCTAGTCATTAGTTGGAATCCATTCTCCAATACGTGCATTACATTTTCGATTGTAGAGCCTAGTATGTTGGAATGTGAGATGCAAGTATTTCAACTATTATATCTATTTATTTTAAATCTAGACATTGTGATAATATCATTGGATTTTGACATAAAATGTTTTGGTTATTGTAAGGTTAAAAACCATCTTTTTTTTTATGCGGTGTGGTCTTACGAGATACCCTTGTTTTAAAAGCTTTCAAATATAAAAAATAGTTTGTTTGTTACTTGTTATCGTGGTTTACTCATGCTAGTTTACCAGACTGACCCAAGCGTTATTCCAATAATGCACGGGTCAGACCGAGAATGTTTTCAATGTAAGAACAAGCTTCTGCAACTGTCCAAATTTAGGATAAGTCTAGTGTACTTTGATGTTGTATATATAAATAAAGATGTTTTCTTTTTGTAAAGATCGTTGTTGTATTATATATTATTCACAGCGTTGTAAGATTCTGTGTGTTTTTGTTTTCTTCTATCTTCTGCCTTCTTGTTTCACCCTAATTAAATTAGTATTTCCGACACTTGAATGTTCGGCACGTGATACAATGGATGCATTTATGTCAATTTTTGAGAGTCGAAATCTAATTCGTTAGAATAATTATTTAATTAGTTAATTTAGTAATCAGGTTATGTAATTAAGGTTTAAAGAATTATTTATCAAGTTAATTATTTTTAATTATGTAAGTTTTAAAAAATTGATTAATAATATAAAAGAAAATTAGTTTTTATTTGGTCAAGTTTTTTAATTAATTATCTAATTAGAGTTAATTATTTAGTTAATAATTATTTAATACAAGGTTAATTATCACTTAATTAAGGTTTAATTTCTTAAATAAATGATATTAATGAAAGTATAATTAAGGTTTAATTATAATAAAATTAGGAATATTAATGATTTAATTTTGGTTTAATTAAGATTAATCAAGGTTTAATGGAGTTTAAACTTATGATTTAACTAAAGTTTATTTGCTTAAAAGTTTCTTTTAAAACTTTATCGGTTATTTACTTTTAACCAATTTTCTTGTTTAAGTGAATTGTTTCAAAACCAAGGATCTCTCATCCGTGCTATTAAGTAGCCAAAAGAATTAAAGTATTTGTAATAAAACAGTGACACGTTTTATTGAAAGTAAGTCGACTTGTACTTATCATCAATTTCGCACTTCGGGAGCGTAATGAATACAAGAGGGTTAATTTTGATAAGAGGGTCATGATACTCTAAGCATATGGAACGTATGTTCATATGTAAATCTTTACATCCTTATAGCGAGATAGTCCAATATCGACAACTTGACCCCTTAAAATTATCGAGTGTTGATTTGGAGAGACCGGGATCAGATATTAATCGGAAAACCACTTTGAACTAATGTAAACGTTGGAATTGGAAATAGTAAAGGAAAGGTCCAATATAAAGACTATAAAGTGCCTCCAGTTCGTTCATCTCTTGAACGGCTTGTATAGATGAGTGCTGACATTGTGTCAGCATATGGAAGGCAATGTTAGCATTCCAAATGGCAATGCCATAATAAAAGTAAACCTTGCCTTGGCCTCATCAACCGGGAATGACTCAAATAAGGAAGATGTAGCGAGGCTAAGTAGGTCGCTCCCATTAGGGTAAGTTTATCCCTATCTAGAGACCTACTATCAATTAATGTATGCTTCGGTATGGTCGTTGATCCCGTCTGAGGGGTGATCTTATTTGGTACTATCCAACAAGGAATAGGTCACTCTTGTGTTGGCAGGGGATCCAAGCAAGGTCCTCGGTGCTATTTTATCTAGAGATGCACCGTTATGGGCTATACCCTATTAGCCTAGTTATTATATGAAATCCATTTCCCAATAAGTGCATATGGTCTTAGTTGTATGCCCATCATGCTGGAATTTAATTAATGTAACAATTTTGGCTATGTGAACTATTTTTTTGAAAATGCAACACATTTTTATTATATCACTGGATTCCTATATAAAGTTTTTTGGTCATCATATGGTACCCATCCATGTCTATGGGTAGTGTGGTCCTACGAGATACCTTTGATATTCAAATTGTTTTATAGAAGTAACAAAGTTAAGTTGTTTGTGTTTACTCACACCAGACCCATGTCTGACCCGTAGTTTTGTTTTTTTTCCTAAAACTCTTGGGTACTCAAATTTTTTTATGAGTAGACAAGTGTTCCATGTTTCTTACAGAAGCATTTTGAAGGAGCTTGAGAAGGTGGCTTCACCGTTAACTTGTTATTATCTATTCCGCTGTTTTTTATGTATAACTTATGTATTTTGCATGGACAGATAGTTATAACTGTCCGGTTCAAAGTTATAATGAAAAGACTCTGATGTATTATTATTATGGGAATGACTATGTATTACCCTATGTTACCGATTATATGTTGTTCTGATTCATGGTGAGATTATACGATTGTGTAGTTTCTTCTTATCTTTCATTTCCTTCTACTCTTAATAGCTCTTCTTTCGATGCAAGAAAGGTGGTTGTTGCAATTTTGGTATCAGAGCCTAGGTTAAACGAACACTTAGGCTTTGGGTTAGGGTCAACTTCGAGAGTGCGTATTTGTAATTTTTATACGTGTGTGTGTATCTGATAGGTAGACTAGCTTGATAGGTTTGATTAGTATCCTTCTTTTAAGATTTATCTCGTCTAAGTATGCTTAGAATTTTGTTACTATGTCCATGTAGTAAGACATAAGTAATAAAGGAAAATGAGGTAGGCAAGCAGGTAGCACTACAACTGCAAATGGTCGTACCCCAAATCCATGAGGAGTTTTATATTACCAAAGAGGCAGCACCAAAGTAACCAAGACTGAATTTCGCAACCCTATGCAAGGATTACGCTAACCTCGGAGGTAAACCATTTAAAGGAACCGAGTCTATTATAGAAGCGCAAGCTCCAAGAAGATTTTAAAAGTCTTGGTTTATCAAATGAGCATAAAAGGTTTTTAGCAGCATGGCAATTGCAAGAGGGAGCAGTAGCTTGGTGGGACTCCCTTACTGCGAATATTCCAAAAGATGAGTTTTTATGGGCTCGATTCAAAGAATTTTTTAAAGACCAATTCTTTCCAATAGCAGGAGGGACCTGGATGTACCGTAGTTTCATGGATTAAAAGCAGGGGGTTCTATCTGTAGCAGAGTATGAGATGAAGTTTAACAAGTTATCTTGTTTTGGACTGGAATTGATAAACACCCATTAAATAAGAACGAGATGTTTTTTTGGGTATGAAGGAAGAGTACCATGAGAAAATGACTTCTCACATTAAAGGTACTTTTGTGGATCTAATTGATATGGCTTTGAGGTACGAGGCCCTGGAAAAGAAGAAGTCTACTCCAGTAGCACCTAGTGGAAATACCGGTGGAAACGGTTCTAACAAGAGGAAGTTCAATCCTAAGTGGAAGAATCAAGGAAAAGGGAAACATGGAGAAAGTCAAGGAGGCAAGTCTAAGGATAGTGGTTGTTATATTTGCAAGCAGAAAGGATACATTGCTAGGTATTGTTTGAATCTTGAAGTTCCAAAACAGCAAGGTGGACCTTTTTCTCCAATGGTTTAGAAGACTCTTTGTTTTAATTGTCATCAGCTCAGGCATATGGTAAAGGACTGCCCACTCATGAAGAAGGTGTAGCAGCCCAAGATGTATGCCATTAAGAATGAACCGTCGACTTTAACAGATGTCAAGGAAAAAGGCATCTTTGAAGGTACCTTACTGGTTAATGGTATTTTTGTTCGAGCATTATTTGACACTGGTGCTTTTTATAGTTTTATCTCTTGTGAATCAGTAGATAGATTTCATCTTATTTCTTGTATTGTAGAAAACTCCATGTGTGTGTCTAACCCTATAGGTGGTGTAACCCGTTTGAATATGATTTGTGTAGATGTGATAATTTCTTAGCTTTCTCATAACTTTTCTTGCGACCCGTATGTCTTGGAGTTTAAGGGATTTGGGATTATTCTAGGTATGGATTAGTTATCGAAATATAGAGTTGTTTAAGATTTTAATGAAAGAACTGTATCATTAGTAACCAATTTGGGAGGAACTACTAAAGTATCATGTAAGGAACCCGACTTTAATATGTGTAGTTTCCTGTATGCCCTGGAGGCATCCTAATAAAATCTAGGGCCTATTGAAGTTGTTAAGAAATTTCTGGATGTATTCGAAGAGGTTAAAAGTTTATTGCCGCACCGTGAGATAGAGTTTCGCATTAATTTAGCCCCTAGTGCAAGGCTTGTTGTTCAACCTAAGCGAAAGATGGCTCCGAGGGAGAGGAGTAGTTGGTAAGTCAAACATGACCTATTAAGGAGAGGATTGATTAGACATAGTCGTTCGAATTGAGGGTCTGCTGTAGTGTTTTGTGACAATATCTGATGGATCTTTAAGGTTGTGCGTGGATTATAGGGAGTTGAACAAGCTGATCGTTAGGAATAAGTATCCCTTACCTCGCATCGATGATCTTTTTAACCAACTTCATTGGGCTACGATGTTTTCTAAGATGGATCTAGCTATTGGATTCTATCAATTAAGGGTTGCTGAAGATAGTATACCTTATCTACGTTTAGGTGCCCTGACTGTTTTTATGAATGGTTGATTATGCCTTTCGGGCTAACTAATGCACTTGCTTATTTTATAGACCTCATGAACCATGTTTTCCAGGATGTTCTTAATAAGTTTGTGTTAGTTTTCATTGATGACATCCTTTTCTTCCCCAAATCTGAAGAGGAGCATATTGTGACAAGAGAAGGTGTTTCAGTGGATCCAGTGAAGGTGGAGGTTATTCGAGAATGGAAGCAACTGTGAGCTCCAACCAAGGTTCGTAGTTTCTTGGGATTGGCTGGATAATATAAGAGGTTTATTTAAGATTATTTTATGATTTCCTCCTATTTGACTAAGATGAGTGAAAAGGTGGAGAAGTTTGTATGGACTCCTAAGTGTGAAGAGGCATTTCTAGAATTAAAGAAGAGATTGACCAATGCACCAGTTTTGGCAGTTCTAGATGGAAACAGTGGATTCAGAGTTTACACAGATGCAAGTGGAGTTGGACTTGGTGCTATTCTGATGCAGCATGGTAGATAATTGCATATGAAAGCAGGCAAAAGGAAGCCTCATGAGAAGAACTACGCTATGCATTTCCTAGAGTTGCTAGCTGTTGTCTTTGCACTGAAAATGTAGAGACACTACTTGCTGGGTAAGGATCCTTCTATTCCTCTGAGTTTCTTTCTAATATTTAGATATTTTAGGAGTAAATTTTCTTTCTTTAAGTAGGTGAAAAATTAGAGCTCTTCATAGACCATATATCCATGAAGTGTCTTTTTACCCAGAAGGATCTGAACCTGAGGCAACATAAGTGGTTGGAATTCCTGGCGGCTTATGACTTGGATATTCTGTATACACTAGGAAAGGCTAATGTAGTGGCAGATGCCTTAGGCAGGACTGTTGTATTGACTCTTTTGGAGGTTACCCTAACTTTCCTAGAAAGAACAGTGAGCAAGCAAAGAGTTGAGAGAAGCTTAGTGGTGTTCATTAGGAAGGTTGAGGAAGGATAGTGTACAAGCTTTAAGATTTACAACCGAGGAGTTTTGAGGATGAATGGATAGATCCGTGTACCAAATGTCAATGGTCTTAGGCAGGAAGTTTTGTTGGAATTCCATCATTCTATGTTGGGTATCAATCCAGGTGTTTGAATGACGCATAGGAATATGAAGCGGATGTTTTGGTGGAAGGGAACAAAAAGAGATATCTCTAACTTTGTTAGCAGGTGTTTGTACCGTCAACAAATCAAAGGTGATCATCAGAAGACAGCCAAATTATTACAACCTTTGGAAATACCAAATTGGAAATGGGAAATGATATTAATGGATTTTACAGATGGTTTTCCTAGAACTAGGAAAGGAAATGAAGGGGTACGGGTTATCGTTTATCGGCTAACGAAGAGTGCACATTTTATTCTGGTCAAACCAACAAGGACCGCTGCTTCTTTAACTAAAATTTTATGAGGGAAATAGTTAGGTTGCATGGAGTTCCTGTGAGTATAGTAAGTGATCGAGACCCTATATTTACTAGTCAATTTTGGGAAGCATTGCAAACAACTCTAAGGACAAAGTTAAGCTTAAGCATAACATATCACCCCCAAACAGATGGACAGACAGAGCAAGTAAATCAAATTCGAGAGGATCTCTTGAGAGCGTGTATTCTTGATTTTGGTGGATTATGGGAGGATCATTCGCATTTGTTTGAGTTTGCTTACAATATAGTTTCCAAGCAAGCATCGGGATGGCACCTTATGAAGCCCTATATGGAAGACCGTGCTAGTCACCAATATGTTGGGTTGAGATGGGTGTTAGATTAGTTATTGGACTGGACATGATTCGAGAGGCTACAAAGAAAGTTGACGTGATTAAAAAAAGAATTAAGGAAGCTTAAGGCCGCTAGAAGAATTATATGGATAAGAGGTGGGGATATTTGGAGTTTATAAGTGGGGACTTAATATTTGTAAAAATTTCACTAACAAAAGGAGCTGTTAGATTTGGGGAAGTTGGAATGTTAGCTCCAAGGTATGTTGGACCCTTCTGTATTCTTGAAAGAATTGGATCGCTTTCTTATAGGGTCGAGTTGCCAAAGAGATTGGCGGTAGTTCATAATGTATTCCACGTATCTCATTTGAAGACATATGTTCATGATCCATGGTTGATTATAGAACCACCGATTCAAGAGGAACTGGAAATAGACCAAACCTGACGGTTGTTAGACATCCAGTACATGTTATGGATGAGGATGAAAAGAGGTGGTGGTGCGACTAGTTAAGATACGTTGGACTAAGGATCCAGGAGACTGCACTTGGGAGACGGTGGATTGTATAAAGGAAGCCTACCCCCGAGTTGATGTTAGGATGGCTAGTCGTAGGTTGTACGTATAGTGTATGTGTGTTTAATATGGATTCTTAGTGTATGTATTGTATGTATTTTATGATATAAATTTATGGTTTTTTATGTAGTTTGAATTATCTCCTTGTTTGCTAATTTCAGGACGAAATTCTTTTAGGGGGAGGGTGTAAGACCAAGGATTTAATCGCTATTTAAATGAATTTTTAATTATATTTTAAATAATTAATAAATGGATTTTTGTTTACAAATCAAACTACTTTAAATAACAATTAATGATGATAAAATCATTTTCAAAATTTGTTTACCAATATGTATAGTTCATAGAGATATTGGAAACATGACCGGAAATTATTTTCCGAAATATCTATTTTGCATTGGTCAAAAGTTATTCAAAAGATTATAACACTATGTTAAACATACATGCACACATTAAAGACTATCTTAAACATGTTGTGTACATGTACATATGCATGTACATGTTTCCTCCTTAAGCATATTAATATATAAGGATAAAAGATATTAGAAAGTGTATACATATACATATAGAACAACACATTTTTCAACGCAAGTACACATGATATGGCATGAATAGTTGAAAGTAAGGGGGTAGTATGGATGGATTTAAGGGGAGATAAGGGTATGGCTACGCATGCATATGTATATTTAAAATAAAAAACACTTTATATTATTTAAATTAAATTCTAAGCTTGTGTACACCCCTTTATCTTCATGTTTTCATTTTTGCAACCCTCTTCTTTCTTTCAAGAGCTTAGGTAAAATTTTAGCCATAGCTTCCTCTTCATAATTTCCAAAGTGAGAAAAAAAAACTTCTTTTTTCCAAAATCCCTTCTTTTATTCACAAAATCACTTCTTCATCTCCTACACACTTTCTCTTCCTAAATACAACACTCCATCCAACAAAACACATCATGGTTGAGCCAAAACCCATGATGGCCGAGCCCAATTATCATTAGGTTGAGCCTAATCCACTTGGCAAAGCCATTTTCAAGCGTTCAAGCAACCAAAAGTTCCATATTTGCAAAGTTTCTAAACTATTTTCATGTTGCCACAAAAGTTCGCTTTGATTTAAAAAAATTAGTGAGTAAAAATGATATTTTTGGCGGAAAAGAAAACAACTTGTTTTAATGATCTATATGTTGTGAAATTATAATGTTTGTCATGTTAAATTATCATGTTGTTTGGATGATATATGATTGCTAGTTGGTTGTTGGGTGTAGATTTGTGATTTGGATAATATGTTTATATGTTTGGACATGCATACGAATATTGATATGTGAGATTGGTTTATGTTCTGATGGTGGTATGGTTTGTGAAACAAAACCAAGTATATTGTGAAATAGTTGTGAAACTAGTGCTTAAAAAGTCGCAGAGGGCTTGAGATCCGATTTGAAAACTAAAGCTATTTTCTAGCTTTGGATTTTTGAAAATGTTTCCCCATGTTTTTACCTTTTGTTTAAGTTTACAAAAGCTCTTACAACTATGTTTTCAAACATGTGATATCCAGAGTTATGCAAGATTTCCATCTAGAAATCAATTCCAGCGACCTACGCTTATAAGCAATAGTCACTATGGATTTAGTTTCAGAAATTTCACGATTTCAAGTTTTTAAGCATTTTCTTTTGGAATGTTTTTGAAAACTCATTTCTAAATAATTAAGTACGTCAAAAGTTTAAGTTTTAATTATTTAATACTTTATTTAATTTATTTATTAATTGGGATAATAATTAATTAATTAAGAAAGTAGGGTTTAAAGAATTATTTATCAAGTTAACTATTTTTAATTAAGTTTTAAAATAATGATTAATTTTTTTTTAGCAAAGCTAAGCGGGTTTGACTGGCCCTAACCAGTTTATTGCGATCACAATAAAGATAGGTTGCACCAAAACAAATCTATGGAGCAACAAGAAGGAAAAATTATTTTTGGATTAATTAAGATAAAAGAAAATTAGTTTTTGTTTAATTAAATTTATTTTAATTAATTATTTAATTTGAGTTATATTTAGTTAATTATTATTTAATAAAAGGTTTATCAGCTTAATAAAGGTTGAATTCTTAAATTAATGTTATCAACTAAAGTATAATTAAGGTTTAATTATAAATAAATTCGAAATATTAATGATTTAATTTTTATTTAATTAAGATTAATTAATTTTTAACCGAGTTTAAACTTATGATTTAATTAAAGTTTCTTTTAAAACACTATCGGTTATTTTTTTAACCAATTTTCTTGTTTAAGTGAATTGTTTTAAAACCAAGGATCTCTTGTCCATGCTATTAAGTAGCCAAATGAATTAAAGTATTTTAATAGAATTATGACATGTCTTATTGAAAGTAAGTTGATTTGTACTTAACACAAATATCGCATTTCGAGAGCATGATGAATACATGGGGTTAATTTCGAGGTTGTGATAATCTAAGCATATAGTTCATATGTAAATCTTTACACCTTGATAGTGGGATAGTCCACTATAAACAACTTGACCTTTTAAAATTATCAAGAGATGATTTGGAGGGATCAGAATCGGATATTAATCCAAAAACCACTTTGAACTAACATAAATGTTCGAATCGAAAATAGTAAAGGCAAGGTCCAAGATGAAGATTATGAAGTGCCTTCGGTTTGTTCACCTCCCAAACGACTTGTATGGATAAGTGCTGACATTGTGTCAACATATGGAAGGCGATGTTAGCATTCAAAGTGGCAATGCTATATTAAAGGTAAATGTAGCCTCAGGCCTCGTCAATTGGGAATGACTAAAATAGGGAAGATGCAGCAAGGATATGTGGGTCACTCTAGCAAGGGGTAGGCTGGTCTTGTATTGGCAGGGGATCCAAGCGAAGTCATCGATGTTATTTTATCTGGAGATGCACCGTGATGGGCGGTACCCCAATAGCCCAATCATTGTATGGAATCCATTTCCCAATAAGTGCCTTCGGTCTTAGTTGTATAACTATTATGCTAGACTTTAATTAATGTAATAATTTCGGGTATGTGAACTTTTTATTTGAAAACCCTAGAAATTATAATATTATCATTGGATTTCTATATAAAGTGTTTTGTTTATCGTAAGGTAAAAACCCGTCCGTGTCTACATGCGATGTAGTCTTACGAGATACCTTTGATTTTCAAATTATTTTATAAAAATAAATAGCTAAGTTGTTTGAGTTTACTCACACCAGACCCATGTTTGACCCTGAGTTTTGTTTTCTTTTCGTAAAACTCTTGGGTACTCAAATTTTTTTATGAATAGCCAAGTTATCTATTTTTCCTACGGAGCATACTGAAGGAGCAGGAGTGGTTGGCTTCACTATTAACTTGTTATTATCTATACCACCATGTTTTATGCATGACCTATGTATTTTGTGCAGACAGGCAGTTATAATTGTCCAATTGAAAGTTGTAATGAAATGACTTCGATGAATTATTATTAATATGGGAATAACTATGTAATATCTTGTCAACACCCCAAAGTTATTCCTAGAAGTGTGGTTAATCTGGTCTGAATGAAGGGCGTGATTCCCTTAAGGATTACGTTTGTGTTTTCACTTGCGAGTATCCTTCGAATTAGTCCTTTTGGCGTCGTCGAAAGGTTTAGGTGGTTGGTTATGAAACCTTCCCACCTTATTGAGTTATTGTGAAATCCTCTTTAAAAATTTCGTACTCTGTTTTAGATTGAATTTCCTTGAATTTTTCCTTAGGAGGTCGGATTTATCCTATCGAAAGGTTAGGATGATTGCCTTCTTTGGATTTATGTAGTATATCAAACTCCTTTGTAAATATGCAGAAGCTTTCGACCTTGTCGAAAGGTTAGATTACTTGTAAGGTGTATTTTGATCTTTGTCGAAAGGTATAGAACAGTTTCTTATGGAATAAGCCTTACGAACCAGAGTTTTTGTACTTGAAGGACAGTCTTCGATCTAGTCGAAAGGTCGAACCACTTAGTCTATATCTCCGATTACTGGTATTTTACATCACGGGCGCTTTGGACCTTTTCGAAAGGTTTAAGCTCTAAGATTGAAGGCTTAAAAGGTTGCAGAGACTAACTGAAACAAAAGTGTTGTCGACCTTGTTGGCAAGAACCTTTCTATAGTATTGAACCTGAAATTAGCAGTTAATCCAACAAGGTTTAAGCAAAATAGTAAGTAATTGATAAAATACAAGACTTCCCTTTTTATTCGTAAAGAACACAATTTTTATTAAATTCCCAAATTAGCACCCGATTAAGTTTACAATTTATTGATTAAGAAAATACAAGATTGTAATGACAGAGTTCGGATCCCTAAAATAGGACCCCTTCGATCTTATTTATCCATTTCAGTGGCCCTCCTTTCGACTCCATGCTCTTGATGGGTTGGAAGGTTTCCCTTTTATTTGCGGTTGAGAACCTTTCGACTTTGTTTAAAGTTTTGCCTTTTTTTTTCTATTATAGACCTTTCGACTTTTTCGAAAGGTTTGCTGTTCTTCATGCCTTTATGAACCTTCCAACTTTGTCAATGGGTTTGCCTTCATTTTCTGCTGTGAACCTTTCGTCCTTGTCGGAAGGTTGCTCTTTTCTAGGTTTTTTTTGAACCTCTCGACCTTGACGGAAGGTTGCTTTTCATTTGATTGTTATCTTGAGCTATGCTTCCCTTTGATGTTGTCGAAAGGTTGTCTTTCATTCTTTGCTGACTTATGAGTGATGTTTTCTTCATAAACCTTTCGACGTTGTCTAATGGTATCTTGGAGTGTTCCAATCGGTTCGAAAGGCTTGTTCTGCTTTCGAAAAGGTCAGTACAGAATTGCTAGCACTTGCTTTGATCTCTCCACCTTCTTCTAGCACTTGCTTTGATCTCTCCACCTTCTTCTAAAAGTAAGAACTTTTTGAATGTTGAGAGTTGAAATCTTTTGACTTCTTCGAAAGGTCTGGAATTGCTATACACTGTTGACTGCATCCCTTCGACACTTTCGAAAGGTTTGAACTAAACTCCTTTTCTTTAGTCTTTGTTGAAAGACCTTCCGACTTAGTCAAAAGGTGTATTTTTTGAGTAACATTTTCCCCCTATTCAAAGGGATGTTCTTGACTTTTCAAGTCATCTTTGTCGAAAGCTTTTGAATTTCTGGCCTCTTGTCCTTTACGTGTCAATCTAAGATGTTTATTTAAATCAAATCCAACAGTTGAGAGTTTGGGTAATTACATGTCTTCTCTTTCTTCCCTTTTTGCCTGCAAACAAAATTATAGAGTACAAGCAAACGAACTCTCCCAAACTTCTTGAATCATGCTCTATAATAACAAGGTAATTTCTCAAATTCGATTTAAAACTTCTGATTAACTTGTTCACTTACTTGTTCTTCAAGAAGGATTCGAAAACTGCGTTTATTATTGGATTTGTGTTTGACCATGTCAAAAGGTCTCGCTACTTAACTTTATGTTACATTTGGAGTGGGTCCATGTTTCCATAGGGCTTTCAACAAAGTCGAAAGGGATTTTCCTATAAATCTTTCAACTTTTTCAAAAGAATTTTCCATAAACCTTTCGACTTTGTTGAAAGTTTATTCTATAAACCTTTCCACTTTATTGAAAGCCTTTTTTGTAGGCCTTTCGATTCTGTCGAAATCTTTCTCTATAAACCTTTTGACTTTATCGAAAGCTTAGACTATCAATCTTTTGACTTATACTTTTGCATCATTTTTTTTTTATCTTGGTGTATGTTTTTGTACTCATGCATTTTAAGGAAACTTGTTTGTTGTTTTATTAGATGGGGTCAACAAGTTAAAAATTGGGAAAACTAATTTTTCTTTATAGTCAACGACTCAAACCTTTTAATTACTTCCTGCATGAAAAAACATCATTCAACAAAATATTAATCAATTAAGTGCATTTCTAGTTACACTAAATCATTCCAGAAATTTGACTAAACTAGAATTTTGAAACATTAACTTATATACTACCGTGTGTTATATCCTTCAAGATTTAGTACCCTGGAATTACTGTCAATAATTAATTAGCACATACATATTCAAAAAGAGGTCACTATTTTAGAATTAAACATCATGGATGATTAGCAAAAAGATCAGATAACCCCCTAATCATCGTCCACTTGGGAGAGGAGGTGGATCCAGAGCAAAATCGATTAAGTTGATGATGGTGGTTTCAACCCATACAGGCTGATAGAAGGGATACATCGCTAGCGTGGGGTTTTCATCAAACGTCTTCCAGATGGCCAAATCCATCCAGAATGTGGTAGTAGTTAAGTCATAAAACATGGACGATGTAGCCATTAAGTGGTGTTTGAAGTAACTTGGTTGCTAATGATTTACATTGCTGGAGTGAGCACTCTGCACTTCCTCTGTCTCTTGAGGTTAATTTAGTACTTCCATTGCATAACAGTAGCAACAGTATGGCGCCTCAACGTTAACAAAGTGGGGATGAATTTGATGAATATTACAGGTCACCATTAGTGCTCTTATTATGGCAAAGATGAATGATATATTATTATTATTATTATTATTATTATTATTATTATTATTATTATTATTTTATAAAAGAGGGGAGAAGACGAACGGGTTTAGATTGATATTCTGGTAGGAATATTCAGGCGTTCTCTTTCATATATCTCAAAGCAGTAATGAAGTTGTTTTGTCATTTTATATGATTAAGATCTTCGTTTGATTTAAAATAAATAATGAGTAAAAATTATCTGGTGAATTCTTGCATAAGACAAGCCTTCTATATGAACTGCTTCGAAATCATGGATAATCTCGAAACCCTACATTGTTAACAGGCTCTGCACTAGCATATCTCAAATATCAGAGGCCTACTCCTTTATTAAGGGAGGCATGTCTCCAGTACGATGCTCTTTTGAAGGAAAATAGAGTATTAATAACTTCATTTTCGGTGAGTTTATTGGGGGTCTACTTAGAAGTTTTCATAAAAGACACATAGATGAATTAGGATCTGATCCACATCCCGGAGCATGCTGGAATTTACCATGGCTCAGATCGAATCCTCAAGATCTTCCTTTTGAAAGGCTTAGGTAGTATGAGGACACATTAGTTTCTAAATTTTTCTCTAAGTCTGTTTTGTACGAACCAGATGAATGGTTATAAATTTGTAAACAGTAGTTGATTTATGAATATATTCTTTTGTTATGTTCATTATGCTTATTTTCTTTTACTATACTATTTTAGAATATCAGTTCTTTAAGTCGTGGCATCCCAAGTGATCACTGAAGTCAATAAGTTAACCTAAGGAGATTTTCTCTTAAAATGCACTAACTTTAAAGACTTCGAAGTTAGCAAGATATTATTTTCTTTGGGATTTACAAAAATTATACTTGGAATACCCTCATCTTCGCTTTGACTTCCTCAATGAAGAAAAGGAATCATTCTTAAAAGAAATCAGAACATTCCATTCCATGGTAATTTGTGGTCGCGATAGTCTACCAGCCGGAAATGGAAGTACTGTAAAATGTCTGCCATTTATAACTCCTGAAGGAGTCACTGTACCTTTTGACTCGACAGTCATGCTTTCCACTAATACTTTAGACAAAGTTAGGAATGTGGTCTCTCAACTTTAGATGTGATGAAAGTTTTTGTTGTACCTTTTTAACTTTGTAGCCATTTGAGTTGTAATTCATTACTGCAATAATAAAAATATCTTTTATCTTAATTTTGAATTTCTCTCATTTCTTTTTTAAATTGGATCCACAGTCAACTACAACCTTTATTGCTCGAAAATTAATACCCATGTTGATACATTCAGAGAGAGATTATTGACAGAGAGTGGAGCGATTGTGGTTCGGGATGAAGTATTATTAAAACGTTTTGGTGGCAACGTTGGCGCCGTCAAATGGCACAAAAGATACCTTATTCAAAAAGCCATTGCCAACAATCACAAAGATTACATTGACTATCTTGAAGCTGAAATTATGAAATATGATGAAATGATTACTTTTCGCCAATGACTGGTGAAGTGGAATCCCACAATCAATTTCGATGAAAAGATGTCAGAACTCATTCATCAAATAAGTAATTTAGAATTAAAATTGAAAGATATTCAGGCTCAACATGCTTCTGTAGTATTCATTTTGGGTGATAAGACTTCAAAGATTGGTTTTTTTGATTTCCCAAGCAACTCCTTCAGTTGTCAAGCCTACTAGGTCAAAACTTCTTACAGCTCAAAAATTTTCCACTATGCTCAACCCTCCCTCCGGTTCGGCTACAAGGTAGTGTGGAACTGGTGTCGAAGAGTAAAATTCAAAGTTACCCAATATTTTGATGAGCAGTAGAAGATGAAGTATTCTTAGACTATCAATGATTATGCTGCTAAGAATCAAAGCTAGAACGTGATAGTTATTTTCTCGACAAGCAGGTTGCTGAGTTTTAAAGGAAAAATAAAACAGTCACGGCTGCGAACAGGGCTTTTAATCACGCCTTAAAGAAAAACATCGATGCAATTGATGATGAAAACCAAATAAGGAGAAAAGAAAAGAAGCTTCAAGAAATTCTTCGTGAAGCAGTCAATCATGTCGTAAATCCTATAGTGCCAGAGACTCTAAATAAAGTAGCTCAAGATTTGTAATTCATTTATGTATTTGAGTCAAGTAAATCTATCTTGTACATAATTTCATTATTTGTAAATAACTCCATAACTTATGTAAATTATGCAAATATCACCTGATTTGTGATCCTTTTCCATAGTGGAATTTTTTATATGTCTTTAAATTGTTCATTCAGCGACTTTTGTACTTGCTGATTCTTTAGTTACTCCTTGTCGTCCTGAATTCCTTGAGAAACATGTAGCAAATAATATTTTTAACTGTTAGCTTGAAAATGACATATTTGCTTATGTATATCATTTGCCTAGATTAGCAAATCATCTTGCTAATTGTATGAAAAGTAATTTATTCGAAATGTTGAGATCTCTTCTTTAACCATGATGTGAAATGATTAAGCATTTAACTCTTTACACTTGTTGGAAATGCATAAACTTGTCGGTAGTACATTCCGCCTTACCATAAGGTTATGAATGTTAAAATATAAATTTTATTAAATAAAGAACCTGACTTAGGAATCCATGTTTGAAATTTTGTAGTAGAAACTCTTTTACCTATTCAATAACATTAATGGGATTTAAAAAGAAAGAAACCCAACCTTCCTAAAGGAGGCGCTCTGCCATGGATATCTTAGCACAGACGGAGGCTTTTCTACTATATTAGGTAGTACCACCATCTTAGGCAGTATCCAAATTTGAGGAGCATTTCACTCCCAACCATGTAGACTTTCTATTTTAAGAAAGTTGATCTTTATTAATCTTTTCTCAAATTCTCGTTACAAATTCAATGAACTTTCCTTGTCTAAATAAATTGATGATCATCCCCTCTAGGGCTTTGCAATGATTGGTTTCATGACCGTTCATCATGTGATAGTTACATAAGGATCCACCCAAATTCCTTTCTTGCTTTGGCTTTTTCTTTTGTGACGACCAATAGTTAAATTCATCCTTTGTAAGAAAATAGACATTTTCTATTGATGTGGTTAAGTTGCATTCTTTTGGAAGGCTAGACTTGAAACTTAACTCATGAGGATAACTCTTTTGCCTTTCGGCCTTATCATTTCATGCTCTTCAACTATCTTTCTTTTTGCTACCCTTTGAATCTCTTGGGTTGGAAGTGCTCTTGTTGTGGTTGATTGCCATTTGTGCGCAAAGGAGTTGTAATCATTCATTATCTCTTCCTCAAAGATTGTGCCCTTGGCATAATATTGAATCATTCTTCTCATTTGATTAAAGATACTATCACTTCCATTTGTGATCTTTCCAAGTGCAAAGATTACGGTAGGGCCAACATGAAAGGGGTTCAGACTCTATTTCTCCGGATCGTAAGATTCTGCTTTCTTTTTATTTACTATCCTTAAGGCTTCGAGCCTTAGCCCTTGCTCTTCATCTTGGTTGGAGCTTTTGATGTTTACTTGGGAGAATATTAACAAATGTTGTTCAAAGTCCCTTGTTCAGGTATTTTTAATCTTCTGGCCATGATCAAACCAAAGTAGATAGAGTTGATGTAAGATTGGCCCAAGGGGGTTAGAGCATAATAGTGTCAGGGGGATAACCAAGTCGGAGGTTCAAGTACTCCGTCTAGTGCTAAAAATGTTAACAAGATTTCCTATCAACACCCCACAGTTATTCCTAGAAGTGTGGTTAGTCTGGTTTGAATGAAGGGCATGATTCCCTTAAGTATTACCTTTATGTTTTCACTTGTGAATATCTTTGAACTAGACCTTTCGACGTCATCGAAAAGTTTAGGTGCTTGGTTATGAAACCTTCCATTCTTATTGAGTTATTATGAAATCCTCTTTAAAAAATTTTTCCTTTTTCTTAGATTAAATTTCCTTGAATTTGTCCTTAGGAGGTCGGATTTTATCCTGTCGAAATGTTAAGATGGTTGCCTTCTTTGGATTTAAGTAGAACATCAAACTCCTTTGTAAATATGTAGAAGCTTTCGACCTTGTCGAAAGGTTGGATTACTTATAAGGTGTATTTTGATCCTTTTCGAAAGGTATAGAATAGTTTCTTATGGAATAAGCCTTGTGAACCATAGTTTTTATACTTGAAGGAAAGTCTTCGATCTAGTCGAAAGGTTGAACCACTTGGTCTATATCTCCGAAAGGTTACTTATATTTTACAACACGGGTGCTTTGGACCTTGCCAAAAGGTTTAAGGTGTAAGGTGGAAGGCCTTGAAAGGTTGCGGAGACTAAATGAACCAGAAGTGTTGTCGACCTTGTCGACAAGAACCTTTCTTGGTTTTGAACCAGAAATTAGCAGTTAATCCAACAAGGTTTAAGCAAAACAGTAAGTAATTGATAAAACACAAGACTTCCATTTTTATCCGTAAAGAACTCAACTTTTATTAAATTCCCAAATCAGCACCTGATTTGGGTTACAATGTCTTGATTAAGAAAATACAAGATTAGAATGAGAGAGTTCGGATCCTTAAAACATGACCCCTTGGGTCTTATTTATAGATGCCGATGGCCATCCGTTCAACTCCATGCTCCCGACTGGATCGGAAGGTTTCCCTTTTATATGCGGCTGAGGACCTTTTGACTTTGTCAAAACGTTTGCCTTTCATTTGCTATTTTGGACCATTCAACTTTGTCGAAAGGTATGTTGTCCTTTATTCCTTCATGAACCTTTGGACTTTGTCGAATAGTCTGTCTTCATTTGCTGCTGTGAACCTTTCGTCCTTGTCAGAAGGTTACTCTTTTCTTGGTTTTTTGATCCCCTCGACCTTGACGGAAGGTAGCTTTTCACTTGACTGTCGTTGTGAGCTATGCTTCCCATTGATGTTGTTGAAAGGTTGTCTTTCATTCTTTGTTGACTTATGAGTGCTGCTTTCTTCATAAACCTTTCGACATCGTCGAAAGGTATCTTGGATGTATTCCAATCGGTTCGAAAGGCTTGATATGCTTTCAAAAAGGTCATTACAGAGTTGCTTTCACTTGGTTTGACCTCTCCACCTTCTTTGAAAGGTAAGAACTCTTTTAATGTTGAGAGTTGAAACCTTTCGACTTCTTTGAAAGGTCTGGAACTGCTATGTACTATTGACTACATCCCTTTGACTCTTTCGAAAGGTTCGAATTGAAATCCTGTTCTTAGTCTTTGTTGAAAGACCTTCCGGCTTAGTCAAAAGGTGGATTTTTTAAGTAACATAATATCCTATAATATCAATTTTAGATTGTTCTGATTCATGGTGAGATTCTGTAATTGTGTAGTTTCTTTTTATCTTTTGTTTTCTTCTACCCTTAATGGCTCGTCTTTTGGTGTAAGAAAGGCGGTCGTTACAATTCGTCTCCTTGGCTATATGGGGTTAGTATTATAATCAGGTGTTATTAATTAAAGTCAAAGTCTTGGGTTAGAGCAGTACCGTTATAATAATTTCATTACTGAACCAAGGATATTTGTTTGGACTATTTAAATTAAATGTGGACGTTGTTGGAATTTAACCAAAACCAAATTCCATAAGTCCTAATGTGATATAGTGTTGACGAGGATAATTGGTCTAAATAATCCTTACTACCGGGTACTGCTTATAATAAGTAAAATTTGATTTTTACCGAAAACAAAAGTAATAAATTCAGCCAAAATGTCACACTACTTGCTAAGGTGACGTGTGAACGTTAATATTCAAATTGTTCGATATTAATCGCTGTTTAAATTTACGACTTTGAGTCACAAAATTAACACGATGAATACTCCAAATGAACCTGATGATTTAACTTATTTATGATTATTATAAATAAATTAAATTGGATATTTATGAAATATTAATTATTAAATTTTATTTTATTTTTTGTGTACAATAGTATTAATGAACTGGGATATATAAAAGTTATAAATGCACGTATCGGTATACAATGTTCGTAGATTATTTAATTTGGATTCAAATAGAATAAATACTAGGTGAGTTTTTAAAAATTAAGCAGATTAATATTTGTGAAATTTTACTTTTTAAAATTTTAGTTTATTTAATTAAATACCATTGATATTTAATAAAGCGTGTATATAAAATTTATAAACATGCATATCGATATATGATATCGATACAGTATTTTTAAATAGATTAAATGCTAAATGATTTTGGAAGTTTTTGAGGGCTATGTGGCACCTATTTTGGTAATCCATCAAGAGTAAAGAAAAGGAGAGGATTTTTTGACATTTAATTGGGAATTGATAAAGAAAATCTTAAAGGAGTGAATTGAAAGGTTTCAATGTTTCTTTTAAAACTTATTCTCTCGTTCATTTCTAAAGACTCTTCAGACAATTCACATTTATTCCTCTCCTCTTCTCTCCCAGCTAAAAATAATGTCTTTCAAAGCCTAAGTAATTTCAAACTAATATCAAATAAAAACACAAAACAAAAGGTGGTTATTACCTTTTGATTCTTGCAAATTCCAAAGGTTGATTTTATTGAGCCTTGGAATTTTTGATTGGCAACAATCCAAGGTAATTCACAAAATAATTTATTTATATGTTTTATCATTCATTTGTTTGGATTTTATAAGACAATCATGGGTTTAATTGGTCATTTATTATATATGAATCAAAATCCTCTTCCATCTAAATTGAATATTTAATTATTGTATTATTTTGATTCAGATCTACATATATTCTTCATCCCTATATAATATATGTTCATAGGAAATCAATATGTTTAGATTCTTTGTCGCATTTGCTAATTTGTTGTTATTCTGTGTATTGTTTTGATCTATTTGTTCTTATCATGAATTTATATATGCCAGACTTCTCCAATTTCCTTTCTTTTGTTTTGATAATTTTAAAAGGGAAAAAGCTTGAAATCATTCGGATATATTTTGTACTTTTATAAATTTACATATACGATTATAAATGAATTGTATATGTCATTTATTTATTATTCCTTGAAAATTGATTTCTATTGTTATATGGCTATTTTTTGTTACAAACATTTTGTATACTATTCATGTAAGAAGGAAAGTTTTTTGGATCTAAATTTATGAATGGACTTTTCTGCAACTTTTAAATCATTTGTCTTCTATTATAAGTATATTTTTTAAAATTAAACTATAGTTTCGTTTCTAAACAGTAAGTTTAATCCAAATTGTTAATTTTTAAATTCAGCTTATTTACCTATGAGTGTGTGTGTCATAAATTAAAATACCCATAAATACATGTTCTAAGTCTAAAATGATAAATTTGAAATTTATATACATGGAACTTACCGTGCGTTATTCCAATTCAAATTTATAATTATGTAATACTGCAACATTTAATGTTAAATTTTTCCTTAGTTAAAATCAAATTCATTATTTTTAATTTTTGATTTCAAATAATATAAAATTATCTAATGTGATTTTAATACATATATATTTGTATTACATATTTGTGTATATATGAAATAAATATTTTAGACAATAAAGATATATGTAAAGGGGAAATGAGCCTGTTGTGGTATAAATCTCATCACCTACATACTTCCACATTAACTATGTATACATCTTATCTATAGCACATGCACTTTACACAAATTAGTATATTTGTGTACTTGTGAACTAAAACATACAAATCCTTTTGAACATAATTGAATAAAATGAAGATTGTATTTAAAGCATTTAGATTAGGCCTAAAATCTCTTTAGGTTTCATAGACTTAACTAAAATCAAAAATGGAAAAAAATTTGAAATTCATCCATTTAACCCACTTGCGACTGGTCCAGTTCCTATAGTATATAAATTAAAACTAAAACCCAAACCTTGTAGATATACATTTGATTATCAAACCTTATGGAAGGTTTGACTAGTTATCCATGTTTTATTGAGATGTAGTCTTATCGAGCCATAGATTCATGTTTGTGATTGTTGTATACTTGGTTTTATGGGGTTTGTATTATATTGGGGATAGACCTGCTAAAGTAGCACAACATAATGGATGGTAAGAGGTTATTGGTGATGATTGGCACAAATGATGAGCATAGACTTGAGTTGGGCTACCTTTCAAATGATGAGGTGATGATTGCTTTTTTATTCACTCAAGATTACGCATGATGTATTGTTATTAGTACCTTCAGCTTGAAAGTACCCAGACATGTTGATGAGGGGACAGGATTACTGCCATATAGGGTGGTAGGATTCCATATTGATTTAGTGAAGAATGCTACGGTGAAGAATCCTTAATGGGGATTACCTGGTCCTGAATGGGGTGAAGAGGAAGGACAAGTATCTAATCCTATATGTTGACTACTTGTTCGACAAGCTCCATGGTGTAATGTTGCTTTATTAGTTGGATTTGGATATGGAGTTCCATTAAATAGGAGTGGTGAATGAGAGTGTACTGATTATTGTATCTCGCACGTTGTCAGGATTTGATGAATGGTTGGTTAAGCTATTTGGGCTAACCAATGTGTTGACATATTTTTTTGATCTGACAAGCCATGTTTTTATAAAATGATTAAATGAGTTCATATTTGTGTTTATAGATGTATTCGAGTCTATCCATGAATAGAAGAGGAACAATAGATGCACATTAGGATTGTGCTACTGGTGTTGAGAAAGCACCAATTAAAGAAGATGTTCTTGAAGTGTCACTTTTAGAAGAAGAAAGTATGATTCTTAGGTCATGTTATTTTGAAGCAAGGAATAACAGTAGATCCTACCAAGATAACAGTAGTCCAAGATTGGAAATCGCCAAAGAATGCTATAGATATGAGGAATGAAGTAGTACGAACTCAGCTAAGATGGTTGGCTTAATAAGGTTAGTAGATTTTTTGTACTCGATATTACTAGATTGAGGGAAGAAAAAGAATGTTGTGACATATTTTGAAGTATACGAACTGTTAGTTAGTTAAGGCTGGTTAGAGGAAGCTTAGTGGTTGGCTATAATGCTTGAATTCCCCATAGGAAATGAGAACATGTATCAATGGATTTGATCATTGGATTGTCAAGAAGAGGAGGGTGAGATAGCATTTGGGAAATAGTCGATAGATCGAAAAAGAGTATCTAATTCATACCTTTAAAGCCAAATAGATGGCATCAAAGTTGGCCGAATCATATGTGAAATGGATTACAGGATTCCATGGTTTGCCAGAAACCATTATAGGTAACCGAGACCATTATTCATGAGTGGATTTTAAAAGGGCTTACAAGCAGCGTTATGGAGACCACAAAGAAGATTAAGGTCATTTGGTAATGAATGAAAACTACATAAGGCAAACAAAAGAGCTACACTGATAAGAGATGTTGAGTTTGAAGTTCTTCGTTGGTGATATGGTGCTTGTCAAGGTTTCTCCATTGAAGGATACATTTTGTTTAGATATAATGGGAAGTGGGTATCAAGATTTATAGGTCCTTTTTTGATATTGGAGAGGATACATAATCAAGCATATAGAGTTATCTTACCTCGAAAGATGGCGGGTATGCACAACGTTTCCCATATCTCTCATTTTGGAAAGTTTATGCATGACTTAGACATGATAGTGACATTAAATCAATTAGATGTTGCTGTGGTTGAACCTGAACCATGAAGGTCTTAGAAACCTATCCGTATAGTCGAGTAGGATATAAAGTAGAATAAGAGGAAGAGTGTGCAGTTGTTAAAGGTTCGGTGTGGTGAAAGAGAATGTGATGATACTTAGAAGGCCAAGGAGAGCATGAAACCACTTATTTGGATCTCTTTACTTGATCATGTTTCATTTCTATCGTTGGCTTACACATTTGGTATTTTTTTTGTTAGGTCAATACCATGTACGCTAGGGATTGCATTGGATTTATGGTTTGTTTGTGTGTGCATGTGCAATGATTGCTATGCTTGTTTGATTATTAGGCATGCTTGGCATGCATATCAATTGATTATTTTTGCTTGGTTTAGATTTCGGGGGTGAAATTCCTAAAGTAGAAAGAATATAACAACAAACATTTTTGCATATCGGCGCACCATAAGCATATTATTTTTAATACCAAATTGGGTTCAGATTTAATGTAAGTTTGAAAATGTTAACTAGTGATGTTTCCCATTTGAAGAATTTTTATTGGACGGTTTTAACTGTAGAGGATGTTGTAAATCCTATAAATTTTAATATGAGTTGGATTAGGATCTCAAACCACTTCTAAATGAAAGATATACTGGTTTTCCATTCTTTAGAGTGATCATAAAGGATTTATAGACTTATGGTTTAGGACATATGACTGTTTCAAATTTTGACAACTTTTAAGGAGATTAACGGGTTATTAAGGGGGTGATTAGTGCAGCCAATTAATCCATTTTGGGATTAGAGTTAGGGAAACCTCCAAATCAACAATTAATCATTAAAACTACATATCTAAACATCTTCTAACCCTTTTTAGTCTCCATTAACCTTCTACTATCTATATTCCACCATTTTTTCAATACAATTTGCGTAAATCATCTAATTAGGAGAGGATAAGATAAGTTATTTCCAAAGGCACTTTATATTTCAAAATACATGCCTAAAGAAGCATGTAACTATTGTTCAAATCTGGATCTATTCTTGTTTTGGCGAATCTTCACTTAGTTGGTGATTTATGTCGATTCTACATCCTAGCTGAGTGATTTTATTCTCCCACTTTATTATAAATGTGATGTATATTTTTAATTGTTTTTAAAATGTTTTCAAACTAAAATATATTATTTTTCAAACTAGATATTTGCTGTAATTTTCAGATTTGCCTTGCGTGTTCTTCGTTGATATTAGGGTGATCAATGATTCACTTATCATCTCTAGGCATGCTATATATGGATTTATTGGTTTTTACATGCTTTAAACCATTTTAAAGATAAAAATATGTTTTCTCATTATTTTGAAGTTATATCTGGAATAAAAATGAATTTAAATTGAATTAAATATATTGTTTTGATGTGTGATTTTTCATATGAATGTTAGGTAAGACTGTGATCATGTTTAAGGACAAATTGCTATGGCTTGATGAATGTTTATGTGTTTGAATGATGGTTGAATGTCATTGTTGTATGTTTATATTTTTTGTCTGCATGTTTGAATGCTTGAAAACCTCATTAAAGTGAATCGGGTGTCTCTTTGTAAAAGAGGTATTGATGTACTCTCTAATTCGATACAAAAAATATTAGAGATCCGCAAACATAGAATTGAACCTTAATGGATCAGCTAAAGAGTGTTTGGGTTCGTATTGAAGCATTGGCATTACGCGTGCGTCGAAGTGGTAAGTCAGCGATCGAATCAGTATGGAAGTTGAAGTGTTGGAAATGCTGCAAGGAAGGTGGTCAGCATATGCTATTCAGCATGGGCATAGTCGACGGTGGAATCCTGCTAGAAAAACTCCAACTTTGGTCTAATTTTAGTTGGTTGGCTCGGTTTTGGTTCAATGGTGAGTAGTTCAGTAGAAAATTCAGGTAAGAACGGTGAAGAGGCGACAAAGACTTCGGCCTAGTAGGGATTTTTCTTAAGGAAGTATGGTTTAGTCGGCAAAGTACCAACCAAAACCATGGTTCGATGTAGTACCGAACAACATTTCTTATCCAATATCGAACCAAGATACTAAAGGTATGTAGGGGCATTACTTAGGTGGCTTTAGGGATAGCGTAGGGTTAACTTCGAGTTTCGCTATGGGTAAATTCAAGACCAGGCAACATGAGTTCAAGCTAAAGTGAATCGCGGAGATTGTTCCGGGCTAGGCGCTTCGTAACTTTGGGATTTCCATAGGGATACTTTTGGATTTATAGGGGTCCTCTTAGAGCAAGAGTGGATGTAATGACCATGGGATTCATGCCCTTACCTACCTAGAAAGAACAACTATGCATCAACCACCATCCAAAAGATCTTTGTGTTAGCTTTCCAACAGAGATGTTACAAACTACCCCCCTTAAAGAGCGCAACGTCCTCGGTGGCTCATCATCACACACCGTCCATGCATTTTGTTTGTATCCCACATCAGTACTACACTGATTAACATCCACGTCATTACAACACAGAATTTCTATTGGGTACCAACACTAATACCAAATCTGATGACCATGGGATTCGAACCCCTATCATCCTAAAAGGAAACACCATACATTAACTGCTGTGCTAAAAAATTCTTTGTACTAGCTTTTCGAAAGAGATGTTACAATGGATGACTTTAAGATAACTTGAGATGACTTGGAGAACTAAATACAAACCAAGTAAGTGATGTATCTTTGTCGCCACGATGAAGCAGTGAATTAGATTGACCACTTTAAGTAGAAAGTGTTTGTGGCATTTGAGGAATCGTCTAAGGAGACAAGTTCGATATGGAGTGAGATTGTGGAGCAAAACATACAAGGTTTTTTTACAAGGATGGTCAAAGGATACAGGTTTGATATTGGATGAATTTGTAAAGTAGAACATACGGGCTATTGGGACGTACACCAAAGGGATCATAAATGACTCAGAAGTCTTAATGTATGCTAAAGAATAAGGAGTCTAAAATACCATGGTAATTTTAGTACTTCATAATATAGTATTTAATTGATATTTTAATTAATTCAAATATTGGAGGGGCAAAATAATTATTTTTTCTACTTTGGAACTTGACGATAGACCTACACCATTACGTCCGAGTCATTTTTTAATCTAAAGCGAATATTTACTTGTCCGATTCGGAGGACATATAAAGGAGATATAGTTAAGATAGAGGATCATTATTAGGCTTTGAGCTGAAATTAGGATATTTGAATTTAAAGTTTAATAATCACTGATTTTCCCTCCTGATATAAAAATGAATTCACATACAATTATTTCATTTCATCTTCCCTAGTCCATTTTTGAAACTCCACTCCCTCTTCTCCTTCCAAACTATAGAAATTAATATCTCACTTGATTCCTACTGAAATTCAATGAACCGGCGGCAAACCACAAGGGATGACAAAGGCTATGACCATTGTTTTAAATCACGTTTATCTCACCCGAGATTTTGCTTGAGATCTATTTTTAAACTTGAGCAAGACAAGATTTAGCGAAACTAGACATTAAACTTCATTTGTATCTTATTTGACAATCATCTCCTTCAAGTTATTAAGATTTGAAGCAAAAAATTAGTGGTAAGTTTTCAGTATAAGATCTTATATAAATGTATGTTTAATCATTTACTTCTTATGTTGACCAAAAAGAAATTGCACTCTAAAGATATTTTACTAACCTTATAACTCTATGTTTCATTATTTAACAAGTATGCAAAAATAATATATTTATATTATTGATTTTTAACATTCAAGATTTGTGGAATTCATTCAGTCAATATAAATCAATCACGTTACGACTCTAATCTAAAATGAAAAATTACTATTATTGTTTTATGTAAATTATACGTGTTAAAGGTTTATATTTTCATAACAGTTGTTATAAAAATCTTTAAAATATGAACTTTATGTAGTTAGGCTGCTCCAAGATAGTCCGAGATAGATTAAAGATCCAAGTTGTCAATTCGAAATGTACACCTAAGATACACTCATCTCGTCTGATACAAGACATTGTCTATAAAATTATCGTGACAAAATGTGATCGAAATCCGACACTTAAAACCTTGGCTACAACTTGGTATCAATTTAGCGGAAAAATTCTAAATTGAGGCGCGTCGTACTCCAAACAGTGCGTATTTCAGAAATTGGACATATATTTTGGTAAGTGGGACTTCTCTATCCATCTATAATGCAATTTGAATGCTAAAATATTGCTAAGAGTCTAATTTATGATTATAAATGTGATTGTGAATGTAATTATTGAAAATTATAGAAGTTAATAATAGTATAATCTGAAACAAAATAAATTCTAGTGATAGAACCAGTATAAAAATGGAATTTGTTAATGTTTGGCCAAACAATGGAAAGAATTAGAGATCGAATATGATTGTTATATAGTCAATAATCATTGTTAATACATGAAATATGATAAATTTGGGTTACTAATTGATAACTTTAAAGACCAGTGAATTTAAATTCGAAATAATTATGAATTTATATATTATATTGTATGTATATATGAATATAGTAAAGAGGTTGTTGGAAATCAAGTTTGGGCAAATATATGTGTAGAATATATACAAAATACTTTTTTAAATCAAATAAAAACTATATAAAATAATTCAAGAAAGGTGCAAATATGTTTCACAAAGTATATAAATTATAAAATGTATATCTATATGATTTATGATGGAATATCGAAATATATATGGTAAAACAATTCTTTTTCACTATAAATGGAAAATATTGAAATATATGCTTAATACACATGCACATACACATACATGCATACATATATATTATATAAAAATGTTGGCGAAGTGCCAAATGTTATTTTAAGGTGATAATATGATTTTTAATAAGAATTTACAATGATTTTAATGCATATTTTGATATACACACACATATATGTGCACAAGAAAGTATAATTATAAATCCTAAAAACTACATTTTTATCCGTTGACTTTTGGAGTGATTTTTGTAAAAATTTCAATTCAAACTCATGATGAATTTAAAGTAGATGGATGATAGAGACTCCAAATTGAATTTAGAAGAGGATAATTTCGAAATCGAGAGAAAAATGAAGAAGTTATGATCAATACAATAAACTAGAAATAATTACATAACTTTATTGAAATTGTGGGATTCTATAAAATTCGTGTACATATGTCTACCATTGTGTATCATACATGTCCACCAGTGAAAGGAAAAAACACTCAATAAACCTAAGCCAATAAGCCTAAGTTTAATATATTAAATTATCGATTTGGGGTTTTTCCTTCGGGTTTTAGACATCACTTAGGTGATATGTTGATGTGAGTTCTTGACCATATTGAATTGCAATGCTTTGGAAACATATATGGATGAATGTGTGAATATAATACGTGATATATATGAATATATATAGAAATAAATAGTCGATTGTTATTGACGTATGATCATCTATTGGATAATGGGCATGCTTGATGTGATATCGATTGTTGAGTGCTTGGATATTTGGTATTGGGTATTGAATGTGTGTATGAGGCACATATAGTCAAGGGAACATTTATCTGGGGAAATTGTTGTTCCCTCGGCATTCGAAATGGAATAGCATATGGGAAATGGTTGTTCCCTCATATCGGCATTCTTGACTCAGGAAAAAGATGTTTTGGGGAAATGCTTGTACCCTTAATGATAGTGTATATTATTATTTGGAAATTGGTGTTCCTTAAGGGTTTGGTGTTTATATTGCTCCTCGGGTGCAAGTAGGAAATTTAAAGTATGTCTGCAGGATAGCAGACAATAATATTGTTTTACTAGTCTTTTTGTAGTATATATGAGATATATTTGCTTCATTCATGAAACTTCTGTATGACCTGCTCCTGTTTTATTTTATTTTTATCTATATCACTAGGTTAATGGACCCTAATGGCATGGTGAACATGATGGTGAAGACTTTATATTGTAGTATTGTGTAAATTGTAAATATAAACAGTGACAGTATAGTTCTATTTGTTGTGGACTAGATTGGAATTTATTGTATAGATCTAACTGTGCATTTTGATCTATGATTCCTGTATAAGTTGTTTTGTATCATATGTTGTTTCCTTCCACTATAGTTCATAAATTATTTATTTAGAATTATTAGTTCGTCACTTGTTATCATATTAAAACAACCTGTCATTTGTCGGTCTTTGAGAGGTTAACGTCACTTTGGGCATTGAATCCGAGGTATGAAAATGGTAGGTAGTTACATTTAGTGTCAAAGCAAAACTTTCCATAAATTAAGGACTAGGAATGTACCGAGAGAGCATATTTTCATTTTTTTATAAATTTGATTATATATAATAATATAATTTATGAGTCGGGTATAAGTATATGCATGTTTACTGTTTCGGTTTCATTAAATATGTATTAAGGAGTTGCTAATGATTTCCATTTTCTAGAAGGTGAATATGAGTAAATCGATGGAAACTGGAAGGAAAAACATCGTTAGTGGGGTTGATGCTAGAATCGAAAGTGGCATGAGAGTGGATGATATATATATTCTTGGTGTGAACATTCTTGTTTAGTTCTGCCAATATACGCAAGCGATCGGTCAAAATAGTGTAAAATCCACAGAATCTGAAGCTGCAAACTAAGGAGTGGTTTAGATCCAAACACCTTCTAATGTGAATTTCCCAAAGTTGTGTAGGGTTTTCTCTAGTTTGGGAGGTAGACCTTTTGTTGGAACAGATGTGCATTGTAACATTCCTTACTTGGAGGACCAAAACTAATGGCTACGGATGCTGTAGTCATCCATAGTTATTAATCCTCAGCGACCAAATACAGTAATGTTAGATGCATTGATATGACAAAAACACATGGATATGGAAAATTTTAAAATCATAAAACAACTTTCACATTCCATTTCAAATCATTTCAACATTCATTACATAATCCTATATTCGAGAACCACGTTCAGAGAAAATATAATTATTATAACATATGCCAAGAGCGACATATGAAGATGCCCCCTTGAATGATCAGAGTATATAACTAGGCAATTTATCAACTTTTCCTCTACAACAAAATACAACAGAATCAAAATAGAAAAGAACTCTAAATAGCTATCTTGCCTCATGCATGTCTCTGGAAGCTAATTCATCTAAAGAGGTACCTGAAAATCTCAACTCTCAAACAATTCAAAATCAATTGAGCACCCAAGAGTTTGAGGGGAAGACATAAAATTTGAGTCAGACATAAAGCCTAGTATAATTAATAACCAACCATCTCAAACCATTTTGATATCTAGTGAGACCACGCTACTTAGCTGAACGGGTGTTCCCCTCACTAGTATCTTATCCAAAAAATATAATAACCATATACCGTGCTTTTGCATCTACAATAGTTAAAAACATAGTAGTTCAAAATATTATGATGATATGCAAACAAGTAAATCATTTCTGGATTTCCCATCCCCATTCATTTTGACTATCTGTCTTAGTTATAGTTTCTAGGGTCACTATTAACCTATTAGTGCTCATGGGCCGACTAATAACCAGTTTAATGTTTATGGACTCCCTGTCCGGATTCATAGTTTTCATGGGGTTACTAAGAACCTATTGCCCCTGCCAATAACTTCTTATTCATGGGTTCACCATGAACCTATTGGTATCTCCAATAACTTCCCTCTTGTACTAGTTTTCATGGGTTGATTAGGAACCTATTGACTTCTATCAATAACTTAATCCGGATATTGTTTTCATGGGTTCACCACAAAACTACTGGCCCCTGCCAATAACTCTGTCTAATCATAGTTTTTTTGGGCTTACAATGAACCTATTAGCTTCTGCCAATAACTTTTCCTAAACATAGTTTTCATGGGCTTACTATGAACCAGTCTATCTGACAACTTCTTTAATCAGTATTTAGGCATCATATATTCTGGTCTACCTGACCTCTTTGATGCAATTCTACACATATAGGAGTTAACTCAATTTATATTCACTAATGGGTCAACCTAACTATTTATTCTTCCCTTTCTCCCCAAAATACAATTATGGGTCCATTCTAAAATGAATATGTATATTGGAAGAAGCAAGCATACTAATATAATAATCACCAGCATCTATGGTTTAATATCCTTGAAATCGTTTTTTCTAAAACATGGTTAATCCCTTTAACCTATTATTTTATCAAGCAAAACTTCTTCAAAAACTTTATACTTAAATGTTATTTTCAAACTCCTTTATTTATGCCCTTATTTTACCTAAAAAATGAGATTGGGTTCATTGTTTTGAAAAATAAGGCTTTCAAAACCTTTAACTGCAACTTTCGAAACCATTGGATAACCTCTCTCGAAATTATTCAAATCTTCTTTTCAAAACACTAGCATATGCCTTTCGAAGCACTTTAAATCATCTCTTTCGAAACCTTCAAACCAAACCTTTTGGAGTATTATAGCATCATTTATTAACTCATAGAAGCATAGCTTCGAAACCATTGAAAGTACCCCTTTCGAAACCACTTGGTTTATATCTAAAAATATATTTTGGGTCAAAGTGAATATACACAAAAGTACCCCTTTCGAAACCATTTGAAGGTATCTCCTTTGAAACCATTTGAAAGTATCCCTTTCAAAACCATTAACCTTCGTATAAAAGAGTTTAGGGAAAACTGATGGCTTCAGAACCATCTTTTCGAAAGCTTAAATCATTTAAGTAAAACATTTGAAGGATAGCTTCGAAGCCGTTACCTTTGAAACCATTAAACACATTCGAAAGCTTTAGGAAGTGGCTTATTTCATTTATAAAACAAAAGCTACCTTTAGATCTTGTTGATGACTTCAATCCATTTGAAAGGCATAAAGTCGGCAATAGGGTTTCGATTGAGTTGAAACTACACTTTCGAAAGCTTTGATCCAAAAACAGGCAACTCGTTCGAAAGCTATCCTTTAGAAACAAAAAGGCGGCAACATTTTCAAAAGTTATTTAAATGGGTTTTGACCCATTCGAAAGCATCCTTTTGAAAACAAGGCAAGCACATATCTTTGGAAAGTAAAACAAAGGCTTCAACCCCTTGAAAGCATTAGTTTCAACACCACGCCTTCCGCCTTTCTCCAATCCACCACAAACCAGCATATTAATACCTTGTATATTGGTTTTGGCTCGGATTGTTTCGACTTGGTTGAGGCTGAAACATATGATGGAAAGGTACTACTAAAGAGGCGAAACATAATTTCTGGGTAAAGGATGTTTTAATTCCTTTATAAGTAATTGCTTTTAAACTAACTTGCCTATTTATAAATATTTTATCGGTTGCCGTAAACTTTTCAAACTCTTTTTAAAATAAACTGCGGTAATTATTTTAGACCTAATCAAAATAATTTAACAAATAAGCCCTTCCATTAAGCAAAACAACTAAATCATTGAAGCCCTCCTTCTATAATAATTTAATTTCCATAGTAAATCACTTAGGAAAAATCCCTAAAAATCATAGAAATTCGCATTTAATATGTTATCTAACATATATAATTTTCGAACCTAAATTCTTCATATAATTTCTGGAATTAATTTATAAACCCAATTGTTCAAATTTTCCTTTGAAAATTCATAATAAATTCTCCATAGTTTGGAAAACCATCTCCTAAATAATGTTTTGCATAACATATAAATTACTCATGGCAATTCGAAATCCAACAATATGATTTTTCCTTAGAATTGAATAGAACAATTATCAAACAATCTTGTTTGAATCAAACATACCATAAAATCCAAGCATATCATCATAAATTATCATGTTGGATTACACTTCAACCTAAAAATCAAATGATCATAAAAACAAAAATAGAGATGTTTTTTATTATTATTCACCTTGATTAGGATAAGGAATTCGTGATTTGATTGTAATTAGTTACCCTTGCTTGATTGCTAAGATTTAGATCGATTTATCTCCTCTTTTCTTCCTAAGTAATGTCCGGCTTTTCTTTCTTAGTTTATATTTTGTATTTTTAGAAAATGAACGTGTGAAAGAAAGTGGAAACGAGATTATAAGGTGCGGCAATTACCCTATAATACCCTTGCGTTGATTAATTAACAAATTAAACCATTCATAGGCCCGTTTATTTAATTAAGCTCGGCCTCTAGTTTATTTTCAAATCTCAATCCCTTTATCACTCTAATAATTACATTATTTTATTTAATTTATCTAATTAAATATCCTGAATAGTGTTTGTTAACAAGAAATCTTGTCAACACCTCAAAGTGGAGTTTGAAGTTTAAGTGATTCCTTTGAAACCTCCATCGAATAGGTGAGAGCATCTTACTCTCTTCGATCAGGTAAAGATAGTCGGAAACACCTCTTCTATACCTATCGGCACTGCCAAATGGCTAGCTTCTCTTCGAATATTCCTTTCGAATGGTTTGGCTATGACTCTATAGGAACCCCTTTTCGAAATAGTTGAAGTGGCTTAAGGTTGGGACCTATCGGTTTGGGGAATTTGATTAAATTGAGTGAGTTTCGACTTCGTCGATAGGATGAGCACTTGTTATATTGTGGATGTGAGTTGAAATTCTAAAGATACAAGCATGCTTGGCGTTCAACCTAGTCGAAAGGTAATCTTACAACTAGATTGACTTTGCATGATTATTGTCGTATGAAATTAGAATCTTAGAACTGCTGCATAATTAAAATTACCATAATCTTTCCTTTATTAAACTATAGATATAAAATTTGACTAAATCCCCCAATTCGATCTGGAATTTAGGTTTACTAGCTTTAAAATGTACAAGAAAGAAATGAAGGAAATCCAATCCCTAAAACCAGACCCCTGAGGTCTTATTTATAGGCGCTGGGTGGCTCCTTTCGACACAATGCTTTCTATACGGTCAAAAGGTCAACTTTCCTGCTTTCATGTGCTTCTCTTGAATCTTAGCTTTCGACCTAGTCAAAAGGAATATAATACCAAATTTCCATTGCCGCTAAAAGCTTGGCTTCCTTCTCTTTTACTTTAATCCTTTCAACTTTGTCCGAAAGTACTTTGCTTGATCGCTTCTAGCTTCGTCGAAAGGTATCACTTGATCACTTTCGAATGTATCGAGAAGTGCATAGATGCGCTTTCCACTTAGCTACTTATGTGCTATGTAACTTAGCATGAATGGTGACCTTCAAATCTGTCGAAACATGTGCTTTGGTGGGTTTCGAATAAGTCGAAACACTATTAAGGAATCAGTTGCAGGCGACACCATTCGAAAGCACTCTATCCGACTGATGCAGAACCTCATGTTTTAGTATGCTGGTGGAAGTTACATTGAACTTGTATAACTTTCCCTTAATCAACGAGGATGGTTTAACCGATTTGAAAGGCTAGCCAATGCTTTCGAAAGGGTAGTTTTGGCTGATCATCCATTTGGAGAAGGTAGACAAAGACGAAACCATCTGTTTTGAATGGCTTGGTGCATGTGAAGAAAATACATTAGTCATTTCCTTCGAAAGATACCTTTTGACCTCATCGAAAGGTTTTGGTTTATCACAAATGATGCTGAAGTATCCTTTTTGTCTCGTCGAAAGGTTTCGCTGGTGCTACCATCTTTTTTTCGAAAGCCTTCTTTAATATTTATAGGAACTACTCTAATGGCTTCTAATCTTCACTAATGCTCTTTCTCCTTCTTTCATACTTCCACTCTGAAGAATGTTTTATGAATACCATTTAGCCCCCCTGTAACAACCCTGGTTTGGAGGTTACCTGTATATATTAAATTATAACGGAAGGGATAATTTAATATTTTAAATTAAAAATATAATTGAAAATTTTAAATTGTTTATTTGGAATAAATAATGAATTTTGTAAACAAAATGAGAAAAATAAAGTTTGGAACTTTATTTTGTTAATTTGTACCGGATTAAATATTGATTGGATAAGTATTTGGTTTAAATAAATTCAAATATTGGGTATTAGTTAGTTTGGTTCTAATAAATTAATTAGGTGATGTATTTCAATGTTAAATTGTTGGAATAAATCTAAATTAATGAAAATAAAGTTTTAAAAACTTTATTTTGAGAATTTGAGTAGAACATAATCAAATTGCAATTTATTTGAGTAAATACGATAATACTGGAAAAAAAATGTCAATACTAATCTTTTATTGAATTTAAAATGAAAAACATGAAGATAATACGTATTCTATTGATATAAAATATGGAATATGGTTTAAAAATAATATTTTGATGATTAAAAAGAGTTAAAATGATTTAGTGTAGTTTATTTGACAAGAAAACAATTTTCGTACAAATTGTTGTATAAAAAATAGTGTTTTGTAATAAAGTTGTGAAGTACATATAAAAATAAGGTTTTATTTATAAATATAACATTTTATTGTTGAAACAAATTCTATTTTATTTTAATAAAAAATTTTGTTACATAAAATTGGTTGTATATATTTTTATTGGCTTTAAAAAATGAAATTATATGCACATATTGTTTAAATATGTTAAATAGTGCACTTTACTTAACATTTTCTCTAAGTATATTTAGTCGTGGGCTTTTTGGGTATGATTTAAATCCACAACCCTAAACCTAGAAGCTTCTTGTATGAGAGAAAAATATAGTACGCAGTTAGTTTTCATCTTCTTCTCAACTCAACTTTACAGTAAAAGAAAAAAAGAAAATCCATGGCTATCTTCTTATAAATTCACTTTTCACCCAAATTGCTGCAAATAAAAGAAGAATATCACCAAAAAAAGATTGTAGAAGGTAATCTTTACCATTACTATAGAATAATTTCATCAAAATCTTTGATGAAGGTATGATTTGTCTGTAATTGTTTTTGTTTGCTGTGCATGTCTTCTTTTCAACTAATACAGGTCTTTGAAGCTCCAATTCTTCTTCAAAGTTCACTGCTTGCTATCAAAATCTTTGCTAAATCACCGTGGTGAGTTCAACACTCACAAATGATAACCAAAACTTGAGTTACTGTAAGAAATTTTTCTCATAAAAGCTTTTGTTTTGTATATTCCTCTGTTAGTTATTTTGGTGAGTCTCTCGTTTCTGGTTACTACTTTGAGCACCCATACTTCTTAATTTTATCTCAAATTGCCGTCGAATCTTTTCTAGAGTGTAGTTTAATTGTTGATCTTTTTGCATGCAATTTTCATTGAAAAATATCTCTGGTTGATATGTCAAACTGCTCCCATAAAATAAATACGAATAAGGTTTGCAGTAGAAAATAGTTCACGTAGCCTAAGTCAACCTCACTTTCGACCTACCCACCCACCTGTCGATAGCCTGTCAACCAGGATTCTCTATAGGTCGACCTAGTGGTCGATAAGCCTAAATAAGGGTGTCGACCCCCATGTCGACGTGCGTACTGATGTTCTCGGCCTTCTTTTCCTTGTTTTTCGCAGCGTTTGGCCTTCTTATGCTATGTTTTGACACCATTTCTTTTGCAATCTTGTGATGTTTTTAAATTTGTTAGAGAGCTATGATGTCCATCTATGGATTAGCCAAGATTTGGTGGAATTCGAAGTTTAAATTTTATTTAAATTTGAATATCGATTTTGGAGTAATTTCGATGTTTTTCTTCGATTTCAAACACTGTTTCTCCCAAAGGAATTTTGAGATAATTTTTGAAAAAATGTGCTTTTGAAATTATTATAAACTATTTTTAAACTATTTTAATTATATAAAATATATTTATTTCCTATAATAAGGAGAAATTTCAATAAATTGCTTTCAAAATGATTTTGAAAAATTGTTTACAAATCTCGTTTTCTCTAGAAAATTATTTTATAAATAATATACACTATTTTTACACTTTTCAAACGTATGAGGAAGAGGATTAAACGATTTAGTAAAACATGTGGTATAGGACACATGCGTTTAGTTTTTCAGTTAATTATGGACTTGTACGATCGAAGCAATTCTAGGATATTGGTTTAAGATGATTTCTAGGATTTGCCATTTCATGGCGAGTTTTGAGATTTATAATTCCTATTGCTAGGAATTATCTAAGATGGCCAATATTTGGAAAGATTTGTGGTTCGAGATCTACAAATTTTGGAGTTATAATCTATGAGAACCCGTTATATTATTTTACTTGCCGATGAGATGAAGTGAGTCATGAGATTTTTGTGTTTTGAGATTTTTCATGATTTTATTTTCTAATGTGGCATTGAGTAGTGGTTAGAAAACCGTTAAGTGATAACCTGTGGTATGGGACGCACTGTTACCACTCTTCGGGTTCCTCTTAGGGAGTTTGAGACACATTCTGGGTTTACTAGTATAATAGACCTTCGGGTCATCTCAGTTTACGACTTCGATCATGTAGGATTTATGACTTCGGTCGTCTAGGATTTAAGACTTCAGTCATTTTGGATTTATGACTTCGGTTGTCTGAGTTCTATGACTTCAGTTGTCTAGGTTAGGTACCTAGAATATATATAGTACTGGTCTGAGTTTGACACGTGTGGAATTGCTTTGGCATGCAATCGGGGATCTGGCCAATCCGAGTTTTTTGAGTTTTCGGAGCTTTATTAGGATTTCATCTTTTTAGATATCTTAGCCTATAGTTATATAATTTGTTATACATATATGGTGATTTCATTTTCATAAGGTTTTGAACTCTTATTGGGTTCCTTGAGTTAAGAGTTTGCATGATTACTTGATTCTAAGTTATATATTTATATGCCGATGAAATGAGGCATAATTGAGTTTGAGATTTTGATGTTTCCTCTTATGGCTATCATTTTGCTTATTTACATTTACGTTGAATAAACTTGAGTAGGAATCACTTATGGTATGTTAAACCTATTAATGAGTTATCGTTGAGCCATTATACCATTGCCACCCTTGGTATTATAAATAGAACATCATTTTTATCATTCCTTTCTACTTAAAGGAATGTTTCCCTTATGCATGTATATCCCCTTATCTCTTGCTAATATCAAGTGCTAGTTAACCCGACTCGTGTATTTATTACGCGGGTCAGACCGCATTGCAGGTTAAGATCTTTTGGATTTTTCGGTTTAGCAGTATCTTTTGGACTTCTATACCAACCCTTTTGAATAGGAAGCATAGTTATTATGTAATCACTTTTAGCAGTTGTCTTGTTGGGAACTTAGATATGTATATTCTTTTGTGGGGATGTGTGTGTGTGTGTATATTGTGGTTGAATACCACTTGTGACATGTTCTATTACATTTGATGTATGTGTATATGTATATCCGTCTATGTTTGCTGTTCAGTGACTTGAGATTGTTGATGTTGTTATGTTTTGTTTCTGAATCGATCCTGTAGCCACCATAGTATTGTATTCGATAGGAATAAGTATGTCGAATACTTAAGAAGAAAAGAAAAAAATGAGTACCAAATCAACATATTTAGCTCTTATCTAATGCAAGACTATGATGGTCACCCTTAACCAGCTCTATTCTTAGCGTTAGCAGACGGAATACCTCAGTAATTCTCTTTGTTAATGTGGGTCATGGGGTGGGGCGTCACATTCTCCTTTAGTATAAAAGAAGCTTTTGTTCTTTAGGACCAAAATTCCAAGAATTTCTTTCTTTATTTCCCTTGCGTCTTCATTATAATTCGTTTTCATCCCTTTGACAGAAGCCCATCTGATACTGAGAAAATCTTGTTTTGAATTCAACTTCAGAAATTCAATGGAAAGTTCACACATTATTATAGAAACTCAGTAAAGGGATCAAAAATTCGTTACCGGAAGTTCAATGAGAAATCATAACGAAAATCATATAAGGAAATTAGGAGTATGAAATCTGCAAATTACCATAAAAAGCAATTTGGAAATTTAGAATCCATGAAATTAGAAATTTAGTAGGAAATCGTCATGAAAATTCAATAAGGAATCTAAGAATAAGAAGTTCACAAATCATCATGAAAATCGACAAAGGAACTTAGAATTCTCGAAATTAGAAATCCAATAAGAGACCATAAAAAATTCATTAAGGAAATCAAAAGTATGAAATCCACAAATCACCATAAAATCATTAAGGAAATCTAGAATTCACAAAATTAGAAGCCCAATGAGACGTCATCAAAAATCCAATAAGAAAACCAAGAATATGAAATCCATAAATTGTCATAAAAATCAATTAGGAAATTTAAAATTCACATAATCCAATATGAAATCTTTATGGAAGGAAATAAGGAAATTGACAATTCACAAAATGAAGAATTCAACCGAAATCTTGTTAAGATCCCATCTGACGAATAGACTATTCAAAATTTCATTCAATATAAGTACAAAGTTTGAGAACCGTCTAGTAATGGTAGATTTTCTAGGTTTAGGCAATAGATCCCTAAGCCTATCTGGCGGTAACTCTATAATCACTCCTAGAATACTTTGCCAGAGTTTATTTAAAACTTATGCCATGAATAGAGAAGAGGATTCTTGTTATTCAAAGGAAAACATCATATTAATAGATGTGTAGTTTCTACTAATTAGTAATATTATTATTATATTAGAGCTGCATAGTTCCGTAAAGCCATGCAGTTATTCAGAATAGTAGTTCCGTAATACAAGTTAGCCATTCGGAGTAGTAGTTCCGTAGGACCAGTCAACCGTTCAGCAAGTAGTTTCGTTCGGTTGTCTAACTTTTCAGCCGTTCAATCGATTAGTTGGTCGTTTAGTCGATTAGCTGTTCAGCAGTGCAAGCTCCGTTTGACTAGTCAATCGTTCAGCATTACAAGTTTTGTCCTACTGCTTAACTGTTCAGCAGTGCAATGATCCAAATAACATATTATTATATATAATATAATATAATATATAGACTCTTCTACCTTAAAGGATCACCATATTTCTAAGGATTCAGGAGTGGTTTACTTAATCTTATTCTTGGAATAAAGTCACTTGTATCTTTGTAGTAAAAGTTTGTTCCATTCTTTTAGCATTTATATAAATCTTTGCTTTTCGTCTCATGTTTCAAATTGCTTTATCTATTTTTATTATCTCATGTTTTCTTTTTGGATGAAAGTTTCTCAATTTAGTGATGGGAGAGCCACCATTCAAGTATTGAACGTACTGAAATTTGCTATCTTATATTTTGCTTTTTTTGATTATGATCTTGGATTCCTTGTCTTTCTCGGATTATGGCATTGGACATCTTCATCCTATTGCCTTTATTTGTAACACTCTTTTGGGTTTCATCTTTGTCATAGACAGTGGATAGATTTCTTTCTTCAACCCTTTGTTCTTTTGGGTTTTGACTTTTGTTTTTAGTTGTAGATATCTTTGTCTTTCTACATCTGTTTGGTGCCTTTTTCAGGCTTCCCTTGTTTCTAAAGGATGTTGTACATGTTAAGTTGACCTTTCTCTAAAAGGTTTCTGATGGGTGCTTAACCTGACCTTCCTCCTAAGAGGTGATTTGGATGTCAAGTGTTCTTTGGTGGGTGCTTGATAAGAGGTGAACTAGATGTTGGAGGTTTTGTCCCTCCCTTCAGGAGGTGCTATGGAAGATCATCGTTGGCTTTTTAGAGGATTTGACCCCCCTCCCTCTATGAGGTGCCTTTGGTAAGGGCTTAAGAGGATTTTTCTCTTCCTCATAGAGGCGCCTTTGGTAATGGCTTTTTAGAGGTTTTGACCCTCCCTATAGGAGGTGCCTTTGGTAAGGGCTTAAGAGGATTTGACCCTTCCTCCCGAAGGTGCCTTAGGTAAGGGCTTTTTTAGCGGTTTTAACCCTCCCTCTAGGAGGTACCTTTAGTAGTGGCTAAAAATGGTTTTTCTCATAGTGGAAATACAAATCTCAAATAAAAGATTAGGAGACCGTGATTCATGAGCCTATAGTTTTTTAGGCAAGTATAGGATTTCTTGATCTGAGTTTTTGTCAATGAACTTTGATAGATTTAAAATTTTTCTAGAAAAAGTATGAATAGGCTTCTCCTTGCCTATGGTTGTAGAAAACTTTGAAATATTGAGATTGCTTAGTTATAAATCCTTTTTGTGCATTCACTAATGCTACATAGTATTTTTGGAAGATTGCACAAATCAGTTCTTAAAATAGATAGACATTTGTCTTTCCCAAGTTACGGGGTAATTGAAAATAACCTTTCTTTGAAGATATGTTTAGGGAATTCCTTTTAGTAAGATAGTTTGCCAAAAATAGTGTTAGTATACCATATCTTGGTTGGCATTGCATAGTAGTGGAGTGGTCTATTTGTATGTTTTTCTCAGAGACTGGTGACAGATTAACAGCGATACGAGCAAGCCTTTGTATTTTGTTGATTGATGGTGATTTTGTAATCAAGAATTTGAGTTGTCTTTCTTAGGTAGTAAGGAATTTGTTATGCCTCAAGAGTATTTTGAATGCTATTGACTGGTTCTGTTTTTACTTGTAATGATACTAGAATTTTTAATTAGTACATGATTAATTTTAAGGACAGCTTGAAGTACAAATTAAAGTACAAATCAAGTTAAAATGTTAAGAAAGAAGATAATTCATAGTTGAACTAATTCTGCAAGACTTCATGATTTTTTAGAGATCTGATTTTGAAATTGCTAAGCAGCTTTCTTCAAAAGATATCTCTATGTTTCTTTGATGAACTCCGTTAGGGTTCCTAACATGATCATATTTTGAACCATTCCGGCTAATGTGTGACACTCATTGGTCTTATGTCCATTTTCTTTGTGATAATCACAATAACTTTCTCCTTCTCCGGGTTCTGGCTGGCTTCGAATTTTACGAATAGTTGAGCTGCTATAGACTCTTTTTGGAAGCAATTACCTTTTACTTCTCCAACATTGCATCATTCAACTACTGATTTCCTTAACCCTCTTGAAATCCGAGCTCTGGAATGTACATATGATGAAGCTCTTGATAACATGAGAGTTGTTACTCAAAGTGATTTAAAATCGATAGTGTTCCCTCAAACTACCAACATTGTAGAACCATTTATGGAATCTATTAAAAAGGTATACCTTCAAAAAAAAAAATTCAACTAAATGAGATCCTTCTTACTTAGAACATATTGAAGCAACACTGTTTTATGATTCAAATCTCACTCTAATTCGTTCGAATAAAAACAAGAAGTACGAAGAATAAAGTATGCGAGAACAATGAAGTTAATGAGTACTATTTATTGCAAATGCCAAAATGTACAAGGCCCTACAATATTGGTGTAGAGAACATGTCTAGTGATGGTAATTGTGGTTATTAGGTTATGGTCAATCAATTAAATCTCTATAATCAAAGATCTGAAAATTGTTGTAAGTTTGAAAGTGACTCTTTGGTCAACAGTTTACTTTTACATTCTGAGATGTACGAACGAATATGGGATGAACGTGGTTATGAAGAAACAAAGATTAGGATACAATATATGAATATTATTGGGTTAAGTGATTGGATGTAGATGCCAGAACCTATTTTTGTTATCGCCAAAATGTTTGGCGCTGTTGTGGTTTTGTTAACAAAGTGCATGAGTTGTACGTTTATCCTCACTATAGTTTGTGCGAGCTTGTTAAACCAAAATAGGATAGTTGTTATGGCCTATGTAGATAATTCACATTTTGTTGGTATTAAACTCCATCTGGATTCTCCTTTGACACCTACTCCTCAATTCACATATTTTCAACGGTTTTACAATATTAATGCAGCGGATTAGGTCAAACTATACAAGGAAAGAATTAAAAAGTATTTAGCTTTAATTAGAGGACCATCAAGATGAAGGACATGGACTTGAAGTAGAATATGTTACTACTTGTAAATTTTGATAAATTTGGAAATGGTGGATTATTTACTTTTCATTGTACATAAACAATGTATGGGTGTAATTTGGTTTGAATGGTTTGAGAATGGTTGAATGGTTTGAACTTGTTTGAAAGTTTGACGGTTTCCTTCAAAAAAAATGTTTAATGGTTGAGTGGTTTGAACTTGAGAATGGTTGAATGGTTCGAACTTGTTTGAACTTGATTGAATGTTGAATGTTTAGTTTTTCTGAATGGCTTGAACTTGTTTGAATGGTTGATGGTTGAATAGTTTGAACTTGTTAGAATTTTTAATGGTCGAATGTTTTGAACTTGAGATGGTTAAATGGTTTGAACTTGTTTTAATGTTGAATGTTTAATTTTGTTTGAATGGTTTGAGAATGGTTCAATAGCTTGAACTTGTTCGAATGGTTTGAGTACGGTTGTACTCATAAAATATGGTTTGAAATTTTATGGGTACATCATGGTTTAATTCGATGGGAGCAAGTCTCATAAGCATAGCAGTTTCGACATATGAACATCGAGTTTAACTGTTTCCCCTAATGGTTTGACCAAGTTCGATAAGCATGTTCCGTCTGCACGTGATGAATTCGACATAGGGGTGTCGTTCCCAAAAGTATTGCCTTTTTTCGATGGCTTCTGCCAAACTATTTTTTCTTCGATTGCCATCCACCGTTTGTGGTATCATAAAATTCTTACTACTATACTATATCTTACTGCAGTGGCTATCTGTTGACTGTACTAGTGTAATTCGACAGAGGCATGTCGTTCCCGAAAGTTTGGCCTTTTCCCGATGTTTTCATTTTGAACTTAACTTTTTAACTCGGCAAGCATCTGTTACTCCTACTATCATAATTTGCTTCCCCCTCTGAATGTATCACTTTGGTAATGCTAGGTCGATATAAGCATAAGAGTTCGGTGAGCCCTAGCCGAAATTGATACCTGGCAATAATAATCCCCACCGAACTTCACATCTTCCATGTACAAACCATCAACAGCCTAAAACCATTGCCATAGTCACAGTTCACCATACATAAACATTTCCATTCCATACATAAACATTTCCATTCACAAGTTTAACACATAAACATAAGTAGAGAACTATAAACAAACATAGATAAGAAAAAATAAACATTCATAACTATATTTATATATCGACATATAAGTTCAACACCATAAACATCCATAAATAACAATAGGTCATCACCAAACACACATACTACCCAGTATACACCATCATACATACAAAACACACATAGTTCGACACACCAAACACACATGCTACCCAAACTACACCATCTCCATCACAAAAAACACATACCCCCCAAAATGAATGATCACTAAAACTATCATAGTGCAACATCATTTCTTCTTACTTTCACCTTTCTTGCCATGTTCACTCGTTCCTTCATCTTCTTTATTCTTCAATTTCTTTGCCTTTAAGTCCTCATCATTTTCTTCTACACGATCATGTTCTCCATATATCTCAAGTGGTTTATCTTCCTCTATACCTTCCACTCATTCTAGCACTTGCAAAATTAACTCGGTGGGTGTGTAAGATTTATGAAGTCTGCAATGTGGGTAAGTCTTCGATTCTACAAGTGCAAATATTTTCATTAGTAACAAACTTACATAATATATGAAATAAGTTACGCTAACATATGAGCTTATAATGCGTACAACAAGTGAATATTGTTTACTTATTTGACCAAGCTCAGTGAATAATGCTTGTGGATTGGCCGTCAACTGATGTGACACAGACTTATTCCATTCCATGTTCATTGAATCTCAGTCCCAAGGCATACAACACTATTAGATGTCAAACTCTCATTAAAAAGATGATATTGCCACTCACTCCACCTAAAATTTACTAAATTAAAGTAGGTTGCCTTGCATGACATTGCCGAAGATATTCATTTTTCGGTCTCTAGACTGAAGGTGGTGGTAGGAGTTGGTTGACAAATCTAAATTGATGAAGAAATTTTTAAAGTGGATACAACTCTAGTATTTCAAAACAAACAATTGGACCATTGTATAAAGCACATCGTAGAAAAAAGATAATGATCTATTGTTTAGCCAATCCAAATTAACATCCATGGCTTTAACGCCATCAGTCTTCTCTCTAAGAATGACTGAATCAAGGGCGAAATTTTTGCTAAGCTCTATTGCAAAATAAAACGGTGACCACTGCGCACCAGACAGTGTGCTAATATACCGATTGTGTCATTTCAAAATGGGTAAGTATTCATATATCCAAACCTATACAAGAACTTTATCATAAATAGATGCCAAAACAATTCATTATAATTTTATTTTACTCGTACCTAAAGTAGGGTAATACATCTAGAAATTTTAATTACACCTTTTATAGTACCTAAGCTAAATTGTAAAGCAACCAACATAAGCATGCAATCCACCAAGAGTAAGTGTACACTTGCCCTAATACATGTAAACATTGTAAAAAATGTACCAAAACTTTTTTTCCCTAATTTATCACTGCAAACTAACACGCCAATGGTATACAATAGGTATGCAATCACGTGTTGTTTTTTCCTATCTACACTATCTTCCTCTTGAGAACCAGAAAATCTTGTTCGTAACCATCCCTGTACTTTTGTCTCCCCACCTAACAGATCTTTAGTCAGTTTTTCATCGACGCCAAAGCACTTATCTAACAAGTCATATACATCATCATCACTTATCCTACTCGACTCCCCAAATGGTCTGGTAACAGCCTTTCCATCCACATAAAGACGAGTAATGTGAAACCTTCACGGACGATGAAATGTGTTTGTTTTCCGGTAGAACCATTCTATAAATGCATTGATCAACACCTTACCAACTTTATCGTGAGCATATTCTATTATATGTCCAAATCAAGATTCAACAACCACGGTCTTAACAACATTCCTTGGCTAAATCCTAACGTTTATGGGTTCCAACAAGGCTGTTGTTAACAAGATTTCCTGTTAACAGCTCATATGCTTTTCAAAAAGTTGTATTATATGGGTTCAACCTTTTGGTTGAGTGTATTCACATTTCTGAATGAAGTGATTAAGTCGAAAGGTTCTAAAACATCGGCTTTGACCACCATTGGGAACGATCAACGCCGGATGGTTTTGGGTGTCTATTTATTCTGGGTGGAGAATATAGATGAGATTAGTTCACCTTTAACAAGGTTGAAGGGTTAGAGTTCCATTCAAACCCTTCGGCTAGTCTAGAGTCAGGAAATCACTAAACCTTCCGCTTTTTCCAAAGGGTATAAGAGGTCATTAAAACTTTCTGACCTAATTATACTCATTATTCAACCCTCAAGTTAATCACTTCATTATACTCTCTCTCTCCCTTGGAATCCGAAGGTAATTGACTGTCGATTAACGTTTCCTTTGAACTCTTTTGGAAAGTAATGAACCCCCCGAAATCATCGAAAGGAGATATTCATCTGTCGCATTTTTCCACTTTCAGCTTCCTGGGTACATATTCTTCATGTGAAAACCTTTTTAAAAAGAATGCATTATCCAAACATATTTAGATAATAATAAGAGTTGATTTAGTATGCCATGAGACTTATATTTATAGTTAATTCACAAGAACTTTTTTCATTATTGATGCCGAGTAAAGGAGAATGGAACTTATGAAAGCGTCACATGATATGTTCTCGAAATAAATAAAGAATACAAGAAATAAACCACAAATGATTAGTCGTTAATATTAAATTAACGCCTAATCATGATTATCCCAAAATTCCGAGTTGATCACAAGCCATAATTCTCTTTATTTCGTCATAATGGAATTTGATACAAAATTTAAGAAGTTAGCCCCCAATTTGATTTCTAAATTTGGATTACAAAGTAATAAGCGGGATCAGTAGTGATTGATAGGTAAAAGAGTGAGAAGAAAAATCAGATCCTGGATCTAAATCCCTAGGGTTTTATTTATAGATGCAGGGGGTCCTCCTTCCGGCCTTATGCCTTCATCGGAGATGGAAGGTTGCTTCTTATACGCTGTTGTAAACCTTTCGGTCTTGGCGATAGGTTTCTTCATGTACACGGTTGTAAGCCTTTCATTCTTGATGGAAGGTTGGTTTATTGTACATCATCACGGATTGCTGGTAGCCGCTTAAGGGTTTATATTTCCCAATGTATTCATGGACTTCTCGTCTCTCGAGTAGGGTTGGTTTCTTATAAGGTATTGTGAACCTGTTGGCCTTGTCGGAGGGTTGCTTCTTTACTTGATTACCATCGAGTGATATGCTCTTTCTGAATGTAATCAGAAGGTGGTATTCTATTGAATTATGGAGGCTGGCTTTGCTTAAACCTTTCGATACTGTCGAAAGGTGTGAGATATTACTTTAACCAGTTCAAAAGGCTTATTATGCTTTCGAAAGGGTTATCAATTGAGTCCCATGTTCTTTCCCTATCGTTTCTACCCTTCTCCAAAGACATCTGTTTGAATGACGAATGGTGAAACCCTTCGCCTGCTCTGAAGGGTTCAGATCTGTGGCGAACTTGTCACTTGCATTCCTTTATTCCTATCAAAAAGATTTGGGGCGACTTCATTTCCCTAGTCTTGCGTTACTTAAGCTACCTTATAACCATTTTCCTGTTTGGTCCAAGAGATACTCAGCAGTTTTATATCTAGCTGTTTTGCTTAGCTTTAGTAGCTCACTCTTTCATGCCTGCAAAAGTTCTACCTTCAAGCTACCATGTGCTTCTTCTTTTCTGGTGTCATACAATCCTTTCGGTGTCATCGAAAGTTAAATTATTCTGATACTCTTTACCTATTCAGAAGGTCTCTAAAGTGTCTTCTTTATCTTTATTTAAATTTCATGGTTAACATTTATCCCCCCCTTATATAAAAAAGGCTTTTGTTCTTTAGGACAAAGGTTCCGGGATAATCAAGACGCCCCTGCATTTCTGTAAGTCCGCTAATAATAATGTATGCTATAAATTCCTTTCCTATTTGATGGATTTTTAACTTTAATTTTATTTTTGGCAGGGGACTCATCTCTTAACATTCGAAACCAAATAGTAATTGCTTCTCATTTTGCCACTGATGATAAAAGTTTCCAAGCAATAGAACGTTAGAAGACCATAAATGGGTAGTTTGGGAGCTTGCATCTTGTGAAAATAAATATATAAAATTCTTAATAATAGAAGAAGACCAGAATCCTAATCTGACCACTTGTCCTTAATAATGTGTAATAGAAGACTAGAAATCCACTTTTGCATTGACAATAGAAATCCAAAAAACCGTTTCAGGTAATAAATAATAGATGATTAGAGTATTCTCTTTTGATATTCGATAATAGAAATCCAAAGCATTAGTCAATGATAGAAGTCCAAAATTCCAATTTTGGTATTGATAATGGAAGACCAGAATTCTATTTCTAGCGATCAATAATAGAAAACTAGGATACCATCCTTGGCAATTAATAACAGAAGATCAATTAATGTAGAAGACCGAATACCATCTCCGGCAATTAGTAATAGAGGACCAGAATACCATTTCTGGATATTAATAATAGAAGATCAATTAGTAATAGAAGATCAAAATACCATCTCCGGCAATTAATAACAGAGGACCAGAATACCATTTTTTACAATTAATAGTTGAAGACCAGAATACTATTTCCGGCAATTAATAATAGAAGACCAAAATACCATTTCTGGCAATTAAGAATAGAAGACCGGAATACCCATCTGGCGGATACTTGAGAATTCTTTCTGATTATGCCCATTGAATGTGCCATCTTCAGGCTTTGAGGATGCCTTGAATACTTTTACTTTCTCGGGCTCGAGTTTTCTTTGTTCATTTGTCATTTGTTTTGTCCTATTTCAGGAGAGGACTCTTTTGTCCAATTTTGTACTTATTTAAGCAGAGCCTATTTCAGGTTGTTTATCATCTTTGATAATACCAACCTTTTAGGTGGTTGCTGTTTTAAGCTATGCTAATTTCTGCAAGTGCCTATTTCAAGCATGGACTTTTATTAATCTACCAGACATTTCATCTGGGGTTCCGATGTGCTTGGCTAGCTTATTCTGAAGCAGGGTCCTAGGACTTACCCGACCTCCCTCCAGGAGGCACCTTAACCTAGCCATAGCATGATGCGATTAAGGGCTTGTTTGGCACCTTGGCTAGGCCACAGCATGGCGACAAAAAGGGATTACACATCCCCCAATGCGCTCGGCTAGCTTATTTTGAAGCAGGGCCTGAGGACTTACCCGACCTCCCTCCAGTAGGTGCCTTATACTGGCCATAGCGTGACGCGGATAAGGGCTTGTGCTACTTTAACCTGGACATTTCCGGTTTTGACACAGATAAAGGTTTACGACCTCCCTCTAGGAGGTGCCTTGACCTTGCCTTCTTGGCGCGACCAAAGCTCTATCATTATTGGTAGCCTACCATCTTAGGTAGTCCAAGTTTTGAGGAGAATTTTACTCCTAACCATGTAGTCTTTTCATAACGAATTATGGTAGATACATTCTTAAAATTGCTTTATTCATTCAGAGTTGGAAAATATGGTTTCAAAAGTTCAGTGTTCCAGGTTCTTGGTACCATATTTCCATTAGGATGGCATAACTTGTAAGCTCCCAGGGGAATTTCTTTGAAGATTATCAATGGACCTTCCTAATTTGGTCCTAATGGTCCATCCGAAGGGTTTCTTGTGTTGGCCATTACCCTTCATAGTACTAGATCTCCTTGCCTAATGACCTTGCTTTTACTTTTAAGTTGCAATATTTCGATATTCTCCTTTGATATTCAGCCATTCTCAAGGCTGCTTCATCTCTTAGTCCCTGAATTAGGTCAAGTGATTCCTTTCTCAATTCTTGGTTTTGGTTGAAGGCGTAGGCAATCCTTCCATGGGAAGGTACCTCAATCTCCACAGGTAGTATTACTTCACATCCATATGTTAGAGAATATGGGGTATAACCCATTGTAGTTATAGTTGATGTTCTATAAGCTCACAATACTAGTGGTAGCTCTTCTACCCAATTTCTCTTTGCCTTATTCAACCTCCTTTTCAAGATTGACTTTATTGTCTTATTAGCAGCCTAAACGGCTCCGTTGGCCTTTGGATTGGTGACTGAAGATTTTTTTTAAGATTCCATTCATGTGACAATATCGTGAAAATTCTTTGCTCTCAAATAGGATTCCATTGTCGGATATTATCCTATAAAGTATCCCAAATCTCATGACAATGTTTTGGATAACAAATCTTAGTACTTTCCCAAAAGTGATTTTCGAGAGTGGCTCCGCTTCAACCCATTTTGTAAAATAGTCAATTGCTATTATGGCATATTTTGCCCCTCCCTTGGAGATTAGAAGTGGCTCGATCAAATCAATTCGCCAAACATCAAATGGCCATCGACGAGAAATGGGGGTCAATTGACTTGATGGATGATGTGGTATTTTCGAATAACGTTGACACCTTGCACACCTTTTAACGTATTCAATAGCTTGTTTGGTTAAATGTGGCTAGGAAAACCCTTGCCTCATTATCTTTTTGGCTAACTTGGTTCCATTAGAATGATGCCTATAAAACCCTTTGTGTGCTTCCTTTAGTATTTCTAATCCACTTTCGGAATTCGCACCTCGTAAATTGGGAAGGGCGTATCCTTTCTTGTAGAGAATCCCATCCATAGTAGTAAAGCTCTGAGCTTATCTTTTCAATTTTCATGCTTCTATTTTATCCACTGGCAATGTTCCATTGACAATATAATCCATAACTAGATCCATGCAAGTGTTTTCATATCTTTCTTCTGCTGCTGGAGTGACAGATTCTTCATTCAATGTTTCCTGATCTATCTCTTCCAATTCTTATGCTAAGGCTTGTGATCGGGTTAACATTAATAACTCGTTAGCTTTCTCTTCTTTTCTTTCCTCAATACTAGGATTTGATTGAAATCTAACAGGCACAATTCAAGTTTCGGGAGCTCCTCTTGAACTTGCCAATTTGGCCAATGAATCCGCTTGAGAATTGTCCTTTTTGGGTATTTGATGTATACAAAAATCTTCAAAAAGTGCAAGCAATTTTAAAACTTTCTTCACATAATGACTCATTTTAGGATCCTTTGTCTGATATATTTAGTTAGTCTAGTTAACAATTATCTGGGAGCCGCTAAACACTTAAATCCTTGGAATTTTAAGTTGTAGGGCAATAGTTAACCCTACAACCATGGATTTGTACTCTGCCACATTGTTAGTTGCCGAGAAACCTAATTTCATAGAATATTATAGTTTGTACTCATCTGGGGTAATTATCACATAGCCTGCTCCGGCCCCTGGCTTGTTTGAGGCGCCACCCATAAATAATTGCCACTTAGGTTTCACATCCTTCAATCTTTCGGATTGTTCTGAAATGAATTATGTACACTCGTTATCAAAATCAACTAAGTCTTGCCCTTTTCTAGCTGTTCTAGGTTGATAAGCTATATCATACTGACTTAGCTCAATGCCCTATTTGATCAATCTTCCAGAAGTTTTTGGTTTGTCGAAGACTTGTTTCAAAGGAAAATTGGTCAACAGTTTCACTGGGTGAGCTTGACTGGGTATCGAATTTCAGTGTCCTTTAACCTTCTGCTTACATAATAAACTGGTAGTTGTAGTCCTTTGCCACTTCTAATCAATGCTGAGCCGACCGCATGTTCGGAAATCGCCATATACAAGAATACATCCTCCCCTTCTTCGGGACTGGACAAGATCAGGGGTTTTTCCAAATCTACTTTTAACTCTTGGAATTCCATTTTGAAATCTTCATTCCCTTTAAAAAAATTCTTCTTCCTAATCACCTTAGAGAATAGTATGCACTTATCAGTGGCATTCGATATAAATCTGCTTAATGAAGCCACCTTCCCATTTAAACTCATGACATCCTTACTCATCTTAAGTTTTATCATATCTTTAATGGCCTTAATTTGCTCTGGGCTCGCCTCAATCCCCTGTGCACTCACAATATAACCAAGAAATTTTCCACAATGGACTTCAAAGTTGCATTTTTGGGGGATGAGTTTCATTTTGTCCTCGCGGAGCACTTTGAATTTTTCATTCAAGTCTACTAGATGATCCTTCACTTCTTGAGATTTTACTAACATGTCATCCACATAAACTTCCAGGTTCCTCTTAATTTGATCCTTGCACATTTGGTTAACCAATCTTTGATAGGTTTCCCCAGCATTCTTTAATTCGAATGGCATTACCTTATATCAATAAGTTCCTTCATCCATAATAAAGATGATATGCTCTTCATTGGGTTTAAACATAGGGATTTAATTATATCCAGAATACGCATCCATCAAGGAAAGCAGCTTGTGTCCACTAGTAGAGTCGATCAATTGATCTATCCTTGGAAGTTGATAACAATCCTTTGGACAAGCTTTATTTAGGGGCATTTCACTAGAAGGACAAACTTTGCAGTCTAATTGGTTTCTAGGACACACATCCATAGAAATTAATTCCAAGGCCAAAGTCAGCACAATAATTACTTCTAATGACAAAATCAGCAGTCTAATTACTTTCAGGTACATAATTTCATAGGTTTGTAGGCCTAAGAAAATAATTATTTTGCATTCTGTCCTTAAAAGTAATTATTTCAGCTGTGTGTCCTAGAAACTAATTGCACTTGCTAAAGAGGCCTTTGTGGCTAATTTCCACCTTTATTTAAATCCGTGTAGTCCACACAAGTCCACCACTTTCCGTTAGATTTCTTTACTAGAACTGGGTTTGCCAGCCACTTTGGATAAAGGACCTCTCGTATGAACCCATTTTGCTACAATTTCTTAACTTCTTGTTTTAAGGCGGTAGTTCTCACCTATCGAAATTTCTTTTCTTTTGCTTGACCGAAGGAACATCTGGATTGATATTCAAGGCATGGCTAATAATTGTAGGGGTAATTCCAACCATATCAGAGTGGTTCCAAGCAAAGACATCCTTATTGTCTTCCAAAAATCCTGTTAATCTTGACTTTAAGTGCCCTTCACCCCTTCCCACTCTGATTATTTTAGTTGGAGTTGTAGGATCTATCAGAACTTCCTTGGTTTCCTTAACTGTTTTTACTCTTTCCACATCCTTACGACAGTTTAATTCTATACCGATTTCACTTTCTTCTACCGACTTAGAATCTGTTCGTTTTCTCTTCCCCTACATTGCAAAACATTTCGCAACAACACATTTGTTAGATTTATCAAATTTTTTCCTTTCTTCGAACGATGGACGTAGAAATCCATCTTCCGAAGGCTATAAAATAATGAAAGAATCAAAATAACAAGTGAACGCCCTATTATATTGCTCTAGAGTTGCAAAATACATGTCCCTTGACGCGAATCGCTTGTCTTAGATGGTGCGCCAGTCGTTTTTAGTGAGGAACTTGAGCACTAGATATTTTGGAAAGATAAACGCGTCCACTTCGTCCAGCGCCGACCGTCTAAAGGAAGCATTATGGAATGACGGTTGGTCTACGTCACGAAGGTTTTTTCAAAAATTCGAGAGCATAGGGGGAGTCCTAGTTAGACCAGGAGCATTACTTGTCCAAGTGGAGTTTCCCCTTATTGTTGAATCTGAAAATAGGTTCGATGCTAGGCTTAATCTTATCCTTGGAAATTCCCATTCAAATGAATTACGAAATATCACATTTACAGCACTTCTTGTATCAACCAAGATTTTTGTGACCATCGAGGATCCTATTTGAGCTGTAATCATTAGTGGATCATTATGTTGATGATCAATTCCCCTTCTTAGATCTTGTGGATTGATCACCAGTGTGTGCATATTGATGTTGTATTTTGGACTCTTGAATGGTGGTTCTTCTTGTATAGAAAATACTTCCTTCTTGGCTTCATGAATGTATTTATTCCTAGCATTTTGACTTCTACCAGTGGGATGCGGTCCTCCGTATATAACATCAATTCTATTTTGAGGTGGACCCAGAATTAACGGGTCCTTATCCTCGATTATATTCACAGCATTGCCAGCAGGCTTCCTCGCATCAGTATCTAGGGGGTGATTTTATGTGGATTCTTCACGAACTCTTTCAACTGCCCTTCTCGGATTAACTTCTGAATTATTCCAACCAGTACCTTGCATTCATTCATTCTATGGCCATTTGCCTTGTGGTAGGCATAATATTTGTCTCATTTCTTTTGTTCAAGGTAAATTCGAGCTTTGAATAAAGTGGGGAAGTTAACCTTATCTTGGGTCATTGCATAGATGTAGGAAATCAGTCGATTTAATGCCACTGCTTTAGTATTAGTGCCCTTCCATCTGGCTCTCTTAGGAATCCTTTCTGGGCCAAACCTACCGTTGTCCTTCTTGTGACTAAATTTCTTCTTTGAGTAATATAATTCGTCCATCCGAATAAATTTGTCAACTTGGAAATGGAAATCTTGAAGATCCTGACATCCATGGATGAACAGATCCTTCCAGAAAGGAGAGTTAACTATGAGCCTCGAGTGGACTGCAATGAGCTTGTCTCTATCATTCATTCCTTTGTTTTTAAAGGCTTCAGTATTGGATCTCTTCAAATAATCTCCTAACAACTCTCCGTGGTTTTTTCTGATGTTAGCGAGCACGATAGAGGGATACTTACATATGAAAAACTGAGCAGAGAACTCATACGAGAACTGCTTCCAGGAATATATCGTGTCTTCACGATACTGTCGGTACCATTTTGCAGTAGCTCCTTGTAGTGCGACCGGAAAAAGCAAACATCTGATTGCACCGGAAGCATTGTATAAGTCCATCTTACGATCAAACGCTATTAAATGGTCATTTGGATTGGTTGTCCCATGATATTCATATTTGAGACCTTTACATGAGGTGGTATAGGTCCTGACATGATTTCGTCGATGAAAGGAGCAAACCTTTCATTGTCATTTACTCTTTCATCTTCAGTTCTTTTTAACTTGACATTTAATAGGTCCTTCACTGCCTTTTCTGCGACGTCTTTGAGGTATGCCTCACTGCTCAAATATTTCTATTGTCTGGCTTGTATCCATCCGAAGTTGAGCTTGCGGAACAATCCTTATCTTCTGCTTGAACTCTCCTTTAATAATTGGCCTTTAATGGAAGCTCATCTTTCTACTTAGATGAAGAAATATTGACTTTGCTCTTTGCGACACCTGTGTTGATCTTCAGATTTTTTCTTGGTGAGGCAACCTCTTCTTCCGCCATAGCAGCTTTCATAGACAATCGATGAGATAACACCTCATTCAAGAGATCTTTCATCTCCGCCATTTGTCATTCTAGATATGCGATTTTCGCAAGGTGTACCTCCAGTTGAAGATTTTGAGTCGGAACTGGCTGTGGTGATAATCGAAGCTGAGTCGTAGGTAAAGTCGGTTGAACTGCGGTGGAAGATTGCCCTTACTCCCTGTTTCCAGGGTTGAAAGATGGTGAGATGTTCTCCCCCAGTGATGTTACAGGTTCACCCCTTTCACTGAAAGGTGGAAGTTTTTTGATCTCATTTTCCTACAACAAATTAAATTCCCACAATTAGTCGTGTTAACCACAAGGACGGCGGTTCAAGCCCTCCTTCTAGCGCCAAAAATGTTAAAAAGATTTCTTGTTAACACCGCACACGCTTTTTACAAAGTTCCCTTATATGGGTTTAACCTTTCGATTGAGTGTATTCATATTTCTGAATGAAGTGATTAAGCCGAAAGGTTTTGAAACATCGGATTTGACCACCACTGGTGATGATCAACAACGGAAGGTTTTGGGTGTTTGTTTATTCTGGTTGGGGACTATAGATGAGATAAGTTCAACTTTAACAAGGTCAAAGGGTTAGAGTTCCATTCAAACCCTTCGGCTAGTCTAGAGTCGGGAAATCGCTAAACCTTCCGCTTTGTCCAGAGGGTGTAAGAGGTCATTTAAACTGTCTAACCTAATTATACTCATTATTCAACCTTCAACTTAATCACTTCTTTATACTCTCTCTCCCTTATAATTGAAAGTAACTGATTGTTGATTAACATTTCCTTTATATCTAGCAGTTTTATATCCAGTGTAATCATCGAAAGGAGATATTCATCTGTCCCTTTATTCCACTTTCAGCTTCCTGGGTAGATATTCTTCATGTGAAAACCTTTCAAAAAAAGAATGCATCATCCAAACATATTTAGATAATAATAAGAGTTGATTTAATATGCCATGAGACTTATATTTATAGTTAATTCACAAGTTACATTCTCCTTTCTTCATGACCGACGCCGAGTAAAGGAGAATGGAACTTATGAAAGCATCTCATGACATATTCTTGAAATAAACAAAGAATATAAGAAATAAATCACAAAAAATTAGTCTTTAATATTTAATTAACACCTAATCATGATTATCCTAAAATTCCGAGTTGATCACAAGCCACAAGTCTCTTTATTTCCTCATAATGGAATTTGAACAAAATTCAAGAAGTTAGCCCCTAATTTGATTTCTAAATTAGGGTTACAAAGTAATAAGCGGGAGCAGTAGTGATTGATGGGTAGAAGAGTGAGAAGAAAAATCGGATCTTGAATTTGGACCCCTGGGTTCTTATTTATAGGAGACCCTCCTTCCGACCTTATGCTTTCGTCGGGGATAGAAGGTTGCTTCTTATACGCTGTTGTGAACCTTTCGATCTTGACGATATGTTGCTTCTTATACATGGTGATCTTCTTTTCCCTAGTCTGTGGCAAACTTGCCACCCGCATTCCTTCATTCCTATCAAAAAGATTTGGGGTGATCTTCTTTTCCATAGTCTTTGCATTGCGTTAAGCGGCCTTGTAACCATTTTCCTGTTTGGTCTAAAAATACTCAGCAGTTTTATATCTAGCTATTTTGTTTCTCTTTAGTAGTTTACTCTATCATGCCTGCTAAAGCTCTACCCTGAAGGTACATGTGTTTCTTCTTTTCTGTTGTCATACATTCCTTTCGATGTCATCAAAAGGTCAATGCTTTCGATACTTTACCTATACTGAAGGTCTTTGAAGTGCCTTCTTTATCTTCATTTACATTTTATGGTTAACAGCTGTGAAGTTTGACAATTCTAGCTTCATCTCTTGGTACCTACGTTAGCAAAACAATATTCAGTTGTTGGTGGTATACGAATGCTCGAAGATGTAGACATTGATTTCTTACTTCAACAAACAAATAAAATCAGTCATTTGGCAAGTAGTTAGGAACAACATTCTACAGAGCACTAGTTAAGAATAACAAATGTTCTTTTTATGCATGTGCACGAGACCGAATTTATCTTTACTCTCCTCTTTCGAGGTCTTATGTTCTGTATCTGGCTACGTTCTTTTCTGCTGTTCAGCATGTTATTGGCCCTGGTACTGATGTTGATATCAGCAATGACAAGAGGGACTTAGTCCTTCTGAGCTATCTTGACTCTTTGTTTAACTTTGTTTCATTTATGTGCAAGTGGTCTGGCTACTTTAATAGCAGACTTAGATGTTCTGTGCATGTGCAGAACACATGTTTCTTATTTATATTCACAGTGGCATGGCCCACACAGTGGCATGGCCCACTACAAAGACGACTTAGCTTTGCTAAAATAATAACAACAAACACCATAAAACAACTCAAATGCGGCAACACCAGGTCGAACAAAAAAAATGAAATTCCCTTGCCGGACTAAAATACAATATCCGAAAGGCCCTGTTTGAACTAAAATAAAATTTTTACAAAACATCACCGATCCAAATTTAAAACTTGACCATATTACATCATTAACTAGTTAAATGAACTAATTTGGGTTTTTTGACCTTAATTTTCACGAATTCATCAAATTAGGGTTTCAGGCGACTTACCTTGATGCGATCTTCTCTATGATATTAGGGTTTGGCACCATCGATCTCGAAGAGTCCTTCGTACGAACCATTTTTCACTTTGATCGTGCTTTAATGAATTAGCTTTTGTTTTTTTCTCTTTTACTACTGGTAACTGCTAGGTTGATAGGATTGAACACAAGGTAAGAAAGTGTTTTAAGTTTTCAACGAGGGAAAAATAGGAATAGCCAAAAATTTAATAGAAGTATGTGTACTCCTCAATCAATTTATAAAACACGGAGTGCTCATAAAATATAGCCCCCTCATATCCATTTTTATAGCAATGTTAGTATACATAGAATGACAGAGGTAATATATCATTTATATATAGGCTGGAGCAGATAACGAAATACTGATGCACTATGAAGCTATGCAGTTAAGATGCCCTACCCCGTGAAAGTGCTTAGTGCGGTTCGACTACTAGTTTTCTCCAAGTAAGTACTATTAAATGGTAGATCCGTTTAAAGCTCCTCCATTTACCGCTATGTCCGGTAAATCAGTAACTGTTTTAGCAACTTTAATATAAAAAGCCTAATTTGACAAGTTCTCTTATGAATCAAATCAACAAATTTAAGTTATAGGTTTAATTTCAAGTATCAAACGCTCAACATAAATTAGAACTCTATTCTATTCACCAAGTTTGAACTGAATGGATGATGGTATTCTTCAGTTTTATTATATAGGAGTGAATAATGTTTTTTAACTTTGAAGATTTTATTTTATCTCCAATAAATATTTTTACACCTCCACTATTTTTTGACCTATCTCTGATTTATCCTCTCAGTAGCTTTTTACACCTCCACCGCTATAAAACCACTAAACCCTTTGACTGCAAAGATACAAAGGAAATTATTTTTATTTCTGAGAAGTATGTACATTTCATTTTAATTTATTACTATGATATGTAAATTGTGATGATTGTTATACAGGTAATCAATCTTATACTCTTTCTGCTTACAACTCTAGTAAAAAATTTAAGAAGACGAATTATCAACGATTCTTTCCAACGTCATCAATAAAGAATTAATTTTTTATATATACATACATACATATACACATACACATGCACATACACATACACACATACAAACATGTATACATATAAATATTATATATATATGGCTCCCTTGATGAAAGAAAGTGGATAAAATTTATTTTGGCTAAAATAGAGAATATTAGGAAATATTAAGATATATTTTGTTCGGTTTTATCCACTTATAAATAAGACCCTAAGAGTCTCATTTATCATTTGAAATGCTTTATTTTGAAACATAAAATTACATCTCCTCCATTAATGCTACCTCAAGTTATTGAGTTGCAAACCAAAGCTTGATTTGAGAAGACAACGCTATATTTCCGACCCATTAAAACTAGACTTCTTCATCAAGGTTAAATATTCTTCTAAGTTTTTAAATTTTCACAAATTATTATTGTAATATATTTTTATTATCCTAATATTTATATATATCTATAACTTATAAATGTTAATATTGTATACATGCATTTAATTATCGCCCGTATTTAACAAAAAAAATTTAATATGTATGTATTTATGTAAATATAAACTTAAATAACAATAAAGGAAAATTTAATATAAAAATTATTTATTTTAAACAAAAAGTTAAATTAAAAATTAACATATATGTATACATAAACATTTGACTAATATAAACATATATATAAGTTTTTGTGTGTGTTTTTTAATATATATGTAGTCTAAAAGTCTGTAGACATTATTATTTCCTCAAATTATTAAATTTAATTTTATTTCTATATAAATTTATATATATTATAAAGTTGTGTGTGTGTATGCATATGTGAATATTATTAAATTATTTTTGATTTAAAAAATATATTCTTAATGTAGAGCATAATTAAGAAATACGAATATTTTTACTTTAGAGTTTTTGTATAATCTATATAACTAATTATATTTAATTTTAAATTATAAGGTCAATCCCTTAATTACAGGAATAAATCTTTATATATATATATATATATATATATATATATATATATATTGGTTATTATAATAAGTAAAATGAGTAGATTCTTTTTGTTATGGAAAATTATCTTTAAAATTATTTAAGAATTATTTATATATATATATATATATGAATTATATATTATTTAAATTAACTAAATAAAATATAAATATAAATAATATTCTCGATCTTAAACACAGATAAATTAGTTATTTAACTAAAAGTCATACATATATTTAATATTTATTGATAGTTTTTGTGTGTATACATTTTTTTTTGAATAACCAAATATCCTTACATACATATATACAAAACACTGCATGCAATTATACACTTCATCCATTCAAATAACAAACCTATTTGCCTCTATAAAGCTACTAGTCTAGCCCATGAACAATGAAATGAAAACAACAAAAACTAACAAAAAACCCAACCTCGTAGGTCGCCATAAAACACTAAATTCCAGAGTCTCATGACATAGCCGCTCTATTCCATGTCATGCTTAAATTATAGTCACTAGTTTTTGTATTCTCAACCTAATGTGGGGTGTGCTGGAACCCTTTTTGGGATAACATCTTTTAACCATATGAAACAAGCTGATATCTATAGCCATTAAGAATAGCAGAGCAATCCTTGAAAGATATATACACAACAAGAAATAATGCATTCACTTGTAAGGTATACTAAAAGAATCGCTAAAGATATGCATCACATATCCTCCATGAAATCCACAGAAACTTTAATTTTTATATTCTCACATGATCGGGTATATATCTAAAATGTCATCCCAGAATTCTAAACAGTTAATGGTTAAAGCAAAACAATATTCGCATCGCACCTAAAAGTATGATGTTATACGTAAACTATTCCCAAGAATGAAAGTATGAAAGAAGGAAAAAGATCATTGTTGAGATTCACAAAGCATTATAGTGGTCTCTGTAAACATTAAATAAGACTTTCGATAAGAAGATGAAAGAGTTGGCAAACCCTTTCGAAGAGGCCAAAAGGATGATTTAGCAGTGTTTTGGATAAGTAAAGAGCTTTGGAAGAGGTTGAAAAGTACCTTTAAAAGGCAATGGATAATAGGTTTTCAGCTTTCGAAGAGGTCCAAGGTAATGAATAACATTCTTTTTTGCATATGCGCCAAACCATTCGGAACGATTGGTTCCGTCTTCATCTACTTTCATTAGAAGAACATTGGGTAAAAGTAACCCTTTCAAAAGCATATATTATCCTTTCGAAGTGGTTAAAGCCATCCTTGCCTAAGAAGGAAACGCTATATGAATTCAATATAACGCCCACTAACACCAAAGGATGAGGATCCGCACCAGCCAGAGAAGATGCTTTCGAGTGGAATCTTTTGCAGCAAAGCTTTCTATGGTGTTTCAACTCATTTGAAACCCAAAGGGTATACGTTTCAACAACATCGAAGGCCAATGCCCATGCCAACTTGCACGGCACATTAACAGCTAAGTAAAGAGCGCATCTATAAACCTTTCAATGAAGTCGAAAGTGATCAAGCAATATACCTTTCGACGAAATCGAAAGTAGTAAAGTAAGATAGAAAGAAGCCTGGTCTTTAGCGGCAGCGAAAGGCCGGCCATGTACTCCTTTCGACTTGGTTGAAAGCTACGATTCAGAAGATGCATATGAAAGCAGGAAAATAGACCTTCCGACCATAACGAAAGCAATAGGTTGAAAGGTACCAACCCGCACAGAGAAATAAGAACCTAGGGGTCTAGTTTTGGGGAGCCAATTTCATTCACTTCTTACTTATACATTCTAAAGCTTGTAAACCCTAATATCAAAATCAAATTCAAGATCAGGTCAATTTGTACATCTTAGTTTAATAAAAAGAAGATTGTGATAATTTTGATTATGCAGCTGTTTTTGAGATTCCAATTGCATACAATTATGATCATCTGATGTCGATCTAGTCAAAAGATTACCCTTCGATTAAGTCAATACCCCTAGCATACACATATCCTTTGAGTTTTAGCTCAAAACCACAAGACAATAAGAGCTCACTCTTTTGACGAATTCGAAACCCACTCAACTCAACCAATTACCAAAAAACGTTAAGTCCTAATCTTAAGCCTCCTTGACTACCTTGAAAGGTGGTTCCGACAATGTAACCAACTTAACAACTCGAAAGGAATTTTTAAAGAGAGGTTAGCCTTTTCTATTGCGTCGAAAGGTCTTAATAAGTGCTTTCAACTACCTTTACCTACTCGAAGAGTGTAAGGAACCTTCACTGGTTCAAAAGGAGGTTCGAAGGAACCACTTATACTTCAAACATCCATTTTGAGATGTTGACAAGTTTTCTTGATAACATTTTTGGCGCTAGAAGGAGGACTTGAACCTTCGATTCCCAATAACTTTCACCACATATTTATTGCATAGAGTTCTTCATTCGAAAGAAGAAAATGGTAAGAGCAAGGGGTAATAAAACTTCCCTAATGAAGAAGCTGCGTCACAATCAACTTTAGTAGATAAGTTGTTCCAAACTTAAACTTAGAGAATATGGAAATTGGGCAACCTTCAACTCTAATAAGATTGGAAATAATGAGATTAATGTCCAAAATCAACAATAACAAATGATAGTAATGCAATAACTTTTTGAAGAAGCTTCATCTCGAGGATCATTATAGGTTATGGAAGGGGAAGATGAAGCGTAATCACCAAATAAAGACCAACATGAAACGAAGAAAGTCAAGCTAAAAGGTCCCTCGAGCAATCAAATAGCCCAATCCAAAGAAACGGTAAAAGTTACCACAAAACGATGCCGACCAAGAAGACAACCTAGACCTAATGATAATGGATATGCTTAAGGAAAAAGGAATTCCTGACCTAAAGAAATATGTTATCCTGCAAAATACCCATTTTTAAGAAGAAATGTCACATCCCCTACTTGGAAGCCTAAAACTAATGGCTACAGATGCTGTAGTCATCCATAGTTATTAATCCTCGAAGACCAAATATGGCGATATTAGATACATTGATACACAGAAACACAAGAATATGAAAAAAAAATTAAACAACAAAAAAATTCCACACAAAATATTCCAAATTGATTACATAGTCCCAATTCACAGACCACGTTCAGATAACATATAATTATTATAAATACGCCAAGAGCGACATATGAAGATGTCACCTTGGTTGATCAGAGTGTATAAATAGGTAAGAAAACAAATTTTCCTTTACAAACAAAACACACATCGGAAATAAAAGAACTAAAATAATAAGCTTTCCTTCTGAATGTCCTCGGAAGCTTTATTCATCCAAAAGAACACCTGGAAACCTTAACTCTCAACCTACTCAAAATCAATTGAGTACCCCAAAGTTTAAATGAAAAACAAAAACTAGGAGTCAAACATAAATCCTGGCATGAATAATTATTTACCATATAAAACTATTTAGATATCCAGTGAGACCATGCCACTAGCGGAATGGATTTTCCCCTCACTAGTATCCTAAAACATTTATAAAATCATATATTATGCTCCTGCATCCACAACGGTTAAAACATAGTATTTCAAAAACATTATGATGACATGCAAAACCAGTATATCAAATCTGGATTACCCATCCCCATTCATTCTGACTATCTATCTCAATTATAGTTTCTAGGATTACCATTAACTTGTTAAGTGTTTATGGACTATCTGTCCAATATCATTTTTTTCATGGGATCACCAAGAACCTATTGGTAACTCTAATTTCCTTTCTATTATCCTAGCTTTTAGGGGCTAACTACGAACCTATTGACTATCTGTCAATATCTTAATCCCGATATAGTTTTCATAGGCTAACTATAAACCTATTGACCCCTGCTGTGACGCCCCACCCCGAGACCCACCTTAGCAAAGAGAATTAACAAGTAATTCCGTCTACTAAAGCGGAGAATAGGGCTGGTTAAGGGCGACCATCTACAATTTTGTCTTAAACATTCATTGAATACGTCGATAAATGCATTATATTTTTTTTTTCAACTCAAGTGTATCGACATACCCAGTAAATGCTTAATCCAAAACTATAGGTGGCTAACGGATCTATCAGAACAAAATACAATAACTGAATGTAAATCACATCACAGAACAGTAACAAACATCATATATATACATATACACTGATATGTGTTTAGTACAATACAATACGAATACAATAAAGGTGGTACTCGACCACACCATAAATATCGAATCAAATATAACTACATCAGAGTATGCGAAAGAATAGTAACTACTCAAGAGAAAGAAGAGCTGATATCCAACATCAACTTCAAGCTAAGCCCAATAGATGATACCTGAAACAACTCGGTCTGACCCGAGTGAAAACACACGGGTCAGGCTAGCTAGAACTTATCATTAGTAAGGGTGATAATAAGAGATAAGGGGAAAACCATTCCATCATTACCAATGGAATGATATAGGTCATCAAGTTATCTCTAGAGTGATACATCAATGGTTCATCATAATTGCATAGAGGAATACAATATGTATATTAGATAGACATGGTTTATCTAATTATATATATAACCGAATGAAATTGGTGAGGATACGGACCATAAAGTAAATCTTCATAAGATAATTAAACTTCAAGAATCCATCATAAATAAAACCCATCTAAGAGAAACTTCTTAATTATTATACCTCATCTCATCGGTATAAATATAAATACATCTCAAATCCATCTTGATAGAGCCCAGAAAGAATCCAAAACATCATATTCGAAATCATCATAAAACCATGTATATAAATTAGCCCTTTTCTTACATAAGGCTATAATAAAGCATCATCGTCAAAACAGTGAAAACGAAACATCTAAACTTCATGGAAAACAGCACGTGCTTTACATCTTGATTAGTACTAGTAATTTGGTACCATACATCGTGATGACTTGGGGTCTCATAAACATCATAACATCGTGATTGACTAGTCGGAACATCTTAATGACACCCAGTCACAAATCCGAGTAAAAACTTCATGGTGATTGGAGTTGAGTAATAACATCGTGAACATCGTGGTGACTCCAATCATACTCGGTCTAGTACTAGTAACATCTTGAATGTGTCTCAACTATTCGAATAGGAACCCAAAAGGCGAGAACGTATATCCCATACTATACGTTCTCCCCAAATGGTTTACTAATCGTTAGTTGGTTCCACATTAGAAAACATCATAAAACATCAGAACCATCATAAAACTCACTCTGCCTCATCTCATCGGCGAGTTAATATAATACCACACTCATCTCTACTCATCGACGAGTAATGGTTCCATCGTGACTTGTCTCATTTCATCGACAAGTAAAAATCATCATAACCATCTTAACTTCATAAATCATCATAAACATCTTAACTTCATGAATACTTCATAAATACTCTTACCTCATATCATCGGCAAATGCAATTAAATCTCATAATGGTTTCTCATAAACCATCATCCCCGAAAAGGGAAACCTCATCTCAAGACTCACCTCATCTCATCGGCAAGTAAAACAACATCTTAAAACGGTCCTTCATCGAATATACTTCTAAATTGGAGTTCTCGGACCATATAACTACCCAAAATTCAATAGCATCTTAAATCATCTCTAACAGTTCATCGAAAGATTTTCGATCGTACAAGTCCGAAATTAACCGATAAAGTAAATTCACGAGTCCCATACCTCGTAATTTTACTAAACCATTTAATTTACTTCCTCATACGTCCGAAAAAGCATCAAAATAATTAAAATTAATTTTAAAAGATTTTACTTGAGAAAACGGGGTTATAAAACAAATTTTAAAAACTTATCTAAAAGATTTTGAGAGAAAACACATCATTAAAAAGGATTTTAATAATTTTTAAAAGCCTTAAAAATAAAGAATAATTGTTTAAAAACCTCTAAAAATACATAAAAACATTTATTCTCCAACCATGATATTAGAAGATATTCTGGAATTTATTCGGAATCTCTTTTTTTTTTAACTCATAAAAACATCAGTTACGAATAAGTTATGAGTGAAATACTACTTAGAAAAATTTATGTGCACCGGCTATCAACAACGGCCAGCGATAAAAATGTCAGTTATTCACTATATAGACCTCAAAGTCATTTAAAACTAAAAACAGAAAAGTTGTGGCACATTTTACATGGATTTCAGAACATCTAAAATTTCTAAATTTCGATTTGAAACAAGAAAGTTATGATCAAATTACTAAAAACAAACATCAACTCAGCCTGAACTTATGCATTTGCAGGACAGCGACAAACAATTGTAATTTTAGACTAGATAACTTTGAAATCTGGCAAAACTTATAAAATGGAAGTTTTAGCTTAGTTCCTAATCTTTCCGGAATGACTAAGATCATCAAAATTGGTTAAGAAACGAAGTAGTTATGGCGAATTTAATTTTAGCCTTTCATAGAGCAAATATTGATTTTGCTCTCGGGATTACAGTAGAAAATTACGATTTTGACATAGCTAACTTCATAATTTCAGAAAATACAAAACATGAAAGTTGTAGTACATGAAATATGCTTTCCGGAACATAAAATATTATCAAAATCCGATCAAAAATGAGAAAGTTATGTCTAATTTAGTTTTAAGTTTCAATTCTGAAAACCAACAGAGCGGAGCATGCATCTCAGATTAAAACCCAATTTCGACCCTTTTAAATAATAGAATCTGCAGAAACTTACAACATGAAAGTTGTAGCGCAAAGTTTAAGCTTTCCAGAACTTTTAATTTTGTCAAAATACAATAAGAAACGAGAAAGTTATGCTTTATTTACTAACCAATATCTATCATAGAAATTTGACAGGGCAGAGACTATTACTCTGTTAAAAAAACCGGATTTTGACCAAGAAATCTTCAAAATATGAGAAAGTAATTAAAACAAAAGTTCTTCCTTAGAAAATTATCTTTCTACTGCAAAAAGGTTCAACACAATTGGATTAATCAATCAAAAGTTATGTCCATTTTACTTTCAGGTATTAACTCAGGAAATTGTTATATGGCTGTGCTATAACATTAGTTTCAAACTCAATTTTGACCAATTTAACAGCAAAATTTCGAAATATGATTAAAATGAAACTTGTAGCTAATTGAAATATCTTTCAACCACAAAAAGATTGAGTCAGTTTGGATTAATCTACCATATATTATCGTTGTTCTACTGCAGCTACTTTGTTTTATCAAATTTCCAGCAAACAATAACACAAAAATCACATAAGTTCTCAACCAAATTGCATACAATTAAATCAAAAATCATTCAAACAATAATGTGCAGCAAACAAAGATTTAGAAATAAGCATGTGAGTGATTAACTCACCTTGCCTTCATGAAGATTGAACTTGATTTAGATGCCAAACATTAAAGCTTTTAGCCAAAAAAAAAGCATCCAAACCTATAAAACTAAGAACAGGTACATGCAAACAAGGAGAGAAGCAAATCAACAATTATCAATATAAAATCGGATTTTGATGAAGATAAAGGTTTTAGAAATCAATTACCTGAGTTTAGCTCTTGCTTTATCTTTTTAAATCATCAATTTTTCTTTTAATTTGCTAATTTCTAGCTTAAGATTGAAGAGGATAGAGGTTCAGCCATTGTTAGGTTTTCTGGAGAGTTAAAGAAGAGGATGAAGAAAAAAAAACGTACGTACAAGCTATTCCCTTCTCATCTCTTTTCTTAATTATGGACCAGAGAAATAATTATGGGCTAAAGTCCAATTAGAATAAGAAGTTAGCTTAAGTTCAATATCTTACCACTAATTACATATTAACAATGCACACATACAAATAAACATATATTCAAGCTCATTTCACATTTATAAATTATGAAACTTTAATCTCATGATAATAAAATATTTTTATACACAAATAAAAGATTATTAATATTATTAAAACATTTTATGATCATATATCTTCAATTTAAAGAAATTGATAATTTTACCTTTTGAATTACAAATCCCTTTGTAATTAACATTATAAATCACACAAAATATCACATTTTTGTGTAATAAAATTTTATAACTCATTTCAAATATAATTTTACACTTAATTTATTTTTTTTAAACTCAATTCCATCTTTATTTTAAATATATCTCATTTTAAAATTAATTACTCCTTTTAAATATCATTAAAAGAAGCAAATAGCAATAATTAACAAATTATTGCATTACCTCTAGATAAAAACATTTTCCTCGATTTATTATCTCAAATCATCTTAATAAAGTTTTCAAAACTTTATTTTCTCATTTTATCCTCAATTACATTGTTTATTCCCAATAAACAATTTAAATTCTTCATTTGTTATTAATTTTCACTATTAAATTATAACTGCCGTTATAATTTAATACTCTCAGGTAATCGCTAAAACCAGGGTTGTTACAAACTCCTCCCCTTACAAAAATTGCGTCCTCGCAATTTCCTTGAATAAGGGCTGTAACCAACATAAAATTCAATCGACAAAGGTGATAGACAAGCTCGAAACTTAAACCATTCATGCTCTCAACATAGAATGGTAGAGAGAAATAAGAAGACACTCCCTTAGTTAATCCAATGGTCCATCATATGTCAATATAGTGATTAGCAAACCATCGAATTTTCCAAAGAACTCAAAAGAATTTCAAAAATATCTCGTCTTCTAATCAATACTCAATAAAAAGCTCAACAAATAATCTATCAAATAAGATAGATTTCTCAAAACTCTACGAATATAGTCGGGATCAAACTTATTCAAACCCGAACTCTAAGCAACAAAAATGATCATCAACACAATTTTCCGCATAATAATACGGAAAGAGCATCTTCACAACAAGGATAGACTCAATAGACAAGACAGATAAATCACACAAAATGGCTTCTCACGAGGCCACCAAACTCGAACAACCACGAAAATGCACATCGTCATCAATAGCACAAGAATTGAGTGAACTCAAGAACAAGAATATAAGCTCAAATTACTTTTCAATCCAAGATATTTAGGTTTTATTTTTCCTCAACATCCTTTAAATTTTAAATCTCAATTTTCAACATTTGAAAATTTTCAAACTCTTTACTATATTACTTAGTAAGTAATATAAAACTCAAATTAAAAGTCCAAATGTCTTCTCTTACTTCAAAATTATTTTTCAAAGAATTTTGTAAATCCATAATAATTTCCTCAAAATAAATTAAGGGTTTAAATTCTCCTTACTCTTTTTTTTTTATTAAACAACTTAAAAAGCTTAAAACAATCTTCAAATCCTCTTGTAACTCTTCTCTTAAAACATCCAATGTATATAATATAAATTCTAAAATCTCAAAATATACTTTCAATAAAGTATAGCTCAATAATTTTCTCACATATTCTCATCTTTATAATTTCAAATATATATATATATATATATATATATATATATATATATAAATGGCATTGCCTCGCCACTGAATCTCTAATAATAGATATATCCGTTGGCTGCAGAGTCGATCGAACGATCAAAACTGCCTCGCCACTCCGATACTCGTCTCTAAAATCAATGGCTGCAATTACCATTCAAAAATAAATTTAATATCTAATATCATATATTATTTTCAAAATCTCACTTTTTAAAACACAAACCATCGTGTCTGGTTGTCTCATCATAGCATTTAGGAGATTCCTATCGATAACGTTGATCAGGCGTATCGATTAGAACTCTTAACTACTCGATGGAAAACCCAACACTCTTAAATTATTTTTATAGAAGAAATACTCCTCATGTAAATATATTATCAAAATATTCTTTGATTTTTTTTTTTTTATATCTCAAAACTCCAATTTCTCTTTTTAAAACTCATATATATAGCTTCAAAAACTCAAACCAAAGAACATGAAGAGAGTGCATCGAGATATTCCTAGAATACGTGATTCACAAAATCAACAAAAGGAGATGGAGTGTTTGTCAACTGCTACAAGACGACAAGCCACTCTCGGAAATCATCAAGACAAAAGACAAGCAAGATATTCTTCTCGAAGGAGAAGGAGCACACAAACAACAAGTCATTACTTCAAACAAAGTAATGGTACAAAAGATAATACCGATTGAGTATCCGAAAAGGATAACTCAAAGAAACTGAATGATAAACTCAATCAAACTCGAACCATCTAGAAACTCACCTCATTCCTTAGTGGATATCCTCGTGGAAGGATAACCGAAGAGCCAAGAATAAGGTTACCTCAACAATCGATTGCCCGATTGGATGTCAAATCCAAATGGACTCACAAAACTCAACAAAGTCACCTTGACTGAAATTCGAGATATATTATCAACATCTCGATACTCAAGAGTGAATACAGAAACTTCCGAATTATCACTAACATTTCAAAATGATAGAAATAATAACCTAATCAAATTAGGATGCCTAAATAAATATAGGATCGTATAACAACCAAAAGGATCGGACTTAACATCAAATAAGTCAATCCATCTCAAATCAAATACATCTCAATATAGTGAGTAATAAAAAAAAAATACTCACTAAAGCAGCAACAAATAGAAAACTCGGAATGCTCCCAACAAGACAATCGTTGTGGACCAGGATTCACAACTCTCAAAGGAATGCAACAAGAATGCTCAAAGAAATCAATCAGCTCCATCGATACGAATTCACTCGTATCGATAAAAATAAGAATAGAACAATCCCAAATAAGATTTTATATAAGACAAGATGACATCAAACTCTATTATGGAACACTACGGAATACAATATATCTATATTCCTAGACATATTCCATCTCAACAATCCCAAAACTCAAAAAAGAATCATGGCTCGATTTGAAAGCAAGCTCGAATAAAGGACAATGATTCATCTGTATTGTACTTCGATGTATCATGATATACGTACTGTTCTGTGTTTATCCTACTTTGTTCTGACCACAGCTCTGATACCATACTGTGACGCCCCACCCCGAGACCCACCTTAGCAAAGAGAATTAACAAGTAATTCCGTCTACTAAAGCGGAGAATAGGGCTGGTTAAGGGCGACCATCTACAATTTTGTCTTAAACATTCATTGAATACGTCGATAAATGCATTATATTTTTTTTTTCAACTCAAGTGTATCGACATACCCAGTAAATGCTTAATCCAAAACTATAGGTGGCTAACGGATCTATCAGAACAAAATACAATAACTGAATGTAAATCACATCACAGAACAGTAACCAACATCATATATATACATATACACTGATATGTGTTTAGTACAATACAATACGAATACAATAAAGGTGGTACTCGACCACACCATAAATATCAAATCAAATATAACTACATCAGAGTATGCGAAAGAATAGTAACTACTCAAGAGAAAGAAGAGCTGATATCCAACATCAACTTCAAGCTAAGCCCAATAGATGATACCTGAAACAACTCGGTCTGACCCGAGTGAAAACACACGGGTCAGGCTAGCTAGAACTTATCATTAGTAAGGGTGATAATAAGAGATAAGGGGAAAACCATTCCATCATTACCAATGGAATGATATAGGTCATCAAGTTATCTCTAGAGTGATACATCAATGGTTCATCATAATTGCATAGAGGAATACAATATGTATATTAGATAGACATGGTTTATCTAATTATATATATAACCGAATGAAATTGGTGAGGATACGGACCATAAAGTAAATCTTCATAAGATAATTAAACTTCAAGAATCCATCATAAATAAAACCCATCTAAGAGAAACTTCTTAATTATTATACCTCATCTCATCGGTATAAATATAAATACATCTCAAATCCATCTTGATAGAGCCCAGAAAGAATCCAAAACATCATATTCGAAATCATCATAAAACCATGTATATAAATTAGCCCTTTTCTTACATAAGGCTATAATAAAGCATCATCGTCAAAACAGTGAAAACGAAACATCTAAACTTCATGGAAAACAGCACGTGCTTTACATCTTGATTAGTACTAGTAATTTGGTACCATACATCGTGATGACTTGGGGTCTCATAAACATCATAACATCGTGATTGACTAGTCGGAACATCTTAATGACACCCAGTCACAAATCCGAGTAAAAACTTCATGGTGATTGGAGTTGAGTAATAACATCGTGAACATCGTGGTGACTCCAATTGTTAACCCTATCTCGTTCACGAGTTAACAGGTCTATGAGTTAAGCAGCTCACGACTCAAAAGGCTTCACGACTTAAGGAAATGAATGGTCTACGGCTTAAAAGGATTGTGCGGCTTTGAACATGTTACGATTTAAAGAAACACACGACCTAAGGATTTGTACGACTTAAGGCCTCTACGGGATAGGAAGCCTTACGAGTTAAGCTTCCTACGACTCAAGGCATCTACGAGTTAAAGGATACACGAATTAGAAACCTCCTACGAGTTAAAGCCTCTACGAGTTAAGGAGTACCCGAGGTAGGCTGCTTACGAGATAAGCGGCTCACGAGTTAAGAAGAGATAACGACTTAAGACCCTGATGACCTAAGGAGTCTATACGACTTAAGGGAGCTACGACATAACAGATTAAAGCTTGACCGAGTTAACAAGTGTTACGACTTAAAAAAGGTGTACGACCTAAAGACACTGTCTCTTAACTCGTCTACGAGTTAGGACTCGCCTTCACAAAGCCTGAACTCAGCTTTAAGCCGGAGGCAGCTGGTTAAGTCAACCACGACCTACGACTTATGATGAGTCGTATACGACATATACAAACAAGCCAGGAACTACAACCAGATAACTCGTAAACGACCTAGTACTTGAAGCGTGGGTTCGAAAAAGGCAGGAAGCTCTCTACAAACCAGAGACTCAGCTCAATGAGTCGGTCACGACTCATCCTAAGTCAGCAACGACTTACCTTAAGTCGGCCACGAGTTAGGACTTAGCACTTTTTCCGCCCAGAACTCTCTATAAATATGAAACCATCTCCAACATGCAAAGGACTTTTTGGGGGCTCATTCTCTTCAAGCGCCATTACTCTGCCGAATTCCAGACGACTTCAAAGCCTTTTAGATCCAACAAACTTCTAAAGGAACTCCATGAAGGAATCATCCACATTCACCATGGATTTGAAGATGATTGTCAACATCAAAGCTTGAGCTACTTGTTTCACATATCCTATCACTTGAAGTGTGTTGTAATTGAAAGATCTTGTAAAGAATTGTAATCAAACTAGTGATAAAAAGATTAAAGTGGACGTAGGCTGGATTATAAGCCGAACCACTATAAATACTGTGTCTCTTACTGTTTTTCTACATACTTTCTGCTTATTTCTGTTTCCCGTACAAACGGGTGGTGCTTTCACAATCACATCTTATACACCAGGGTGTTAGCGTTTAAATTTTTTCGTTAACATTTTGGTGCTTTCACTGAGAATTGAACTCAGGACATCTATCATCATTGTTTCAGAAAGATTTGTAGATAGAGTTTCTTTAAGAACCAGAAGTCTATCCGAAATCATGGCTCCTGGAAGGAAAAGTAAATCTGTGAGATCTGCAAACATTCAAGAGGGAACCTCCACTTCCCCAACACCAAATCAAGCCACTCCAGCTGTTGGAGTTTCAAAAGCGGAATTGGACGCTGCTATCTTTGGGTTGAATCAGCAAATAAATTCCCAGAACGCGCAATTGGAAGCTCAGAATGCTCAGAATGCTCTGATTCTGAATAGGTTAAACGATCTGCTCGGGGCAAACCGTCAACCTGCGAATAATGAAAGGAACTTTGTCGATAATGTCCATGATGCTGAAACTAGAAACATTCCCGAAAGGGCTCCTAGCCCCTTTGAACAGACATTGCCTGAGGCTGGAGGATCCAGAAATAGGAATGACGAAGAATATCTTTCTGGTATGGTTCGACAGATTATGAAAGAAAGTATGCAAAGGGTCGAAGATGAGAAAGAGTGGGGTTTCGCTCCGAGCAAGACTCCGTTTACTGAAAAGATCCTAAAAGCTGAATTCCCAAGGAAGTTCGTCCCTCCGACCATTCCAGCTTACAAAGGGACAAGTGATCCAAATGAGTTCCTGTACAAATATGATTGGCACATGACAGGTGCCAGAGCTTCTGACGAGATAAAATGCCGCTATTTTCCTGTGTATTTGGAAGGGGTAGCTCTGCTTTGGTTCACAAAACTACCTGTCCGGTCCATCGATCAGTTTTCAGACCTAACCAGGAAATTTAAAGAGCAATTTAGGCTATATGCTTCAAAGGCAAAAGACATCATGTCGTTATCCGGTTTGGAACAGAATCCGGGGGAAACTATCAAGTCTTTTTTAAATCGCTTTAATATAGCGTTAGCTGAGGTGGATAATGCAGAACCCCGCATGGTCTTGACCTATTTGATGAGAGCTATTGATAAGTCAAGTGAATTCGGAAAGTGGCTGAACATGAAGGAGCCAAATTCTCTGGAAAAGTTCTACAAAAAGGCGGATGAATTCATGCGTTTGGAAAGCCGTCCTGTCCCGGCAAAGGCAACAGTAGAGAAAGCTGAAGACAACACTGCTGCGCCACGTAAGAATGGATCTGTGGGACAGAAAAGAGAAAATAATGATGGAAGGAAACAACACAATTCGAAGAAGCCTCGATCCTTCAAGCCATCAGAATATACTCCTTTGTTAGAAACACCAGAGCGCATCTACTTGGCTACAAAAGATTCTTTTGAGTATCCCAAACCTCCTGTTCTCAGAACCGGAAGAAAAGCTGTGCAAAGTGGGAAGTTCTGTCGCTTCCATAATCAGCCTGGTCATGACACAGACGACTGCCGTCAATTGAAAAATATAATCGAAGAATTGCTAAGAGAAAATAAGCTGCAGCAATTTGTGAAGAAGAGTGGTAATGATCCTGCTTCGTCAAGTCAGGGGCAACAAGCTCTTGCTCATCAGCCCAGGACAAATGAGAAGGCCGCAGGACATGAATCTGGAAGGCCAGTTATTAATGTCATCACAGGAGGACCCCACCCAGCAGGCAGAAGCTGGGGTGAAATGGAGAGGTACACTCGAGCTCTGAAACATATGCCAACTGAAGAGAATGTCTTTGTTTTAGAGGACTCTACACCCCTGAAACAACAAAGGACTTTTAACGATGATATTGTGTTCAGGGCTAGAGATTCCACGGGCATTGAGGCCCCTACTTTGGACCCGTTAGTCATCTCGGCCGGTATTGGACCGGCTATTGTCAGAAGAGTTCTTATTGATTGCGGCGCATCTTGCAACATCCTCTTCAAGAAAACGTTTGACCAGATGAGAATCCCGATGGCGGATGTGCAAGCCTCATCTCAGAAGATTGTTGGCTTCACTGGGGAGCCAAAGCAACCAGTAGGAACCATTGACTTGCTTGTGGAACTCGGAGAAGGAGAAAGAAAAGTAGTTCGCAAGCAGACTTTTGTGATAGTAGATGAATTTTCTGCTTATAATGCTTTCTTTGGTCGACCTATTCTTGCTGCATTCAAAGCTGTCCTTGCCCCATGGTGTCTTACTATTAAATTCCCTACAGACAATGGGGTAGGGGTTATTAAAGGAGACCAGAACGCTGGGCGAGAATGTTATATGACAGAGCTGCGAGAAACAAGGAAGAGAGAAATGGGGAAAGATGCGGCAACCCCAATCCGCATCAAAATACCAACCCTATAGCAACTACAGGGCGGACCCTGCACTGGCGAGCATAGCGGGGCACGAAAAGTGATGGATCCTAGAAAGGCCAGTGCGGGGGAGAGTAGGGTGGTACCAGCAGAAACAACGATACCGGTGCCCGTTGATCTGAAGGACCCAAACAAGGTGCTGAATGTGGGTTCACAACTTAATGTGTCAGTTCAGAATGCCTTGATATCTTTTTTGAAAGCAAACCTGGATGTTTTTGCTTGGACCCATGCCGATATGTGCGGAATATCCCCAGAAGTTGCGGTACATGCTCTGAATATTGACCCAAAGTTCACGCCAGTAAAGCAGAAAAGAAGAATCCAAGGTCTAGAAAGGTCGACAGCATTGAAAGAGGAAGTTGACCGGCTCATGGAGAATAATTTCATCAGAGAATCTACCTATCCAAATTGGGTTTCAAATCCAGTGCTAGTTAAGAAAGCCAATGGTAAATGGAGAGTGTGCATCGACTTTTCAGATCTAAACAAGGCCTGTCCCAAAGACTGCTTCCCATTACCCAGGATCGATCAACTGGTAGATGGAACAGCGGGTCATGAATTGTTGTCTTTTATGGATGCCTACTCCGGATATAATCAGATCATGATGCATGAGCCAGATCAGGAGGACACAAGCTTTATCACCGATGTCGGTCTTTACTGTTACAGAGTTATGCCCTTTGGGTTGAAGAATGCGGGGGCAACATACCAAAGACTGGTTAATGCTATGTTCAAACCGCAGTTGGGAAAGACTATGGAAGTTTACGTTGATGACATGCTAGTAAAATCTAAGAAAGCAGTGGATCACATCGAACACTTAGCAGAAATGTTCGCAATTCTCCGAAGATACGGAATGAAGCTTAACCCTTTAAAATGTTCTTTCGGGGTAGAATCTGGGAAGTTCTTGGGTTTCATCGTGAGCGCTAGGGGCATTGAAGCTAGTCCAGCTCAAATCACTGCTCTAAAAGAAGTCAAAGCTCCTAAAACAAAGAGGGAATTGCAAAGTCTCAATGGAAAAATTGCCGCCTTAAGTCGGTTCATATCCAAAGCTACTGATAAATGCATTCCATTCTTCGACGCTCTAAAGAAAGGAAAGAAAAACTTTGACTGGGCTCCCGAATGCCAGAAAGCTTTTGAAGAATTGATTCAACATATGGAAACGCCTCCAATACTTTCCAGGCCCGGCGATGGCGAGGATCTTCTTATATACTTGGCAGTTTCATCTCATGCTTTAAGTGCAGCGCTGGTACGGGAAGACAAAAGGATTCAACATCCAGTTTACTATATCAGCAAAAGACTCACTGGGGCAGAAATGAATTACTCCAAGTTGGAAAAACTCGCCTATTGTCTATTGATTGCCTCAAGAAAGTTGAGGCAATATTTCCAGGCTCATCCTATCAAAGTCCTCACTGATCAACCTTTAAAGCAAGTCTTGTTTCGCCCTGAGACTTCGGGCCGCCTTTTAAAGTGGAATATTGAATTGAGCCAATATGACATCACTTATCATCCTAGAAAAGCGATCAACGGACAAGCTTTGGCAGATTTTATTGCAGAATTTACAGACAAGGGTAACAGCGAGGAAGAAACAATCGAGAACTCCCCAACCCAATGGAAGTTGTTTGTAGATGGCGCAAGAAATGATTACTGTTCAGGTGCTGGAATTGTTCTTGAAACTCCTGAAGGCCGGTCATTATGCTATGCGCTAAGATTAGAATTTCCTTCAACAAACAATGAAGCAGAATATGAAGCTCTGATCGCTGGTTTGAAAATTGCTAAAGAACTAAACATTCGAGCGTTACAGATCTTCAGTGATTCTCAGCTTATAGTATGCCAAGTCAAGAAGGAGTTTCAAACGAAAGGAGGAAATCTGCCCGCTTATGTGTCAAAGGCTTGGGAACTTTTATGTGAATTCGACCATTACACGATAAGTCATATTCCTCGAGAAGAAAACATGAAAGCAGATTCTCTCGCAAAATACTCAAGTTCTGGCGAAGCCCAATCCTTAGGGTTAGTTCCAGTGGAAGTTTTGTCAAATCCGAGCATTGATGAAATGGATATCGATTGGGTTATGAGTATGTCGCAAGAGCAAGAATCATGGATGACTCCAATAACAAAGTATCTACTCAATGGCTCTTTACCAGAAAACTCTAAAGAACGACAAAAGCTACTGAGAAAAGCTTCTCGATATATAATCCAGGATGGTCAATTATACAGACGAGGATTCTCAATGCCATTGCTTCGATGTGTATCCCGGAAAGAGTCCAAAACAATCCTAACTGAAGTGCATGGAGGAGAATGCGGTGATCATTCAGGTGGTCAAACATTAGCAAAGAAAATTCTCCGATACGGATATTTTTGGCCAGAAATTAATCGGGATGCCGCAGATTACTCCCGAAAATGTGACAAGTGCCAAAGATATGCCAAAATTCCTAGAGCACCTTCTACCGAACTCACACAGATGATCAGTCCATGGCCATTTGCAATTTGGGGAATGGATCTCATTGGGCCGCTACCAACCGCTAAATCAGGGATTAAATATGCTATTGTTGCGGTTGATTATTTTACTAAGTGGGCTGAAGCTGAACCATTGGCTACTATCACTTCTAAGAAAGTGATAAGCTTTGTGACCAAGAATATCATTTGCAGATACGGTGTGCCTCAAAAAATAATCACAGACAATGGTACTCAGTTTGAAAGTGAGGAATTCCAGGATTTTTGCAAACGATTCAAAATCCAGAAAAGCTTTTCGGCAGTAGCTCATCCGCAGGCAAACGGGCAAGTGGAAGCAGTGAACAAGATCATCAAATCAACCATCAAAAAGCAACTCGAAAGAGCAAAAGGTGGTTGGGTCGATAAACTACCACTTGCACTATGGGCATACAGAACTACTCACAAAACTGCAACTGGGCATACTCCTTTTTCGTTAGCATACGGATCGGAAGCAATGATCCCGGTTGAAACAGAGGTCCCTTCGCACAGAAGAATCCATTTCAATCAAGCAGAAAATGAAAAGCTGCAACTTGAAGCGCTGGATCTCCTTGATGAAAAAAGAGATGAGGCTAACCTCAGAGTTGCAGCTCATCAGCAAAGGATAGCCAGACATTTCAATTCCAAAGTTCGTCAACGCAGCTTTGAAATTGGAGATCTAGTCCTAAAAAGAATTATGACTGCGACAGGTGTGTTTGGGCCAAATTGGGAAGGACCGTATGTGATAGGTCAGAAACTTCTTGACGGCACATTCAAGCTCACCACAGTTGATGGAGATCAAATTCCAAGGGCATGGAACAGCAATCACTTGCGTCCATACTTTACTTGAAAATTTTGTTGAAACATTGTAAAAAGAATTATGAATGTATGATTCCTGTAATTGAAAGCAATTGTGAAACTGATGCAAGTAAATAATGAAAGAATATAAAGTGGATGTAGGCCCAATTTCATGGCCGAACCACTATAAATCTTGTGTTCCTTATTATCATTATATGTTTGCTTTGTTTTCGATATAAAAATACACAAAATGTATTGCTGAAATATCGATTTAAATTTTTGCAGACAGTGGAGATAAAACTTGCGCATAATAAGACCGAGCGATTCTCACCATCATTCAACAAACAAATTTCAAGTCACAAAGACCCCGAATTCAAATCCTAGATAGGAAATGCTTCAATTGAACGGCTAATGATTTCGATAGGAACGAGCCCTTGCTGATAAATTGAGATTGTTTAAACAAACAAACATCCAATGAGGAAGCTAGTGCCCGTTCTCACGAACTTGCCTGGCAATGAAGTACACTTCCTTGGATTAAACAAGCCACTTGTGAGAAAAAGGGGGATGAAAACTTGAAAAGAAAAAAAAAAAAAAAAAAAAAAAAAAAAAAAAAGGATCGCTGAAAAGGCATAAGCAAGTGAACAGAGGAACAACCAAAGCTACCATCAGCGCCACAAGTCCTCTTCGGAGGCGCAACTCTTCGGATAATAAAAGACCTCTAATGGGTCATATGCCACAAAAAAGAAAGTTCTCTACTCAACAAAAAAGATTGGAGGAGTCATGACCCTCCAACCATGAGAGAGTAACTTCCAGGCGATGAAAACCCTCTCTGAGGCACATTTCACCAGGAGTTGAAGTGTTATAACCGCTCTTCGGGATTTCACTTCACCAGAGTTGAAATGTAAACAAAATAAAAGCCCTCTTCGGAGGCCCATTTCACCAGGAGTTGAAGTGTTATAACCGCTCTTCGGGATTTCACTTCACCAGAGTTGAAATGTAAACAAAATAAAAGCCCTCTTCGGAGGCCCATTTCGCCAGGAGTTGAAGTGTAGCAGCCGCTCTTCGGAATTTCACTTCACCAAAGTTGAAATGTAAAAACAAAGACCTTCTTGAAAGCACACGTTTCACCGAGATTGAAATAAAACTTCCAAGTGTTGAAACGTGAAAAGGCTTTCTTCAAAGGCACAACTCTTTGGGGGTACACGTTTCACCAAGATTGAAATAAAACTTCCAAGTGTTGGAACGTGAGAAATCCCTCCTCAGAGGTACAACCCCCTCCCGGGAACACAATTAAGAAAAAAGACCTCTTTGGAAACCCACGTTTCACCGAGATTGAAATAAAACTTCCAAGTGTTGAAACGTGAAAAGGATTTCTAAAGCATAACTCTTTGGAGGTACACGTTTCACCGAGATTGAAATAAAACTTCCAAGTGTTGAAACGTAAAAAAAAAAAAATCCCTCCTCAGAGGTACAACTTTCTGTAAAAAAAATCCTCATCAAAAGCGTACTTTAACTTTCAAAGGAAAAGTAATTTGCCTACTGTGGGAAATGATCGTAAAAAGAAAAGAAGTTAAAGTACCCTTCAGAGGTCCGCTTTACCACATAGAGGAATTCACTTGATGAGATATGCACATAAGCAAAAGAAAAAAGTGATTTCTTCGAACGACCAAGCGTAAAAACTTATACGAAGGGAGTTGTACTCTATAAAATTTTCTTTAAAGAATAAAATAATTATTCTTTAGCAAATAAGAGTGTAAGTCCCCTCGAGGTATAGAATATTGCAGCATACTTATGGAATGGGGGCAATATAGTATAATTACACACAATATGGTATAACTAAACCAGCAAAAGGTAACGCTCAAGTAACATACCATAAGCTCGCTGCAATATCAAATAAACTCATGCCAAAACGAATAACAAATGTATTCTTTAATTCAAACAAAAGTTTGTACAAACGAGGAATCATTTTATTCAATTACAACGCAGGTACAGGTTTCAAAATAAAGAAAAGCGGGGGCCGGTACCCGCACAATTCTCGGCCAGTACATGCAAAACACAAAAAACTAGAAACTGAAGATCTTCACTTCTTTTTGCTGCCTTTAGACCCTTTACCCGGCCGAATGATCAGCTTTTCAGGTCGGCCAGTGGGTATAAGGGAGGAAGGAGAGGTAGGCGCAGCTGGCCCAACTTCCGGCTCCTCTTCAGTGGCAACGATTATCTTCCCTCTCCTCCTTGATGCTCCTTGCTTCCTTCTCCTCTTTGAGGAAGACTCACTTCCTGGAGTGACAAGTTTAGATAAAGTTGTATCGTCAGAAGGAGTTCGCTCCGGAGATATGTCACCTCCCTCAAGTCCCTCATCTTTTTGCTCTTGCGAAGCAATGGGATCATCCAGGCCATGGAGAGCTTCTATTTGTTCTTCTTGTGACCCAGGTTGCGAGGCAGAAGGAGGCGCTACTTGAAGAGATGGAGGAAGGATCACCGGGGGAGAAGAAGCTTGAGTTTGACTCGGTGCTTTCTCTACAAAGGAGAAAAAACTTAAAATATCAGTATCTTTCGAAAAGAGAGGGGATGACGGCTCGTCAAAAGTCGGGAATTCATTAACATTTGAGGAATAATCAAAAGTCGGGAATTCATTGACATTTGAAAAATAATCAAGAAGATCGTCAAGTTCACAAGGAGCGAACGAGCAGTTCACCACTTGGGCTGGTCCGGTGTCAAGTTTACCTGGGGTAGTTGGATCTCTGAGGCTGATTTCATATCGCTGTGCTTCGTTGCTTTCACCACCTTCATCCCCGCCTTGTGCACTTGTAGTTTCAGTTACTGTCTTAGTTGCAGGCGGAGTAGAGGAGCTAGAACCCGTGATGTCAACCACAGGAGAAACTGGAGGTTGGACAGAGGAAGTAAGCGTTAATTCCTTTCCAGAACGTTCCTCTTCCGCCATTCCAGTTCTCATCCTGGCAAGTTGTTCTCGCCCCTTCGCAAGAGCAGCGCGAGCTCCCTCATCCAGGTAACGCGCCTCAAAATCTTCATCGCCATACCCGGCGTCTTTAAACATGTTAAGAGCAGCTTCCCACACCTCGGCCAGGGTGATTTCATACTTAGGACCAAGAAAAGAGAGGCTGCCGCGTCCCAAGACACAATGTAAATAAAAATCGAATAAAGTCGAATTGATATCGTTTTCCATGGTCTGAGCAGTTTCTTCGGCTGCAATTTTGCCAGCCATGGCCTCATCTCGATCTTTTTCGGTCTGAGCAAGTTGGGCTTTTAGCGCTTCAATCTCCATGTCCCGGGCGCTCAGTTTATTCTGCAGCTGGGTGACATCAGTGCGGTGGTTCTCTACAGCTTGTTCCAACCTCTCAGCTTTAGCTTCAGCGTCCCTCTGGCTGGCGTGCGCATCTCGCACTTGTTTTTGCAATACCTCTTCTCTTTGGGTGTAAGTATTAGTAGAAGAGGCAAGATCATCTTTGAGCTGCTTTACTTCAGCTTCGAGTTTTTCATTGTATTCGGCTATCTCCTTCATCTCAGCGTTGTGTTGATCAAGAATCTTCTGCCATTCTGATTTGTCATTTTCCATGGTCAGCATTGCTTCGATGTTAGCCCGATTAACTCTTTGAAGTTCATCAACCAGCTTTTGCCATCCAGACATTCTATCGATATCAAGCTTGACAGCATCGAGATTTCTGTACATAGCTTCTTTGTCGATGGGGACCAAATCAAGGTCGAAGCGTACCCCCCTCAAACACCAGTTCGGGAATCGGCTCTGCAAAGTAGGGGGCCCCCTTTCAACATGGTATGAAGGCCTGTTGAGAAGTGTTTGGATGGCACTTCCTTCAAGAGCAGGAGATTCGGAAGGGATGTCAATAGAAACTGAGGCACCAGGTCTCTCAGATGTCAC